>OU342741.1:100096975-101296975 GCA_910589775.1 Avena eriantha
CTTATGTTCCTTGTTTTGCACATTGCTCTTATCTTGATGTTTACTACTTTGAAAGCTATCATTGAAAAACCAGCTATTTGTGAACTCCAGCAAATTATCAACTATTCTTTGACCAAGAGCTAAGTTTGCCATTACCAATTATGATTTACTTTATGTATACTTATTGTGTTTCCTTTGCTTATTGCAAGTTGAGTTATATAATAGTGAGTTGTATTCTATTATGATCTATGTATTTGATGAATGTGATGCTTCTTGTCCATATTCTTTTATCGACTCTTCACTCCATAAACCTGAGGCCATGTTTATTGAGCTCAGTTTTGCTTGGGGACAAGCAAAGTCTCAGCTTGGGGGGAGTTGATACGTCCATTTTGCATCACTATTCTATGTCTTAATTCACTATTATTCATTGATATATATCGTATTGAGGGGTGATACTTATGTTATTTCATCTGTTTTTGCATGGTTGATGACTTTTGGAGCATGGACCGCTATAGTCAGGATTCTGATGGAAAAGGTGTTGTTTGGAGGAAAAATTCACAAAGATCAGAAAATCCGGGAAAATATACGGAAAATCCTATTTTTCCAGAAGACACGGGATGCCAGAAGATGGAGTGGAGATGGTCCACAGGGGGCCCACACCACCCCATGGCACGGGCAGCGCTAGGCCGCGCCAGGAGGTGGTGTAGCCACCCTGGCCCACTCCAGCCTCTCCCCTCTGGCGTATATCATCCTCCCGAAACCCTAAGACTCGAGGAGCGACCATAGAAAGATTTTGCCGCCTCTGCGGGGCGGAAAACACCGGGAGAGAAAGATCTCTCTGTCAGACAGATTTCTGTCGGGGGAATTCCTTCCCGGAGAAGGGATATCGTCGCCATCAACACCACCATCAAGCTGGACTTCATCGGAATCATCATCATCATCATCATCATCACCACCATCACCATCAGCACCCTAATCACCATCTCCATATTGCTGTAACAATTGGTTGAATCTTTCTATAGTTCATAGGGGAATCTTTCCCGGTGTTGATTACTCTTTGTAGTTGATGCTACTGAGTGAACCATCGAATTATTGTTTATGTTCAGATTTTTATACATCATTATTCCATCTCTGATCATGATCCATATGATGTCTTGTGAGTAGTTCGTTTTGTTCTTTAGGACATGGGAGAAGTCTGGTTGTTAGTAGTGGAGTTGTGTTGAGAAAGATTCAATAGATTGTTATTTAAGTTGTGGTGTACTTCTTCTAGTGGTGTCATATGAACGTCGACTACATGACACTTCACCTATATGGGCATAGGGAAATGCATTGTGTATTTGGCTACTAATCGTAGGGATTGCCGGAGTGACAGAAATCTGAACCCCCGTTAGGAAACCATTGCACAAGGGACGTAAGGGTCTTAGAGTTTAAAGTTGTGGTTAGGTTTCTACCTTAATTACTTTCTTGTACTTACGGATGTTTGCAAGGGGTATAATCACAAGTATGTATTAGTCTTGGATGGGGCGGTACATTAGCACAGGTTCACCCACACAACACTTAGCAAGCTAGAGAAGATTAATCAGCTATATGAAGCGAAAGCACTTGACATTCTTCCCATGTGTCCTCGAGAACGTATGGTCATCTTAAGTAATACAACCGGCTTGTCCTTTGTTGCATAAAGGATTGGGCCACTTGCTGCATTTATTCCTACTGTCTTTTATTTATTCGTACTTTGTTTACTTGCTTTATCAAAAACCCCTAAAAATCCGTTTGCTAAGTATTTGCAGAGAATTCCTGATCCATACCGCTAGCCAGCACTTTCTGCTCCTCGTTGGGTTCGACACTCTTACTTATCAAAAATACTGCGATACACCCCCTATACTTGTGGGTCATCAGTGGACTCCTCCATGCGGCCAGGAAGCACAACGTGTGGGGCTCCACCAATATCTGGCACAGCGAGGTGGAATAGAGCAAGCTTCCGCCAATGACATTCTCCTTCTTCGTCCACACTCTCTACATGAGGCTGATGCCCATTTCGCAGCCTTCTTCCTCACGCTCCTGGAGCACTACCAAATCCATGTGCTTCATCTGCAGCCCAACTCCATCACGATCATAGACATCTGTGCCTTCTTTTGCGAGGCATTCCTGGGCTTTAAGCCCTCTGTGTGGTTGTTCCACTACTTCTATATCTTGTGCGTCACTGCGAGGATACAATGCTCTAAATGTGCCCCCCTAATACGTTGCAAACGTATCTATATTTTTTGATGTTCCTTGCTTATTTTATATCTACTTTCTTATGTTTTGTCCACACTTTGGAGTACTTTTACACATTCTATGGAACTAACCTATTAACAAGATGCCATAGTGCCAGTTGCCTGTTTTCTTCTATTTTTGGTTCCAGAAAAGCCAGAAAATGAATATTCTCGGAATTGGACCAGACAAAAGCCAAAGTCGATATTTTATCGGAAGACTCATAGAGCCAGAAGACGAGACGGAGAGGGTCCAGGGGCTGGCCACACCATGTCGTGGTGCGGGTCCCCCGGGCCACGCCACTAGGTTGTGTGGGCCCCTGGTCCACCCTCTGACATCACCCTTTCGCCTATAAGAAGCCTCCGATGCACAATCCAGCCTCTAGACATGAAAAGTTCCACAACGCCGCCGCCACCGAAGGGGAGATTCGGGGGACAGAAAGTCTCTATTCCGGCACCCTGCCGTGATGGGGAAGTGCCCCCAGAGCCATCTCCATCGATCTCCACCACCATATCCATCGCCGTTGTTGATTCCCATGATGAGGAGGGAGTAGATCTCTCTCGAGGCTAAGGGTTCTATCGGTAGCTATGTGTTCATCTCTCTCTATGCGTGATCTTATTGAGATCATGAGCTTTGTAATCTGTAGATCTATTCTGCTACTCAAGTGCTTTAATGAATCTCTGCTTATCCCGACGTGTGTGAAGTTGACAGTGTGCACACCGTGTGGCACTTTGGCTAAGGTTACATAAATACTTGTTATGAGTTATATTTGGAGTTGGATGTCTCTATGAAATTGTGGTGTTTGTTGGAACCACCTAGCACTCAAGGTGACAGTGTGGGGTTATCTAGATGGGGAAAGCGAACTTTGGGGAGTGTTGCTATAGTCCTACCATGGATTAGAGAGTCCAACCGGAGAGTAGTTCAGAGTAGTATCATGAAGGGAATATATTTATATGAGAGTGTTCACTAGCGAAAGTATGATCCCTAGGCCTTGTTTCTGAGCATTGAAACACCATTTGCAACTAGATCTGTTACATGTTGCTTGCTTCCATCTTTTTGCCTTTAGTCTTTTCCTCCCGTCAAGCTATTTTCTGGCATCGTTGCCAGGGATTGAAGCTCCCACGTCAACCACGCGCCATCAAAGCTATTTTTTGGCACCGTTACCACTTATAATTATCTATATCACTTGTATTTCACTATCTCTTCATCGAACTAATGCACATATACATCTGACAAGTGTATTGGGTGTACTAGGGACACAAGAGACTTCTTGTATCTTGATTGCAGGGTTGCTTGAGAGGGATACCTTTGACCACTTCCTCCCTGAGTTTGATAAACCATGTGTGATCCACTTAAGGGAAACTTGCTGCTATTCTACAAACCTCTGCACTTGGAGTCCCAACAACGGTCTACAAGAATAGAAGTGCATAGACATCACCCCCCCCCCCTCCGTGTCGCTAACGGGATTGAGTCCAAGTACATTCCCGAAGGCTGGTCGAAGAAGGTGAAGAACGTCCACAAGCGTTGGGTGTCGTGTCTCGATTTTCGACACTAGGGATGGGTATCCCCTTTGTTAGTTTGGCCAGGGGCGCAACGTCCGTAAAGCTCGATCTACGAGCTAAACAAACACACACACACATAAACAGAGAGACACAGGGTTTTTCTACCCAGGTTCAGGTCCGTAGTGTGCGGATCCCTACATCCTGCAACTATCTACTATTTGAGGATGATCACACTTACACGGGTTCCTTCCCTAGGAAGGAGCTAGCTAGGAAATCCTCCCTCCCTCTCTATCGACCTGGGCATCCTTTTATATAGGCAAGGGGACACCATAGGGGTCGGAATAACGTGTGTTGGTGTAGCTATGCCACACAGTAGGGTGCGGCTTGCATGGGCGCAACACGGAAAGGCTTACCCTTCTTTAGTTGCATGTTCACTTTCAGTTTGTATTGATAAAAAAGAAAACATACAATAATTAGAGTAGCTTTTATCTTGTTTTGTGTCAAGCTCTCTGGGTTTTCTTTTGATTTTTCAGTAGATTATTCACTTCAAGTGACTTAGAGATGGATAAGAATGTGAGGATTCAATTTAAGTGTGAAATTAGCAAGCGAGAGGAGGTACCATATTCTTATTTTTCCCTCTTCTTGTAAGTTTATTCATGAACATTTTATTTTTGTTCGGTTGCACTTGAGTCCTGTTCTCCACTGAGCTTTGTATCTTTTGGAACTTACTCTCAAAGCTAGTGTCACTACTTTGGTTTCTACTTATGACAATTACTCATAGTTTGAAAAACAACTGCATTAGATTAATTCCACTATTTTTAAGAACGAGAGAAAGTGTCTTTGCGACAACTTTGGTGATATGTTTTTGTCCTAAGGGCTTAATCTTAGTAGCACTCAACCCCACATCTTAAAGGTTTTGACTTGATAACACTTTTTGAAAAAGATTTGTTTGAAGGAATGTAAGTTTTGTGGTGGTTGAGGGAGATGCCAAACTTGTCTTGATAAGTTGAAAGGAAATGTTTTAAGTCGAAATAAATTGTGAAAGTACCAAAACTTCATGGAATTAACAACTTCGATGGCCTACGAACGATCTTGAGTTCATATCAAATTTTGGCTATGAGTTGGCTAGACATTTGTAGCAATGCTACGGTGTGCACAATTTTAGTCCATGTGCTGAAGTACTAAAGTAAAAGTGAATTCTTATGAAAGTTTGTGCTAAAGTTATCTGATTCAATTGAAGTCTTCGTATGACCTCACCACTAAAAAATCAAAGTTTTTGAAAGACAAGGAAAATATTAGGTTTTAGAAGGCCACGAATTTCGAAGTGGGTGTTAATGAAAAGCTCCAAGTTTATCCTTCTTTTGACATTTACTAGTGCACCCTTAATTTGACCGAAGCATTTTTACTAAAAAATAATTTTACTCTCATAAGAAGGCGCTAAAAGAATTGATTCGCAAGCATAACCAAATTCTTGACAATCCCTTTTGACTTTAAGATTTATTAGCTAGAAACTTACACGCAGTTAGGAAGTGCACCTAAGTGCACCTGTTAAAATATATTATGCTCATGTTTAAGGTTGCAGGATTTGTGATGATGGAATACGATACCACCTTCGAATTGTGAGTTTCTCTACCTAAGTTTATTTCTCGCTATTATTCTTTATCGCTTTATCACTCGAGGGAGAGTAACAACTAAGCTTGGGGAGGTTGATAGATCCAAATTTTGACAATTTTTATCAGGGATTTTACATTAGTTTTTACATGGTTTCGTTGATTTTGATCTTTCAAATGATGCTAATATTGCAAGTTAGCGAAATCTTATTCTTTTGTGATGAATTTCAAGTACTAGACATTTTTGGAAAGATCCGAGAGCATTTATGGGTAATCACACCTAAATGAGCAAATCTCCAATTGAAGACAATTCCATCAGAGGCTCACTGGGGGCTTAACGACCTGCAGTACGGTCGGAGGCCACCCATAGCACACACCATTGTCTTTGTTATATCAATACAAGCATCTTTCGTGAAGGCAACAGAGGAAAAATTCATACACAATCGACACACACCATCATAGGAGAGAGAATATCAGATCTGAAGAAGAAGAAGAACTCCACTTCATTCTTCGAAGATCTCTAGCCTCTTGATCATCAACTACATCACAATTACCCACGTGTACTGAGAGAGAGAGATTCATACTTGTAAGATTAGGGCTTTGAACCTCTATTCCTACTTTGGTTTGTATTTTATTTTATCTTCAACTTCATTGTGGTTTGCTACGGTAGAGTCGAGATGATTTTCATTTGCAATATAAATATGTCTTTGATCTATTCTCCTCCCATGTGTGAGTAAATCCCCATAGGCGTGGGAGATGTAGGGAATTAGTTATATGTGATATGCCTCCTTTATTTTCATCCATTTGTGAAAATGATTATCTATGTATGCTTAATGCTTGTTATCCCATTTAAGGGCCCAGGTAGTATGATCCTGAGATCTCATAGATATGAACTTCTTTACTAGTGAATCAGCGACCCCCGAGTGACATGGCCGATATCAAAGATGAGATAGTATAACTTGAGGCCAACAAGAAACCATCAAGATTAAAGCCTTGATCTGTTCGAAAGACTTATTGATGTGTTGACCATAACTTTGGTAACAGACAGGACGATCATTAGAATCGAGAAGAATCTACTAAGAGGACTATTGATTGGTATATGGGTTGCTTGCCTACTCACATATAATAATAAATACTATACTCACTTATCCCATTTATTCTATTTGGGACATTCACTATCATCATGAACCGTTTCTTCCCACGCCTAACTTTTCATATGTAGGCCGCTAACAATCTCTGTGCTCTTTTACTTTTATGTTATTTACTTTAAGAACCGTTCAATACTCAAACTTACTTCATCTCCACCCATTCATTTCCACCTCAACTCTTAAGTCAATTCACTCAAGACAATTGAGACATTTAGTGCAATAGAAATACAACAGATAAACATTTTTCTAAGCTCTTTATTGGGATCGATATAAAAATTGAAACTAATACTTACACGAAAACATGCTCTGATGAACATGTTCTCTTGCAGTCCGTCAGCGGCATTTTATGCAATAGCATGCTGGAAGTTTCGGGAGCCATCTGCCGCGCGGGCTACAAACCATGTGCGCGCGCGGTGCTCAACCGTCATCAAGTTTCTCTTTTCCCCTCACCCTGCCACGTGTTGCTTGTCCCCCCGTCCAGCGAAGCTCACCGCTGCGCGGTCCAGCGCCCCACACTGCTGCCGTGTAGTCCAGCGCCCACACCGCCGTCGAGATGTCGTCGCGCCGCCCCAACTCCTCCGGCTACTGCGGGGTGCGCGCCCCAACGACATGTACTACTCCGAGATCCGTGTTGGCGGTGACCGCATAGTCCTCGGAACATTCGAGACGGCGCACGAGGAGACACGCGCATTCAACGATGTGGTGTGGCGCCTTGGCCGCCCGCGTGCGCAGATGAACTGTCACGACGTGTGGACGCGCGAGTAGGCGGAGATGCTTGTGTTGCTGCTGCGCCTCATCACCGAGGAGGAGAAGCTGCACCACAGAGCTCGGCGTCAGTGCCTCTACCACGCCGAGGAGGACGAGCGCGTGAGGGCCGAGTGGGCCTTCCACTTCCCGGAGGGTGTTGACTCCGATGTGGCCTTCTACACTTAGAGGAAGGAGCAGCGCAAGGCACGTCGTCGGGCGAGGAGGGCCGACAAGGCACGCTGCCGCGCGTTCATCGAGGCGCAACTGCCGCCCGCAGACGTTCGACGACAAGGACAGACGCTGCCTAGATCAATTCTTGTCGACACCAATGGAGTCCTCGACGGAGGAGGAGGACGTTCGACTTCTAGTTTAGTATCTATGTTGCGTTTTTATTGTGAACTAGTGTGTGCACCGATTTGTTTCAAATATGTTCTATGTAATATATTTCTAGGTTATTTTCAGTTTTTTTTCGGTTTTGCCTGATCTTTGTTTCAGACATTTTTTTGGTGGATTTGGTGTTTGTGTTGCGCGCTGTGTATTTTCCAACACCTGATGAATCGTTACTTGGCGCACGCTGTAAAATACAGCTCCCGGTGAAGCGCAAACCACGTACGCGTGCTAAAAACAAATACAGCACCCATCGGAGATGTTTTAAGAAAGCAAACCACGCATGAAGACCGGAAGGAACCGGAGAAAAGTATGGAAGGAGGGGGAGATCACCGGTAACGAACGATTAGAGGGCAAAAAATTAGGAAAATCGCGTGAAAGAACGATCTACACTACTAAGTCGCGCATCTGCCGTAGGAAAATGCGTACTAGTGTCGCTAAGAGCTTGTAAAATCGATGTGGTGTGGTTAAGAGCTCCGTTCCACTCTAAAGATGGGTATCTATCTGGAGTTCTTCTGGACATGGCAACCTTCCTGCGTACTTAAATTATGTGTGCCAAACTTAGTGAACCCATCAGATAAAAAATGTACATTTTCCCAAGGACTACCAAACATAGTTGCTCGGTGCTTTATCATGATTAAAAATCATGCTCTTGTAACACCCTCAAATCGGCCCTATGCAAGTTTTAGTGATTCTCGCTAAACCCGCATACAAACGATTTAAAGATGTCCACCAAGCACTTGTGTGCGGTTGGAAAAATGAATGAATATCACATAATAGTCCACGATGAAACCCACAGAACATATATATACAACAACGACTCCATGAGTCAAGAATACAGATATATAATATAAAGATCCAAATCACCTTGAAAATGATACCACATCCGAGTACGGATAAGATGCAAATGGGGCTAAGAGCCTTGAAGAATAATCAACGGTGTCCATAACCCTGCCCAGGCCAAACCAGAAGAGTAACCCTGCTAACAACGTTGATCTCAAATCAGCTAAAACAAAAGGGGTGCCGACAAAGGGCAAAGGAAAAAAAGGAGCGGTCAGTACTGAGACCAGTACACGGCGAGGCTAGAATTCAGCGGCTCTCGCCTACATAGGTATGGTGTACTGAAGCGGCAACGCAACATACACTAAACAACCTATAAAGACTCGATGCAACTGTCGGCTATTAGAGAGGGATAATAGAGACCTATTCAGGACCAATCTAATACTAACACCAATCATACCCATCCTGATATTTCCCCCTCGAGACCAAACGAGAAAGTCAAACTAAAGAACTTACACAGTTGGCAGTTTTATTCATTCCATTATAGTTGCAACACTTACTAGTCAGATATACATAGCATGAGTCATCCTGATAGCATAAGTAGTGGGCAGTTTTAGTTAACCATTCAGTTGTAGTTGCAGTACTTACTAGTCAGATACAATTAGCATGTGACATCCCAAACCCAGCAGTTGTTGGCATTTTTATTTTCTTCCATTGGAGTTTTGATACTTACTAGGCAGGTATAACATGACACGATACATCTCAGTTCCACCAGTTGTTGGCATTTTTATTATCCATTCTATTGTTGTGAAGCTCATTACTAGTCATATATTAAGTGAAATTTATAGCACTACTTTAGTTATACTTGTTTATAATCGAGATACTGTGCTCTAAGTCGTCCATAACCGCGGACATGACTTTCAGAAAGATTTACCCTGCAGGGGTGCACAAATAGCAACACACACACGATCAACCTCGGAAAAACCAAATCAAAACCCAACGAGGCTTTCACGACAAAGCAATCATAGGATTCATAAAATATTTCAGCGGGCTACCCCATTAAGCTACCCGCAACGAAGTTGGCCGGCTTCGAGACATACCCAGGGTTTGCGCCAATGGCTGTAAACGACTGGGAACCCCAAAGTGTGACTGGGCTTGTCGATACCGCGAAAACACTCCGCAATTCCTAAATAGTACAGGTGCTCCACGCACAATCATAAATAAAGCAATAAAGCATGGCATAAGTACATGATAGTAATAAAGCCTCAAACTAGTTTGTGGCCCCAAGAAATAAGAAATGAATCAAGCTCTGGCTAAGGGGGATCCATAGGGTCTCCCGGATGTGGATAGTGCGAATAGTCAAAGAACAGGTATCAAGTACTCGGGGTCTACGGGACACAAGTGGACATGAAAAACTAAATAGCATATATTGTCCACCGGTTCCTCTTTCATTAGTTATCCCAGCAATTTAATATCAAGTTGTAGTTAAAGCCATGATCATCTCCACCATTAAGCATGTGTTAACCTTCCAATAACGGTGGAACAACATCGACGCGAAGCAGCACCTGAGCAAGCAACGACTCGCAAGGCCGACTCTCTATCAAACAACAGGCAATAGGATGTGTCCAAGGCAATATAGAGGCTGCAAGGAATATAAATGGTGCACGAAAACTAAAGCATCGCAATACGGATAACAATAGATCAACATAAGGAAATAAAGACTATAAATGCAAAATAGGTAGAAAGGGAGAGATTGCTCGCCTGGAAAAACATAGCCGAAGATTCACCTGGAGATCGGGTCGACACTCGCATCCACTCAACAGCCTAATCCGTGAAGAAGCAAAGAACTAGAAGAAACGCCGGATACTATTTAATACTACGACAGAAGATCAGGCATGATGCATGTATGATGCATGACATGGCAAAGATGCGATACAATTGGGCACTATTAAGCGGAACCGGGGTCCCAACAATTAATTAATGGTTCAAGTTATTTAGATAACCTGCAATTTAAATGTTGTATTAACAAGGCAAAACATGGCATCGGTTCACTACACAAATTAAATGAAGTCGAGATAAGACATAAATATCCCGCATTTAATCTCCATATTTAATTATCATGTGAATCGCCTAATTACACAAACCACATGACATGCGATGCATAAATGAGAATGCGATAGAAAAATAGTGTTTAGGAATAGGGTCTCATGGTTTGGATCGGAGAGAGGGAGAGGCGGGCTTCAAATTATTGTTGGAGTGACAGGAAGTACTCATAGTAGCCAGCGAGAAGGAGAATCCAAGAAAAAAACTCTTGCGGACATTCTGCCAAACACTTGACAGACGAGGTAGGCACAGATAGAACTTGACGACGAGAAAACGATCCGCTGGACTAGCAGTATCTCTGGATGCAGTATCTCTGCGGATGCATATGCGTATACCAGAAAATGGACAAAGTCGAGGTAACGCAAACAACGACGCATAGGCGATGCAGGCAGGCCGACTCCCAAGCAGCTGAGCACCGGCGAAGTTGAAGTGCTAAACTGTTGTTTGCTATCAGCAAGAAAAACAAGCACGACCAAGGATTAGCACAGAAGAAAGAAATAGGCCGCTGATTTGACATTGACTGTGTGGAGGAAGACAACAAAACCTGTAGAGATTTGACTCATGGTAAACCGGCGCGTGAAGGTCGGGTGTAGGCGCACGGAAGGACCTAGCCTGCAGATCGAGGCCAAGCAGGACCTGGTCGGGTATCTCCTGCAGGGAGTAGGCGGCGGGGTGTGATTTCTAGGTAGATCGAAGGGGCAAGGCGGAACACACGGCATGCGGGGGTGGCAGTGGCGATGGAATCTACTTGCCTTGAGGCTTATGGTGATTAATCTGCTCGTGATGGTTTGCAAACAGGGGACAAGGAAGGAATCCTGGCCGGAGACGATGGGATGTGGTGTCCCTGTCCACTGCGCACTGAATCAGAGGAGGCCGATGAGTAGAAATTGGAGTTGTGGTGTATGCTGATCGATTTGGCCCTTCAAGGATTACTATCGTTGCATGCACTGGTTGGCATATGGAATGGATGTAAATATTTGGCTCAAGCATCAAGACATGAGGAGACCACGATGGAATGTTGGTTGCACTAGCAAATGAATTGGAATTACTTGGTGAGGTCTCACCTATGAACAGAGAAGAAGGACGACGACCAGATCGAGGTTGGTTGTTGTCTCACGCGGGCACAAAAATAAAAGGAGAACGGCGGCGGAGAGGATGGGAATCGAGGGGAGACGCACGGGGTAGGTAAGGGAGAAACTGGTTCGGGGCGGCTGCGGTAAGGCGGGTCTAGGGTTAGGGTTTTATTTTGGGGTGGTAGGCTGCTGGCTTGCTGGGCTTTTGGCCTGGCAGGCTGGTGGCCTCCCCCAGTAAAAATAGTTTTATTTTTTTATTTATTTTAATTAAAATAGACTTTTGTAAATAGCTTTTAGATAAAACAAAATATCCGGACGACAGGGGTTTTAATTTGAAACAAAGATAGGGGGTATTTAGAAAACAAACATAGGCTTTTGGAAAACAGTTTTAGGCAAACCATGCATGATGACATGACAATGCTCAAATGCAATGTGGCATGATGGCATGAGCATGCGATCATGATGATGCACAAAACAAAAATAACACACGATTTTTTAGTAGTGGTTTTACGGGGGTGCTATAGTACTCATGCTTAATGGTTGGGTGCATCCCTAGTCGGTGCAGAGGTTGGGGAAGTAAAATTCTCCCCCAATTTTAAAAACCAAGAACACATCACCCCGTGTCGCACCCCTAGGCGACACCGGGGGCGAAACCCAGCGCCGCTAGTAAGGATGGCGATAGAGCGGGTTTGGACGGATATATCAAAACTAAAACCAAAACCAAATCCAAATCCATGAACCTCACTCTAGCCCGCACACAAAGATATCCATGAGCATCAATGTCACCACAGATCCAAACCCGCTCCATTTGTTTACACACTATATACATAATCATAAAAACATTCGGCATAAATGCTACATTGTAGCAAATTTTGATAACATTTCAGCAAATATTATATGGATAATACAAAGGAATATGAAAGTAACAATATTTCAACCACATAGTACTTAAAATATGTCAAATCTTACACGATAACACCACAAAGTACATAAATGTCTCATAACAGTCTCACATGCTTGGAAGTTGGAATATTAGGCCTTTTAGTGAGTAATATGGCATATGTAAAAAACAATGTCTCACTGACATGTGGGTCCCACGTGTCAGCCGGGTTTCCGTTGGATATCCATGAAGTGAAGCTAGTACACATGCCCGCCCCATGAATTAGCGGATATCTACCCCATGAAATCCGTGAGCGTAATTAGCCCTCCATACCATTACTCGCTGATTCAGATATTCGTGGATACCCAGATCCATGGATAAAATTGCCATCCTTAGTCGTCAGAGACCCTCCTCCCATCCTGGGCTCCTCTCGTCGCCGCTGCCGCTGGACGTCACCGTGGATGTGGAGGGCCCATCTAGCGAAGGTATTTGGGGTGGTGGGCGATGACGGCATCGGCGGGAGCTGTAGGGGCGGCAAGGGCCGGTGGTCAATGCGCAGCGACCAGGGCGCCCCTGCGTTGGGGTGGTGGCGGTGATCTTCCCCCATGGCATCGATCTGGCGGCGAAGGCACATGGGGACCTTGGGGGATCTCTTCGAAAACACTAGGTCATGGTCGCCCTTCTATACTTGTTGATCGCCACCGGGAGATCGTGGCACAGATTGTTGTGTCCCTTCTGGTCGTGGCCTGGCACGAGCCGGACCAGCAAGGCAGGGACGCATGGCACGTCATACGTGTAGTGAAGATCCGGTGGCGGCCCCTGGTCCTCTTCGATCTGGGTCTGTGCGGGCATGCAGTGCTACAGTTGTCTTCTCCTCCGCTGATCTGATCGGTCGCGTGGGGGGCTGCTGGTTTCGCTTGAATAATAGGGGCGGTCCTAGGGTTCTTCCTGCGCCAAGATGAGGATCTTCTTGATGCATGTTCTTGGTGTTCAGGACTGAGTGTCGAGTTCTGGAAGGCTTCGCCGACGAACTCCAATGGGCACCTCATGCCTGGAGATTGCTGGGTCAGAAGGTATTTGGTCGTGCGCACCTGTGCTTTTTTCTGGTCGTTCGGTTTTATAGGGAGTGTTGCGAAACTGTGCTATTTGTTACCATCATGTGTGCATTTGGTGATCTATGGTGAAGTTAGATATGGAGAATGCCACGAGAGCAGGAACATGGGGATATACATGGTGATTTGAGTCTGTGGCGATGATGAAGGCTTGGTGATCTATGACTTGCAGCATCAACTGTTTGTGGGGGTGACAACACAAGAGGAGTTCACAGTCTTACCTTGCAAGGTGAAAATCAAAGGTTTAGTCTTAATTGGTTGTGCCTGACAATGGACTTGTTGAAGGTATTGTTTTGTGATTGAAGACTTCCTTCAGAGTGAAAACCTATGATCAGGCAATGTCGGTGCTTGTGCACTATTTCCTTTTTGAAGGCGTCGCTATTGGATAGGTTGGGATTCTAGTGTTGTTTTCTGGTGTTAGTGTCGCTGCTACAAGGAATTGATCATTGTAGCGGGGCTTTTCTTTTTTTATAATTCTTCTTCTTTTTTCTAGGCTTTATGCATTTGTAACGCTTAGGGCATGCGTTTTGCAGAGACTGGGTGTAATTAGTATCTTCGCGATATTAATACTGGTATATGCTCTTTATAAAAAGATGTACATCAGTGAATGATGATACTACCATGGCTAGATCTACCGAACCATTTTGGAGAATAGATCAAAAGCTAAATACAACATCGATCCCCCAGCACGATGTTTTTGTCCATGAAGATTGCTGCTTGTTTCCAGTAGCTTGCCTCCATCCCACCTTGCCTAAGATGGCGAACAGCTGCTTCACGGCCGGCCACCAAGGCAAACCCTACGCGTATGACTTGGACACAAGTTTGCAATGCCAGTAAAAGCATATGCTAGGAGAGGCTACTACATATATACCATCCATCATTCCATCTAGCCCTTTGATAGCTTTTAGTTTCAAAGTTTTCTGCCGAGAGTACGAGGGTGGAAGCACCATTTTCAGGCTTGGCCAGGTTTACCCATGGATGCAAGTTCAGCCTATCTCGTTATGGTAATGATCCTACTATCGAATTATGTTACTAGAGATACAAGGTGATGACTTTGAACGAGTACACCATCACTACACAAGAAACTCGCAGAGAGAAGTAATCTTTACAATTAAATCCAAACCTGCGGTGTCCGGTGTCACACTTCAAGAAATTACACGTACTTGCCACTTCACACCTCATCTTTACTATTAAAGCAGAAATGGGGGTGTCACACGTCCCATGGTGTCACGCTTCCACCTATTTACGCATCAATTGCCACCACACTTATCCCTTGTTTTGTTATTCCTCCACCCAACGTGATGGAGTTTGTTAGTCACACACAGTGGCGGAGGATGGAAAAAACCTAAGGTAGGGTGAACTCCATAGGAAAAAAATGTAAATAACAACTCGATCTTGGTGATCTTTGCCATCGATAAAACCCTTTCAATTTATCTTATATAGGCTCATACTTATAATAATATAAATCTCCATGATACATCTATGTAAGCCGAGAAATCTTATTCACATTAAACCTATAAGAAGAGGCGAGTCATGACAAGAAGTTCTAAAGTGACTCCAACAATAAGTCATCAAAGTGATGATCGAAATTGATTGTAATAGATTCTATAGAACAATATAAGGTGTCCCCACTCTGGAATAATCAATAGTGACCTTGTGTCTTCTCCCTTTTAATGAATTTTCACTCATTTTGATAGCATTTCATCCATACTTAGGATTGGGATATTATTTTATGCGCAAATTCACATCTTTCAAGAGGATTCTAAACCATCTCTCCAACAGATAAAGCATATCCTCACATCCTTAACCAAATATATTAAATAAACTAAAACAATTAGAATTTTAAAAAAATAGTACATACAAAACCAAAAGTAGAACCATAAAAAATAAGTCATCACATAATTAGAGTTGGTGTCGGCCACAAGACATAAGGTGGCCAAAATACTCTTAATTTCACCTTAGATAACCATCTAGGACATTGTTTAGAGTCAGTTTTTATGAGATTAAGAATTAGGTATTGCAAAGAGAAAGACGTGTGAAAGTACAAAGGATGTCACCAGAGAGAGGGTGAATAGGCTTTTAAAATAATTATAGTTTAGGCTCTAATAAATGCAGAATAAAACTAATGTTTAATTTAACCACTAGGTTCAACTAAGTGCACCAACAACCTATGCTAAGCAAGACAAGCAACAAGGTGATAGAATGATATAATACTTCAAGCATGATGGCTGTCACAATGTAAATTGCATAAGTAAAGGGCTCGGTGAAGAAATAACCGATGGACATAGAGACGATGACTTTTATCCCAAAGTTCACTTCCAAGGAAGCTATGTCTCTGTTGGAGAAGTGTGATGGTGCAATGCTCTCTGAATGCCACAAATGGCTCACCTTTAGGTTTGGTGGCTCGATGCTCACCCAACGTCACACAAGGCCTCACCCCAAGATGTGAAGGCACGCAACTCACTAACGCCACAACAGGCTCACCCTATTCTCCTGTGATCTCACCATGAGGGCCTACTGAAGGTCCACTATGGGACACTTGACGGTGGTCACCGAACCCGTACAAGCTTGGGGAAAACTTCACAACTCAATTGGAGGGCTCCCAAGAATAACCACAAAGGCCTCGACCTTGAGGAATCTCCACAACTAAATTGGAGGCCCCAAGGGTATCACACCACTACCACACAACCGTCTAGGGTGTAACACCCCGTCCACTCCTGGGCCCGGGGGTTGTCACTCCTGGCAGCTTAATAGGATATCTAGACTGGCCCCACAGACCAACACTAGTCTTTTCTGCGCACTTTTGTCCTCACTCGTGCGCACCCGGTTACCCACTTCCCGGTCGGTCACCCATCCTAGAATTTCTCTAGGCCAAGCACGCTTAACCTTAGAGTTCTTTTCGAATGAGCTTCCGGAAAAAAAGTTGCAACTTGTTGATATGGGTATCGTATCAATCCTATTAAGCCATGTGCCTGGATCTCACATACACCCACCCTTTAGAAGATCGATGCCCTCATCGATCAAGCACACCCCAGGAACGTTCCCTCTTGGCACGCATCTGTGCGTCCAGGGCCGGCACATGTGCCATGCCGTGTCCACTCCGGGCCACACGTCCATGCTCCACATGTCCCGCCACTAACCAGCACACACCCGTGTAATCGCAAGGGTCGGCTCTGATACCACTTGTAACACCCCGTCCACTCCTGGGCCCAGGGGGTGTCACTCCTGGCAACTTAATAGGATATCTAGACTGGCCCCACATACCAACACTAGTCTTTTCTGCGCACTTTTGTCCTCACTCGTGCGCACCCGGTTACCCACTTCCCGGTCGGTCACCCATCCTAGAATTGCTTTAGGCCAAGCATGCTTAACCTTAGAGTTCTTTTCAAATGAGCTTCCGGAAAAAAAGTTGCAACTTGTTGATATGGGTATCCTATCAATCCTATTAATCCATGTGCCTAGATCTCACATAGGGTTCCAAGAAACCAAGAGAAATAAGCCCTCAAGCTTGAACTCACCGACCTATGCACCAAATGCAAGGGCAAGTCCTTCACTCTCAAATTCCATCAAATCTACAAAAGCTATTGGGAAAATAAGAGAGGAAAAACACAAGAGGAGAATACAGAACGCTCCAAGATCTAGATCCCAAGGATTCCTTCATAGAGAAGGGATTTGGTTTGGTGAGGTTGTAGATCTAGATCTCCTCTCTCAAATCCCTCAAAAAGGTACAAGAATCATAGGAGGGAGAAGGGAGAGGACAAGCTCTTCAAGGTCATCAATGGAGGAGAGAGATAAAAACGGTCCAAAAGAGCTAACCCCGTGATGGGGAAGAGGAGACCCTTTTAAAGGGCTCCCAAATCTGACCGTTTGGGTCATTTACGTGCATCGCCGATAGTACCGGTGAGACACCGGAAGTTCCGGTCAGCCTGGCTCCAACGGCTCGAAAGCAGTTGAGAAGACCAGGTTGTACAGGCTGGAACTTCCGGCCGGTACTACCGGTCTACTACCGGCCAAGTACAGATAATAAATCGCGACCAACAGAGATATGACTGTGGGTGTCATGGTAAGTGGGCTGGAATTTCCACTGGTACTATCGACAACAAAATATGCTCGAGCGATATTTTCGGTCCCTGGCTGGTACTTCTGGTCCCTGTGCGGTACTTCTGGCCACACTGCTCCAATGCCTCTTCCAACTAGTACTACCGGCCTGCTACCACCCCAAGTATTGGTAAACATCGAGTAAAAACAGAATGGATACTGTGGGTTTTCCCATGGTCACCGGAACTAGCTCGGTACTTCAGGCGGTGCTACCGACGCCAATATTGGCCTAGAGGTACTTCCGGTGAGGCAGTGGTACTTCCGGTCAGAAAAACTCTAGAACCAAAACTGTCATAACTTTTGCACCCAAACTCCAAAAGGTATGAAACCAATTTTGTTGGAAATATAATGATGTGTAGAATCCAACAAAATATGTAACATACTGATAACCCACAAGTATAGGGGATCGTGTGTAGCCTTTTCGATAAGTAAGAGTATCGAACCCAACGAGGAGCTAAAGGTAGGATAAATATTCTCTCAAGTTCTATCAACCACTGATACAACTCTAGGCACACTAAAATTTTGCATTATCTAGGAAATAAAACTAGAGCAACAATACGAGTAATAGAGATAGCTTTGCATGATAATAAATAACAAGAAAGTAAAGCTAGTTGCTGTAGCAATAAAATACACTAAACTAATAGAACCATGAGTGTGGAATAGTGGTGGTAATTGTGGTGGCTTTGTCCAAGTTTAAATAGGGAATTGATCGGGTTCATTATCTTCGATGTAGTTTTCTATGTGGGAGATGCTAAATATACATGCTCTTCACTACTTGGAATTACATGTACTATATGACTGGATTGTTAGCAAACATCCGTAAGTACTAATCAATGCATTAAGGTTTCTCTAACTATAGCCTTAAGTTTAATGATCCTCTTACTCCCATACGTGCAACGTTCCGGTTCACGTCCTCAGGTTTCTGTCACTCCGGCAGAACTTCCCCCTTCCTCTTACACATAGTACAAACCCTATGATGTTTAATCCATGCGCGCACAAATATAATGGACACCAAAGGACTGTACCATATCAACATACAACTCTAATGAACCAAAGACGTTCAACCATTCAGTCTAAGAACAAAAAAACTATGCAAACATGACATAGATCATAGGATTATAACTTATAGCATCATACACCATGTTTACATAGGATGGTACAGAGGTGTGTGGGAGGATGAACCACTTCATACTAGGAGGATTAGGTGATGGAGATGGCGGTGAAGATGGTGAAGAGGGCGGCGGCGGCGCGAGGGACTCCTTCCCCGCCGTCGGTATCATGGGGGAGCACCGCCCCTTAGCCCCCTTCCTTCATGGCTTCTTGGGAGCCTCCCCCATGGAGATGGGATCCATGGGGAGGCAAAAACGTGGTTTCGATGGCTGCAAATTCGTGGGTGGAGATGCCCTGGGCGAATTAGGTTTCCTCTCTTTATATAGCTTCTCGGATTCCCGTCACCCCATTTTGGGCTGCAGTAAATCGGGCCTAAAAGGCCCGTCCGAACTCGTCATCAGCTAAATTTTATGTCCAGAACGTTTGTCGCGAAATTTCCAACAACTTTATAGTTGAAGAGTTTTCCGTTTGACGCTGTATTCGACCCGAAATGTGACCATCTTCAAAAAGAGTTCTGAGACAGATTTCTGAAAAAATTCCAATTTGACTCCAACAAGGTTTCCACTTCTATTCTTGGTAATTCCTACACATCAAAGTGTAAAACAAGAACATTGTGAATTTTTGCAACTATTAGTAGGTTAGTCCAAATAAATCATAAACTTTATACAAAAAGGAGTGTCAAAAGCATATTATTAGCATAAAACCATCAAAATTTATAGATACATTATGGACGTATCACATACCTCCCAAGGTGTGGAGTCGGAAAACCCTCAAGATCAAAAATACAGTAACATATTCAAGGGAAATCTGTTTATTGATGAACTAGAACTTGTTATGAAGATAGCCACAAGCTCTAGATCCTCACATGGACAAGATACAAACAACAACCAAGAAACATGATGTTATGTATGCAAAGGTTTGAGCTCTTACCGAAAGATACGATCGAGCTACTCACTCGAGAGCCCCTATTAATAGTATGACTATCTATCCTAAACCCGGTTTACCAACACTACAAGATACCCGTAAAATAGAAAACCTATCAAGATCATATCTTTGCCTTGAGCATTCCACTTGAGCTTGATGTAGACAATCTTGTCCTCCTCGAAACAGAACATCTTTCTTGATTGCTCTTGCTCTTGCTCACGCTTTCCTTGACGAAGACTTGTGAATTTCTCTTCCATACTCCATGGAGAAACCTCTTCTTTGAACTTGTCTTCATCACTCCATGATCACCGAGGATGGTAAGCTTCAAGCATGTGATTTTCTAGATATGGCGCATCTTGAGCTTGCACTTCATTTATTCTAACTATGTTAGGATGAAGTCTTGAAGATAACCATGAGGAACTCCATCTTCTTCTTCAATACACAGTTGATCTTCTTCTTCTTTTTCTTTTACATGATTCCAATAGGCACAAAGCCCCTGAACATTGCTTCTTCTTCATTTCTTCATTATAAACCTTGAAACCAACACAGGGCCCAAGCGATGCCAATAGACAAATCCTGCAAGTGAAACTCAATTCAAACATTAGTCCATAGAGATTATCATTAATTACCAAAATCACACGTGGAGGCACACGTGCACTTTCAACTTGTTTAAAATTAGACTACACCTAGTTTTTATTTCACTTTAGAATCAGTTTTGCATAGTGTTCAATAAAACAAGCATAATTTTCTCATACGAAGTCCATTTTTAGTGTATGAACACCCAAAATGTTCAGAAAAAACATGTGCATATAAAGATTTTTGTGAAAAATCAAGGTAGGACGTCTTCCCTACCTTGCGCTACTAGGAGCTGCACCCCTAGTCACACGGTACCAGAGCTTGTTAGTCTCGCTCCAATGTGGAGTTTGTTATTCCCGTGGACAGTTCTCCGAAAAATCCTAACAAACAATGTATCTCTAAGGTACTTCCACGGTTGGGCCTCTCGCTAAATTTTAAGAGCATCTCTAAGAGACACCCTAAATGCACAAACTGAAAAATATCTTTACAGGCCACGCAAAACGTGTTTTCGGATCGAAATAGACCCGTCCAGGACAAACACTGTAAATAGCCTATGTTTGCCACACAGGGCCCACCTGTAGGCATTTTTCTTTTACTTTTTTTGTCTTCTTCCACATGTAGCCATGCGCGGATGAGCAACCCCGAGTGTCCTTTGCGCCAGTGCGCGACCGCCCATGCCACCCTTTGTGCCAGCGCGCTGCCATCGCACGCGGCCTTGCCGTGCAGCCCCGTCGTCGTCCCGACGCGTAGCCCCGTCGCTGCCCCACGAAGTGTTGGAAATATGCCCTAGAGACAAATAGTAATAAGGACTATTATCATATTTCTGTTTATGATTAAGTTTTATATCATGCTATAACTGTATTGAGTGGAAACATTAATACACGTGTGATATACAAACAACCTGGGGTTCCCAGTGAAACTCTAGTCACTTGTTCATTGGTCAATAGATGATCTAGTTTCCTGATCATGTGGCATTTATGCCAGTTAGAAATAGAGTCAACTCATTCTGAGAATGAGATGATGAACCAATACCCAACCTAAACATCGTGACCCGATTATGTCACGAAGTTCAAGTTACAATGATTAGAAATGGATCCTCGTAGACTATTCCTTAGACCGTGAAGCTATATCAATTACCGTCTCTCGAGAGTGCTTAGATAGCATCAAGCGCCACTTGGTAATCCAGTGGTTATAAAGGTGTGTTCAGGTACTCGGAAGAAACCGTAGAGGCAATATATGTCAAGAGCGGGATTTGTCCGTCCACGTGACAGAAATATACTCAAGGGCCCACTCAGAGAAGTTATATCCAATAGCTGCGCAGCATGTGATTTGATCACATGGATATCACTTGTCGGAACAAGTCAAGTAGCATTGTTCAGTAATGAGACTGAACATGACATGGTGATGTCATTGATCAGATCTCGGGCAATGCAAGTATCGAGAGACAAAGGGAATAAGACACGACTGTTCCAGTTCAAATGACGAAAGATCTTCGTGGAACTCACAGGGGTCACATGGCCATCCATGTCCCTATGTCAATCATTGGTGCGGGAGTGTCCCGACCATGTCTGGAGTGTTCCCGAACCGTAGGGTATCACGCTTAAGGGCTTGATGATGCTTAGAGAGTGTTTATAGGATCGAAAGAATCGCCGAAGAATAGTAGAGAGAAAACTAGAAGGGTTTCAGTAAGTCTAGAGGATGTCCGGAGTGGAGGTGGAAGGTGTTCCATAGCCATGGAGGTTGAATAATATGTGAATGAATGTTAAATATCGATTTAATCATTTATTCATAATTATTTAATATAAGATAAAATCAATTTAAATTGTCAAGGGCTTAATTGGCCAATTCCGGAGGGAAGAGGGCCCATTAGGGAAAGGAGAGAGGGAGAAGGGGCAAAGGGGGTGGCCGGTTGGGCCAACCCCCCCCCCCCCCCACGTGAGGCCCACTAGGGCCAGCCGTCAGCTGCCCCTCCCTCTCCTCTCCTTTAGTCCCACCTTGGGACTTTGAGGGAGGTAGTACCTCCCCTCCCCTATATATAGTGGGGATATTTGGCCAGATAAATACACACAATATTCAATAAAGGTCTTCTCACTTTTGGGAAGACCTCCAATTTATATTCTCTCTCTCTCGTGACAGTGGTCCCAAGTTTGGATTGCACGAACGAGAGACATCTTCACTGCGGAGCGCCGTCGCGCTGCGGGATTCAGATCCAGGAGCTCTACTTCCGCAACTGCTGCTGGATCGGGGAAGCGGGAGTCATCGTCAGGCACCAGACATGTGTAACTCCCCGCGAGGTGTCACACTTGAGGCACTCAAGACGTTGGAGCCAAAGTAGCACAAGGACTTCATCACGACCTTGAGGTCGGCTTCGGCTCATCTACATCAACCACGCCCTCCTGAGCGTTGGCAACGCTTTTTTCGTCTTCAAGGGTAAGTTCATGAAAAGCCCCTCCCATTACTATATTACTAATAGATAGGTCCTGACAGCATCAGTGGTTCAGGGGCGTAGGGTAAAATTTATTGTTTTCATGCGCGGAACCCCTACAGTGGTATCAGAGATAGATCTATGATTACTAATGCTTGTACGGGTAGAACACACGAGTTGTAGCGTGTGGGCGTTGATCTTTTAGTTGTTACCCTCCCGCATGTACTTGTGTATACCGCAGTAATGCTTGATGAAGCGGCCCCCAACCGACTTTACGCGCTCATTCGCGAGACTGGTCCACGCTTGACATACGGCTTGTACCGTATAAAGTGGCTTAGGGGGTGTCTGTCTCTCTCGCATTAGTTGGTGTGCCATTTGCAACGGAGGGCCCCGAAAGGGGTGTAGTAGAGATAACTACTTGATCAGCGTTGTGCTAAAAGTTCATAGGTAAGAACGGTTCTTGTGCAAAAGCCCATTCAGCCACGTAAAACATGCAAAGATAAAGTAGAGGCGTCTAACTTTGTTTTGCAGGGAGGCGTTGATTTGTGATATGGTTGTGGCAAAGGTAAAGTTATTACCTTATGTTACGTAGTAGTAGATAGTCACGGAGGTGACAGACTACCATGCCGGAATGACACCGGTACCCTGGTGTCTACGGCGCCAGAACCCTGGCGCCAGAATTCGGTGACGACGGATGGAGATCACGACATGAAGGACCATATCACATCGCATTTACATTCAATGTTATTGTTTGTATATCTTATTGTGTGCTAGTATTAGATACTCAATGGTAGCCTAATAAGATGACCCTGTTAAAATTCCCAATGATTGTGTTCCCCCTTAGTGTGCACCACCAAGAATGTTTTTCGGTATGAGGCGACCTAGGGTGACTAGGTGTCAGACATATCTACATTCGCATGCAGTGGGTGTAAGCCATGTTGCACAGCGAATACACTAAGGTTGTGTTGGCGAGCCTAGCACGCCATAGAAGCGTGGCCTCGGAACATGGATGTTCAAAAGATCAAGCACGAGTCGCATGAATGATGTGACCGACGTTTAGCGTCCACCCTTGAACCCATATTGATGGCCGTGATGATCGGGGGAGATGTGGCTGATAGGGGTCGTGTTGATGGCCGTGATGATAGGGATAGGTGTTTCTGAGTGGAGTTATTATTAACTCATTTAATTATAAACTTAGTCTAAATTCCTTTTGCAATTATAAATGTAGAGATGGCTCACCATGAAGCTTACTTTGTCATTGAGGAATGGGTAATGGGTGAGAAACTTAGACTTGATGGATCCAACTTCCCTAGTTGGCTTGTGCGCCTGAATGATCTCCTTACTAGGAATCATGTGGTAGACTACATACACCGCACGATGGATTTGACTGAGCCAGACCACTATGAGACCCCACAAGAGTTGGCAGACCTCTACTATCGTCAAGAGATGTCCACCTACATTCAGGTAATAATGTGTTACGGGATGGTGGATGAACTCAATCCGCTCATGGGTGATCTTGATCCATATTCAATGGTGGATCAGCTGAGAGCAGAGTTCATAAGCCATGTGCGCATGTGGAAACACGAGCTGCTTGGAGAGTTCCTTTCCATACAGATGGAGGAGCACATATGTCTGAAGGGTCACTTGGAGCGCATGCTTGATGCACACATGAGACCAGTTCACTTCGTGGATTACTGGATGGATGATCCATTTGCGATAGGCGTAGTGCTTCGATCATTGCCTCCCAGCTACAAAGGACATGTCCGGAGTAGCATCATGAGTGGTGATACAGAAATATTGGATTTCCAAGAGTTCATATTACGTTTCAGGAACGTAAAGGTTGAACCAATCACCGGAGCGGTCATCAATGACAAAGGTATATATTTGATATACAATTTTAAAAATGTTATAATCTTGCAAACACATTTGCAATGTTAAGTATAATTGATACTTGTTCTGTTTTACTGAAAATAGGTCCTTCTGCATAAAGGTGCTTGCTGGAGAGGAGGTGACGTTGCGTGTTGATGGCGAGCATGATGATGATGGCCGACGACACTCTCCCTCGACATTTATCACTTAGCTTATGTTTTAGGATGATTATTGTAATCAAAATATTATGAACTTCTTTAGTGTGTCTCACACTTTGTGAGACGGTTATTCATATGAGTTTGTAACAAGCAGTTGTTCTACTTTTACGAATGATTTCTATTTATGTTCATATCTTGTTTGATTATATGTGAATTATCCTTGATGTTTGAAACTAATTGATAATGCATGAACATTTGTAAAATATTGAAATGCCTTAAAATACCCAACTTAAATGGTATTCTGAATGAAAAATCATTGTTTAAATTCAAAGTTATTGATAATATGTGAAAGTCATTTGATTTCTTGTCACATATAAATCATGCCAAAGTTTGGCAAAATAACTTGAACACCGTGTATTGCTTGAATACAAAGTGTTTAATGAATTGTTAAAAGTAAATACATATTCGATGTATTGTGTTTTAATGAAAATGGTAATTATCATTATATGATTGTTTAAATGCGTAAATAAGTTTACCAAAGGAAACATAAGTATGGAACTATTTGATTTGATCAAAGTGTTTCATCAACAAAGGATATAAATATAAAACAGAATCTAATTACTATGATTTGATCAAAAGTAATTAAATTCAACTTTATGGGATTGGCATAAAAGAAATTGTGGAATGCAAAGCGTTTTGAAACATCAAAATGCAAAGCATCACAATGTGATATTAGATATCAAAATGGCTGAATAGATGGCACCAAATAAATCGTTGTAGTGTAGATGTAGAGACCATTAGTTAGAAATAATTAGCACTCAATTAGAATATATAGTAAACCATCTGGATTCGTGAAAGTGGCTCCATATCTGGTATGGATTGTCGTGAAAGTTTTGGGGTTATTCGATATAACCAAAACAATAGTGAATAAGTCCTTATAGAGTATTCATTGGAAACTTTGAATACGAAATCCTTAGTTGACACCAAAAGGGAAGCAAAACTTGTATTGCTTGGACTTTGGTGCATTATTGAGAAAGCTCATTTTTAGTGATATTTCTCGATTTTGGAGCAAATGGAAGATAGTGAAAAACACGATGAGGATTCAAATCCCTGCATCAGAATGTTGAGAAGCGCAACGGACAACGTTCCTAAACGAATCTCTTCACAAAGGAAAGGATCAATGATATTGATCATTGTGTTTTCCCCGCTGGTGTTTTCACTACATGAAGTAGGATTCAAAATGTATCCCATATCTTGTATGGAGACATTTGTGAATGATTTGTCATGATTCTTGGAATATGACATACCTACGAACTACTAAGGAAATAATGGTAAACTAGAATTATGAGAAATCCCAATAATAAAATTTCCTTGAGATTAGAAAGCAATTCATTGCTAAATCTCACAAGTAAAAGGGGTTACTTGAATTTTCCCAAATGACTACAAAGCCATAGTGGAAAAGGGGGTGAATGACAAAAGCACAATTTTTCAAGTATTGGACGAATTCAAATGAATTTGATTCAAGTGTGCTAAATGTCTAATGTATTTAAAACTAGTAAAAGTACTAGTATCTCATAATAAATCTCCAAGTTTGATGTTTGATCAAATGATTTTGAAGTTGTTCAAAATAGTGAGTGGATATGCAATTTGCATAAAATTGAGTGGGAGCTATGAAAGTCTTCCTAAAACAATATGTGATTGACATATTTTTAAGTGGGAGCAATATAAGTCTTAAATTCAAATATGTAGGAACATAGTTTGAGTAAGAGTAGTGACTCATACCATACTATGTTAGGAACATATTTTGAGTGGGAGCTTAGAGGAGTGGTTCTTAAGGGTGTTAAGAATAAAAGCGCAAGTATAGATAACTAATGATTTATAAGGTATAGAAGTTGATAATAAGTGTATTATGATATTATGTGGTATTCCTTAAGGGATTCTGAAAAGGGTTTCAGAATAGAAGTTAATTGAGGAACTAGTCCTTGATAACTCAAGTTAGGAATAGTATTAAGTTTAACATCAATGGTCGAAAGAAAGAAAAGGATGATCATCATCCACTATGTTGGGACATAGGTTCTATCTTAGAAAACCATGATGATAACTTAACATAATATATGGTCCAATAAGGAACGTTTAAAAGTGATTAAGTTTGAATCACAGAAAGTTGAGCTAAGCTTGTCCGCAGTGTCTAATAGAGACCTACAGACACATTTTCCAAATCCATAAAGGATGACATATCTTAAAACATAAAGGGTTATGTTATAAGGGAATATGTTGCAAACTCCTGTAAATACCGATTAAAGTCAAGTAAGAAGCGAGGTGAACAAAACATCAAAAGTTGCATAGAGTGCACTAGTGTTTCGAGGAATACATTTATAATAATAGATAAGGGTACCATATAAAGTGTTGTATAATGTTATGGTGAGGCTAGTTCGCTTTTAACGTAGAATGATGTGTCCTAGGGCATAGTGCCCATGAGAAAGTCCTCGAGGTTGATCTAAAGTCATTGTAGGCTCCTGGAATCAGGCCTCGTTCTACTGCCATAGCGAAAATGCATACACACAGATGTTATCATGAGATGATAAAGTATTAATGTCAATGAAGGTGACATCAGTAAGTTGCAAAGGATTTGGGACTGTAAAGTATAGACCCAAGACTCAACCTCTTCCATGAGCAAGCATGTTCAGGGTACCGGATATATGGTGCCAATGATTAAGAACAAATGCAGCTGGTGTATTTGTACTCTAGTGCAAGTGGGAGACTGTTGGAAATATGCCCTAGAGACAAATAGTAATAAGGACTATTATCATATTTCATATAGTTTATGATTAAGTTTTATATCATGCTATAACTGTATTGAGTGGAAACATCAATACACGTGTGATATACAAACAACCAGGGGTTCACAGTGAAACTCTAGTCACTGGTTCATTGGTCAACAGATGATCAAGTTTCCTGATCATGTGGCATTTATGCCAGTTGGAAATGGAGTCAACTCATTCTGAGAATGAGATGATGAACCAATACCCAACCTAAACATTGTGATCCGATCATGTCACAAATTTCAAGTTACAATGATTAGAAATGGATCCTTATAGACTATTCCTTAGACCGTGAGGCTATATCAATCACTGTCTCCCAAGAGTGCTTAGATAGCATCAAGCGCCACTTGGTAATACAGTGGTTATAAAGGTGTTTTCGGGTACTCGGAGGAAACCATAGAGGCAATATATGTCAAGAACGGGATTTGTCCGTCCACGTGACGGAAATATACTCAAGGGCCCACTCAGAGAAGTTATATCCAATAGCTGCGCAGCATGTGATTTGATCACATGGATATCACTTGCCGGAACGAGTCAAGTAGCATTGTTCAGTAACGAGATTGAACACGACATGGTGATGTCGTTGATCATATCTTGGGCAATGCAAGTATTGAGAGACAAAGGGAATAAGACACGACTGTCCCAGCTCATACGACGAAAGATCTTCGTGGAACGCATAGGGGTCACATGGCCATCCAGGTCCCTCTGTCGATCATTGGTGCGGGAGTTTCCCGACCATGTCTGGAGTGTTCCCGAACCGTAGGGTATCACGCTTAAGGGCTTGATGATGCTTAGAGAGTGTTTATAGGATCGAAAGAATTGCCGTAGAATAGTAGAGAGAAACCGGAAGGGTTTCGGTAAGTCCGGAGGATGTTCGGAGTGGAGGTGGAAGGTGTTCCATAGCCATGGAGGTTGAATAATATGTGAATAAATGTTAAATATTTATTTAATCATTTATTCATAATTATTTAATATAAGAGAAAATCGATTTAAATGGTCAAATGTTTAATTGGCCAATTCCGGAGGGAAGAGGGCCCATTAGGGAAAGGAGAGAGAGAGAAGGGGCAAAGGGGGTGGCCGGCTGGGCCACCCCCTCCCCCCCTGCGCGGGGACCACTAGGGTCAGTCGGCGGTTTCCCCTCCCCCTCCTCTCCTTTAGTCCCACCCCGGGACTTTGAGGGGAGGTAGTACCTCCCCTCCCCCTATATATAGTAGGGGTATTGTGGTATCCCGCTAAAACCACTACTAGAAAATCGCTATGTCTTTGTGCATTGCATCATCATGACCGCATGCTCATGTCATCATGCCACATTGCATTTGAGCATCGTCATCATCATGCATGGTTTGTCTCAAAACTATTTTCGAAAAGCCTGGTTTTGTTTTCTAAACGCCCCGTCTTTAATTCAAATTAAAACCGGTTCTCCAGATTATTTTGTTTCGTCTACAAACAGATTTCAAACGCCCCGTTTTAAACAAATAAAATATTTGTATTATTTTTTTAGGGGGGCAGCCGAACCGGGCCGATCCGACCCAGCTGGCCACCCCCAATAAATAAAACCAGACAACCCATCCCTCACCCTACCCTATCCACACAGCCACACCCCACCGACCAGCCACCACTGCTCACACTCCCGCCCAGCCGCCCACCAACCGCGCGGAGCCAAACTCCTCCCAACCCGCCACCTCACCCTGGCCACTCCCAGCCCGCCACCTCACCCCGCTAGGCCCCACCTCCTTTTCTTTTTCCGCCTGCCGCACACCGCTCCTGCTCTCCCCTGGCCTCGTAGCCACTCGCCACCTGCCCTACACGCCTCCCCCGTCCGCTCACGTGCACCCTCCCGCACACACCGGTCGGTCTCGCCCGCTCCCGTGCCCACCTGGCCCACCACCTGCGCCCCGACCAACTGCCACCTGGGCGCGCAACCCAGCGTCGCCACCCGATCAGGCCTTCCTTGGCCCCGCGCACAGTGGCCCGGCCACGCCTCGCGTCTGATGTCCCACAAGTATAGGGGGTGTATCGCAGTATTTTCGATAAGTAAGAGTGTCGAACCCACCGAGGAGCAGAAGGTGCTAGCTCGTGGTATGGATCAGGAATTCTCTGCAAATAATTAGCAAACGGATTTTTAGGGGTTTTCGATAAAGCAAGTAAACAATGTACGAGTAAATAAAAGACAGTAGGAATAAATGCAGCAAGTGGCCCAATCCTTTATGCAGCAAAGGACAAGCCGGTTCCATTTCTATAGATGACCAAACGTTCTCGAGGACACATGGGAAGACTGTCAAGTGCTTTCGCTTCATATAGCCGATTAATCTTCTCTAGCTTGCTAAGTGTTGTGTGGGTGAACCTGTGCTAATGTACCGCCCCATCCAAGACTAAATACATACTTGTGATTATACCCCTTGCAAACATCCGTAAGTACAAGAAAGTAATTAAGGTAAAACCTAACCATAGCTTTAAACTCTAAGACCCTTATGTCCCTTGTGCAATGGTTTCCTAACGGGGGTTCAGGTTTCTGTCACTCCGGCAACCCCTACGATTAGTAGCCAAATACACAATGCATTCCCCTAGGCCCATATAGGTGAAGTGTCATGTAGTCGACGTTCACATGACACCACTAGAAGAAGTACACCACAACTTAAATAACAATCTATTGAATCTTTCTCAACGCAACTGCACTACTAACAACAAGACTTCTCCCATGTCCTCAAGAACAAAACGAACTACTCACAAGACATCATATGGATCATGATCAGAGATGGAATAATGATGTATAACAATCTGAACATAAACAATAATTCAATGGTTCACTCAATAGCATCAACTACAAAGAGTAATCAACACCGGGAAAGTTTCCCCTATGAACTATAGCAAGATTCAACCAATTGTTACAGCAATATGGAGATGGTGATGAGGGTGTTGATGGTGATGATGGTGGTGATGATGATGATGATCCCGATGAAGTCCAACTTGATGGTGGTGTTGATGGCGATGATCTCCCCTCTCCGGGAAGGAATTCCCCCAGCAGAAATCTGTCTGCCTGAGAGATCTTTCTCTCTCGGTGTTTTCCGCCCCACAAAGGTGGCGGAATCTTTCTGTGGTCGCTCCCCGAGTCTTAGGGTTTCGTGGGGATGATATACGCTAGAGGAGAGAGGCTGGAGTCGGCCAGGGCAGCCACACCACTCCCAGGCGCGGCCTAGGCCTGCCCGCGCCATGGGGTGGTGTGGGCCCCCTGTGGCCCACCTCCACTCCATCTTTTGGCATCCTGAGTCTTCTGGAAAAATAGAATTTTCCATATATTTTCCCGGATTTTCTGATCTTCGCGAATTTTGCCTCCAAACAGCACCTTTTCCATCAGAATCCTGACTACAGCGGTCCATGCTCCAAAAGTCATCAACCATGCAAAAATAGATGAAATAACATAAGTATCACCTCTCAATACGAAATATATCAATGAATAATAGTGAATTAAGACATAGAATAGTGATGCAAAATGGACGTATCAGCGTCACCCACCCATCCACACGCAACCGCCCGCACCCCTGTAGCCTCTCTCTCCTCCACCCCACCTACGCCAGGTTCCCCTACCCGGCCACCCTTCCTCCCCTCGTCAATCCCCGCCGCCGCCTCCCTCCATCCGAGCTCGCCCCTCCCCCACCTCCATCCACTTCTCCGTTGCCGCCGCGCGACTTCTTCTACGGGCGCCGCCGCCTTCGCTGCCTTCCTCCGCTTCGAGCAGCGCCGCCCGAGCCCTCTCCGGTGCCGTCCCGGGCGACCTCCTCCGTCCCGCCGGCCTATGTCCGTGCGCCCCGTACTCGCCGCTGCTTCCCCGTCCACGCTCCCTGTCCTCCACGTCGCATGCGTCATGCTGAGCTCCGCTAGGGCGCCGCCGGCCAGCGCCTCCTTTCGGCTCGGCCTCGCCATCCCGAGCGCCACCACGCCCTCCGAGCGCGCCGCTTCCTCGGCGGTCCTCACCGGCAGGAGTTGCCCGCCTCCCCTTGCCGTCCCCGCCCTTGTTATCTGCCGTCCAAGAGCGTTGTACGGGACATCGTCAGCCTCGGATTTGCCATCCGTGTGCCCCCATGCGCGTGCTGACCCGGCTGCTCCTCTGTCCTTTTCGTGGATGTCCCCAACCATGTGATCCTCTCGTTCTGCTGGCCGTTGCTGCCCAGAAGCCCCATGTTAATGCTCCTAGGCGTGCCCTGGTTTTCCAGGACGGGGGCCTCAGGCTATTTTCTGTATCTGGGTATACATGCATGGCCGCAAAAGCTCAAGCCACCAAACACCGGCTTGCCAAACTCGTATCCGTGTTCCCTTGAAGATGCATGGTGGCAACAAGTCGGAACCCCAAGACCACCGACTCAATTTCTACGTCAGGGAACACCGAGAACCCACGGTACCCGAAGACGCATCGATGCCAAAGCAAGTACATCGTCGACAACCAAAGCCGGAACACCATGATCGCCAACATGAAACACCGAGTGCACCGACATAGATCCGAAGACCGAACCCTAGCGCGTCAAGTTCTCCGACCCCGAGGACCGATCCATCGGATGCGACAAGACCTCCTTCTCGGAACCACCAAGTACTTCCTCTCAGACGCCAAGACCTGAATCTGAAGACCGCCAAGATCGCCACGGATACACCAAGTTCCTCATCCCAGACACCATGACCGTCTACACGGACCCGAAGACCACCGATACCCGATCCACTCAAGTTTGCCATCAACGACAAGATCGACCGCTTGGAACACAAGTTCTCCATCTTGTATCCGAACCTCACTGTTCTCGTCAACCCTGGACCCGGACCCAAAGCCCGATCCGGAACACCAAGATCTTCCGAACCCAGATCTGTGACCCTAAGCCTCTATTTTTATAATATGACATATACTTGTCGCATCATTAAATCATCATGCTTGCATCCATGTCATATGGTGGGTTGAGTTAAATAGTCGATTCACCTAAATTAAATATGGAGTCTATATGCGGGCTATTCTAGTCTCGTATTGGCTCCATTTAAATTTGTGTAGCAAATCGATGCCATGTTTTGCCTTGTTAAGACAACATTTAAATTGTGGGGTATCTAAATAACTTGAACCGTCTAATTAATTGTCGGGACCCCGGTTCCGCTTAATATTGCCTAGTTGCATCGCATCCTTGCCATGCCATGCATCATACCTGCATCATGCTCGATCTTCTGCCATAGTATTGAATAGTGTATCCGATGTTTCTTCTAGTGCTTTGCTTCTTCACGGATTAGGCCGTTGAGTTGATGCGAGTATCGACAAGTCCTTTGGATATGAATCTTCGGCTATGTTTCCCAAGAGAGCATCCCTTCCCTCTTTCTATCTGTTTTGCATTTATAGTCTTTATTTCCTCCTGTTGATCTATTGCTATCCGTGTCGTGATGCTTTAGTGTTCCGTACCAGATATATTCCTTGCAGCCGTTATATTGCCTTGGACACCTCCTATTGCATGTTGCTTTATAGACAGTTGGCCCTGTGAGTCATAGTTGCTTGCTCAGGTGTTGCTTCGCGTCGTTGATGCTCCACAGTTGTTGGGAGGTTGGCAAATGTTTAATGGTGGAGCTGATCATGATTCTAATTACAGTTTATTAATTAATGTTGATGGTAGATTAATGCAGAGGCACTGGTGGGTAATAGTAATTATTTGGTTCTTAACCGCTCACTAGTGTCCCCTAGGACCCGAGTTCCTGACACCTATTCCGAGATCGAGCGCGTTAACCACAGGTGGGGTGTGTGGGCACCCCCATCGGCTTACTACCTGATTTCAAAGTATTGTACCGGGGGCCACAAGTAGTTTGGGGCTTTATTATTATTCTGTACTTATGCCATGCTTTATTACTTTATTTAAGATTGTGCGTGGAGCACCTGTATTGTTTAGGATGTGGAATGTTTTCGCGGTATCGACAAGCCCAGTCACACTTTCGGGTTCCCAGTCGTTTACAGCCATTGGCACAAACCCTGGGTCCGCCTCGGAGTCGGCCAACTTCGTTGCGGGTAGCTTAGTGGAGTGGCCCCTCATGTACTTGCTTTGGGTCTGGGAAACGTCATGACTTAGGCCCTGCCGACATATCGATGGGTGTATGTTAATTGATCTGGCAAAAAGGGTCGAAGTGCGTGTGGATACTTTGGTGCACCCCTGCAGGGTTAAATCTTTTCGAAAAGCCGTGTCCGCCGTTATGGACGACTTGGAGCACTGTTTCTCGATCATAGATAACTATAACTAAAGTTTACTTTTATAATTTGACTTACATCTGAGATGACTAGTAAGTTGGATAACTGCCATGGAAAGATTAAATAAAACTACCAACCGTGTGAGTTTCCTCGGCTTGACTTTCTCATTTGGTCTCGAGGGGGAATACCAGGATGGGTATGTTTGGTGTTAGTTTCAGGTGTTCCCGGATAGGTCTTTCTTATCCCTCTCTAATAGCCGACAATTGTATCGAGTCTCTATAGGTTTTTTAGTGCATGCTTCGCTGCCGCTTCAGTCCACCATACCTATGTAGGCGAGAGCCGCTGAATTCTAGCCTCGCCGTGTATTGGCCTCAGTACTGATGCTCCTCTTTTTCCTTTGCCCTTTGTCGGCACCCCCTTTTGTTTTAGCAGGTTTGTGATCGACGTCGTTAGCAGGGTTACCCTTCCGGCTTGGCCTGGGCAGGGTTATGGACGCCATTCGGTTATTCTTTAGGGCTCTTAGCCCAATTTGCATCTTGTCCGTACTCGGGCGTTGTATCGTTCTCAAGGTGATTTGGATCTTTGTGTTGTATATCTGTATTCTTGACTCGTTGAGTCGCTGTTATATATATATATATATATATATATATATATATGTTCTGTGGGTCCCATCGAGGACTGTTGTGTAATGATATTACTTCGTTTTCCACCCGCACGAAAGTGCCTGGTGGGCGTCCATGAATCGTTTCTATGCGGGTTTTGGCGGGAAGCGCGGAAATCTGCATAGGGCCGATTCGGGGGTGTTACAGAGTGGTATCAGAGCTCAACAGTTGCGATACCCCACTAGTCCAGCCTGTAGGATAACCTAGCTAACGGCCAAAGTAGAGTGTCAAAACTATTTTGGAAAATCGGTTGGATAAATCTGATTAGGTCTGCTTTTAGTCCTTACCCTCTGCTATTCTCCTCTTTCCTCTGTGTGTTTTGGATCTGTTCTCTTATCTTTTCTTCGAGTCCAGGATTTCTTGTGGTCGGGTTTCCATCGTACCTTCAGGGTTTCGCTTCCTCCTTTGGTAATGGTGTTGCTACATCCGGTCTTCATGCTATCTGAGTGATCCTTTATCTGTGGTACCATTCTTTGTTCCTTGTTTGTGCCTTCCGGTGTTTCCGACGCAACAACATCATCTACATCAGATCCGATGCAGAGTCTGCATCACTCCTTTGTTCCGAACCTCGTTTGTCGAGATCTTTAGTCTGATTCCGAGAATGGTTGCACGCTTTTCTACCGAATGTGCGGAGTAATAGTTTGGGTGCGTGATGGATTGGCCCCCATGCCAACTACTCATTCTATTTGCTCATGTACATTGGAGTGGATTAGACTGCATCTTTTCTCTCCGTCTATCGGAGCTAGAGGTGGTTTTATTTGTTGATACCTCTACCTTCGTCCTTTGTTCCCGGAGTGTTCTCTCGACGATCACGGACAACGACCTCTTGTTAGTGGTGTCGCGAGGACCTACATGAAGCGAGAAGATTCAGATCGCCAGCCTTCTTCCCCGGACCATGAGGCAGATCTCGAGGGCGAGATCCCTTGTTAGTGGTGTTGAATTGTGGCATCCCGCTAAAACCACTACTAGAAAATCGCTGTGTTTTTGTGCACTGCATCATCATGACCGCATGCTCATGTCATCATGTCACATTGCATTTGAGCATCGTCATCATCATGCATGGTTTGTCTCAAAACTATTTTCGAAAAGCCTGGTTTTGTTTTCTAAACGCCCCGTCTTTATTTCAAATTAAAACGGGTTCTCCGGATTATTTTGTTTCGTCTACAAACAGATTTCAAACGCCCCGTTTTAAACAAATAAAATATTTGTATTATTTTTTTAGGGGGGCAGCCGAACCGGGCCGATCTGACCCAGTCGGCCACCCCCAATAAATAAAACCAGACAACCCATCTCCTCACCCTACCCTATCCACACAGCCACGCCCCACCGACCAGCCACCACTGCTCACACTCCCGCCCAGCCGCCCACCAACCGCGCGCAGCCAAACTCCTCCCAGCTCGCCACCTCACCCCGGCCACTCCTAGCCCGCCACCTCACCCCGCTAGGCCCCACCTCCTTTTCTTTTCCCGCCTACCGCACACCGCTCCCGCTCTCCCCTAGCCTCGTAGCCACTCGCCACCTGCCCTACACGCCTGCCCTGTCCGCTCACGTGCACCCTCCCGCACACACCGGTCGGTCTCGCCCGCTCCCGCGCCCGCCTGGCCCACCACCTGCGCCTCGACCAACTTCCACCTGGGCGCGCAACGCCGCGTCGCCACCCGATCAGGCCTTCCCTAGCCCCGCACGCTATGGCCTGGCCACGCCTCGCGTCGCACACCCATCCACACGCAACCGCCCGCGACCCTGTAGCCTCTCTCTCCTCCACCCCCACCTACCCCAGGTTCCCCTACCCGGCCGCCCTTCCTCCCCTCGTCAATCCCCGCCGCCGCCTCCCTCCGTCCGAGCTCGCCCCTCCCCCACCTCCATCCTCTTCCACGTTGCCGCCGCGCGAGTTCTTCTACGGGCGCCGCCGCCGTTGCTGCCTTCCTCCGCTTCGAGCAGCACCGCCCGAGCCCTCGCTGGTGCCATCCCGGGCGACCTCCTCCATCCCGCTGGCCTACGTCCATACGCCCCGTCCTCGCCGTTGCTTCCCCGTCCCCGCTCCCTGTCCTCCCTATCGCCTGCGTCCTGCTGAGCTCCGCCAGGGAGCCGCCGGCTAGCGCCTCCTTCCGGCTCGGCCTCGCCGTCCCGAGCGCCACCACGCCCTCCGAGCGCGCCGGTTCCTCGGCGGTCCTCACCGGCAGGAGTTGCCCGCCTCCCCGTGCCGTCCCCGCCCTTGTTATCTGCCGTCCAAGCACGCTGTATGGGACATCGTCGGCCTTGGATTTGCCATCCGTGTGCCCCCATGCGCGTGCTAACCCGGCTGCTCCTCTGTCCTTTTCGTCGATGTTCCCAACCGTGTGATCCTCTCGTTCTGTTGGTCGTTGCTGCCCAGAAGCCCCATGTTGATGCTCCCAGGCGTGCCCTAGTTTTCCAGGACGGGGGCCTCAGGCTGTTTTCTGTATCTGGGTATACATGCATGGCCGCAAAAGCTCAAGCCACCAAACACCGGCTTGCCAAACTCGTATCCGTGTTCCCTTGAAGATGCATGGAGGCAACAAGTCGGAACCCCAAGACCACCGACGCAATTTCTACATCAGGGAACACCGAGAACCCGAGGTACCCAAAGACGCATTGATGCCAAAACAAGTACATCATCGACAACCGAAGCCGGAACACCATGATCGCTAACATGAAACGCCGAGTGCACCGACATAGATCCGAAGACCGAACCCTGGCGCGCCAAGTTCTCCGACCCCGAGGACCGATCCATTGGATGCGACAAGACCTCCTTCTCGGAACCACCATGTACTTCCTCTCATAGGCCAAGACCCGAACCCGAAGACCGCCAAGATCGCCAAGGATACGCCGAGTTCCTCATCCCGGACGCCATGACCGTCTACACAGACCCGAAGACCACTGGTACCTGATCCACTCAAGTTCGCCATCAACGACAAGATTAACCGCTCGGAACCCAAGTTCTCCATCTTGTATCCGAACCTCACCGTTCCCGTCAACCCTGGACCCGGACCCGAAGCCCGATCCGGAACACCAAGATCTTCCGAACCCAGATGTGTGACCCTAAGCCTCTATTTTTATAATATGACATATACTTGTCGCATCATTAAATCATCATGCTTGCATACATGTCATCTGGTGGGTTGGGTTAAATAGTCGATTCACCTAAATTAAATATGGAGTCTATATGCGGGCTATTCTACTCTTGTATTGGCTCCATTTAAATTTGTGTAGTGAATAGATGCCATGTTTTGCCTTGTTAAGACAACATTTAAATTGCGGGGTATCTAAATAACTTGAACCGTCTAATTAATTGTCGGGACCCCAGTTCCGCTTAATATTGCCTAGTTGCATCGCATCCTTGCCATGCCATGCATCATACCTGCATCATGCCTGATCTTCTGTCATAGTATTAAATGGTGTATCCGATGTTTCTTCTAGTGCTTTGCTTCTTCGCGGATTAGGCCGTTGAGTTGATGTGAGTATCGACAAGTCCTTCGGATATGAATCTTCGGCTATGTTTCCCAGGCGAGCATCCCTTCCCTCTTTCTACCTATTTTGCATTTATAGTCTTTATTTCCTCATGTTGATCTATTGCTATCCATGTCGTGATGCTTTAGTGTTCCGTACCAGATATATTCCTTGCAGCCGTTATATTGCCTTGGACACCTCCTATTGCCTGTTGCTTGATAGACAGTTGGCCCTGCGAGTCGTAGTTGCTTGCTCAGGCGTTGCTTCGCGTCGTTGATGCTTCACAGTTGTTGGGAGGTTGGCAAATGTTTAATGGTGGAGCTGATCATGATTCTAATTACAGTTTATAAATTAATGCTGATGGTAGATTAATGCAGAGGCACCGGTGGGTAATAGTAATTATTTGGTTCTTAACCGATCACTGGTGTCCCCTAGGACCCGAGTTCCTGACACCTGTTCCGAGATCAAGCGCGCTAACCACAGGTGGGGTGTGTGGGCACCCCCATCGGCTTACTACCTGATTTCAAAGTATTGTACTGGGGGCCACAAGTAGTTTGGGGCTTTATTACTATTCTGTACTTATGCCATGCTTTACTGCTTTATTTAAGATTGTGCGTGGAGCACCTGTACTGTTTAGGATGTGGAATGTTTTCATGGTATCGACAAGCCCAGTCACACTTTCGGGTTCCCAGTCGTCTACAGCCATTGGCACAAACCCTGGGTCCGCCTCGGAGCCGGCCGACTTTGTTACGGATAGCTTAGTGGGGTGGCCCCCCATGTACTTGCTTTGGGTCTGGGAAACGTCATGACTTAGGCCCCGCCGACATACCGATGGGTGTATGTTAATTGATCTGGCAAAAAGGGTTGAAGTGCGTGTGGATACTTTGGTGCACCCCTCCAAAGTTAAATCTTTTCGAAAAGCCATGTCCACGGTTATGGACGACTTGGAGCACAGTTTCTCGATCATAGACAACTATAACTAAAGTTTACAATTATAATTTGACTTACATCTGAGATGACTAGTAAGTTGGATAACTGCCATGGAAAGATTAAATAAAACTGCCAACCGTGTGAGTTTCCTCGGCTTGACTTCCTCGTTTGGTCTCGAGGGGGAATACCAGGATGGGTATGTTTGGTGTTAGTATCAGGTGTTCCCAAATAGGTCTTTCTTATCCCTCTCTAATAGCCGATAGTTGTATCGAGTCTCTATAGGTTGTTTAGTGCATGCTTCGCTGCCGCTTCAGTCCACCATACCTATGTAGGCGAGAGCCGCCGAATTCTAGCCTCGCCGTGTACTGGCCTCAGTACTGACGCTCCTGTTTTTCCTTCGCCCTTTGTTGGCACCCCCTTTTGTATTAGCAGGTTTGTGATCGACATCGTTAGCAGGGTTACCCTTCCGGCTTGGCCTGGGCAGGGTTATGGACGCCATCGGTTATTCTTCAGGGCTCTTAGCCCAATTTGCATCTTGTCCATACTCGGGCGCTGTATCGTTTTCAAGGTGATTTGGATCTTTGTATTGTATATCTGTATTCTTGACTCGTTGAGTCGCTATTGTATATATATCTGTTCTATGGGTCCCATCGAGGACTGTTGTGTAATGATATTACTTCGTTTTCCACCCACACGAAAGTGCCTGGTGGGCGTCCTTGAATTGTTTCTATGCGGGTTTTGGCGGGAAGCACTGAAATCTGCATAGGGCCGATTCAGGGGTCTTACAAGTATTTGGCCAGATAAATACACACAATATTCAATAAAGGTCTTCTCACTTTTGGGAAGACATCCAATTGATATTCTCTCTCCCTCTCTCGTGACCGTGGTCCCAAGTTCGGACTGTGTGAACGAGAGACATCTTCACCGCGGAGCGCTGTCGTGCTACGGGATTCGGATCCAGGAGCTCTACTTCCGCAACTGCTGCTGGATCAGGGAAGTAGGAGTCATCGTCAGGCACCCGACGTGTGTAACTCCCCACGAGGTGTCACACTTGAGGCACTCAAGTCGTTGGAGCCAAAGGAGCGCAAGGACTTCATCACCATCCATTGGATTGCTAGCAGGAGTAGGATCCGTCCAAAGCTAGTGGATCTGAACTTGGGTAAACTTGTGTGCTCACCATCGTGAAACACCGTACATATCACACCCCTCTCTTCAGCATGCCTCGAGGACCCCCTCATAGTGTACTTGTCATCAATCTGATGACAGTTGGCACCCACCATGGGGCAAGTGAGCTTCGGATCTACGTTCCAAGCGGAATCTGCAAGAACCGGAATTGGCAAGACCATCTTCGTTGGTCGCATCCTCTACGCCAGCGATGTCCCTCTCATCATTCTCGACGAGACCTGGATTCTGGCTAGTGTCAGGGGGATGATCCCCAGGTACCCAAACCGGACAAGAAGCCAGGCAGTTGGATCGCGTCCGGCTGACCAGATGCAGCCGGACAGGGTAAAACAGGCTGGCTATCCCCCGGTAGCCGGATCAGCAAGAGGCAGCCGGATATGGCGACGTAGCCGGACCCACTCAGTGGGACAGGACGACGTGCGTATCAGTGCACGGTACGCCCTGTACGATGACAAGACTGGCAACCACCCGGCCATACCGAAGACTTTGCGAGGATGATGCAGGAATAGTGTCATGTGCTGACGACGGGCTCGCATGGCGTCCACTGTGCCTACGACAGCCATACCACTCGTACTCTGATAAGACATACCATACTGGATACTGTAGATGACTAGCCAGCTGGGACCCGCCTGTAGGGCCCGCCAGTCGGACTAGCCAGTGAGACCCTTGCATCTCTGCCTATATAAGGAGAGGCAAGGCCTCAGTAGAAGGGGTTGGTCATACAGCATTTAAGGCAGTAGCTAGCACATAAAGCTCAAGGAGCACTTGTAATTCGTGTATTCCACATAGTCAGGTCCGGCAGGAGTAGGGGCTTTACCTCATCACGAGGGCCCCGAACCTGGGTACTTCTTGCATCCCGCTACACGCGCTTGTATCCAATCCCGCCTGCGGACGCCGTCGATAGCTTCCCTGCTAGTCCCCACACCTCTATCTAACCTCCTCAGGTACTGCCGTTCCCAATACAACGACGAATAGGTCAACCGGCTACACGCCATTCGTCCTGGTCTACGGATCGGAAGCCGTCCTCTCTGCCGACATCGAGTTCGACTCCCATCGCAAGCTCCTGTACGACGAAAAAGCCAACAGGGAGGCGCGGGAGGACGAAGTGGACCTTCTGGAGGAGGCCCGCGAGCTGGCCCTGTCCAGATTAGCCCTGTACCAGCAGCGACTACGTCGCTACCATTCAAGTCGGATCCGCCCAGTCGCATTCCGCGAGGGCGACCTGGTTCTCCGGCTGGTGCAAGACACGAAGGGCATGCACAAGCTATCACCACCCTAGGAGGGCCCCTTCATCATCAGTCGGGCGCTGCCCAACGACGTCTACTACCTCATCGACACGCAGCAGCCGCGCAAGAACAAGATGGACAAATCAGACGAGGAGACCGAGCGTCCCTGGAACGCGGCCCTGCTGCGCCCGTTTTACACCTAGTCGCCAGGCAGTGTATGTATCCCGAAAACCCTATGAATGAAAATGCGGACCCCCACGAGAATCTCGGGGGCTCCTTGCTAGAAATGTGCGTGCACCTGTTTTCCGGTTCAAATTTTCCGGCTCCGGGCAACCCCTACCCGGGGGCTCGCCGGCTGGCCCGGCCTGCTAAGTCAACAAACCGGCTGAGTAGTGTGTGATGATGTCAGAGGCCCACTCTTCGTCTCAGCTACAGACCGCAACCCGGCTGTCCGGCTAGCAAGAGCAAAAGCCCGAGGCATCCCACACGAAAAACAGGGAGGAGACGCAGCAGACCAGGCATCCCGGCCCTGCGACTGATTCGAACCAATCCAGCTGCTTAGCTATTAGTACCGTGTGCAATGTACTGTCAGCTCCCTTCGATTCCGGCTGCAGACTGCAACCCGGCTGCCCGGCAAGGACACGGCGAAAACAGCAGAGCGCACGGGAAAGCGACTAAGTGTCTAGAAAGGGACAAGCCAAAGTTCGAAAAAAACAAGCCGTTTTCCGGCTACAATTTGGCAGACTAACCTACTAACCTATGTGGACATGTGTGTATGCGTATGTACATTTTTGTCTGACTACCCGAGTCAGAATTCAGGAGAAGGAAAGAAGATTCGAAGTCCTTGCCTTCATCAAACGGTCCGAATCTCGGGGGCTACACCCACTAGGTGCGCTCGCGCGCCCCCAGTGGAATCTTGTAGTTCCCGACCGGCTAAAGGCGTTTAGCCGGCCGTTCGGAGCCTAGGTGAGGGCAAGGGATGGAGCAAGAGAAGACAAGGAAGATTCGAAGCACCTGGCTACGCCAGCTACTCTGAATCTCGGGGGCTACACCCAGTGGGTGCGCTCGCGTGCCCCCACTGGAATGTTAGTTCCCCCGGCTGAAAGCTTTCAGCCGACGAAAGCAGCCGACTGGGACGAGACCAGTCAGATAAAGTTAGAAGACTTGGGAGAAATAAGGAAGATTTGAAGCACCTGGCTGTGCCAGCTACTCCGAATCTCGGGGGCTACACCCAGTGGGTGTGCTAGCGCGCCCCCACTAGAGGTGTAGTTCGTCCGGCTAAGAGTGTGTAGCCGGACTAGGATAGCCGGGCGGAGCAAGCCGGCAAAATATCAAAAGGAAACTCAACGCACAAGTTAAGGGAGACTCAAGAATTTCAACATTAACAAACAAAAGGGAGACGAAGCTCCCATAAGTTACCGGGCGTCAAAGACAGCCGGTACATACAGACAAGGTTCATGGATATCTAAGACAAGACAAATACACCCGGCATCCCGGGGCAATAACTAGACGGCAGGACCCTTGCCGTGAAGGGGATCTTGGCTGACGGAAGCTTCAGGCGGCGGAGGAGGCGCAGAGCTTGATCCGGTTCCAGCGCCTGCGGGCGGCGGCATCGGGCCCTCCATGTCAGGACTGCCGACGGACTCCGAGTCGGTGAGTGCCTCGTCGGGATCCACGTAGTCGGCGATCTTGATGGCGGATCTGCGGAGCTCCAGATGGGCTTGGCGGATGGCGGCAAGATCGTCTCCGGCACGGAAGCCACCGTCGATCTTCTCGATGCGGGCATCCTTGTACCAGGAGAGCATGAGGGCCAGAGCCATCTCCGCTCCGGCCTGCGCCGCCAAGTCCCGTAGCCGGTCCACCGCAGCCGGCACCTCTCCCACCTTCGCAGCCAGCTGCACCATCGTCTCCGGAACCGGAGCCTCCGGTCACATGAAGGAGAAGATGTCCCGCGCCGCCTGATGAAGCTTGGCAGCTTCCTCGCCAAGAAGGACGACGAGCTCCTGGGCCATCGGCTACGCTCCCGGCCAGTTCTCCTGCAGCCGGTTGTAGGCCAGCAGGTCTATGCCGGGGTAAAAGGCTGTCAGAAAAAAGGGTCAGATCCAGCTACCGGATCCGGAAAGAAAGGAAGACGGGAAAAGGAACTCACCCTTGGCAGTGTGGCCGACCTGCATCAGCTCCTCCACCAACGCCTTCTCCTTGATCGCTAGCTGTTTGATCTCCTTCTCTTGGTCCTTGTTCTGGGCCTCGAGAAGGGTGAAGGCTTCGGCCAGGCTAGCGAGCGAGGCGTCGCACTCCTTGATGGTGGCCTCCAGACCGTCTACCCTCGCGTGCCAATCCTTGTTCTGCAGCCGCAGAATGGAATTGGACTTGCTCAGCCGGTTGTTTGCTTTCTTCAAGCGATCGATCTCGCGCTGAGCGCACACGAGGATGGCTGCGGAAATTCCGGCTATCGGTACAAAAAAAAGCCAAAAGAAGTGAGCTTACTCTGGGAAGTCCCGTTGGTGGCAGCAAGCTTCTGCTCTAGCGTCCGGTTCCCGCCGGCTGTGGCCTCCAGCAGCCAGATCTCCTTCGCCGCCAGCTCGAGCGGGGCGGCAAGGTCCGACAGCGAGGCGGCGCAGGAAGCGTCGTCGTCCACGGCGTTGACGGCCAAGGACTCCTTCGCCGCGACCACCGCCGTTTGCCAGTCCTTCCCAGGCTCCTCGTCGGAGTTGTCATCGCCAACAATGACGAGCTCCTTGCCGGCAGCCCCCCGCACACCTGCGGAGAAGCCTCCCGGCTGGGAGGGCTCCGCTTCCGGCTGGGGACCTTCCGGCTGGGCGGAGGCGGTCGGCTCAGCTCGAGGGGGAGGCGAAGGCTGCGCCTCGAAAGAAGGAGGGGCGTCGGTTGGCGTAGTCGGGACACGAGGCGGCGACCCGGCCGGCGCTCGTGCCGGGCTCGCGGCTCTGAAAGAGACCAGCGTGCTAAAGAGAAGGAGGAGAAGGCAAAGGCAAAATAAACCAATGTCAGAAAAAGAAGAAAAATGGCAAGTAGACAGAAAGCACCGAAAGAAAAGGGGGAGAAGGAACGTACCCCGGCACAACTGGGGGCGGCCCCTTCTTCCGGCCAAGGCGGCTTGGCAGCAGGGCGCCGGACCGGCTCCTCTTGGGAGCCGGCTCCTCCGTCGTAGGCCGATGGGAGCCGGAACGACTGGAGCCGCTCCTGCCTGCCTCGTCATCCGTCGCGGAGCGTGTCGCCGGGTCCACGGTTGGCGCGGCCTCTTCCTCCTCGTGCACCTCCACGTGCGGGTCGGCAGCCGGCTCGTCATTCCGGATGGGGAAGGCATCGCCGTCCCCGTCCGATTCCTCGCCGGACCGTCGAGCGCGCGGCTCGGGCAAGTCAGGCGTGAATACCTCGAGGGGAGCCGAATACAAGAAGTCAGTCAGACAGAATAGGAAAACTACATAGAAAGATCAAATAAAATTTCCGGCTACAGCAACTTACCCAGGGCGCGCGGTTCTCCCGGCTGTAGGGCGCCAGACTGGACTTCCAGTTCTCCGGTAGCCGCTCCTGGCTGATCGTCCACAACCACTCCTTCAAGTTGTGGTGGCGGGGATCACGGCGCGATAGCCGGGTCGGGTCCAGCCAGCCGGAGTAATAGCACATCTTGTGCACCCGCTGCTGCATCGGCATCATCAGCCGAGACATCCAGCTAAGAGTGATGTCCAGGCCGGTTAGCCGGTAGGTGACGAGGGAGCGCATGCGCTACAGCATCGCGTCCGTCTCCGCCTTGTCGCTGTGGAACTTCAAGTCCCAGTTCTGCCGGCTAGACTCGACATCCTGGAAGGCCGGAAGATTTATCCGGTCGACGTTGGTGACGTTCTTGACGTAGCAGTACGACTGCTGCCACAGCCGTACCGTGTCCTGAAGCAAGAACTTGGGGTAGCCGGATTGGGAGCAGGAGTAGATGGAGGCGCCGCCGCAGACGACTAGCGGCCCCTTCATGTACTGCACCTGCAGCCGGACTCGGAAGAGCCGGCAGAAGAGCCCGAGATCCGGCTGGATCCCGAGATAGCTCTCGCAGAACGCCATGAAGTGCGCCAGCGTCCCGATGGCGTTGGCACCGAGGTGGTGAAGACGGAGGTCGAAGAAAGCGAGAAACGTCAGGAGACACCGGAAGGGCGAACCCGTGCGCCAGATGAGAGAGGAAGATGATGCGCTCCCCCTCCGCCGGGTGCGGCGACACCTCCCCCGCCGGCGCCAACCGCACCGCCACCTCCTCCGCTGGCGGGAGAACGCGGGTGGCGCGGTACTTCACGATGTGGTCCTCCGTGACGGAGGAGCCGCACCAAGCCCCGCGGTCGGTGGCCATCTCTGGCTGACTGGGGGAGCGACGACGGAAGACTGGCAGTGGCCCATAGCGACAACAACGATGAGTGGGCAACGCAGCGGGCTACAGCGCAGAAGGCAAGGGCGCAGGACCAGGAGCACGCGGGGGAGGAGGAGACTGCAGCGGGGGAGCAAAGGAAAGGAACTGCCTCCCCCGCGGCGTCCCTTTAAAGGGCCGGAAGGGCAACCGTCGACAGGGCCACGTGGCGCGCATCTAGGCAACCCACACCCCAACCGCCGCCCAGGATCCGGTATGCCGAAGCAGGATGCGCAGAAGATCCCGGAGCAAGAACCAAAGCGCCAGACAGCGGTTTCCTGAGGCGACGTGCGACGGGATGTTATGCTGCCCGCCGCAGAGCAATGATGGTGCGTGCGCGCATGGCCGGCGTCAGCACTGACGTCACGGGTAGCGCAACCGCCAAGCGCAGCCGGACAAAAATTCAAAAACAAGAAGGAGCACGCGCACATTTCGCCTAAGGGCGGAATCCACACGCGCTCGGGGGCTAGTGTCGGGGGATGATCCCCAGGTACCCAAACCGGACAAGAAGCCAGGCAGTCGGATCGCGTCTGGCTGACGAGATGCAGCCGGATAGGGTAAAATAGGCTGGCTATCCCCCGGTAGCCGGATTAGCAAGAGGCAGCCAGATACGGCGACGTAGACGGACCCAATCAGTGGGACAGGACGACGTGCGTATCAGTGCACGGTACGCCCTGTACGATGACAAGACTAGCAACCACCCGGCCATACCGAAGACTTTGCGAGGATGACGTAGGAACAGTGGCCTGTGCTGACGACGGGCTCGCACGACGTCTACTGTGCCTACGACAGCCATACCGCTTGTACTCCGATAAGACATACCATACTGGATACTGTAGATGACTAGCCGGCTGGGACCCGCCTGTGGGGCCCGCCAGTCGGACTAGCCAGTGAGACCCTTGCCTCTCTGCCTATATAAGGAGAGGCAAGGCCTCAGTAGAAGGGGTTGGTCATACAGCATTTAAGGCAGTAGCTAGCACATACAGCTCAAGGAGCACTTGTAATTCGTGTATTCCACATAGTCAGGTCCGGCAGGAGTAGGGGCTTTACCTCATCACGAGGGCCCCGAACCTAGGTACTTCTTGCATCCCTCTACACTCGCTTGTATCCAATCCCGCATGCGGACGCCATCGATAGCTTGCCTGCTAGTCCCCACACCTCTATCTAACCTCCTCAGGTACTGTCGTTCCCAATACAACGACAGCTAGGGAGGCCGCGACTACCTACACCATCATGTCTTTCGGTGAGATCGATGTATACATTGGCTTTGCTGAACCTACCCCACCCACCCTAGCGGTGATGAAAGAGGCAGAAGAAGTTTATGGGTCCCCTTTGTCCGCGGAGGCGGCAGAGTTCTGGATCCCAGAAAATCCCAATCCCACCCAGCCCGCACCTAATGTGGAGATAGTGGAGAAAGCTGATCTTGAGGAGGATCTTACGGCAAACGTCGGATCTGGAGTGGATCTCCCTAGCGAGGTCGAATCCTAGATTGATATTCCCTTCGAGGTTGAAATCTAGGAGCTGCAAGACAACAACATTGGTTCCGGCTCCCCTAACACCGGAATAGACCAACCTTTCTTGAGGAATACGTTGAGGTGCATGCTGATGCAAGACGCAAGCGTGGATGAGGTTCTCGAAACCATTAGAATTTTTTAGGAAGCCCACAAAAAAGGCCACAACTACCTTAGGACACACGCATTGCACTTCGTCGGATATGTTGAATTCGGATCCGGCTCTACCGGTGCTAGAGACAACGAAGACTCGGTGTTGGAGGCGATCGGAACAAACACCGACGTACCGGCATCTTTAGATGATTCCATGACATCGGTGGATTTTCGAAAGTTCTCCGAGGAATATGAAGAGGAGTTCAACTCCAAAGCTATAGAAGAAGGAGAAGCCATGGATGAAGGATCTGGGGAAAACTCTCCCAAAGCGCAAGATGACATGGATCTCGGAGATAATCGCGACGTCCAGATGTCCGGAAGTACCAGTCAGAGCTTGACTCTAGGAAATAGACCCAAAGCCGTCTTTGCTACCGGCGCTGCCAAGAAGTCAAAGAAGAGGAACAACAAGAACAAGATCCTGATGAAAGATCCTCCATCAGAGGAAGTAGTTGCCAAGGATTACAACAAAGGCTCAGATGGATCCCTAATCCCAGACGAGCCAGAGGAAACTCCGGTTGATGGATACGTGATCATTTCTGGTGCTCGTAAACTCATTTGAGACGCGTTAACAACGTCAATCCCAACCGCAAAAGGAATGATCACATATCCATCAAGGGAGATCTGGTGTATTCAACACTAGTACAAAACACTACCACAGCTCGAGATATCCTGGCGAACAATCCAAACCCAGATCAAGTCCGGTTGGGCGTAAAGCTACTTACCAAGGGTCTGGAGTAACAGAAGGTTGCAAAATCCGAAAGCGGAAAATTGGTCTCTCAATCCAACCAATGTCGCACGGATCCGGCCTGGAATGACATTAGGCCCCAACGGGTCCCGGAACAACATAACCGTTTCGACCGTCGGGAATATAAATACTCAAGAACCAGATCTTCAGGGCAACAGCACAAAACCGCACATTACTAGAGCAATGTTGCTCCAGCTGTGGAGCAAGACGCAGTTGCTACACTAGTTCCGAGGCACCCTCCCCGGTGAGAGTCGAACAATCATAGGGAGAACGACAAAGAGCAACGTTGGGAGGAGGACCGTTAAAGGATGCCACCTCCTAGACACACAAGCCATCCAACTAGATCTCATCGCAATGAGGGAATGACAGACGAAGGAATGACGGACATCATGCCGAGTCAAGCCGGCAAGGGCCTCGTCGTAATCAAGACCCTCCCCGGAACCGGAATAATGATGCTCCGGACGGAGGCCCGTGATCAGCCAGAAACAACCCACCTGAGCCACCGTCTCTGCCAAACAGCCATCACAACGGCCCTCATGGAGGCCAAGGAGGGCGTCATGGCGGAGGAGGTGGTGGCAAGAGTAGAAGTCCGGCTCCAAGGCACCGCAGCCACAACCAACAACCAAGATGGCGTTCTCTGTCACCCAGTGATGCGAGACACCGGATCAATTCTAACATAGAGGCGCGGTGCTACGAGAATGACAAAATCTATGTGGGTCCAAAATGCTTTGGACCACGCATTCGAGAAACAAGATTCCCGGAAGGATTCGCTATCTCAAGGCACATTCAGCCCTACGAAGGTGTAGCTCGGCCAGATACTTGGCTCCATGATTTTTTCTAGGCTTGCTACATCGCCAAAGGAGGAAATAGCTTGGTCGCAACCCGATATCTCCCACTTATGCTGCAGAAGATGGCGCGATCTTCGCTTAATGAACTACTGGAGAATACCATTCATAGCTGGTATGACATGCAAAGCGCGTTCTCTTTCGGAATTTCGAAGGCACATATCGGAGGCCCTATATGGTAGGAGACCTACAGCGTTGCACCCAGAAAGCCAGAGAAACTTGCCGAGACTATCTCGGATGAGGGATCGACACAAGGAACTCCTGTGAAGGATTAAATGGTCAAACTACGATTGAAGCTTTCATTGCAGGACTCCCAATTGGTTTGCTGCATCACCATTTGAAGTGCGACAAGGTCACTGATTTGGGAGAGATGATAGAAATAGTAAGCAAGTATGCAGACGCCAACGACGACACAGAAGGATTACTTAACTTCCTGGCTATACCACAGTCGGCAAAATAGCCAAAGCAACAAGCTCAGAAGCGCAAGAACACCTCGAAAGAGAAACCCAACGTGGAAACAACGGTCGTCACTGCTACTTCCAGGTCTAGAGGACAAGGAGGGCGCGGCGGCGGCCGCGGACGTGGTCATGGGATGTCAAGGGTCCAAGGTAGAGGAGACCAGCAGGCTAGCAAAACCTACTCTTGGGCCGACATTGCCAATAACCCGTGTGTGCATCACTTAGATGCCAACATGGGCTCATCCCACACAAATGACGAGTGTCGTTTCAACGACGACATCAAAAAATACGATTTTGCTGGCTACAGGGCCAAGCGAAAGAAGGGAAAGAAGAATCCCGAAAAAGAAAAAGAGACCAAGGAAGATTTCGACATGGAGGAAGCAGAGCCTTCAAATCCCAAGTCGGATGGAAAGAAGAACTTCCCAACAAAGAAAGACATGTATGTCACTTTCCTTGGGTCTCAACTAGCTAAGGTCAAGAAAGCAGTATTGCATGAGCTAAACACAACTGTTCCGGCTATCCCGCAATTTTTGGACTGGTCGGAAGTGGCAATCACCTTTGACCGTGCTGATCATCCGCCTAAGTTGCACAAGCGAGGAAAATATGCCTTAGTCATCAATCCAGTTATTGACGGATATGGTTTCTCCAAGACTCTCATGGACGACGGTAGCAGCATCAATATTTTATATGTCGAAACGCTATGTCGGATGCGGATCTTGGAGACTCAGTTGAATCACAGCTCAGTGATCTTTCACGGAGTTGTCCCAAGGAAGACAAGCCAATTCCCTAGGAGAGATCACTTTGGATGTTACCTTTGGAACTCCAAAGAACTACCAGATGGAAGCACTTTCCTTCGAAGTAGTCCCGTTCAAGAGCGCATGCCACGCTATATTCGGACGGCCGGCTTACTGGGCTTTCATGGCTCGTCCATGTTATATTTACAATATGATGAAAATTCCAGGTCCAAAAGGCGTGATAACCATCAGAGGAGACCCGAAGAAAGCGCGAGAGTGCGAGGACAGAAATGTCGCCTTTGCTGAAGCCATGTTGCATGCCCAGGAGTACCAGGAGATCAAGAACACCATCGACCCGTTCGAGATGCCCGCAACGAAGAAGGAGGTTACAAAGCTGAATCCGGAGTTCAAGGCATCGGAAGAGACGAAGACGATGCAATTGAAGGATAATGACCCCTCCAAGGTGACCCTGATAGGTGTAGGTTTAGCCTGCGCATAGGAAAGCACGCTCGTCAAGTTCCTCAAAGCAAATCAAGATATCTTTGCATGGCAGCCATCTGACATGACCGGAGTACCTAGGGAACTTGCCGAGCACTCTCTAAATGTACACCCAAATGCTAAACTCGTCAAACAGTCCTTACGATGTTTTGGTGATGAAAAGCGAAAAGCAATGGCTAAGGAACTAGCTCGGCTCGAGTTAGCCGGATTCATAGAAGAGGTCATCCACACTGAGTGGTCGGCCAATCCTGTAATGGTCCCTAAAAAGGACACCACTAATTTAAGGATGTGTGTTGATTATACAGCCTTGAACAAGGCCTGTCCCAAAGATCTGTTCGCTCTGCGTAGAATTGATCAAGTTATCGATTCTACGGTAGGCTCGGAACTCCTATGTTTTCTCGAAGCATACTCCGGTTATCACCAAATCCGAATGAAGGAATCAGACAAAGTCAAAACTTCATTCATAACCCCCTTCGGTACCTTCTATTTCGTTGCGATGCCCTTTGGGCTTAAGAATGCAGGAGCTACGTACCAGTGCACTATGTAGCGTTGCCTCCACGATCAAATCGGATGCAATGTACATGCATATGTGGACGACATTGCAGTGATGTCCAATAAGAAGGAAACCCTAATTTCCGACTTGGAGGAAATGTTCACCAATCTACGCAAATACAACATAATGCTTAATCCGAAGAAGTGCTTCTTTGGAATACCAGCCGAAAAATTGTTAGGTTTCATCGTGTCACAAAGAGGCATAGAGGTGAACCGTGAAAAAATCAAGGCTATACTCAATATTTCTAGGCCAAATCGTCTGAAGGATGTTTAAAGACTAACTAGTTGTATTGCTGCAGTTAGTCGGTTTGTAAGCCGGCTCGGTGAAAGAGTCGCACCACTCTACAAGCTCCTGAAAAAGACCAAAAAGTTCATTTGGACTGATGAAGCTGAAGTTGCACTACAAGACCTGAAAGCAGTACTCTCGTTCGCTCCTATCCTCGCAGCACCAGAACCTCATGAACCAATGTTGCTCTATCTCGCTGCGACAAATAGAGTCATCCGTGTCGTCATGGTGGTGGAAAGACCATAGGAAAAGCAGGAACTCCTGGTGCAGCGTCCGACTTACTACCTCAAAGAAGTCCTAACTAAATCAAAGCAGCGGTATCCGCACAATCAAAAGCTAGCTTACGGTGTGTTCTTCGCATCCCGGAAGCTATGGCATTACTTTCAGGAGCATCAGATTACCGTGGTGAGCACTGCTCCCATGAGAGACATAATTAACAACATCGACGCCACAGGACGTGTCGCATAGTGGGGAATAGAGCTTTCAGCTTTCTACATTGAGTATAAACCTCATACAGCAATCAAATCCCAAATTCTGGCTGACTTTGTCGCTGATTGGACAGAGACAACGTAAAATATGACCCTCCCAGAGTCGGAATACTGGACCCTTCATATTGATGGGTTTAAGGCGCTTGGGGGCTGGCATGGTGCTCAAATCACCTCAAGCAGATAAACGTTTCTATGTGTTGTAGATTCACTTCACGACAGCAAATAACATTGCCGAATATGAAGCACTACTGCATGGAATCCGGATTGCTAAGGATATTGGCATCCGAAGATTGATGTGTTATGGAGATTCGGATCTTGTTGCTCAACAAGTGTCGGATATCTGTAATGCAAACAAGCACATGGCAGCATATAGAGCTATCATGGATGAACTAGCCAAATCGTTCGAAGGGTTTGAAGTTCAACACATTCCTTGAACAAAAAATGAGGAAGCAGACGCATTATCTTGTATAGGCTCTGCACGGAAGAAGGTCCCGGATGGCACTTTTTTAGAGCACCTCAAAGTTCCCTCTATAAAAGGAGTAGACGAGGAATATCCGACCAAATCCGACTCACCTTTAGTAGCAGTTCTGGCTGTAATTCCCAGCTGGACCCAACCCTACCTTGACTACTTGGTAGAAGGAAAATTACCTGAAGCCGAGGTTCTGAGCCGGCAGATCGTCCGACGAGCAAAAACCTATACTATCATAAGTGGTGAGCTCTATAAGCGGAGTGTATCTGGGGTTTTTCAGTGCTACATATCTTTGGAAGAAGGAGCGGAAATCCTAAGGGAAATCCACGAAGGTGAATGCGGTCATCATGTTGCAGCCAAATCTTTAGTGGCAAAAGCTTTCAGACACGGATTTTTTTGGCTTACAGCTAAGGCAGATGATGAACGGCTGGTCAAGCCGTGCAAAGGTTGCCAAAAATACGCTAAACAAGCCCATGTTCTGGTCGATCAGCTGCAAAAAATACCTATAACATGGCCTTTCACGGTCTGGGGGCTTGACATGGTAGGACCATTTAAACGGGATCCAAGTGGATTTACTCACCTCTTACTGATGGTGGATAAATTCACAAAATGGATTGAGGCTAAACCCATCACAAGTTGTGATGGAGCAACAACGAGAAGATTTGTCGAGGATGTTATAATCTGATACGGTTATCCGCATAGCATTATTACGGACAACGGGAGTAATTTTTCTATGGGAGAACTTGCCGAATTCTGCAATGAACAAAATATTCGGCTTGAAGTTGCATCAGTCGCACATCCACAGGCTAATGCACAAGTTGAAAGAGCAAATGGCTTAATCCTACAAGGCCTCAAACCAAGACTCGAAGCACCACTTCGTCGTGCTGCGGGGGCATGGGCAGATGACTTACCATCTATAATATGGAGCTTGAGAACAACTCCGAATAGGTCAACCAGACACACACCTTTCTTCTTGGTCTATGGCGCAGAAGCAGTTCTTCCTAGCGATTTGATTCACACTTCTCCCCGAGTTGCTGCATATATTGAAGAGGATGCCAAAATTTCTCGACAAAATGATCTCGATTTAATCGAAGAAGTTCGCGTCGTTGCTAAAATGAGATTAATAGCCTATCAGCAGAAGTTACGCAAGTATCATAGCTAGAGAGTCAGAAACTGGTCTTTCAGTAAGGGTGATTTGGTTTTTCGGCTTGTGTAGAAAAGAAAGCGAAAACTTTCCCCAGAATGGGAAGGGCCCTTTTTAGTTAGCCGAGTATTGCACAATGATTCTTACTATCTGACTGATATGCGGCCAGTCAAAGAAAGACCCGCTACTAAGAAAAGAAAGAGAGCTGGAGGCAGTTGATACATTGCTAACGTATCTATAATTTTTGATGTTCCATGCTTGGTTTTATCTACTTTCTTGTGTTTTGTTCCAACTTTGGAGTAATTTTCATACGATTTCTTGGACTAACCTATTAACAAGAGCCACAGTGCTAGCTGCCTGTTTTCTGCTGTTTTCGGTTCCAGGAAAGTCAGAAAATGAATATTCTCGGAATTGGACGGGACAAAAGCCAAACTTCCTATTTTCTCGGAAGACTCACGAAGCCAGAAGGAGAGTCAGAGAGGGGCCATAGGGTGGCCACACCACCCCTAGGCGTGGGTCCCCCTAGGCCACGCCAGGGCATGGTGTGGGCCCCCTGGCCGGCCATCGACCTTGCCTCCTTCGCCTATAAGAGCCTCCCGATACCAAAACCCTAAATTGTCAATCAGAAATCCACGAAAAGTTCCACAGTGCCGCCACCACCGAAGGGGAGATTCGGGGCATAGAAAGTCTCTGTTTCGGCACCCTGCTGGGACGGGGAAGTGCCCCCGGAGCCATCTCCATCGATCTCCACCGCCATCTCCATCGCCGTTGTTGATTCCCATGATGAGGAGGGAGTAGTTCTCTCTCGAGGCTAAGGGTTCTACCGGTAGCTATGTGTTCATCTCTCTCTATGCATGATCATATTGTGATCATGAGCTTTGTAATCAAGTAGATCTACCTTGCTACTCAAGTGCTTTAATAGCTCTCTGCTCTCCCCATGTGTGTGAAAGTAACAGCGTGCACACCATGGTGGCACTTAAGCTAGAGATTGCAAATACTTGTTATGAGTTACATTTGGAGTTGGATGTCTTTATGAAATTGTGGTGTTTGTTGGACTCATCTAGTACTCAAGGTGATAGTGTGGGGTTTTCTAGATGGGAAAGGCTTACTTACTTTGAGGTGTGATGTTATAGCCCTACCAACGATTAGAGTGTCCAACCGGAGAGTAGTTCAGCGTAGTATCATGAAGATGATATATTTATATGAGAGTGTTCACTAGTGAAAGTATGATCCATAGGCCTTGTTTCTAAGCATTGAAAGACCGTTTGCAACTAGATCTGTTACATGTTTACTTGCTTCCATCTTTGTTTCAGTTTTACTTTAGTCTTTTCCACGCCATCAAGCTATTTACTATCACCATTACCACTTATAATTATCTATACCACTTGTATTTCACTATCTTTTCGCTGAACTAGTGCACCTATACACCTGACAAGTGTATTAGGTGTGTTGGGGACACAAGAGACTTCTTGTATCTTGATTGCAGGGTTGCTTGAGAGGGGATACCTTTGACCACTTCCTCCCTGAGTTCGATAAACCTTGGATGATCCACTAAAGGGAAAACTTGCTGCTGTTCTACAAACCTCTACACTTGGAGGCCCAACAATTTTCTACAAGAATAGAAGTGCGTAGACATCAAGATATTTTCTGGCGCCGTTGCCGGGAGGTAAGGTAAAAGGTATTCACACCGGAGGATTAAAGAAGAAGAACCTGCCACGGCAAACGCCTATTTTCTGGCGCCATTGCCGGGGAGGTAAGGTAAAAGGTATTCACACCAGAGGATTAAAGAAGAAGAACCTCCCACGGTAAATGCCTATTTTCTGGCGCCGTTGCCGGGGAGGTAAGGTAAAAGGTACTCACATCCTCCCGTGTGAGTGCTCGAAGTTATTTCCTTTAGATTCTGCAATTTTGTCTTTTTGTTTCTTGTTTTCACTAGTTAGGCTTAATGGAAAACAACAACAAAAATTAGAGAGCTTTATAGTATATATCTTGAGTTAGGACATGAAGTGTTTGAAGAGAAAATTAAAAAACCTATGGAACTTTATTTGCATGCTAATAGCAATGTTGTTAGTATGAATTCTTTGGACACCATTATTGCTAATGCTATGGAAAATTCTAAGCTTGGGGAGGCTAGTTTTTATGAAAATGATCTTTTTAGTTCCCCAGCTTTGGAAGATAGCTATTTTATTGCTTATGATGATACCAAACCTCCAATATATGATGATTACAATGATGAATATAATATTTTCAGTCCACCTACTATTGAGGAGAAAATTGATTATGATTACAATATGCCTCCTATATTTGATGATTATGGTGATGAGAATAATAATGATAGCTATTTTGTTGATTTTGCTCCCACTACAATTAATAAGAATGACTATGCTTATAGGGAGAGTAATAAATATTTTAAGCATGTGGCTCATGATAAGAATGTTTTATGTGATAGTTATATTGTTAATTTTATTCATGACGCTGCTGAAAGTTATTATGAGAGAGGGAAACATGGTTTTATGCATCTCAATAATATTAAGTTTCCCTTCTTTATGTTGAAAGTCTTGAAATTGCACTTGTTTTGCTTTACTATGCTTGTTGCTTTGTGCTTTCATGACTTGTTTCTTTACAAGATTCCTATGCATAGGAAGTGGGTTAGAATTAAATGTGCTTTGAATTTGCTTCTTGATGCTCTCTTTTACTTCAATTCATATTTCTTATCTGAGCATCTTCTCAAACTATCATGCCTAACTTAAAGGCGTTAAAGAAAAGTATTTATTGGGAGATAACCCAAAAGTTTTAGATGAGTCTTTCAAGTTATTACCTCTGTAATAACCGCTCCTTATCCTTTTTATTTTGCTTTTTGTGCTAAGAGTAACCTCTAATGAGAGAGAAGTAATGATTGGGAAAGTTGTTGTCCCGAAACAGATTTATGTGCTTCACCGTAAAAATTCGCATAAAATCTCTGTACGTCCTTTTGAGGCGTGAATTTTTTTGCTTCTGCCCCAGGTTGTTATCTAACTTTCATTAGTTCAACACTTTTTTATTAGAGCCACAGAAGGTCTTTGAAAAAATTCTTCTTTACCTGCTGGTCTGTTTTGAAAGATTTCTGCCATTTTCTGCATGTGCTTCTTGTTGGTTCCTTTTTGAGTTCTTTTGGGGAATTGAGCTTTTTGAGGGAAGTGCTACAGTATCTAGTGTTTTAATGGAAGTTTATTTGGTGTTGGAACTGAACCTTAAGACTTATTTATCTTGAGTACACTAATGTTGCTAATAAAGATTGTGTGAAGTTTTGTATGAAGGAAAAATTTCAGGTGTATGGAAGGAATGAGTAATGAGATGAAGGATGGACTAAAGCTCAAGCTTGGGGATGCCACACGTGTCACCCCAAGAAATATCCAAGAAGTACAAGCGTCAAAGCTTGGGGATGCCCAAGGCATCCCCTTCTTCATCAATAAATATCCCAAGTTTCTTCCAAACGCTTCATTTTTATTGTTTCATGCACAATTGTGTTGTTCTTGGAGCGTCTTCCTTTTTGTTTTTGTTTTGGTTTTTTGTTTGCTTTGGTTTTCTTAGTTTTCTGAATAAATTGGTTGGACCCCCTCTTTCATACATTGGTTTACAAATAGTTTGGTTTGGTTTGGAAAAAGAGTAGGAAAGTTCATGCTTATGTGGTAAAGAGAGCTTGTTTTTGACTATGGCCTATGCTTTGTCATGCCATGCTTGATATTGTTTTGGCTTTATGCTTAGTATTCTTTGTTGTATCATGACTTGTTATAAACAATTTAGATTGCTTAATGTGCCTTGGAAGGATCATGCGTTGTTTTAGCATATTAAAGCATAGTATTGTGGTATTCTCCTTTGATGCTTTATTTGGGTTGACTTGGCGCATGCTCACACCATGTTATGACTATCCCAAGTCACCATAGCCTTTATAATCCTTTAGTTTTCAACTTGTAGTATCACTTTATGCTTTGATCAATGATGTTTTGTCGCTCTGCATGATTATGGCCATTATTGCTCTCTTAGTTTGTTGCTCCCAGTCTTTTTGCTAGCCTCCACAACCAAGTATGAGTTCCACTCATACATCTAACTCCCTAAACCAAGTTATTCCAAAGAGTCCACCATACCTACCTACTAGCTTATGCTATTCCAAGTATATCCATGCTTTTGTTTACCTTCCAAATTAAACTTGTTATAAGAAAACTAGTGATTAAAGCTCTCACGAACTTGATGGCACACTTTACTTTTCTTGCCATTAATAAACTTGAACCATTGTGTCGTCTATGTTGTATATGCTTGCACTTATTTGTTGGGAATTAGCAGAACCATGCTTTCATGGGGAACAATTTCAACATTGCACTTGGTACTTGTACCTAGTTGATACCATGCTCTTTCGTATATGGATGTCGTCGGTGTGAAATGAAAGGGGAGCTTGTAAGTCCATGGAGTTATGTATATGTGTTAGAGAAACGCCTGGGCCGTTGGTCTAATCCATGCTGACATGGTGGAAACCTGCAGCGTAACCATAATGAGCTGTCTATGAAGCATTCTTCTTATAAAAAAAGAGTCCTATATTGAGAAAAAAAGAGAAAAAAAAAGATTATGAAAAGAGGAAAGAGAGAAAAAAAGCACCATATTCCCATGGTAAATAAGAAGATTGCTGAGATGCTCGTTGTCTGCTTGCCTTGTCATTTTGATATGGGGATTCTTCCGTATCATCGGGCAAGGGGTACCCCGTTGGCAGTTCTCTATGATACACATGTACTTATAATGACAAGAACTTACCGGTGACTAAACTTGAGTAGCATGAGGAGCGGCCCTCGTATACAAGGGACATGAGATTTCTGACTTATACTTCGTCAAGCATGTACACCAAAGTTTGTTCACTTTAACCTTAATCACCTTCAAGATGCTTATGATAGGGGCAATGAGAGCTGAAAGCTTTAAGTACCATAATTTTTGGAAGCTCTTTATGAAACTTGAATCTCTGCTTCCTTCTATGAAGGCCTTTCTTCCACCATTATATTGAGTCTCCACCTTCTATCTTTATGCACCTCCTTTGAGAGCATAGTGGCCATTCTTAGTTCTATGTGCATTGTCCCAAGACTAGTTGATTGATGCATAACTTGATATTGCTTGTTTTAAACTATTTGTATCTAGTCACTCTTATGAACTTTGAAGGTGTCCTATGCATTTATATTTGCTACTCTATGAGGGACAAGCTGAATACTATTATGCTATGTTTTCTTTATGTGAAACAAACAAACGTCTTGCAAAGCATTGTTATTAATGAATCTTTTGTTTGTGCCTTTTCATGTTGCATCATAGTTTCTTTGTCTTATTGCTAGAACTTTGTCTTTCATGTTATGATTGAAGTACTATGATCCCAGCTTTGAATGTTTTGCAAATACTTTGATCAAGTCTTTGATGGTGCATGTCACCTCAAAAATTATTCTTTCTTTTTATCACTTACCTACTTGAGGACGAGCAGGAGTTAAGCTTGGGGATGTTGATACGTTGCTAACGCATCTATAATTTTTGATGTTCCATGCTTGGTTTTATCTACTTTCTTGTGTTTTGTTCGAACTTTGGAGTACTTTTATTACGATTTCTTGGACTAACCTATTAACAAGAGCCACAGTGCCAGCTGCCTGTTTTCTGCTGTTTTTGGTTCCAGGAAAGTCAGAAAATGAATATTCTCGGAATTGGACGGGACAAAAGCCAAAGTTCCTATTTTCCCGGAAGACTCACGAAGCCAGAAGGAGAGTCGGAGAGGGGCCATAGGGTGGCCACACCACCCCTAGGCACGGGTCCCCCTAGGCCGCGCCAGGGCATGGTGTGGGCCCCCTGGCCGGCCACCGACCTTGCCTCCTTCGCCTATAAGAGCCTCCCGATACCAAAACCCTAAATTGTCAATCAGAAATCCACGAAAAGTTCCACAGCGCCGTGATACGTCCATTTTGCATCACTATTCTCTGTCTTAATTCACTATTATTCATTGATATATTTCGTATTGAGAGGTGATATTTATGTTATTTCATCTATTTTTGCATGGTTGATGACTTTTGGAGCATGGACCGCTGCAGTCAGGATTCTGATGGAAAAGGTGCTGTTTGGAGGCAAAATTCGCGAAGATCAGAAAATCCGAGAAAATATACGGAAAATCCTATTTTTCCAAAAGACTCAGGATGTCAGAAGACTTGGGGAGCGACCACAGAAAGATTCCGCTGCCTCTACGGGGCGGAAAACACCGAGAGAGAAAGATCTCTCTGGCAGACAGATTTCTGCTGGGGGAATTCCTTCCCGGAGAGGGGAGATCGTCGCCATCAACACCACCATCAAGCTGGACTTCATCGGGATCATCATCATCATCACCACCACCATCATCACCATCAGCACCCTCATCACCATCTCCATATTGCTGTAACAATTGCGTTGAATCTTGCATAGTTCATAGGGGAAGCTTTCCCGGTGTTGATTACTTCTTGTAGTTGATGCTATTGAGTGAACCATTGAATTATTGTTTATGTTCATATTGTTATACATCATTATTCAATCTCTGATCATGATCCATATGATGTCTTGTTTGTAGTTCGTTTTGTTCTTGAGGACATGGGAGAAGTCTTGTTGTTAGTAGTGGAGTTGCGTTGAGAAAGATTCAATAGATTGTTATTTAAGTTGTGGTGTACTTCTTCTAGTGGTGTCATGTGAACGTCGACTACATGACACTTCACCTATATGGGCCTAGGGGAATGCATTGTGTATTTGGCTACTAATCGTAGGGGTTGCCGGAGTGACCGAAACCTAAACCCCCGTCAGGAAACCATTGCACAAGGGACGTAAGGGTCTTAGAGTTTAAAGTTGTGGTTAGGTTTCTACCTTAATTACTTTCTTGTACTTATGGATGTTTGCAAGGGGTATAATCACAAGTATGTATTAGTCTTGGATGGGGCGGTACATTAGCACAGGTTCACCCACACAACACTTAGCAAGCTAGAGAAGATTAATCGACTATATGAAGCGAAAGCACTTGACAGTCTTCCCATGTGTCCTCAAGAACGTTTGGTCATCTATAGAAATACAACCGGCTTGTCCTTTGCTGCATAAAGGATTGGGCCACTTGCTGCATTTATTCCTACTATCTTTTGTTTACTTGTACTTTGTTTACTTGCTTTACCGAAAACCCCTAAAAATCCGTTTGCTAAGTATTTGCAGAGAATTCCTGATCCATACCACTAGCCAGCACCTTCTGCTCCTCGTTGGGTTCGACACTCTTACTTACCAAAAAATACTGCGATACACCCCCTATACTTGTGGGTCACCAAGACTATTTTCTGGCGCCGTTGCCAGGGAGTGAAGCGCTATTGGAGAGTGGAACTGGTAAAGGAAACTTCTACTGTGAGTATTGTTTACTTCTGTTAGTTGCTTTATTTTCGTTATGGATAATTCGCTGAGTTTCTTATTTGGTATGCTACTACCACATCTAAGGTAGTAGATAAGCCACCACCTGCTAAGAATGATGTTTTCAAAATACCTAGAAGAATTATTGATCGTGTTATGGATTACTACTATGTTGGGGATGGAACTGTCCATCCCGGTGATCATTTAATCTTTATACACGAATTATGCGGGTTGTTCAAGTGTGCAGGTATTACTACAAATCAAGTTAAGAAGAATTTATTCTCATTATCACTGAAAGGAAGAGCTGAGGAATGGTATAAGCTGCTGAAGAATGGTCAAGCTCTGGAATGGGAGGAAATAGTGCCTCTCTTTTATTCAAAGTTTTATCCTCCTAGTGAGATTCATAAAGATCGGAATCAAATATACAACTTTTGGCCTCTTGATGGAGAGAGTACAGCTCAAGCTTGGGGGAGATTGAAGTTACTAATGCTCAAATGTCCCATTCATGAGCTCCCCAACAATATTATTATCAACAACTTTTATGCAAGGCTCCCTCTACATGATAAAGATTTATTGGACGCTTCTTATGCTGGATCATTCATTCATATGGAAGAAGAAGCTAAATGGGACCTTCTAGACCGTATTCAAGACAATGCTGAAGCTTGGGAGAATGACAAAGGTAGAAAGTCAGGTATAAATTATGATTATGAATGCATTGAATATTTTATGGGAACTGATGACTTTCAAAATATTAAAGATGCTTATGGTCTAGACTCTCAAGCTATTGCTTCTTATTTTAAGGCTTTTTCTTCCTACATTGAAGTGCCTAAAAATAAGTGGAATAAGTATCATGAACCTTATAAAGATATTGCTAAGAGTGTTCCTGCAAGAAATACTGAAGTTTATACTGCTAATCATGTTTTACCTAAACCTTATATTGAGAAAATGCCTTTTCCAGTTAAGGTAAAGGAACATTCTATGATGGCTAGTATGGTAGATGAAAGTAAGAAAAAAGCTGTTGAGCCTGATAAACAAATGGTTGATGAACCTATAATAGCAAATGTGAAAGACTTTGTCACAAAGTATGAGGAAGAGGGACATACTATCCTTTGTAAGGATACCTCTAATATTGTTTCACATAGTAGTGCTATGAGAGCTAGTATTTCTGTGTTTTCTGTTAGAATAAGTGATCATTGTTATGATGGTCCTTGTGATAGCTATATTGTTGAGTTTATGCATGATACTGAAAGTTACTATGAAAGAGGAAAAAGTGTTCTTATGTATCTCTTTAATATCAAGTTTCCTCGTTTTATGCTGAAAGTTTTTATGTCGCACTTCTTTTGCCTTCTTATGCAAGTTGCCTTTGGTTTCAACAACTTGTTTGATTACAAAATTCCCTTGCATAGGAAGTGGGTTAGACTTAAATGCGTGTGTGTTTTTGCTTCTTAATGCTCTCTTTCACTTCAATTCATATCCCTATGAGAGCTTCTTCAAAATTATCATGCCCATCTTAATGGCTATAAAGAAAGAGCTTTATGGGAGACAACCCAATTTGTTTTTGCTTTTAGTTTGTTTTTGTTTCTTTGAGTCTTGGAAGTTATTACTTCAGTAATAACCGCTCCTTATCCGTTTTGTTTGGTTTTGGTGTCAAGATCAACCTCTAATGAGAGGGAAGTAATATTTGGGGAAGTTGTTGTCCCGAAACAGATTTTTGTGCTTCACCGTAAAAATTCGTGAGAGATCTCTGTATTTCGGATTGAGCTGTAATTTTTTTTGCTTCTTCCCCAGGTTATTATTTAACTTTTGTTAGTTTTGCACTTTTTGATTTGAGCAACAGAAGATTTCCGAAAAATTTGATCTTTACCTGTAGGTATGTTTTGACAGATTTTGCCACTCTTGCATTTGCTTCTTTATTCGATTTCCTTTTGAATTCTTTTTGGGTCTTCAGAAGGATTTGCTACAGTAGCTTATGTTTTGATGGATTTCAGTTGAAGTTGGACTCAAAAGATTTTATCACTTCACTTATACTAATGTTGCTAATAAGAACTGTGTGAAGTTTTGTGTGAAAGAACTTTCCAGGAAGTGGAGATATTGGTGTAATAAGGAAGAGAAGGGTTTTATGACTCAAGTAATAAGTATATGAAGATGAAGATATTGATGATTCAAGTGGTGACTCCGGAAGGATCCACTAAGGACCAAATTTAGAGACCTGCAGAGTCTGTTTTCAAAAAGGTAACAGTTCTAGTAAGAAAAGTTCCGCGAAAATACAATCCAACTATATTTTTGCAGTTTTTAGTCAATAAGGAAAGCTACGAAGCGAAAAAGGGACGGAAACGGAGCCAGGGTGGCTGACACCACCCTGTGGCGCGGGCCCACCCCTGGCCCCGCCACCAGGTGGTAAGTCCACCCAGGACTCCGCCTCCGACTCGTTTTCTCCCAGTACCTTCCTTTTGATGTGAAACTCCATAATATATAACCCCCAGATCTTCCGAGGTTCGTATATCATGTTTTCGTCGTGTTTTTGTTTCGATCTGTTTCTGCCAGGACATACTCTTTGAAGGTTTAGAAGCATAATGGTGTCTGCCAAGGATAAAGGGAAGAAGCATATGGAGGAAGACCTCCAAGACCCCAAGCAGGGGCTGGTACCTTTTGTTACTTGCCCTGCATCAACGGAAGCCCTACGAGTCACTAAGGAGTTCTGCGATAAGTACCGAGACTTGCAGAGGAAGGTGGACATGTTTCAATGGGAGAATAATAGGTTTCGCAAGATGCTGGAAGATTACCTCACGTCAACCAAGAAAATATTACCACCACCACCGAAGGAGTAATTAGTCATCAGGTTTGGCATCCCCTTGGTTTGTTCCAAGCTTGGGGGAGTGTCGCGGTATCATATCACTATCTTCTATCTTTTTACCTTATTAGTAGAGTCATATCATGAATATAGGAGTTATTATGTAGTATGGTTTGTATTATGGAAGTGTCCCCTCTCTCGTTAGATATGTATCCCTTGGTGTGAGTTCTGTTATGGAATATTAATAAGAAGTTCTATCATTCACTCTTTGCATATCTTATTTTAGTTTTCAATTCGTGGTTATATGATTGATCTTGTTGTTAGTATTGGTAGCACTTTGGGATCATTGAGTTAATTTAGTTGGTTTTGGCAAACCTGGCTCGGTCAGTAGCAACACCTTTTTGAGAGTTGAAAATAAAAAGATAGAAGTACTCTAGAGAAAAATAATTTCATCATCTTTCTTTCTTGATTTGCTCATAAGTCCAGTATTCTCTAGTTAAGATCTTTTGTGCTTCCAAGGAAGATTGCATGTTTGTTTTTATCATTTGTATGTTTGTTTGTTTCCTTCAACTCTGGTACTTGCTACCCAGCCTTGCTAGCCAAAAACCTGTACTGAGAGGGATTTCTTCTCGTGCATCCACTCCTTTAAACCAAAACCCTTGCCATTTGCGTCCACCATACCTACCTAGTAGCATTATTGCTATTCCAAGTAAATTCTTGTTTTGTCTACCTCCCAAATTAAACTTCTTATGCGAAAATTAGTGATTAAAGCTCTCACGAACTTGATGGCACATTTTACTTTCTTGCATTTAATAAACCTGAACCATTGTGAACTCTCCATGAAAGTTATAGGCTTGCAAATTATAGGCTGGGGATTAGCAGAACCGTTCTATCACGGGGAAGCTTTCAACACTTGTAAATATATACCCAGTTGATACCTTGCTCTTTTGTTTGTGGATGTCGTCCGTGTGAAATAAAAGGGGAGCTTGTAAGTCCATGGAGTTATGTATGTGTGTTAGAGAAACGCCTAGGCCGCTGGTCTAATCCATGCTGACATGGTGGAAACCTGCAGCGTAACCATAATGATATCTATGAAGAATTCTTCTTATAAAAAAAAGAGAGAGATAGCTATTGAGAAAAAGAAAAGAAAAAAAAGAGAGATACTATGAAAAAAGGAAAGAGAGAAAAAAGCACCATTTTCCCATGGTAAATAAGAAGATTGCTGAGATACTTATTGTATGCTTGCCTTGTCATTTTGATATGGGGATTCTTCCGTATCATCGGGCAAGGGGTACCCCGTTGGCGGTTCTCAATGATACGCACATACTTACGATGACAAGAACTTACCGGTAACTAAAGTTGAGTAGCATGAGGAGCGGCCCTCGTACTCAAGGGACTTGGGATTTTCAGTTTATAGTCTGTCAAGCATATAACTCAGATTGGACCTCACTTTCACCTTAATCACCTAAAGATGCCTATGATAGGGCAATGAGAGCTGAAAGCTAGTAAGTATCATAATTTTTGGGAGCTCTTTATGAGACTTGCAATCCCTGCTTCCCTCTTTGAAGGGCCTTTCTTTTAGTTGTAGTTGAGTCAGTAAACCTATTCCCTTCTATCTCAGCAAGTATTTTGAGTTGATGTGTTTCATTCATTCATATGATGATTTATTCAATCATGTTTCTTATGTTCCTTATTTTGCACATTGCTCTTATCTTGATGTTTACTACTTTGAAAGCTATCATTGAAAACCAGCTATTTGTGAACTCCAACAAATTATCAACTATTCTTCGACCAAGATCTAAGTTTGCCATTACCAATTGTGATTCACTTTATGTATCTTTATTGTGTTTCATTTACTCATTACAAGTTGAGTTATATAATAGTGAGTTGTCTTCTATTATGATCTATGTATTTGATGAATGTGATGCTTCTTGTCCGTATTCTTTTATCGACTCTTCACTCCATAAACCTGAGGTCATGTTTATTGAGCTCAGTTTCGCTTGGGGACAAGCGAAGTCTAAGCTTGGGGGAGTTGATACGTCCATTTTGCATCACTATTCTATGTCTTAATTCACTATTATTCATTGATATATTTCGTATTGAGAGGTGATACTTATGTTATTTCATCTATTTTTGCATGGTTGATGACTTTTGGAGCATGGACCGTTGCAGTCAGGATTCTGATGGAAAAGGTGCTGTTTGGAGGCAAAATTCGCGAAGATCAGAAAATCCGGGAAAATATATGGAAAATCCTATTTTTTCAGAAGACTCAGGATGTCAGAAGATGGAGTGGAGGTGGGCCACAGGGGGCCCACACCACCCCATGGCGCGGGCAGGCCTAGGCCGCGCCTAGAGGTGGTGTGGCCGTCCTGGCCCACTCCAGCCTCTCTCCTCTGGCGTATATCATCCCCATGAAACCCTAAGACTCGGGGAGCGACCACAGAAAGATTTCGTCGCCTCTGCGGGGCGGAAAACACCGAGAGCGAAAGATCTCTCCGGTAGACAGATTTCTGCTGGGGGAATTCCTTCCCGGAGAGGGGAGATCGTCGCCATCAACACCACCATCAAGCTGGACTTCATCGGGATCATCATCATCATCACCACTATCATCACCATCAGCACCCTCATCACCATCTCCATATTGCTGTAACAATTGCGTTGAATCTTGCATAGTTCATAGGCAAAGATTTCCCGGTGTTGATTACTTCTTCTAGTTGATGCTATTGAGTGAACCATTGAATTATTGTTTATGTTCATATTGTTATACATCATTATTCCATCTCTAATCATGATCCATATGATGTCTTGTGAGTAGTTCGTTTTGTTCTTGAGGACATGGGAGAAGTCTTGTTGTTAGTAGTGGAGTTGCGTTGAGAAAGATTCAATAGATTGTTATTTAAGTTGTGGTGTACTTCTTCTAGTGGTGTCATGTGAACGTCGACTACATGACACTTCACCTATATGGGCCTAGGGGAATGCATTGTGTATTTGGCAACTAATCGTAGGGGTTGCCGGAGTGACAGAAACCTGAACCCCCGTTAGGAAACCATTGCACAAGGGACGTAAGGGTCTTAGAGTTTAAAGCTGTGGTTAGTTTTCTACCTTAATTACTTTCTTGTACTTATGGATGTTTGCAAGGGGTATAATCACAAGTCTGTATTAGTCTTGGATGGGGCGGTACATTAGCACAGGTTCACCCACACAACACTTAGCAAGCTAGAGAAGATTAATCGACTATATGAAGCGAAAGCACTTGACAGTCTTCCCATGTGTCCTCGAGAACGTTTGGTCATCTATAGAAATACAACCGGCTTGTCCTTTGCTGCATAAAGGATTGGGCCACTTGCTGCATTTATTCCTACTATCTTTTGTTTATTTGTACTTTGTTTACTTGCTTTACCGAAAACCCCTAAAAATCCGTTTGCTAAGTATTTGTAGAGAATTCCTGATCCATACCACTAGCCAGCACCTTCTGCTCCTCGTTGGGTTCGACACTCTTACTTATCAAAAATACTGCGATACACCCCTATACTTGTGGGTCATCACGCCGCCGCCACGGGAAGGGGAGATTCGGGGGACAGAAAGTCTCTGTTCTGGCACCCTGCCGGGATGGGAAAGTGCCCCTGGAGCCATCTCCATCGATCTCCACCATCATCTCCATCACCGTTGCTGATTCCCATGATGAGGAGGGAGTAGTTCTCTCTCGAGGCTATGGGTTCTACCGGTAGCTATGTGTTCATCTCTCTCTCTCTATGCATGATCATATTGTGATCATGAGCTTTGTAATCAAGTAGATCTACCTTGCTACTCAAGTGCTTTAATAGATCTCTGCTCTCCCCATGTGTGTGAAAGTGATAGCGTGCACACCATGGTGGCACTTAGGCTAGATATTGCAAATACTTGTTATGAGTTATATTTGGAGTTGGATGTCTTTATGAAACTGTGGTGTTTGTTGGACTCATCTAGTACTCAAGGTGACAGTGTGGGGTTTTCTAGATGGGAAAGGCTTACTTTGAGGTGTGCTGTTATATCCCTACCAAAGATTAGAGTGTCCAACCGGAGAGTAGTTCAGCGTAGTATCATGAAGATGATATATTTATATGAGAGTGTTCACTAGTGAAATTATGATCCCTAGGCCTTGTTTCTAAGCATTGAAAGACCATTTGCAACTAGATCTATTACATGTTTGCTTGCTTCCATCTTTATTTCAGTTTTACTTTAGTCTTTTCCACGCCATCAAGCTATTTTCTATCACAATTACCACTTATAATTATCTATACCACTTGTATTTCACTATCTCTTCGCCGAACTAGTGCACCTATACACCTGACAAGTGTATTGGGTGTGTTGGGGACACAAGAGACTTCTTGTATCTTGATTGCAGGGTTGCTTGAGAGGGGATACCTTTGACCACTTCCTCCCTGAGTTCGATAAACCTTGGGTGATCCACTAAAGGGAAAACTTGTTGTTGTTCTACAAACCTCTGCACTTGGAGTCCCAACAACTGTCTACAAGAATAGAAGTGCGTAGACATCAGCAGTACAGACCCGGAAGAATTAGACAGATCGTGGAATATTGCTCAGCTACGTCCCTTTTATTCTTAAAAATTTTCTTTCTTTGTAATCATATATGTGTACATGTTCAATGAGAAATAAAAGTATTGGTTGCCTCAATTTTTCTGAGAAGTTTTGTATTACCATCTTATTTCCAAATGATAAGGTCACAATCGAAAATCCCAGAATGCTTGATGCTCATGTTTGTTCTGGTTAGATTTCCGATTGTAAAAATGTTATCTTCGGGTATAAATCTAAATTTTCTAGTCTATACTTAGGTTCTTTATCTGATTGCCGGATGTGGACATTTTCCGAGTAGTGAATTGTTGGTACTGAAAGCCGGCTCTATTTCCAAGTTTAAACCCATTTAGCAATTGAGCTCCGTTGCTCGGCAGAGTTTTCCTGTGGAAGGTTAGCCGGCTCACGAATGGGATGAGGCGAAAAGCCAGATAAGCGATAAGTATAGGCAAAAAAACAAAAGGTGCTTATGTATAAATTTCAGGCATGACAAAATGAAATCAAAAGTGCTAAATAGAAGCATTAAATCTTAGGGGCTACATTAGTTTGTTCTTTGGCATCCTATGAAAGCATAAATCTGGATTGTCTATCCAACTTCATGCTTAGGGGCTAGAGGACATGGTATGGAATAAAGTAAAAAGCGAGTTGGAATTCCGACTTACATGTTGCTCATGAGTAAGCTTGCTTAGACTCATGTTCACCTCAGTGGTAACCTTCTCGGCGAGGGTGAGCGAGATTACTGGCGGTGGCGGAAGCACGCCGGCTTTCAACTTCTCTTCGCGAAGACGAACTTGGTCAAGAAGCTCGGAGTACTTGATGTCCTCGTCTTCTTGCGCTTCTTCATCGGCGGTGATGTTCTGGCCCTCCAAGAATTTTCGGGCTAGCCATTGGATTTCTTCTGCAGATTTCTGTGTAATGCCAAGTTTGGCAATACCCGGATTGCTGAGGAGGTTTTCGGCGAAAACTTCTGTCGAGGGATCATTACCCTTTGAGGGTTCACCCTTATCAAGTATCGAGTCACCCGTGGTGATGTCGGTTTGAGAGCCAAGGATCGCTGGCTCTGATTGTTGATCCAGATCTTCCACAGTGGGCGGAGATAGAGTAATCTCTGGTGTTGTGGAAGGTTGTGGGGCAAGAGTCGGAGGCGATGCGGCAGGAGAAGTCAAATTTAACTTTGACTAGCGTAGGGGCTTCGACGAGCCTCCTTTCCCCTTGCCCTTGGTGAGCTGTTTAGCTCTGAAGAGGTAATAGAACAAAGATCGTACACTTCAGAAATAATGAAAATTAAAATACAAAGACCTTGTGAGGAAGTTTACCTCTTCACAACGGGAACTTCCTTTGTGCCAATAGATACTATTAGAGTCTTACGCTTTCGGGTAAGCGCCTCCGGCAGTGGAATCAATCCTCCATCATCCCGAGATAACTTAGGAGGATATCCTTCGAGAGGAGCAAGCTCTGACTCGAGGAGGTCAGCAAGCTGAAAAGAGGAAATATCTCAGTATTGCAAAAAGACACAACAATGTATAGATAAACGCATAATTCGAGTTACTGTTGGAAAACTCACTGGTGTCATGAGATAGTCAGCCATATGCATGTCCAAGGACAGATCTGGAATCTTCATCTCGACTCGCTCCTTGATCAACCATTTGATTTGGAACTCGTAGTACTTGGAGCAGATCCGGAGAGAATCCGTCTTGCTCTTGGTGATGGAATGCATAAGTCGATCGCCATGATGTTGAAGAGGCTGAATCTGGCACGCCATCCAACAGTGGACTAAACCGAATCCTTTCAGACCCTTGTGCTTCATCAGATATTCGATCTGCCTCTTTGCAAGAAGCAGATCATTAGTGAGAGCCGGAGCATCTGCGTCCCAGGACTCTTGGGGCGTGGCGGCACCGTCAGTAAAAGCCGACAAAGCAGTGGCTTTGCCGGGAGCCGGACAGTCCTTATGATAGAAGAACGTGGACGACCACTTTTTAACCGACTTTGATCCTAGGATAGACTCGCTCTCTCCTAACAGAAAAGCTGAGCGTTCCGGTAATGTAAGGATTACCGGTGGTGATGGAATTTCTCCGGGTATGAAAGTAAAACCGGAAAATAAGAAGACTCGGCCTAATACCGAGATATCCCTCACACAAAGAGGTGTAAGCACTCATCTCTAAAAGAGAGTTTGGGGGATATGGTGGAGTTGCACTCCGTAATAATCTATAACCTCATAAAAGAAATATGAGGGAGGGAAGCTCAGACCTCTGTCGAGGTCGGTGCTGAAATGCACTCGCTCCTCGACGTTGGGGGTGGGGATGATTTGTCCGAAGCTGCTCCGCCAGTCGCTGGCGCGGAGGAGGCCTTCATTCTAAATGACGCAGAGCTTGGCGTCATCAAGGACGCAGGGGATCCAGACCCCGTGGGAGCTCTCCTTCTCCATCGCCACAGTCGTCGCCGTCGTCGCCGCCGTAGCAGAAGATGAGGCCTCAGCCATTTTCTGGGCGTCGGTGACCTAAGATGGGCGGTGCTGTGGAATTTGGGGGAAGGCAGAGGAACTCTTTCGTAGGAAATGTCGAGAGAAAGGAGAAAGCTCTGGCACTGGTAAAGAGAAAGAGGAAGATCTAGACCCCTTATATCCTCTGTTTGTGCCAAGATTCGTGCAAAATAAACAGTAACTGTGCCACATGTCGTGGAAGGAGATGGGTAACTTCCTCACGAGGATTACGTCGCCTCGACCTCCGCGCACGCATTAAAATGACGCCTCGGTTCCGCCCAAGACGGACCCACCAACACTCGTGTTGTCAGGAATGTCTGGCACGGACGTGACTTGACCTTGACTGATGTCAGGTTACGTCAGAGACCAAATTCCGGTTTAAGTTTGAATTTCAAGCTGGAAACTCGAATAATGTACTTATAAGTCCGACTCGTTTTAAGACTCGGATCCTATCTTTTCTTTTGAAGTTTCAGGAACCTTCAAGATTCTGCGAACCGAAGATCGAGCTAGACGATGATGAAATCCAACTCTAGATCTTGGAAGCTTCCGAGGGCTGCTGTTGAGGATATACTTTCTGGATATCCTCACTGTGCCTCACTGACCATGGTGGCGCACTTTGGGTTAGAGCTTTGCTTCACGGGTGGCCCAGTCAGGGAGAAGAGACGGAGTCTAGTCCGTCTACGGGAAGGCCCAGAAGACTTACCGACATAGGCCCATAGTGTTACTTGTAGTTTAAGATGTACTCTGTAACCGACTCATAGTCGTAGCCGGATAGGTCTCTCCTGTAAACCCTAGGCCGGATATCTATATAAGCCGTCCTAGGGAGATCCTTTAGGGCACCACCTTACAACACCTCAATAGTCTACAATCTCAACTCACACAGGCGAAACCCTTATAACCCATATTCCGGCTCTGCCATATTACTGGATTGCTAGCAGGAGTAGGATCCGTCCAAAGCCGGCGGATTCGAACCTGGGTAAACTTGTGTGCTCGCCGTCTCGGAACACCATATATCTCACACCCCTCTCTTCCGCACGCCTCGAGGACTCCCTCATGGCGTACTTGTCATCAATCCGACGACAGGTATATCTTGGTAGGCGGCATTCCATTCTGGCCAAAAATTGCTAAGGTTCGCTAGAATTTGCCCGAAATCTGTTGGATTGGGCGGAGGTCCGACGGTGGAAGCACATTTCCGAGCTGAAACTCCCCTCCCACCAGGTGTCTCATCGCGGGTATATAGGGAACCCTCGGTTCGATCGGGAAACCTAGGAATATAGGGTGCGGGGTGCACTTTCTCGGGCCATCGTAAAATATTTTCAGGCCGGACGTTGTTTGTCGTGTCTATTCGGGTTAATTTTTTTTGGCTTAAAACCGAAAAATGGTGGTTATTTTTTAGTTCGGACCATTTTACTGTGTCTCTTAGAGATGCTCTAACAAACTCCTCGTGTGCTCGAGCATATCGCCAACGATGCCACATCGCAGTTTCTCAGCATTGACGACCGCTGGCAGCAAATCGACAGCGAGGACGTGGACCTGGCGTCTCAGTCGAGGTTACCGGGATCGAGGAGAAGACCAGGTTCAAGAGCAAGAAGCAGGAGGAGCCGCCTTAGCCTCAATGCATCTAAGGTCATTATCTGCTACAACCAGGCGAAGGAAGGAATCGATCGAGTCTTTCCTCTGCTCTCCTCCTAGAGAGGAAGCTCTCCCACACGTACTCATGTATGGTATGACAGGTATGTTCTCCATGTAGTATAAGGACTCGACCGAGCCCCAACATCACCTATAAGCTACGGTTCCCACAAAAAGGTTCGAAGAGTTTGAGGTTGGGGGAGGCGATCAGGATGAACCCGTTGTCCTCCTCCTGGTGACATCGGGTGGACCTAGAACAAAATTTTAGAGGGGGCAAAAATATTCTAAGCGAAGAAAAATCACTACTTAGCTTGACAAAATTACAAAGGGACTGAAAATTGAGTAGGAGCAACTGCACTCACAGCTTATACACTGGATCTGCCCCGACGACGTCCTCGATGCAGGAAATAAAACGAGTGACGCCTACTTATACACAATTATCAAGGTACTACAAACGTCCTACCTTGCCCTAAAGGGAGCTCCGCCCCTGCGGAGAGCCTTATACAAATGACTACCAATACTCGGGATGCGAGGAAAAAGCTGGAAAACAATCTACTTTAGAAAACCCCAAAATAACGTAAAAAAAGTAGAATAAGGTTGCACTCGCTCCATGTAGGAGAACTGGCCTTGGTCCACCGGATTGAACACTAATGACATTAGTGGACTTTGTTCTTATTTATGAATTTTGTCCTTTTGAACTCATGCTTTGACTTTTCTTTTATAATTGTACCTTTTGTCACTATCTTTGGGGTATATATAGTGCAAGATGCTTAGAGAGATGTTTAAAAAAATAAACCAATTTTTATTTAAACATTTGTGCTTATTTACACTAGGCAGTTGCCTAACTAGGCATTTCTCTTATGCAAATAAGCATTGATGGTTAAGAAAAAGATAGATTTATTTTTGTAATCACTGTTGTCTTTATGCGAAACCCAGTACAAACGTGGATGCATTGATGGTTAAGAAAAAGATTGATTTATTTTTGTAATCACTGTTTTTTTTTACGAAACCCAGTACAAACGCGGACACTCACAAATATACTTACGTACACTCTCCCTCTAAACGCACGTACACACCCTATCCCTATGAGCACTTTCGAAAGATGAAGTCCGACTGCATAGTCTAAGTACGTGTGTCATGCTAACAACTGATTTTGTGCCTTACTACAAGTACCAGCTAGGGTTGGAATTATAATCGAAACTCGCGAGTTAAATAAGTAGCTCGTGACTTGCCTTGACTCGACTCAAACTCGATATCTAACGAGTCCAGTCGAGTTTTAGATTTAAGCTTGTTTGTTTATTCAAGCTAAACGAGCTGCTCGCGAGCTACTCGTTTAACTCATTAAACTCTTTCAAATACAGAATTTAATTTTTTTTCAAAAATGATTGTGGAACTGCTAATGTTTCTTGCACCTATAATGATATGGAGATACTATATTTTTCATTGATCTTGTCTTTGTGAAATTACGGAAGTATTATCTTTATTCTAATTCTGAATTAGTAGATAAATTACTTGTTTTCCTAATATATGTGCATGTTCACAACTTAAAATAAGATAAACGACCTAGAGTTTATCATGTCGAGCCAAATTTCAAATCTGAGCTTGTGTAAACGAGATTGACTCGTTAGTTGCACGAGTTTTAGCAAGTCGAGCCGAGACCGCTCGGTTCGAATTTCAGCCCTAGTAAAAAGAAATACAATAAAAGGGAACTACGAACAGGGGAGAATAAATTATGCAAGATAATTGGTCGTGGTACTACCGCAACCGCAAAGGAGTTACGTGTAGCTCGGGTCGCAGGTGAGCACGTAGAAGTCGATCTCGGAGACGGCGCTGTTGGGCGACGTGAGGTTGAGGAGCTTGAGCAGGTAGTACCCACGCGCCATCCTGAACTTGCCGTTGCCGCCGACGATGCTGCGCTCAAGGGTCCCCTGGAAGCCGACAAAAGGGCCCTCCAGGGACAGCGCGCTCCCGGCGTACTCCCCGGCGACGAACAGGATGGAGGCAACCGTCAGGTGCCCCTGTGAAGCCGGTCCCTCCGCGAACCCCGTGGCGACGATGATGCCCTGGTACCGCGCCACGAGCGGCGAGTCCCGGCTCCGGCCAGTGCGGAGCTCGTCGTCGAACACGCCCACCGAACCGAACGTCGCGTTGGCGCCGAAGGGAGACGGCAAGAGGACGCCCTCCGTGGCGTTCGCCCCCGAGAACGTCTCGTGCATGTACAGGTGGATGTGCTTCAGCTTGTTCCCGGCGACGCCAGCCGCCGACGAGGCCGCTACCGCGAGGAGGACGAGGAGCAGCGAGGGTATCGGCGACATGGTGGTTTGTTTGTCAATGTTTCCGTCGGCTCGCCGTGCTGCTCTTGTAGGAATGGGTCTCCAGCTGATAAGGCGGCAGCCAAACTGGGAGAAGATGCTCCCCCAGTCCTACTTCCCCCCAGATGTGATAGCTCATCAGTTATCCATCTACCTCAGCAATTATCATCCGCACCTTTAAATCGGAGAACAAGCCATAGTTTGGTAGCCAACGGTGCCCAGGAGAAGCGATAATACACCTGTGTGCCACTGGAAATCCCCCAATGGGCATATGGACCCTCCGTTCCATTCATGTATCTACCTTTTATTAGCCCTTATTTACTTCTCTCGTATTTTCTAGTGTATTTGCGGGAAATGGAGGGGATTATTCCAATCTCCGTAGTCCGTTTACTAATCCAGGTTTGGCCGGGATAATCCTGGGATATACCCGCAAATCCCCGCAAATTCTTCTTATTTTTGTCTACATTGAAAACTCTCCTATATAGTAGAGTATTTTCTGAAAGAGTATTTGCGGGGATTGGAGAGTATTGGGTAAACACCAAATCTCCGCATATCCTCAAAACTCTAGTGGATAAAAATACGAGAGAAGTAAACAAGACGTTAGTGCGTAAGTTCAGTACAAAGTTAGTGAATTTACAAACTTAAATGCGTCTAGATACCTTTTTTCCAAAAAAGTCTAAAACATCTTATATTTTAAAATTAAATGAGTATTATTCAAAAACATATTTTAAAATGTAAAAAAAAACAGAAAACAAAAATTTGACATTCTATGTATATACTCCATCCATTTCAAAATATAAGAAGTTTTAGCTTTGTGAAGCTAATGAATCTAGACCTATTTTAGTGTGTAGATTAATATAAGATGTTTTGTCTAACCTACACACTAAAATGGGTCTAGATACACTCATTTCATAAGGCTAAACCATCTTATATTTTGAAACGGAAGGAGTACACATGTTTTCGAAAAAATTATTTTTCTATGTTCCGTATAAAAAAGACAAATTCCGATGCTTCAACATGACTATTCACGAGACATTTTTTTAAATCTTTTTTACACATGCCATATAAAATATTATTTTTTCCGGAAACATTGTGTCTGGACATAAAATGTCCTGATGTACAGGTGAATTCTTTTGTCAGTTTTTTTTGAAATTTCAAAATTTTATTTTTTATGCATTTTTTAAATAGGTTCATATACACGTGAGTCGAAACACCACATTCACCACTGTGTGCCACTCTTTTTATTGCGAAAAACTCTAACTATATATTAATAATCATTGACAACAAATTTATCTACCAAAAATAATCCACCATTCCCACCGCTCCATCACCGGACTTGAAAAGCTTATCACGGTAGACCTTGTTGTAGTAGACAAACCACAAATTACTAGCACACCAAAACAACAATTATCACTAATGATGATAAAAACCAGTTTGCTAGAATACAGTTTTTGCCCGTGAAGGTTGCTGCTTGTTTCCAGTGGCGAACAGAATCTTGACTGCCTCACGACCGGCCACCAAGGCAAACCCTAACTCCCTACGCGTATGACTTGGACACAATCACACAAGTTTGCAACGCCACTAAAAGCATATCTGCATATGCTAGGATAGGTTACTGCATATACCATCCATCTAGCCCTTTGACAGCTTTTAGTCTCAAAGTTATATACCATCCATCTAGCCCTTTGACAGCTTTTAGTCTCAAAGTTATCTGCCGAGAGTACGAGGGTGGAAGCACAATTTTCTGGCTTGACCAGGTTTGCCAATGGATGCAAGTTCAGCTGGCTTGACCAGGTTTGCCAATGGATGCAAGTTCAGCTTATCTGGATATGGTAACGACCCTACTGTCGAATTATGTTCCTGGAGATACAAGGTGATGAATTTGAACGAGTGTATCCAAGAAACTCACGGAGAGAAGGTAGAAGCAAACACCGAACCTGGTAACCTGATTGACAGAGCACGATCATAGAAACCATGGATGGACATAGCGTACAATATCCTGGCAATATTTACATGAGGGTTACATACTTGCTATGAACCCATCCAATAAAATATGTACAATTTCTAGATTTTTTTCAGAGATTTTCCTAGCATCTTTTATACATATATGTACATCGGTGAATGCTAAGGCTAACATGACCAGAACTAGCAAACCATTTTGGAGAATAGATCATCCAGAGCTGAGTACAAGGGTTGTGCGGCTCTGGGCTTCTCCACCCTCCCAAACAGGATATCGGTTGTGGTCAAGTACGCGTCCCCGTAGAAGCGCAAATTGGTGTCTGATCTGGTTGTCACCACATTTCCTTCCAGTGAGACCCCAACGAAGGCACCTGTTTCAAGTTTTGAAATAGAGGTTATTAATCAGAAGGCTATTAAGGTAGTCGTAATGATACCAGGGAAAGGCAAACATAGGAGATTGATTTTACTTGTGAAGATTTCCTGTGGCTAATGAGAGTACTGAATGTGTGACAATAACCTTTTTTTTTCTCCAAAAATCTAGATCATAAATTTACTTGATACAGTGTCAAAATCATGCTGCTCTCCACCCATTTCACCTTTCTAGTAAAAAAGCAAATATCTAAAATCATGCTGATCTCTTGTTTCAACCAGTTCTAATATTAAGCATATATCTAAAATGCCAGCAATATGAAGAGCGAACTTTCTTATTAGTACCTTTGCTGCAGCTGTAAGTGTAGCATATGCCAGAACCTTTTTCACTTGCTCGAACATCTGCTTCAAGGGCTCTGCCGATTGGACCTGCTGCCGCACTCATTCCTGCCCCAAGAGAAAGATGCATGCGGCTACTGAATGCCTTGACAGCTTTAGGATCATGAAGCACGATTATAAAATCTGTCAATTCTCCTCCAATCTGGAAAATACAAAGACATATCATTATCATTGCAAGACTAACAAACCAAGACAAACTGTAGTTCAGCATCCAAATGATAAAAGTGCTTGAATAAAAACTAGTTTTTGGCATCATGCAAATGTCATAAGCAAAATGGCCATGATGCTTAAATGAATTTCATGAGAACTAATAATTCAGTGAACAACAGAAGAATTAAATGAATAACATGGATGTTCCTTTTTGTGGTGAAGATAACAAAAACTTATATCACCAGCAGCGCATCCAATTCACATTAAAGATTGATTATATTTGACAAATACCTGCACTCCCCATCCCAGTCCAACAGATAAAATCGCTGACGGAGCAGACCAAGATCCATCTGATCTGCGAGCAACTACAAGACCAGTGCCCATTTTGTACGTAAGAACTGCACCTGCCTTGGCAACTGTGAGCACAGCAAGTCCCTTTGCTCCCTTGAGGATAGATGATGGTATGGACGTCTCAGGATTTAATCTAGAAACCTACATATTCAAAAACAGAAACACTTCTCAGCTCTAGATGACAAGTATATACATCTGTTTGAGGGGTAGAACATAAAACATACCTGACAATATTTCCTCAGCGTATTTGTTGCTTTGTATAGCTCATACTCCATTGATAGTCCAACAGGCAAGTTCAACCAGCTCCTCGTACTTGTCCAATCCATGACATCATGTTTCGCAGGCTGCATGGCGTTACTGTTGTAGTTGATCAATAATCCCTGGAGTGGATCAAGTCTATCGTAGCAAGCATCACACACTCTCTGAGGATCACGCTGTCTGAACTTCATGGGCATCAAGCACCTTCCCTTGGAACATTCTTTGCAGAATATACCTCCACAGAAGCGGCAATGGTGTCTTCCACGAGTCAGGGCCGTGAAAGGATTGCTGCATTGTAGGCATACACTTGTAGAGCTATCTGGCAACCACTCTGGGGGATCTGCCTGCAACACCTCCCTGTATGCACTGAACTGTAATGCATTTGCTTCGAGTAGCGGCGGTGCACTCGGAACGCAGACAGATGGATGGAGATCACCATCCTTGCCAGATGCTAGAAATGATACACCTGTGCTGAAATTTTGCTGTTGTGATGCACTATCCTCACTCTTACTGGCACCCGAAACAATCGCCGCAAGACCACCTAGAACAGTCTTCAAATTGATAGTTGGACTAGCTTGTGTTGTAGTGAAGGGATCTTCTCTGGGGCCATATTCCGATGGAAAGTCTGGTTCCAGGGATGGCTCATAGAGATAATCGTGCACCAAATAGTTGTTTTCTGGATCTAGATTGGACATAGGAGCTCCCTGGCTGTGGTTTCTTCCGAATTTGGAGAGAGATGAGTACGACGTCACATCGTTGGGGGTCTCCATGGAATCATTCAGATACAGCACTTATGTAGTAATAGGTAATGACATGGAACGGCCTAACAAAATGAGATGGAAACAGAGATCAATATGGTATAAATCAGTCAGATTGTTTCTCTAGTTCATTATAACATGATCATTCTTTGACCAAATTCATTCATTGAGGTGTGTACCTCTAACAGATACCATAATATAACTCCACACGTATTTGAGAATTACAGAGCTAAGAACAGCAGGTTTTCGATCCAGTGTTCTACTTCTTGAGTAATAAGCATTGCAATAGACCCTGTAACTCTATCTGCATGACGACGAAGGCAGGTAAATGAAACTAGAGGTGGAATCGCAGCTGCACTGAAGCACACACGAAGTAACTCCCAAACAGCGATGACTTGCAGCACGTATATATTATCCTCTACGGGGTAAGCAATTGGGGACAAATTCCGAATCCATACATGAGCAGATGGATCGATCAACCGACAAATCTACCCCTACCCTGCCTAACCAATAGAACAGCTATCACGTACAAGCAGAACCAATCAATCCACTAAAACTGCGTGATCGTATCAAACAGCTCGGCAAAGGGGGAAGGTAGCTAATAGGTCACAATCTATCAACCCTAACGAATCGACGCGCGAACCACGGAAGAAAAATCAGGAGAGCAGGCGCTACCGACCTGGTCGTTGCCGGATGGAAGGGGGCTTCGAGGCCGATCGTCGCCAGAGGAAGCGTCGGGCGTGGGGATTGGGTGGGTTTCTTCCGTTCGCCGGCAAAGATGGGGTAAAGTTGGAAGGAGAAGGAAGAAGCGAGTACCGACCGATGCGGGCACGCGGCTGCCTCATCTGTACGCTACCGGGCTTGGGCCCAGACTCGGGTTCGGGTTCGGGTCGATCCGGCCACGTGTTGGTTTCACACCGTCCGAATTGGCAACGCCGGCGCCGTAACGGATCCGACGCACGGGGCCCACTATAGGCCCAGGCAGGAAGCGCTGGATAATGGACCGGGCCGTTCCGGCTTTGCGCCGGCTATCGTACTGCCCTGAGACAGCCGCCCCGGCGGCCGCCGCGGCAGGAAGCGAAAAAGCTCGACCCCTTGAGATGGAGCGGGCAACAGCGGCGTGGCGCGCCCGGGTTCTTATCATCAGCGGCGGCTGCAAGCTGCCGGTGTGGAGGAGTGCGGGCGGCGGCGTCGCGTCTAGGCGTACGGTGTGGGGGGAGTTCGGTTGGCTCGCACCTCGCCGCCGGCTTCGACTTATCATTCAGACTCCGCTCCTCTGTGCGCCTGCTGCGTGTGAGTCCTCTCTTTAGTTTGTTGCTTCAGTTCCGTGGAAACTTTGCTGAAATCTTTAAACAATGGCCGAATTATTTTATGAGGCCTAAATCTCGATCCTCGAGTGCATTCGCCTAGAATTCTGGATGCACCGACCACGGAATTCTGAAGAGCTCCATGCCAATGAATGTTAGCTGCGAAGAATTTTGGTTAATTTGAGGGTAAAACAAAGACTTGTTCTTTATTCATTCAAATCAAGAGAAGTACCAACCAGTGAGCAGTGAGTACATTCCTCATAGTTCCTCTCCCACATACAACACAGAGACTCTCACAGGAACTAAGTTCCCTCGAAACTACAACCTAGGAAAAGCAAATGCATATTACTCTCCAATCTGTGCGTCAATGCTGAATCAGGAATGGGAAAGTGGGGCGCTTGTCCGCCATTTTATTTCTCCGGTAAGGCCAAATCATTTGCCCGAGGTCTCGCCCTCGATAGCCAATGGAACAGTGGTAGCCTGCACACAACAAAGGAACAGAGAAACCAAGTCTCAGGACATGAACTGAGCTGAAATTATCTAGGTGGTCGAACGCAATTTCATGCCACCTACCATTTTGCGGTACTTGAGGGCATAGAGCATCTCAAGGTAGCGACGAGTCTCGCGCCTGTCGAGGTTGGAGACATACTTCCAGAAACCATAGACGCCAGACAGGGTCATCAGCCTCTCAGAGTACAGCTTCCAGGTGTACCTGCATCAAGTTCATGCCATGGCATCAATCTCAGTTCAGTGCTGGTAAAAGAGGCAGCACATCTGCATCAGATGGTAACATGGACACATGAGAGAGCATTGCATATATACTTCTCCTCGATGCGCTGGAGTCCGCCCTGCGAGATCTTGTTCCAGTGACTCAGGTCTTCCTGGCACTTCTCAAAGAACTCCACGAGCAGCGCGGAGGCCTTGTCATTCTGGTATGGATCAATGTGGTAACCGGACACGCCATTCACAATGATCTCAGCTGGACCACCGTATGCAGTGGCGAATGTGGGAAGGCCACATGTCATGGCCTCTATCACGGTAAGCCCGAAGGCCTCATAGAAAGCAGGCTGCGCACAGGAGAGCAACACAAAAGAAGATTGTCAGAACTAGCAAATGTTACAATTCAGTGGTAGTGATTTACTAGCTTGACTGTGTTCTTCACCTGCACAAAGGCTCCCTTCATGTCACAGATGTAGCGGTACAGCTCTCCATTGCGGACACGGTTCATCTGAGCAGAGATCCAGCGGATGTGGCCGCTCAAGTTGTATTGGTCGATAAGATCAAACATGTTCTTGAACTCAGCCTGCTCCTCCTTGTCCTTGGACTCCTTTCCATGATCACCACAGACAACCACAAGGTTTACCAGCTCCTGCAGGCGAGGGTTCCGGCCATACAGTTCGACCAGGCCAGTCATATTCTTGACTCGGTCTAGCCTAGCCATTGAGAAGATGATTGGCTTCTTCTTGTCCTCCAGCACAAATCTGGAGAGGTGCTCTTGTTAGATAGCAATCAAGGCATGCATCTATTTTATAAGAACTCAAAACTGATATAACTATGACCATTACTTGTGCTCAGCATTCTCAACGTCACTGAAGAGTAGCTTCTCAATCTCAGCATGGAGGGAGGTGAGCCTCTTCTGTTGTTCAGTGTATGGGAAGTAGATGGTCATGTCAGCACCAGGAGACACGATGTTGAATTTGGGGTCGAAGACATCGATACCATGGACAACACGGTAGAGGCCAGGCATTGTGAATGCCATGTGCGATTCGTACTGACCTACGGTGTCCTTGCTGAGGAAACAAAATTGGACAGCAACATTAGATCAATTAATGATATTTGCAAATGAACATAGTGGTGTTTCTGTGAGAAGGAGAATCTTACTTTCCAGCAATCTCTTGGAAGGTACTTGTGATGATGAAGTCAGCATGGTTCATTGCAATCAGGTCAGCTGTGAACTGGCAGGAAAAGTGGTAGTGATCCTCAAATTTCTTCCAGTAAAGGTCAGAGTTGGGATACTTGGTTTTCTCGAGTGCATGGGCAATGGTACACTGTATACAAGGGGATAAGAGTTATGATAAGATACTACACGGAGATGAGAATAGATCTTCTGTTGATCAAGGGGGTAGAATGCATACATGAGTAACCCCCAACTTGTGTGCCAACAAACAAGCGACAAGGTTTCCATCACTGTAGTTTCCAATGATCAAGTCAGGGTTGGCCTGCAGCTCTCCGGCAATCTCATGTGCCACATCCTGAAAGCAACAGAAAAAAATATGAATTACATCATCCTAATGAAACACTACAAACAACCTGCTGTAAAGTGAGATGCATACATCGGTGTAAGCTTCCAGGTAAGGCCAGACTTCAAAACGCGAGATCCATTTGCGAACAATCCCATCTTCTGTTTTGAATGGCACACGCAAAATGTGGGTGTGCTCAGTGCCAAGGACCTTCTCAAGGCGCTGGCCGCAGGTGGTGCCATGTGCATCAGGGAGCAACCTTGTGACCTATGTAAGGTCAAATAATACCTCATTAGGGAGCAACTAAAATAGCGATGGAATATCTGATCATATTGGGTACTAAACTTACTATTAGAATCTTTGGTGTGATGTCAAGGCCTTGCTGCTTGATTCTCAACAGCATCTCATTCTCCATAGCACGGACTTGGTCCAAAATGTAAACAACCTGTGGGTTGCCATCACATGAGAAAATTGGTAACAAAAAAGATTCTGTGGTGTTTAGTGTAAGAAGAAGAAATATGACAAATGCCAAACTTGTTTAGGGGGATTTTACCTGCCCACCAGTATCAGGGTAACCCAAGACGTTGGCCTGAGCAAAGTAACCATGAGGAGAGAGGATAACAACGTTGAACACCATTGGGATTGTTCCGAGGAACTTCTCCAAGGTGGACGGATCAGGGGCCTCAAGTAGGTCCAAGAGAAGGTGAATAGTCTCGTGTGCACGGTGAGCACAGTCGCCCCAACCTTTCTCCAAGCCAAGTTCCTGGAATCTGAATTTATGCAGCCAAAAAAAATCGTGACATGTAATGATGTTAAAAAAATGTAGAGAGAAGGCTTTCAATGATCATGTATACGATGATTATGCAGTACCTGTGGTGGAACTCCGAGTATGGAGTGTCAGCTGGAAGGCCTGACAGATGCTTCTCTGCCTTCCTGAGTGCATCTTGGAGGGCACTGAGACTGCGGATTCTGTCGTTCAACATCATGGTCTGAAGAAAGAAAGAAAATATTACATACTCCGTGTGATTCAACAGCACTACAGCAGGTAATAACTCCACTTTTAAACCTTTCAATTGTCTCACAGATGGCGATCATCCTCTGTACTTAGTTAAAGAATCTGTCCCAGGCATAAAGGCACATATCGCCAGGACAAATGCCCAAACACATTAAGTATGATAGGGCCTATGTTTTCTTAGTCTGATTATGCTCATATGCTGTTATTAGATATATCTGAGTGAAGTTCTTTTACCAAATTTGGAAGGGAGTCATCATCCATGCTCCACAGTGGTGTCACTGACTGCCATTTTTTGCTCACTCACCAACATGCATCCTCTAGACATGTTTACTAGCAATGATATCTAATTTCATTACTTATAAGTAAGTTATATTACATGTGCTAGAATACTCGGGGTAGGCATTTACACAGTAAATTTTCACGGGTAAACTAGACAAGTCTGTCAATTTTCAACAAACAAAATTATAGTTCTGTTAGAGAACGTTCGACAAATATATAGTCAAATGATCCAAACTATAAAGCAAGACACCAGAGATTGTAACCTACCATTCCCTTGTAGTTGTGCGCGCGGAGGAAGTTGAGCAAGGGGTACATGCTCTCCTTGTCATGGAAAAGCTTCGATGAGAGATGCCTGTTCAAGAACTGCACGCCGTTGCCAATAGACTTCGACAGTGATGGGCGAGGGAAGGAGGCGTTGAATGGCTCAAAGTCCAGCTCAAGCACAAAGTTGTTATCGGTGCTGGAATTTGAACATAAGAAGCATTAAAGTACTGTCTTAACATCTGATAAAACTAAGGTTGTAATTTCACAAAACCACAGATACCTTCCATTCACCAGTTGTTCCTTGAACTGCAAATACTCAGGGACGCTCAATTCCTCAACACCAAGTTCGCTCACATTGACCCTCACATACTCCCAAACGCCGGGCCTTGGCCGGATGGCAAGAGCAACCCATGGAGGGATGACAATCGCCTCCTGTATGAGAAACCAACTTATAGATCAAGAGCTGAAAACTCTGGAAACATCACCGGAGTGATGACACTGCAGTGACTTTTGGTGGCCCAAACCTGTGCCCCTCTTAGGAGATCCTCAAAGGCGGTGTCCTTCAGCTTCTCGCGCTCGGCCTCAGGGATCGCGGCATTGTACTCGGCAGTGATCTGATGGGGCTGCAGCATTCCTTTTCCATGGTTAACAAGCCTGAAAAAGTTGTCGCATAACAGCAGATACGTCAGACCTGTCAACGGATGTTACTTTATAACAAAGTGTGCTAACAAATGTTGAAGTACTTTGTTATAAATACAAGTAGCAATAAGAGTTCATCGAAATACAAGGTGCAGAAATACAGAAACAAGTGTTTTTCCCTTTTGAAATTCTTTTTGCGCAGATGATGCTTCAGTTAGCCCCACCAAAACAGTCTTAACAAGTGAAAGCATGCAGAATTGCAGATCACCTCAGTTTTGGTCACTCTAACAATTAGCAGCAAACAGAATATGCTGTAACTGGGCATATAGCAAAGGTGGCATATGCAACTCATACTGTAGCATAGTTTAGGTATACACAAGGCAACCATAATTCATCACTTAACCATATTTTGTATGCAGGGATTTTACAAACTGCCTGCCGGACAGTCTAGTCTGCAAAATATTAAAGACAGACCTTGAGAAGACGGCGACGAGCTCATTGGTGTGTGCAGAGAGGGAATCGCCGATGCGCTCCCTCACGCTGTGGAGACGGCTCAGGGCACGCTCTCCGGCGGACTCCCCCATTGATATCCTCCGGTTGAGTCCTCAGGCCTTAACTACAGAAACAGTTTATCTGATTAGCACCTTCAATCAACGTGTACATAAGATTCTTAGGAAGCATGTTCCAAAAGACAAGAGCTGATTTTGGGGTCACATTTGACAATCAAACATGTAACACACGAGAGAATAAACAGTTAAACACTGAGAAATCCAAGTTATTTGACAAGAATTGAGAAGAGAAATTAACAAGTAGATGGTGTCTGACACAGTAAAGGTCTCTAGTTTTTCCTCCTACCCACAGGGTGCTTGTGCTGACAACGCTGTACGAGCTATTATGTCCTCCCTCCGTCTGGGTTTCTTTGAATTCGCATGTATCTATATACTAAAATGTGTTAGATACATACGAATCTAGACAAACTCAAGTCACTTATTTTAGGACGGAGGGAGTACCAATAAATAGGGCCAGAGTAAGAAATGGTGACGTGCAAAGGGTGCCTAGGTTTTGTACTTTGGGAACCAAATCATGGGATTAGCGTGGGATCTACCCGTTTCTTGTCGTAGCGTGTGAAGTTAGTAATTAATTAAAACTAATTACTGTGTTTGGCAAAACTTACTTATAAAGTTAATAGCTTTCACAAGTTGCATAGAAAAGGAAGTAAACAAAGTGCTAAATTTATTTTGTATTCCATGAACTCCGAGTATGCTCTCAAAAAACAGAAGAAAGGTTGAAACTAGTCTCTAAGCCCCAGCATCATATGCCATATCCATATGCACAGGCAGGATATGCAATTCTGCACTGGATCTTTACAGGGGTATAAACAAACCGCCATAATAATCACATGGATCTCCCAACAGTTCACGCACTCATCCATTCCCCAGTTCCAACTTCATCAGCAACAAAAGATAAGATGTCCTCCATGCCAGCTATAGCAACCAAAGAAAAGCAAAGCTAGTAGTAGAACCGAGCACCAAAGTGTGTGCAAGAGTAAGAGACCGAGACGACCAAATTATGCCAACAATAATCTGACCAAAGCTTTTCTTTTCACAACTCTCTCAACCCAAGCTGAAGAAACCAGAAAGAAAGAAAACGATTTTGGCAGCACCTCTCCACCTGAATCACTGAAACTGGCTAGCCCAGAGATGCCAGCCACCATCCATAGTACCAGCAGCAGCAGGGAAACATTCTTGAAGTACATGAACTTAGATATGTATGTATATATACTGCAAATGGACACAGTTCCTTTACCTTGATCCAAGGAAAGAGGAGGCGAGAACGCCCGGAAGAAGAAACGCGAGCTCGATCGGGTTTGGTGCGCGGTGAGAGTGAGATGGCTGGGCGACGGCTGCGCCCCTATTTATACACGGGCAGAGGCAGTGCAAGCGCGCAGGAGGAGGCGTGGGTGCGGTACTCAGGCGCCACGCGACGCCTCCCACTCGCCCGATCACCGGGGAAAAGGACGCTCCTCCGATCTGGTGCTTGCTCAGCATCCGTTCATCGTATCTGCTCTTGGCAGGATCGCATCAATGGCTGTAAGGGGCGTCACAGAGGCTTCATATTGGAAATTAGTGCTCCGTTCTCGAGGCGATAGGCCAAGTGTTCTGTTTCGGATAATACAAGTGTTCAGTTTCGGAGATGCATTGCGACAAGTGTTCGATGACAGTGAGCCACGGTGCGTGTTGCTGTTATGGGATAGCTGCTGGCAACAAAATTTGTTGCCTACGTACTCCACATCGCATCGGATGCCCCGGTCTGCGGCCGCTAACACGCAGTCTGTTTTCGGAACCTAGAACCGCATTTAGAAGTTTCTGCACTCATCAGTTTAGATGCAGAATTGCAGATCAGGCTGCCAAGCAATACGCGCATGTCCTGTAGCAACCGATGGCTCTCGTACGCCGCTGCGATCAAGTGCGGGCACCTTTTCCGCGCTTGTCTCGCACTCGCAGAGGTAGCACTTCAGTGGTGAGGAACTGAGCTAGGATCCGTGTGCGTTACGGCAGGGAAAAAAATCTGAATTAAGATCATCTCTTCTTTTTTTTGCAAAATTTTCACTGATTTATTAATAATTATCAACAGCAAATCTAAAAGTAATAAAAATTATAAATAGGTCCATGGACCACCTAGCGATGACTAAAAACACTAGCACGACCGAAAGACGCGCCGCTGTCCTCGCCCCTCCATCTTCTCTTAACAAAAATAAAACATAGGATGAGAATAAACTAGAGCGAGATGAGTGATATGGTCACGCGAGTCAAAGAATGTGAAAACCCAACACGGGATTTTCCTTCAGTGAGTGATTTGGTCATGAACATGCGTTTTATTTGTCATGTCCACGTGGCCATGGCCGGTGTGTTTTGGCGGGGGAAAAGGGCACATGAGATATCCAGGGGTAGAATTTTTAGCTATGTCCTCGAGAAAGGTGTTATTTGTTAAAAGGCACAGTCAGTAAATCCCCTTCTCCTGAATCGATGTTGACGCAAAATACCCGAATCGAATCACGGCGTCCAAACCCTAACCCTAGAACCACGCACCATCCCCACATGCTCCAATGGTTGGGTTTGGTCACTTCTCGGAGGAATTGATCCGGCACGGAGAGCCGAACCTATGACCAACCATCGAGCCGAACCTATGCGTGCAAGTCTAGCTAGAATTGTACTCCATGCTAGAATTGTATTAACTGGAAACATAATACATGTGTGTTTCATAAACAACACAGAGTCCCTAGCAAGTCTAGCTTGTTGATTAATGATGGTTACTATTTCCTAACCCTAGACATGAGTTGTCAATTAATAACAGGATCATGTAATTAGGAGAACGACATGATGGAAACATACAAACTAAGCAAAACAATTAGAGCATGTCATAATTGAAGGGAATATGTCTGAGAGGCAATAGTAAAGTGGTTATTATCTTATTCCATGTTTATGATAGATGCTTATTTTTCATGCTATAATTGTGTTAATTTGAAACGTTAATACATGTGTGTTTAATAAACAAACAAGAGTTTCTAGTTATGCCTCTCATTTAACTAGCTCATTGATTAACTGATGTTCAAGGTTCCCTGATTATGAACATTGGATGTTATTAATAACGAGATCACAATATTAGAGGAATGATGTGATGAACATGCACCCAAAGTATAGCAATACGATCAAAGTCATTATGTTTACATTGCTATAACATCTCATATTAAGTAACCCTAATCCTTAGACCATGTGATCATGTCAATCACTAACACCGGAAGAGTAATTTGATAACATCAAATATCACACCATAACTGAAAGAGCATGTGTGCCCCAATGTGTGGTTTTGGTAATTAATGAAAATCACTATGGACTAATGTTTTCATTGAGTTATACTTAAAGATATGTCCATAGGCAATGCTTGAGCCATATGGTGTTCTCAAGGTTGAAAGAAGAAGAAAATGAAGAATATCAAGTGATTACCAAGATGTTGAAGGAGTGTTCTAAAGATTTGTCATGAGAGAGTTGAGCCTACGGCAAGTGTGTCTTGAAGACCAAGATGGAGTGACCTCATGTGTACCTTCAAGACACCAACATAATAAAGAAAGAAGAAATGAAGTGCAAGTTCAAGATGAGCCATCTCGAAGAGATCATATGCTTGAAGCTTTCCATCCTTATGGTTATCATGGTTATAAAATATACCTAAAATAGAGGCTCTCCCATAGTGGAGTATAGGGGAGCAAATTCCAAGTCTTCAACCAAGCTAGAGCAATCAAGAAAGGTGTTCCATATTGAGGTGTACAAGATCGTATCATCAAGCTCAAGTGGAATATGTGTAAGGCAAAGGTTTGTTCTTGATAGGTTTTATTTCTTACCGGTCTCGTGGTGTTAGTTTGGGAGACTGGTTTATAGGATAGGTAACTGTACTATCAAGAGGGGCTCTCGAGTGAGCAACTTGATCATATCCTTCAAAGAGAGCTCAAACCTTTGCATTCTTGGCATCATATGTCTTGGTTCTTATTTGGTTCTTATCCATGAGAGGATTTATAGCTTTTGTTAATATCCATGACAATCTTAGGTTCATCGAAAACGTATTTCACATGCATTCTCTATTGCGTTTTTGATATCGGAGGTTTTACCGGTTTGCCTTTTATACATAGGTTAAACATTTTATCATTTGTTTATATGCTACCTTGCTGTACTATGATGATTCCCTGAATTATCTTGTAGAGGTTGTTACTAGCTTCGAAACGAGCCCAAGATCATCAAAATCGGAGTCTGGATGCAAAAGTTATGTTTGTTTCAATTTTGTTGTTTCTGCCAGTTTTCGAAGGGGCAGATTATCTGGCCCAAATATCAGCCCCCTGGACAGAGGCTCGTGACGCGAGGTCCTTAGCCATATTTTGGCCCGGGGAACCCGGAATATCTGGGGAGGGGCGGATTATCCGGTCTGGGAGGTCCCAAACGGTCATATTTCATTGAAGAGGGTATAAATAGACCCCTTCTTCCTCCTTAGGCTGGTTAGTTGCATTCTCTCTCCCCTCCATTATTTTAACCTTCAAGAGCTTGCAAGTACACTCAATCCCTCCCATATTTTTTGAATCTTTTGGGGGTATTTGAAAGGGAGATCTAGATCTACAACTCCACCAATCCATCTCTCCTCTATGTGAGGAGAACATCTTGGGATCTAGATCTTGGGGTTTCTTTTGTGGATTTCCTCGTGTTCTTCCTCTCCTATTCCCCACTAGCTTTTGTAGCTTTGGTGGAATTTGGGAGAGAAGGACTTGAGCACTTATTGTGTTTTTGCCATTGTATTTGGTGCATCGGTTTGAGTTCTCGGTGAGGATTTGATTGGGTGAAAGGTGAGAAGATTTTTACACTTGAGTTCTTGGAACCCTAGACGGTTTAGTTGTTTTGCAGGTTTGTGAATTACTTGGGGCCTCCAATTAAGTTGTGGAGGTTTGCCCGAGCTTGTTTGTTGGGAGCCTCCAATTGAGTTGTGGAGAAATGCCCCAATCTTTGTGAGAGGTTATGGATTGCCACCGACAAGTGCACCGATAGTGAAGAAGTGAACCAGGGCTCTTGTGGCGAGGTTCACAGGAGAATATGGTGAGACATTCTGTGGCGTGGTGGTCTTAGTACCTCCCACCCCTCCAATGCGATGTACTCCCTTTATGAGAGGAACTCGGTAATAAACCATCATCTCCGTGTGCCTCGGTTATCTCTATACCCGAGCTATTTACTTATGCACTTTACTTTGTGATAGCCTTCGTGCTTGAAGTCTTATATCTAGCTATCACATAGCTGCTTGTATTGCTTAGCATAAGTTGTTGGTGCACATAGGTGAATTGTAGTTTATATAGATTTTGTGCTTGATAAAGTAAATGCTAGTTTTATTCTGCCTTTGTTAAGCCCATCTCGTAAAAGTTTTGAACCGCCTATTCACCCTCCCCTCTAGGCGACATATGTGTTCTTTGAATAACAGGGTGACTATAAAGGTGGGTTTGGGTACTTCGAAAGTTTTATGTAGAGGCTCATGGATCAAGAGTGGGATTTGTCCATCCTGATGACGGAGAGATATACTATAGGCCCTCCCGGTGATATTACATCAACACCGCTTGCAAGCACATGACTAGGTCATAAATGATGTCATATCACGGAACGAGAAAATAGTACTTGTCAGTAATGAGATCAAACTAGGTATGGTTGCTACCAATGATTGAATATCGAACAAGTAATATATCACGAGACAGAGGAATTTAGTTACAATGGCTATGGTTCTCACGATCACAAGAGTCGTCGTTGATTATTTGGGAGTCAGTACGGATCTCTAGGTTCCGATGTTGATTATTGATCAAAGAGGTGTTTCAATCATGTCTGCATTATTTGTGAACCATAGGGTGACACACTTAAGGTACACCAACACTAATGGACAGATATATTAAATGAGATAAAGGTTTTGAAAGCGTTGGAATTATTTTGATGAGCACCGGAATTGTTTCGGGGCAAATTGCTGAAATTGGTTTCAGATGCGACATCAGAATAATGCAAGGGGGTTTCTACAAATGTTTGTTAATTAAAGTAATATAAAGAAAAAAATATATTAAATGAGAGTTTGCATTTAATTTAGTGGAAATTAATGGCAAAGTGAGTGGAATGGAAATTCATGTTAGTGGGATGAGTGGAGACTATTAACCGGTGCTTCTGGTGGCCTCCGTTGGACATGTCCAAACCACCTTAATCTGTGTTGGACAAGCTTATCTTCAATTGGTGCCACCCCTACCCTATTGCGTATCACTTCATTCCAAATCTTATCCTTTCTTGTGTGACCACACATCCACGTTAGCATACACATCTCTGCGACACTTATTTGTTGGATGTGTTGCCTCTTATTGGGCTAACATTCTGCCCCATAAATCATGATAGGTCTGACTGCCATCCTATAAAACTTGCCTTGCTTTTGTGGAACCTTCTTGTCACATAGGACTCCAAATGCTTTCCACCACTTCATCCTCCCTGCCTTGATCATGTGACTAACATCCTCATCAATACCACCATTGCTTTGCAACATTGATCCCAAGTATCTAAAGGTGTCTCTATGAGGCACTGATTGCCTCCTAGACTAACCCCTTCGTCCTCGCCTGCAACATCGCTGAAGTTGCAGCACATATATTTTGTGTTTGTCCGACTAAGTCTAAACCCCTTGGATTCCAAAGTCTACCTCCACAACTCCAGTTTTCTATTGAGACCCACCCTGCTCTCATCTACTAGTACCACATCATCAGCAAAAAGCATACACCAAGGAATATCTTCTTGTATGTCCTTAGTGACCTCATATATCACCAAGTCAAAAATGTATGGGCTCAAAACTGACCCTTTATGTAGTCTTATCGTAATAGGGAAAGTGTCGGTCTCACCATCTCCTACACGAACACTTGTCACAACATTAGCATACATATCTTTGATGAGGGAAATGTACTTCGTTGGGACTTTGTGTTTCTCTACTTCCCACCACATGACCATCCTTGGTATCTTGTCATATGTCTTCTCCAAGTCAATGAAAACCATAAGTAGGTCCTTCTTTTGCTCCCTATATCTCTCCATAAGCTGGCAAAGCAAGAAGATCGCCTTAGTGGATCTCCCATGCATGAAGCCAAATTGGTTTTTAGTGAAATTCATCACTCTCCTCAAGCGATGCTCAATCACTCTCTCCCAAAGCTTCATAGTATGTATCATAAGCTTAATTCCCCTATAATTAGTAAAACTTTGGATATCTCATTTATTCTTGAAGATGGGTACTAATGACCTTTTCCTTCACTCGTCGGACATCTTGTTTGACCGAAATATGTGGTTGAAAAGTTTAGTTAGCCATACTATTGCCATGTTTCCAAGGCATCTCCATACTTCAATGGGAACATCATAGGGACCCATGGCCTTCCCTCCTTTCACCCGTTTTAGGGCTTCCTTAACCTCAGTCTCTTGGATCCTCCGAACAAATCGCATGTCCATGTCATCAAAAGCATCATCCAACTCTGGCATAATTGCGGTGACCCAGCATACCACTGCATGATGTAGTACACTATAGTCGTTGACATAACACCAATGAAACACCGTTCACTAGTATTACATCTGAAAGGATCATATGGGCACCTAGAGGGGGTGAATAGGTGCTACTCCAAATTTTACTCTTTTTCAATTTAGGGTTTGACACAAAAGGTAAATTCTCTAGATTATGCAACTAAGGTGAATTTACCTATATGACAACCTAGCACAAGTACAAAGCAAGAACTAGATAAGTAAAGTGCGGTAAAGGATAGAAGTAACCAAAGTGGAGCGCTCGAAGACATAAGGATTTGTTTCCCGTAGTTCCTTCCTTTTGAGGGGAAGTACATCTATGTTTGGAGAGGGGGTGGTATCAAACCACCAACGCCACGAGAGGCCTCCCTTGTTCTCCGATGAACCTCACCCCAAGGGGTTCGATTCACCTCTTCCACTATAAGCCAACCTTCAAGGTGGAAGCTGGCACCTTTACAACAAGTTCGGGGCACACATCCACAACTTAATTGGAGGCTCCCAAATACAAGCAAGCTGTCAAACAATCAAAGACAAGCTTGTAAGAACCAAATCAAAACCTAGGGTTTCCAAAGAAACACTAGAGCATGGGGGCCCTCAAGTGAATGAGGGGGAAATGAAGATCTCTCTTGGTGAAGCTGTAGATCAAGGCCTCCTCCTTCGATTCTCCAAAGTTCAATGACTTTGGATGGTTGGATGAAGAGATCTTGTGGATTTGGTGGCTCAAATGGACATGGTGTTCTTGAGGTGGACGAGCAACTGGACGAAGGGGATAAGGTCCTCTATTTATAGCCCATCGCTCCACTGAACTGTTTTCTGACCGTTGGAGAAAAGTCAGACCGGAGACTCCAGTCTGCACACTAGAGACTCTAGTCTACACCGGAGATTCCGGTAAATCTCCGGACCATCCTCTAGACCGTCAAATAGAATGACCCAGCCCTCCTGTGAGCCAAGTGGTCCGGAGACTCCGGTCCCTCTACACCGGAGACTCCGGCCTGAGGCAAGGACCGAACACTCCGGACCTTCCTATGGACCAAGCTCCGGACCACCTCTCTAGCTGACCCAGGTAGGAAACAGAAGCCCCCTCTAGAGACTCCTAGGGAAACTCTGGACCACACCGGAGACTCCGGTCTTGTAACCGGAGACTCCAGTCTAGAATTCCCAAGAGACAAGTAACTATGCAGGGAATGTTCTGCAGGCCAAGGGTCCTTTTCACTTTGTAAAATATCAACATGTAGATAATAGCAAACTGTAAAAAGGGTCTACTAGTTGTTAACGAACACCAAAAGTGATTATGACAATAAATGTCCTTTCAGTCTCCCCCTTTTTGGTGTTCGATGACAACTAGTGATTTTGCATGAAAAATAGTTTGCAATGACTTATGACAGAGTATGGACATGCTCCCCCAGCCTATGTGCACAAAGATAAACATGTAAAGCAAGCATGGTAGGTAGAACATGGATAAAACACATAGTTCTCACACGAATTATAATATAGGAGCACCCACAGAGTCACACACAAATAGCAACTAGTGTCTCGTAATAACATAATGCAAATAGATATGAAAGTCAAGATAGCAAATAAGAATCAAAAAACCCAAGCCCATGCAAATCCCGATGACAATGTCTTCTCCCCCTTTGGCATCGAGACACCGAAAAAGGGAAAAGACCTAAGCTAGCGCCCCAGCAGATCATTAGTCCTTGTCATCATCCTCCTCGTCCTCCTCATCCATATCCTGATCCTCATCATCATCATCATCATCATAGTCCTCATCACCATCTGGAGCTGCAAGTCCTTTGCTGTGAGGGCGAGAAGAGGAGGTACCTTGGTACCCATACCCAGAAGTGACATCAGAAAAGGTCTTCCAATCCACCAAGCTATCTTGTTGGGCATTCCATGCCCCAAAAGAAAGAGTGTAGTCTGACTCGGTGGATGGCTGAACGCCATGCTCATCAGTGTACTCATCCTCACCTTCCTCATCATTCGCTTCACCCTGAGCCTTGAACTCCTTGAGTAGTTTCTCTATACGACGGTTTCTCTTGTAGGAGGCATGTTGCTGCTTACAGATGTCCACATTCATGCAACACAGGGCCCTCTCCTAGAATGAGACCTTCTTGACCTTCTCATGTACATAGTCACGTGTCATGGGAGGAAGAGGTGCATTGGAAGCATTCTTCCTCCGAGCCCTAGGAGGAGAGGGGGCCCTCTCGGTCTCTGAGATCTCCTCCTCCACATGGGCATGGGAGCGCCTAGGAGGAGCCCTCATTTCCCCCTTCTTCTACAGAGATACAAGAGTGTGCTCGGTAAGGTTGGGAGGCAAAGCAAGCGGAGAACCATGTTCCCGAGTGTTGATGAGTCTCATGACAAGTGGTGCATATGGTGGGGCCTTCTTGTATAATATGGTATGGTACATCTCCTCAAATATGTAATCCATAACATCAATAGGATCTGCATTTGCATCGGGGCCAGCCATGTAAATCTTGTGGGTATGATACAGCAAGTTAACCAAACCACATCTGATGGCATCATCATTCCCAGCACTAGGGGAAATGGTCTGGCAGAAGATCCTCAACATCAGATTGTAGAGAGGATTGAGTCCCTTGGACCCACCCACAACACCCTCACTACCATATAAAGGGGCAAGCTTGTTCTTGTTCACCCCAAGAGCTGTTGAGTGCATGCGCACCCCAACATGAGTAGACACCCCCTGGAATGTCTCAAAGATGGCCTCAGCAAAGTCATAGAAAGTTGCAGAACAGCGGTGGTCGCCAGTCATCCAAGTCATAGTCCTGGCTTGGTCAGTCCCAAACGCAACTGTGGCGTAGAACTGCTGCACAAGGGTGATGTTGTAGTCTTCACAGAGCTCCATCAAGTTGAATAGCCCCTACTTCTCACTAATCCACAGTGCATCCGAGAAGTAGGGGCTCTTCCTCATCTGCTCAACACTCAAGTACTTCTGGGGGCACACGGGGGATCTCTTGAGCACGCTGTAAATGTCTTTCATGAAGACATCTTGCTCCTTCCTCCAATAGCATGGGTCATCACTGGTGCGAGACAAGGCATAGGAATTAGTCTTCCGCATCTCATGGTACTCCTTCTTTGACATGCCGGCCAAGGACTGAAGGTTGCCGTATTTTTCCCTCTTGGAACGGTTCTCTTCCTCAACCCTTTCCTGCTCCCTTCGCATATATACTGCATCATGGGCCTACTGTCTACGGTTGGACGGGGGCACAATGTACTGACCCTCAGACTCATCATAGCGAGGATCCCCTCTCTTCATCTTGGCCTTGGTGCGAGGAGGACGATGAGAGCCAGAACCTGTGAAAAGCAGCGAGGGGGGTAGCATGGAGGTAAGTATATATGTCCCAAGAAGGTAACACATGACCCTTGAGGCTTTGCAAGATATGTTAGATTCAAACCACACCGGAGTCTCCGTGGTCCACACCGGAATCTTCGGCTCAGACCGGAGTCTCTGGTCCAAGGGACCGGAGTCTCTGGTCCTGGGGCCGAAGTCTCCGATCGAGAGACTCGGGGGAAGATCAGGGAGGCTCTAGTAGTGTTGAATCGAATAGATCGGGCATGGCAACAAGGGTAAAGTACTCGTGTGCATGCAAACAAGAGATTCCCGTGGGCAAAAATAGTACATGTGATGAACCCTAGGTGAGAAAAGAGGAGGAGAGGTACCAGATCTGTCCATGTGATTGATTCCACTGGTGGGAATCATCATATGGTGGAGGGGAGAAGATTGGCCGGCGGCATGGCAGATCCCGGGGGCTTCTTGACCTCCGGGGAGGAGATTTGGGAGAGGAGGCGACGGGTAGAGAGGGGAGGACGGGAGTGGATGAATGAAACTGACTGTTCTAGTTCACCACGTCCTCCCTCTAAGTGGACAGAAACCGTCAAGACCGGAGACTCCGGTCTACACCGGAGACTCCAGCCCACACTAGAGACTCCGGTGTGAGAACACCGGAGACTCTGGTCCTCCTCGACCAAAAACTCCAAGATATGTGTATGGGGACATATATTAGATAGAGAGAGTTTTCAGGATAGAGAGTAGGCTTGGGTTAAGATGTCATACTGTGAAAAGTCAAGAAAACCACAGAAATTTATTCAACTATTCATTAAAGCGCCAAATAAACCCGAACTAAGAACCAACTTTTCAAATGAGAAGAGGGTGGTGGCCGAGGCCACTATGTAAGAGATTGTGGCATGACACCGCGAAGAATTATCCTTGGGTTCATTGCCACTACTCATCAATGAAGCTCACATATCACTAAATGATATTAAGAGAATTGAGTTTCTTAATGTTGGCATTATGGGGGGAGGGATAGTCCAATGTATTAGAACCGCACTCCCCCTATCTCCATGCCTGCACCTAAACCAAATAAGAGTCAAGATATAGGTGAGTATGCAAGGTGATCAAGTCAAGCTCCTAGAATCTACGATATTTAGTTCACTCCTCAAATAACAAAACCTTGCTTCATCAAGTGGCTTTGTGAAAATGTCGGCAAGTTGGTCTTTGGTTGATACATAGGATAGCTCAATATCACCTCGAGCAACATGATCTCTAATGAAGTGATGACGAATCTCAATATGCTTTGTCCTTGTATGATCCACTGGGTTATATGCAATCTTTATAGCACTTTCATTGTCACATAGAAGAGGCACTTTGTCACAATGGACACCGTATTCCTTTAAAGTTTGCCTCATCCATAGCAATTATGTACAAGCACTAGCAGCTGCCACATACTCGGCTTCGGCGGTGGAAAGAGATATACAATTTTGCTTCTTAGAAGACCAACACACCAAGGACCTCCCAAGGAATTGGCAAGCCCCGGAGGTTGATTTCCTATCATCCTTGTCACCAAGCCAATCTGAATCCGTGTACCCACAAAGAGAGAAAGTTGAGCCCCTAGGATACCAAATACCATAGTTTGGGGGTATGAACCAAATATCAAAAGATTCTCTTGATTGCCATCAAATGTCTTTCTTTAGGAGCCCCTTGATATCTTGCACACACTCCTACACTCAACACAATATCAGGTCTAGATGCACAAAGGTAAAGCAAAGAGCCAATCATGGACCGGTATACCTTTTGATCCACATCTTTAGCATTTGGGTTTAGTTCAAGATGAGTCTTTGTTGCCATGGGAGTGGGAGCTCCATTGATACGTCCAAAACGTATCTACTTTCCCCGAACACTTTTGCTATTATTTCTCCTCTAAACTTGTGTGATTTGGATGCAACTAATGCGGACTGACGCTGTTTTCAGCAGAATTGCCTTGCTGTCTAATTTTTGTGCAGAAAATCAACTATCAGGAATAATCCCGGAAAATATGCCAAAAATCCTATTTCACCTGAAGACTCCAGGAGCCAGAATATGAGACGGAGAAGAGCCCTGGGGTGGCCACACCACCTGGTGGCGCGGGCCAGGCCAGGCCGCACCAGGGGGTGGTGTGGGCCCGCCCAGGCACCCCCTCGACCTCTCTCTTCGCCTATAAGGAGCCCTCTGACCTAAAAACTTCGGGGGGGGGGGGGGAGGTTCGACGTTTTTCCAGAAGGAGTTCCGCTCTGCCGCCACCACTAGATGCCACGAAACAGTACCAGAAACTTTGTTCTGGCACCCTGCCGGGACGGGGAATTGGAAGAGATCATCGCCATCATCATCACCATCGCTTCTCCATCGACCATCCATGTTTCCCCCATCTATGAGTGAGTAATCCCCCGCTGTAGGCTATGGGGATGGTAGGGATTGGATGAGATCGTTCATGTAATGGCATCAGATTGTTAGGGCATGGTGCCTAGTATCTTTTATTAGTGCTTTATGACTTTGTTGTGACTTGTTGTGCTTAATGCTTGTCACTAGGGCCCGAGTGCCATGATTTCAGATCTGAACATGTTATTGATTCATTATGATAGTATTGTTTTTGGTCTTATCTACAAGTTGTATACACACGTTGTTGTCCGGAACCAATGGCCCTGAAGTGACAGAAATCGGGATAACCGGAGGGAATGGCTTTGATGTGAGGATCACATGTGTTCATGGAGTGTTAATGCTTTGCTCTGGTGCTCTATTAAAAGGAGCACCTTAATTGCCAGTAGTTCCCTAGAGGCCTCGCTGCAAACGGGATGGCAGGACAAAAGGTGTTGTGCAAGTTCTCATTGCGAGCACGTATGACTATATATGGAACACATGCCTAGGATTGTCTAGTACTTGGGTGCTTTATCTTATTTATCTGCAATTGCCCTATGTTCTGATTGCTATGTGAATTGTCTTGTCCATGCAACGCCCGTCCATCCATCCCTATGCCTAGCGTACTCGAATCCCACTGTTTACTGTTTTTGTTACTACTGTCTTTGTTTTGCTACTGCTGTTACTTTACTATTCCTACTACAAAACTGTTGCTACTGATAAACTGCTGTGAGCAAGATTGTTTCTAGGTGCAGCTGAATTGACAACTCAGTTGTTAAGGCTTATAAATATTCTTTGGCTCCCCTTGTGTCGAATCAATAAATTGGATTTCACTTCCCTTGAAAATACTGCGATATACCCCCTATACTTGTGGGTCATCAAGACTATTTTCTGGAGCCGTTGCCGGGGAGCATAGCTTTATTTATCAAGTTCACTTGGATTCTCTATTGTTCGCTGCTATACATCCATCATGGGTAAGTCTCATGATGGCAAGGTTCCTATTTTACCATCCACTACAAGAAGAGGTACGGTTCTGAACACCTCTACAGCTCTTGATTCACCGTCCGTTTTGAGTAAGTTCCTTACACCACCACATACACATGCTACACACACTGCTACTACTGCTAAATCTGAAACTTCTGATACTTATGATGCTACTTCTACTGTGCTTGATAAGAGTGGTTCATTAGGTCCTTTCCTAGATGCTACGATTGCTAGAACTATAGCTGGAAATACCGAAACTCCTAATGAAGACACTACCACCCCTGTTAGCTCACCCGAGTCTAGTGAGAGTTATGATACTGAAGAAGATTATGTTGAGATGACCGATGAGTTTATTGAAGAATGTAAGAACACCCATGATAGGAGCGCTGCTAAGAGTCTCCTTGAGAGGCGTACTATTAGACCCAAATTATCTCTTGATGCCAAGTTTGCTGCCTCTCCCATAAACATTATAGATGAAGATTATGATTTCTCTCTCGATCTATCTTACATAGCTATTGTTGAGAAAGAACCTTTTTGTGGGACTAAGAATGAAAGTGCGGTAGCACATATGAATGAACTTTCTACTATGAGTGGCTTGTTTTCTGATGATATTAAGATGCGTACTTATTTTGTTGCTAAGATTTTTCCTTTTTCACTGAAAGGAGAAGCTAAAACGTGGTTTAGTAATTTACCTCCTAGATCTATTGATAGCCCTGAGTGCTTGATTAGTACTTTTCTGTAGAAATATTTTCCTCCCAGTGCTAGACATGCTATTTTGCAGGAACTTTTTGATTTTAAACAGGGAGAAAAAGAGGTATTGCCCGAATATTGGGCAAGGTTTTGTGCTTTGATTCATGCACAGGCTGGAAGTCCTTTACCTAAGAATGAGCTTCTTGATATATTTTATAATGGACTAACCGTGGAATCTAGGACATACCTAGATAGTTGTGCTGATTGTGTTTTCAGGAATAGGACTCCTAAGGAAGCTGAGGAATTAATGGCTAAAATAAGCAAGAATTATGAAGATTGGACTCCTCCTAAACAAGCTATACCTGAAGTAATTGTACCTGAACCATCTATTCCTGTGCCTATTCCAACATCAAAGAAGAGGGGAGTTATTGAATTAAATGATGAAGTGATGAAGGAAGCTAAGAAATGTCTTAAGGAGAAGGGAATTAAAGATGCAAATGTCAAGAATTTACCTCCTATAGAAGAATTATGTAAGCCTATTCCCTACTCACCATTATTGAGGTACACTCTCTCCAACACTTTGATGAAGGTGATATCCCTTACTTGAAACCTCCTGATCAATGCTTAGAAGAATTTGATATCTTTATTGTTAAGCAAGATAACTTTAATAAAAGGGTGAAAAATCATCTAATGGAAAACACTAGAGCTATTGTTGAGTTGAAAGATATTATGGAAAGAACCTCTAATGATGTTAAAATGATTGTTAAACACTTTCAAATGGTTCAAACTCAAATAGACCAACTCGTTAAAGTGCAAAACGACTTGCTAGTTAATGCTACTAAAGAAAAACATGCTTATGAAATTAGAACTAGAAGTGGAGCTGCTACCCAGGATCCTCTATATCCTGAGGGGCATCCCAAAAGAATTGAGCAGGATTCTCAACAAGCTGAAAATAGTGGTTCTACTCGTAAGAAAAGGAAAAAGAAACATAAAACTGTCGTAGAACCCTCTGAACCTGCTATAGATCCTAATAGTATATCTATCTCTAATGCTGAAAGTGAAAGTGGTAATGAAGAAAATGAAGTTCCTAGTGAAGAAAAAGTTGAAGAAGAACCTGAAAACCACACTAAGAATACTAAATACACTAAAGAAGATTTTATTGCTAAGAAACATGGTAGTGAATGAGAACCTTGGGTCCAAAAACCTATGCCTTTCCCTGATAAGAAACACAAGTCAAAGGAAGATGAACACTACAATAAGTTTTGCGAGTGGATGAAGCCTTTATTCTTGCAAATTCCTTTGACTGATGCTATTAAATTTCCTCCTTACTCAAAGTATATGAAGGACATTGTCTCGAATAAAAGGAAGATCCCTAATGAAGAAATTTCTACTTTGCTTGCTAATTATTCCTTCAATGGTAAGGTTCCTAAGAAACTTGGAGACCCAGGGATTCCAACTATCCCTTGCTCTATTAAGAACAGTTATGTTAGAACTACTTTGTGTGATTTGGGAGCTGGAGTTAGTGTTATGCCTTTCTCTCTCTATAAGAGGCTTCAACTAGAAAATTTGATACCAACTGATATATCGTTGCAAATGGCTGATAAATCTACCACTATTCCTATGGGTATATGTGAGGATGTACCTGTTCAGGTGGCTCACAATTGCTTGATATTAACTGATTTTGTGGTGCTTGAAATGCCTGAAGATGATAATATGTCTATTATTCTTGGGAGACCTTTTCTTAATACTACAGGAGTTGTTATTAATTGTAATCAAGGAAAGGTGACCTTCAATGTTAATGACAAGGAACATACTGTCTATTTCCCCAAGAAGATTGAAAGGACTTATGGCTTGAATTCAATTGAACATGTTGAATGCATTCAAGTTGGAGAAATATATTGTCCCATACCAAGAGAAAAATTTGAAACTATTATGATTGGGACCATTGCTATCAAGGTTGAGGTAACATAATCATTAGTGGAGTACAAAGTTTTGTCTCATATGCAATTGTTTTGGTAGCAAGACTTGATCAACCTTGCTAACAAAAGGATTTCATTGAACAAAACAATGTTTTCACTATGATTATCTCCGTTTATTTCTATCCTTTGCATTTTAGTTTTTGCTTTCGTTTAGTTTTCTTTGTGCTGTTAGTTGCTTGCATGTTAGAACTTCTGTAGTTCTAGCCTTGTTTTGTCCTTGCATCATGTTTCAAAAAGAAAAAAATCCGTCTGTCAGAAAAATCATTCTTCTATTTCTGAAAATTGCCCAAAAATAAAGTGTCTCGAAAAATTCCAGAAAATTCATATTAAATTTTTACGTGAAAAAGGGGCAGGGGTGTACCTGGTAGGTACCAGGGGGGCCCACCAGGCAGGCACACCATGTGGTGGTGCGGCCAGCCCTGGGTGGCGCCATGCCCTGGTGTGGGCCACCCCTAGCCCCCACTACTTCTCTCCCTTGCCACTTTCTTCTCTCTCCCGAGTAAGCTCCAGTTTATAGCTCAAAATCGTGTTGTTTATGTGCTTTCTCTCGATTTCTGTGATCTCCTTACTCAGCCCATCTTTCTTGCTGAAATTTGGAGCATTTGTTCCCTAGTATGTGACTGCTCCCCTTGTCCAAGTAGATTTGTGTTTAGTGGTTTATATGTTGAGTATTTTGCTGCTATAGGTGACTGGTTATGAGGGCTTGTAAGCTTGTTTGATGCTTAGAGATATAGTTTTGATGCATGTTTAGGCCTCTTGCAAGTCCCTATGAGTAGAATCCTTCATTATATTTACTTTGCAATCACTTGTTTAATAGGTGTTTAAATTTTAGATTACCAAGCACGAACAACCGTACTTTTGGAGAGATATTTGAGAGTGATGCACCCAGGAGGTCGAGGCCCTCAAGAACAGCCTCTCAAGCTAGGCCATCATACAATGAAGACCTCATTGCAACAAGCATTGGTAGTGAAAGGGATGATGGAGACGCTCACCCATCTTCTTTTCCTTGTTTTACTTTCTTGCAAGCTGCAGGTATTCTTGATGATTTCTTGCTACTTATTGAGAGGGTTGGTTTGACCTCTTATATGCAAGATGAGAGTGCACAATACGCTATGCTCACCAAAACTTTTGTGAGAGCTTCTCATTTACTAACACACCCTATCAATCTACTGTCTCTTTTAAAATCTATGATATGCCCTTCACCATGCCTTTGGAGAGATTTTGCAGTATTGTAGGTGTGCGTATGACAGGGACCGTGAAGAAAATTCAAGGGCGACCTGCTGATTTGTTGGAGCTATACCGAGGGGTGACCAATGATGATGACCGTGTGGCACAGCGCGGAAAGATAAGAAATATCCAACTCCCTACTCTTAGATACTTTGCATATTATCTTGCTACTAGTGTGTTGGGTAGGGAGAACACTAGTAATATCTCCAACTATCATTTAGCATTCCTTGCTGCTGCGCTTAACAATAATACCCGGTACAATCTTGGCTCGCTTATTGCTCGCCGCCTAGCTGCTAGGGGGCCTATCTATGGGGGCATCATTGCCTCGCGTGTAGTCAATGCATTAGGTCTTTCAGTGGATCCCGATGATGCTATGCTAGCACCACAGAGGATCGACCTTGTTGCCATGAAAACTCATCACTTTGTCACTGCTACCTCTGATTTGAACAATCTAGTATATAGGATGCTTTTCACTGACGGGGATGAAAGGGAGATCCTTTTGCCACAACCTGCTTTGTTTAGTGTTGACAGGAGATCGTGGTCACGCTCCAAGGAGGAGGTGGACGAGCAGCTTTGCTTGCTGGGGTTCCACGAGCAGCACTAGGAGGATGTGCCCTCCTACGATTACTCTGTGCACTACGGAGGGACGTACTCGAGCTCGCACCAGGACGAGGGTACCTCCTCATCATACCACGGTGACACTTCATCCTGGCCGGCTTGGGATTGATTCCCACTTAGGCCAAAAGCCTAAGCTTGGGGGGAGGTACTCCGACACCGCACTCATCTCCATATCATGTTGCGTCGGTACTTTGTATATTCATGTTTTCGTTCTCTTTTTAGTTTTCGTTCTTCTTTGCTTTTGCTTTCTAAAAACACAAAAAGACCAAAAATATTTCTGTTGTTTCTCTTTGGTTTCCTTCTTCTTTTTGCTTTGGTTTTCTTTTCCCTTTTTGCTTTGTTTGAACTTTTCGAAAAACCCAAAAATATTTTGCTTTGCTTGTTTTTCTCTTTTGGTTCTTATTTAAAAATTGAAAACACCAAAAATATTTGTCGTTCTTCTTTGGTTTTTGCGAGTTTGCTACAGGGTTCGGCAGTTCTCAGTGGATTATTGGTTTCATATTATTATTCAAGCCACACAAGTGAAGAGCAATTATGAGGATTAATGACAACTTGAGGCATGGTAAGAGGCTGGTAGCGAACTCTATTTGTCTTCATTTTTGTACATATACTCATCATTGTGAGCTTGCTTAGTCCGTTCATGAAGAGTGTATGTTTTCTTTGGATGCTTAATAGTTCTTGCTTTCTTATGATTAGCTCCAGCTAGCTAATAGTTTGTAGCATGTCTCTTGAATGTTTGCTTGCATTACTCTATTCATAAATTGGTATGACACCGTGGTATCCTCCTCTGAATGTTTCATTTGAATTGACTTGGCACATGCTCACGCATGCACATGACTGTAAAAATCAGTTAAGCCTCAATGCATTATTTTGCCTCGAGGATCTTGAATCACTTTCATGTCATGAGTAGTCCTGTTTCGTTGCAAGCATGATAAGGACAGCTATTGCTCTCTCATTTGTCGCTCCCTTACTTTTGCTAGCCTTCGCTTCCACTGAGTATGTTTTACTCAAGTTTCCAACTCCCTAAACCAAATATTTCCAAAGTGTCCACCATACCTACCCATTAGCATCATTTGCTACCTCCGTGCATATTCAATATGCCTTGTTTTCTTCCGAATAAAATGTTTGTTTGTTATGAGAAAGTTAGTTAGTAAAGCTCTCACGAACTTGATGGCACGCTTTATTTTCTTGCACTTAATAAACCTGAACCATTGCGTCCTTCTTTGTTGTGCATATGATTGCGCTTTATGAGTTGAAGTTAGCAGAACCATGTATCATGGGGACCGCTTTCAACACTTCATAGGTACTTTGTACCTAGTTGATATCATGTTCTTTTGCTTATGGATCCTGGCGGTGTGAAATAAAAGTGGAACTTGTAAGATCATGGAGTTTGTATGTATGTTAGAGAAACGCCTGGGCCGCTAGCCTAAGCCATGCCTAATCATGGTGGAAACTTGCAGCATAACCATAATGAGCATTCTATGAAGGATCCTCAATAAAAATCTATGCACATAGTAAATAAAAAGATCACCGAGATGCTCATTGTCTGCTTGCCTTGTATTTTGATTATGGGATAGCTCATGTGTCATATGCAAGGGGTACCCCGTTGGCGGTTCTCTATGATGCGTATATACTTACAATGAAAAGAGCTTGCTTGTGACTGAAGTTGAGTAGCATGAGGATCGGTCTTCGTAAGTAAGGGGCATGAGACTTCGATTTATAACTTGTCAAGCATATCCTCTTAGTTGTGTCACTTTCACCTTAACCACATTAAAGATGCTTATGATAGGGGCAATGAGAGCTCAAAGCTAATGAGTACCATACTTTCAGCATTTGGAAGCCTTTCAAATTATTCAAACCCTTTTTCTTCTACTTATTGAGTCTCCACATATTCTTTGAGCACCTTCTTGAGAGCATGGTTGTCATTCTTTGTGTTTGTTCGATTACTTGATTATTCGTGTTATGACTTTGATGCTTGTATCCTTGATATCTTTACTTCTAGTCATCACTTGAACTTCAGAGGTGCCTTGGCATTCATAATCAAAGGCAAGCGAGATACCACTCTATCATACCATTTTATGAGCATGGTAATGTTGCTTATGTTTGTGCCTCATGCTACTTATTATTCTTGAGTTGCATAGCTTGCAATGACTATTAAGTAGACTTGGTTGCATACTCTTTATTATGAATTGTCTAAGTAGTTGATCACATTGCTGAGAATATTTACATCATATGAAGCAAATGTGTTCGTGAAAGTTCTTTTATCGCACTCAGTTTTCAACTGAATTGCTTGAGGAAAAGCAATAAGCTAAGCTTGGGGGGAAATGATACGTCCAAAACGTATCTACTTTCCTGAACACTTTTGCTATTGTTTCTCCTCTAAACTTGTGTGATTTGGATGCAACTAATGCGGACTGACGTTGTTTTCAGCAGAATTGCCTTGTTGTCTACTTTTTGTGCACAAAATCAACTATCAGGAAAAATCCCGGAAAATATGCCAAAAATCCTATTTCACCCGAAGACTCCAGGAGCTTGAATACGAGACGGAGAAGAGCCCTGGGGTGGCCACACCACCTGGTGGCGCAGGCCAGGCCGCGCTAGGGGGTGGTGTGGGCCCCCCAGGCACCCCCTCGGCCTCTCTCTTCGCCTATAAGGAGCCTTCTGACCTAAAAACTTCGGGGGGTTCGACGTTTTTCCAGAAGGAGTTCCGCTCCGCCGCCACCACCAGATTCCACGAAATAGTACCATAAACTCTGTTCTGGCACCCTGCCGGGACGGGGAATTGGAGGAGATCATCGCCATCATCATCACCACCGCTTCTCCATCGACCATCCATGTTTCCCCATCTATGAGTGAGTAATCCCCCGCTATAGGCTATGGGTATGGTAGGGATTGGATGAGATTGTTCATGTAATGGCATCAGATTGTTAGGGCATGGTGCCTAGTATCTTTTATTAGTGCTTTATGACTTTGTTGCAACTTGTTGTGCTCAATGCTTGTCACTAGGGCCCGAGTGCCATGATTTCAGATCTGAACATGTTATTGATTCATTATGATACTATTGTTTTTGGTCTTATCTACAAGTTGTATACACACGTTGTTGTCCGGAACCAATGGCCCCGAAGGGACAGAAATCGGGATAACCGGAGGGAATAGCTTTGATGTGAGGATCACATGTGTTCACGGAGTGTTAATGCGTTGCTCCGGTGCTCTATTAAAAGGAGCACCTTAATTGCTAGTAGGTCCCTAGAGGCCCCGCTGCAAACGGGATGGCAGGACAAAAGATGTTGTGCAAGTTCTCATTGTGAGCACATATGACTATATATGGAACACATGCCTAGGATTGTCTAGTACATGGGTGCTTTATCTTATTTATCTGCAATTGCCCTATGTTCTGATTGCTATGTGAATTGTCTTGTCCATGCAACACCCGTCCATCCATCCCTATGCCTACCGCACTCGAATCCCACTGTTTACTGCTTTTGTTACTACTGTCTTTGTTTTGCTACTGCTGTTAGTTTACTATTCCTACTACAAAATTGTTGCTACTGATAAACTGGTGTGAGCAAGATTGTTTCCAGGTGCAGCTGAATTGACAACTCAGTTGTTAAGTCTTATAAATATTCTTTGGCTCCTCTTGTGTCGAATCAATAAATTGGGTTTCACTTCCCTCGAAAATACTGCGATACACCCCCTATACTTGTGGGTCATCATCCATTTAGGTCTTTCATGTTGAATCTTTTGAGCATATCTTGAGTATACTTGGCCTGGTTGAAGAATGTTCCTCCTCTCACTTGCTTGATCCCAAAACCAAGAAATACTCTCAATTCTCCCATCATACACATCCTGAACCTGTCAGTCATAAGCTTTGAGAATTCATCATTAAAAGCTTTGTTAGATGAGCCAAAGATAATATTGTCTACATAAACTTGGCATACAAAAAGTTCCCCATTGACCTTCTTAGTAAAAAGAGTGGGATCGATTTTCCCAACCTCAAACCCATGATCTAACAACAACTCTCTAAGGTGCTCATACCACATGCGTGGGGCTTGCTTGAGCCCATAGAGTGCCTTATCGAGTTTGTAGACGTGGTTTGGAAAGTTGGGATCCTCAAACCCCGGGGGTTGTTTCACATATACCAACTCATGCAATGGACCATTAAGAAATGCACTTTATACATCCATTTGTTACAGTTTAAATTTATGATGTGCCGCATAAGCAAGAAGGATACAGATGGACTCAAGGCGAGCCACGGGTGCATAAGTCTCTCCATAATCAATGCCTTCAATTTGAGAGAACCCTTGTGCAACCAATCTTGCCTTGTTCCTCACCACAATTCCATGCTCATCTTGCTTGTTCTTGAAAATACACTTGGTGCCTATAACATTGCGGCAATCTTTTGGCTTTTCAACTAACTTCCATACTTTGTTTCTCTCAAAGTTGTTGAGCTCTTTGTGCATTGCATCCAACCAATCCGAATCTTCAAGGGCTTCCCATACTTTCTTTGGTTCCACCATGGAAATGTGTGCTTGGTGCTCACCAAAGTTCTTTAGTTGAGCTCGAGTAGATATCCCTCTTCTTAGATCTCCTACCACATTCTCAAGAGTGTGGTCTCTTAATTCCAATATTCTATCCATTCTAGCTTGGCGACGAGTTTCGATCTCCTTATTGTTTCTTGGGGGATCACTTCATCATTTTGGTCCTCGTCTTGACCATCAACTTGACCTTGATCATCATTGGAATCATTCTCTTCTATAAGAGGCAAATATTGACCTTGGTCTTGATCAAGCATACTTCTAGATAGGCATTAAGCTTCCCTTATGGCAGTTTCTATAGATCTTCCTTGTGTAATAGACTTATCACCACTGGACATTCTGCCAAATGGAGACTCAAGTAGCTCCTGGCTAGAGGTTTCTTCATGATCAGCAGGTTGAGGGTCCACAACTTGTCTTTGGCATGGGTCATTGTCCTCCTCGATAGGAGCTTGTTGATGTTGTGAAGATGAGGGCTCCACTTGAGTAGAGCATAGTTCTTCTCGATCCGCCATAAGGGGTTCCTCAACAGGGCGGATAAAGCCTGCACCCATTCTTCCTATGGCATCCTGAGGCATTTCATCATCTACATCACAGACATCAACATGCCCCGCTTGGGGACCATCATATTCTTCAAACACCACACTACAAGATTCTATGAAAATTCCAGAGAGCTTGTCATAGATTCTATAAGTGTGGGATTCGAGACCATAACCAACAAAAATACCCTCTAATGCTTTGGAATCAAACTTGGATAAACGAATACCCTTAATGCGATAAAAGCACTTACAACCAAACACCCGGAAGTAAGAAACATTGGGCTTGTTACCGGTAAGGATTTCATATGGAGTCTTGATCAATTCTTTGTGGAGGTAGAGACGGTTTGATGCATGGCATGCGGTGGAGATAGCTTTAGCCCAAAAATTGTATGGAGATTTAAATTCCACCAACATAGTCCTTGACATATCAATAAGAGTCCAGTTCTTCCTCTCAGCTACACCATTTTGTTGAGGGGTATATGCAGCGGAATATTGATGTTTTATTCCCTCATCACTAAGAAATCCATTCAATGTGTAGTTCTTGAACTCGGTACCATTGTCACTTCTTATTGTTAATACTGGGACATTGTGTTGACGTTGAGCCATGTTGATGAAGTCAATGAAGTTCTCTTGGGTCTCACTTTTTAACTTGAAGAAATATACCCAAGTGTATCTTGAGTAGTCATCAACAATCACCAAACAATATTTCTTCCCACCAAGACGAGGAGGACCAAAAAGATCCACATGAAGGAGCTCCAAGATCCTCTTGGACTTGATGTAGTTCTTTGGCTTGTGGGGTGAATCATGCATCTTTCCTTCAACACATGCCTTGCAAACACGATCTTTGGCAAATCAAACATTTTCTTTTAGTCCAACAATATGACCATCCTTGTGGAGCCTTTGCAAAGTTCTCATGTTGACATGGGCTAGACGGCGATGCCATAGCCAACCCACATCGGCCTTTCCGAATAAGCACATCGGACTTGTAGTGGTTTTCTCCAAGAAGTCCACCACATACAAGTCATTCTCGACGTACCCAACGAAAGCGACCTTTAGAGACTTGCTCCACATAAGGATCACAATATCATTTCAATAAAGACGGCAAAACCCATCTTTCTAAGAGCACGGACTGAAAGTAAATTGTAGCCAAGGGTCTCAACAAGCATGATGTCCACGAGAGTGATACCGTGTGCAACAACAACTTTGCAGAAACCCATTACCTTAGACTTTGACTTGTCGGCATATGTCACGGATATTTGATCAACATTTGGTCTCAACTCCTTGACACTAGACGCGCTTTCTGTCATATGACTTGTGCATCCATATCAAGCACCCATTTTGACCCTCCGGAAGCATAGGTCTACAAAAGATCAAACTAGTTTTTAGGTACCCATTTTTCAATGGGTCCTCTTTTGTTAGCAACAAGGGTCTTGGGAACCCAAATAGACCACGCAATATAACCATCAAGTGGGCCAACATATTGTGCATACACAGCACCATAATAATCTCGCATTAAAACATAGTGAGGGTTAGCACTACCTGAAAAATCATCATGAGACATAGTTTTGCCACTTGTGGTCTTACTTCCCACAATGACCTTGTTCTTTTCTTGGGCGGGCTTGGCCTTCTTCTTCTTGTTGTTCTTTTTCTTCTTGGCTTTAGAGATAAATCCAATGCCTCCTTTTTCACCAATTGAACTTTGCTTGCTTGAGAGGTCATCAATAGACTTGTTTCCTTTTGGAAAGGTGGTCTTAGCTAGCTCCCCCTTCAACCTAGCATGTTCTTCAAGTGTATTTGTACAACTAGAAGGAATGAACATACTAGGTGAGGGAGTATTGATCAATTGAGTTTGAAGCTTTTCACGAGACTTTGTGAGCGACAAGAGTTCACCTTCCAAGGCCTTGTGAGCCTTGTCAAGTGTCCTAAAGTCCTCGGCAAGTTTTTCATGAACAACATCAAACTCAATCTTGTCCTTTTTATCCTTTGTATATTTAGCAATAGCATGATCACGTTCCTTGATGAGTTTATTAATAATGAGATCATTTGCTTCATCAAGACCCTCTAGTTTAGTTTCAAGAGATAATCTAGTTTCTTGTTCTTCTTCTAGAGCATTATTTAGAGCTTCTACCTCAATCATGTGCTCTCTTCCTAATTGACATCTCTCATCTAGAAGTTCTTGTGTGTGTGCAAGTTGATTTAAGAGGTCCACAACATGTTTCTTGTGTTCCCCTTGAAAGTTGTTCATGAACACATCAAAATCAACTAATTCCTTTTTGACCTCAAGAGACAAATCATCATCAAAATCATCATTGATTAGGGAGGTGGAGTGCGATGATGATAATACCTCTATTCCTCTTGCCATAAGGCAAGTGACATTCTTGTTGGAGATATTCTCATTTGGAGAATCGAAGAGGGAGAATGACGAGGTAGAGGTAGTGGCAAGAGCCGCCACACCACTTGATGTATCCTCTTCTTCATCTTCATCATCATCATCGGAGGAGTACTCTTCATGTGTGATCAAGACAATTTCTCCCGGCTTCTTGTTGGTTGAGTTCCTTTTGATGAAGGGTTTCTTGTAGGGAGCTTTGGAGGTCTTTTTCAACACAAGTTTACCCCCATGGTCTTCTCTTTTCTCATAGGGACAAGCCGCAACGAAGTGATAGCGGTCACCACAATTGAAACAAGTTCTCAACTTGGACCCATTATCTCTTCTCCCATTGGGGTTGCTTCTTCGTTGCATTTCCATCTTGGCCTTGGCGGGATCTTTCCAAAAGTTTCTTGCATCGAAGGCCATGTATTCACCATGAGCAACCTTGACATCTTCTGGGTGGCTCATTGAAAGTCCCTCATCACTTCCTTCATCTTCATCATACTCCACAACCTTGGCCTTCAAGGCAAGATTGACACCACTACTCATTCTAATGGCACGAGCACGGGCGTCTTTGGCATTCTTGGCAGCAACCTTGAAGGCAGCGATCTCTTGCATCACTTCATTGGAGGTCATAAGATGGTAGTTGTGTCTTCCTTGGAGACTCTTCAAGTCAGTAGGCTCGAAAGGCATGAGTGCACTCACATACTTCCTCTTGATCCAGGCATCATCAATGTGAGAGGCACCAACATTCCTGAAGGAGGTGGCTGTGGATTTGAGTCTTCGATACATGTGTTCATGATCCTCACCATCCTTCATGAAGAAACCTTCAGCCTCATTGCTTAAGGCATCATATCTATTTCTTCTCATACTCTCATTGCCAACAAACAAGTCAATGAGAGCATCCCAAGCTTCCTTGGCGGTGTTGTAGTGCTCAATGTTGGGAAAATCCTTTGGCCCCACTCCAAGTTGGATCTTGTGCAAAGCAGTCGCATTGAGCTGGCTATTGACCACTTCTCTTCTAGTCAAATTGGTTGGATCCTCAATTTTGAGTCCTTCTTCAATAATATTCCACAAATCAATGCAAGAGCTGCGCACATGAGATTTCATTAAAACTAGCCATTGAGCAAAGGTATGTGCATCTAACTTAGGTGGGTCGCCTCTATTATTTATATGTGGGTGAGGGATAGGAGGGTCGGGAGAGTACCATCCGGGAACCGCATGGTGCTCTTCCTTCCCATCACCCTTTTTGGTGGTGGAGTTAGTGGAATTATGTTCATCCCCCGCCACTTCCTCCAAAGGCTTAGCTGGAGCATGAGCCTTTGGGTTAGGTGGTGTTTCCTCTTGAGAGGGAGGAGGTGAGGTTTGCTTATCCCTAACAACTTGCTCAACAAGTTGACGCAACTGTTGGATTTTGTTGCCCAAGGTAGAGCTCAAGCTTGTTTCCAACTTCTTGAGATCTACCATCGTCACCGAATGGCTAGCCTCACTTTCTCCCTCCTCTGTGTTGCCCATATTCTCTTAGGAGGTTAAGCCCGAATAAAGAGCCAAGGCTCTGATACCAATTGAAAGGATCATATGGGCACCTAGAGGGGGGGGGGGGGTGAATAGGTGCTACTCCAAATTTTACTCTTTTTCAATTTAGGGTTTGAAACAAAAGGTAAATTCTCTAGATTATGCAACTAAGGTGAATTTACCTATATGACAACCTAGCACAAGTACTAAGCAAGAATTAGATAAGTAAAGTGCGGTAAAGGATAGAAGTAACCAAAGTGGAGCGCTCGGAGACACAAGGATTTGTTTCCCGAAGTTCCTTCCTTTTGAGGGGAAGTAAGTCTACGTTTGGAGAGGGGGTAGTATCAAACCACCAACGCCACGAGAGGCATCCCTTGTTCTCCGATGAACCTCACCCCAAGGGGTTCGATTCACCTCTTCCACTATATGGCAACCTTCGAGGTGGAAGCCGACACCTTTACAACTAGTTCGGGGCACACATCCACAACTTAATTGGAGGCTCCCAAATATAAGCAAGTTGTCGAAAAATCAAAGACAAGCTTGTAAGAACCAAATCAAAACCTAGGGTTTCCAAAGAAACACTAGAGCATGGGTGCCCTCAAGTGAATGAGGGGGAAATGAAGATCTCTCTTGGTGAAGCTGTAGATCAAGGCCTCCTCCTTCGATTCTCCAAAGATCAATGACTTTGGATGGTTGGATGAAGAGATCTTGTTGATTTGGTGGCTCAAATGGACATGGTGTTCTTGAGGTGGACGAGCAACTGGAGGAAGGGGATAATGTCCTCTATATATAGCCCTTTGCTCCACTGAACCGTTTTCTGACCATTGGAGAAAAGTCAGACTGGAGACTCCGGTCTGCACACCGGAGACTCCGGTCTACACCAGAGACTCTGGTCAATCTCGAGACCAGCCTCCGGACCGTCAAACAGAATGACCCAACCCTCCTGTGAGCCAAGTGGACCGGAGACTCCAGTCCCTCTACACCGGAGACTCCGGCCTAAGGCAAGGGCCGGAGACTCCGGACCTTCCTCCAGACCAAGCTCCGGACCACCTCTCTGGCTGACCCAGGCAGGAAACAGAAGCCCCCTCCAGAGACTCCTAGGGAAACTCCAGACCACACCAGAGCCTCCGGTCTTGTAAGATCGGAGACACCGGTCTGGAATTCCCAAGAGACAAGTAACTATGCAGGGAATGTTCCGCAGGCCAAGGGTCCTTTTCACTTTGTAAAATATCAACATGTAGACAATAGCAAACTGTAAAAAGGGTCTACTAGTTGTTAACAAACACCAAAAGTGATTATGACAGTAAATGTCCTTTCAACATCCCTCAGAGTGGTACAGCAGAAACACAGCATGTCGAAGACATGACTATAGATTACAATTCAACTCTTTACAAAAGATCCAGAGAACACTATAGGTTAAAGAGAGAGAAAGAAACTTTTTACAAAGAAGAACCAGAAATAATAACTTAGAACTATCTAGAGACTAAGACTAGTATCTAAACTACTTGGCTTGCAATCGCTAATAATGCAATGTTCTACAGAAGTAGGTTTTATGGCTAGAGTATCTACTCCTATCTAATCAGGAACTTCGTCTTCACTTCATTTGATGTATATGTTGACTTCATTGACTTTATTTAAGAACTTGAGCTATCGATGATGGTTTCTTGAACAGAAATTGATGTTGACATCGTCTTCAACGACTTAGAACCTAGCAAGGGTTAAGAAGGTATGGTTGAGTACAAGCGTACTCAACAAGTTCACTAAAAAGGACTGTATGGTGCACTATCTCTATAGCCATAGACCAAAGGTCGTAGGCAATGTAGGATTTCATAAATATTTCTTCAATGGTTGCTTTTATTCCGAAAACTATCTCCGACAGCCTTCACAGGTTTACCAGAACCTTCGTGGGGTTCCTTTCCTGCCGTGTTTGTAGCTCCTTCCTAGAACAGGGAGTAACATGTCACAATTCTTACACTCTACAGAGGTGCGTCACTTTTCCCATAAGAGACCTTAGCCTTGTTGCACATCCAAGCCGCGAGCTTGTCCTCACTTCCTTGGTATGGGGCCCAGTCTAAGATCCAAGCCAGTATTGCCCTCTCCATGACCCTGCATGAAGACACGATCCCCCAAGAAGGACTACCACGATTACTCTTTGGGTAGCCTCTCGAGTACTCTGTAAGCAGCTCTGTCTGGTAGCCACCATCAGCTATGGTGAGCTAACACCTAGACAGCTATGCACAGATAATCTAGACACCTAGCTCGCGGGGAACTAAGGGGTCCCACCCATGTGCTGGATTCACCACGAGAAATCAACAGCCTCACGATAAGGTCATCTGTCCATGCAAAAGGGAGAAGATACAATTGACTTTCCCGTCCCATTCCATGTCTTATGGTTAACGCGTAATATACGGTGCTAGAATCACTAGCGACATTGGTTGTTAAGTCCTAGATGATACATTCATGTACAATGGTGTTTCCATTGCCAGTTATGATAGATTAGCTGATCACCCTAGATCAGTAACCGATACTTCAAGTTAATTATGAAAATAGTGTTTCGACCTTTTTGAAATGCAGGTGATGACAACATTGAGTTACAAGAATTTTATAGAAAATAATCAAAGGACATGAGCAAGTTGGGAACTTGCCTTTTGTGATTGCAAGATTATGCACTCACGGTCTTCAAGACAATAGAAAATCCAAAATCTGGAAATAGCATCATTGGTCCGGTAAGGACTAATGTTTAAAGAAGCAAGATGCAATTATGCATAAGGAATGTAATGTAGTTTGATAAACGTGAATCCCCGGACTAATCATATCTGATCTAAGGTTCGGAAACTGGGAATGGTTTCTCTAGAATGTGTTTCACTTTTATCTCAGTTTCACACTTGTGCTTCTTATTAAGGCTTGTGAGAGTGTGTGAAACAATATGTAAATACAACAAGTAATATCCAATACTAAAGCATTCAAGTGTGGAATGGCACATAAGAACTCCTTGATTAGGATTGTTAACTCATTAGAGTCTTCACAGAAATGCTTAAGGATTTCTTTTAATACTTCTTAAAAGAATAACTTTTAAGGAAAATATTACTTTACAAAGTAAAAAAGCATTTAAACTTAAATCTAACACTTTAAGGTTTTCTTTTTAATTACAAGTATTAAAGTAGAAAACAATTAGCAATTTTGAATAACTATTCCACTAGCAATTGGATACTTTTAACACTTCATGAAGGTGAAACAAAAGTATTATGTCTTTATGGAAGTGGTGTTCTCTTGATTTATAAGTGAATATAATCACTTACTTATTATAGAATTAATATTTATTTCTATAAACATGGGAATGGCATCATGTTAAATACTTATAAACTTTGTTTAACTTTTAAAGTGGATTTCCAAATTTTAAAATAATTAGTACTCGGATCTTTATGATTTTATAATTGATAAAATATTTTTGGAGAGTAAGATTTACTTAATTCTAAATGGTACTTTTAGTAAGTACAATTTAAAATGGTTAGAACTATCTTAAATTTAGTTAAACATCAATTGAACTTGTTATTACATTTTTAGACTTTAAACAAATAATGGTAAAGGCAATAGTAAACATTTATATATTTTTAATGAATTAAAATAAAAGAGTTAAAATAAGATTTATTAGACCTTTACCTTTTATTTGACTTCTGTTAAGAAAGAGGATATTTTTAATGTATAGAATTTATTTTTGAGATCATTTTGGTATATTATATGTATTTTTGTGATTTTTCAATATTAAACTATGATTTTTAAAAGTTTTATCACTTTATAAATACTTAAAAAAATAATATTTATCTAAATGATACCAAAAATCTATGAAACAAGTTTATAAATGTAAATTTTGTTTTTTAAAGAATTTTTGTATATTATTTATATTTTTCTCATTGCCAATATTAAAATATGAATTTTCAAAGTATTATTACTTATGAAATCTTTATTAAATAATAATTATTTAAATAGTTAACATAATAATGTTTGTTAATAAAGGTAAATTATAGATTTTTTTTTTCTGTAAATTTTCATATATTAAACATATTTTCTGAATTATAAACAAAAGATATAGAATTAACAAGATTTAATCATTTTCTTAAATTCCTAAAATTTATTTATATTTAAACTTATATTGATTTATCTAATTACTTAAATAGAAAATTGTTTTACACTTCTATCTAATCTAGCCCACCTCATAGACAGGTGGGGCACATGCCACGTTGATAGACACGTGGGACGAAGACTCGGTAAACAACGGTGAGGTGGAAGTGATGTCGTCGGCATGACGTCAATGTGACGTTAGCCGGGAATGATCTCCAGATCATCGATGCACAGGGTGATTAAGGGTGCGCGAGATGCTCTAGAGGGGTTTGTTGGAAAGAGGGCGTCAAGGCGAACAAGATAGTGGTGGCACCGCCCGGGAATGGTCACCGGAACCACCCCCACGACGAGCAACCACGGCGGTAACCGAAGGTCCACGGTGGCATGGCGGTAAAGGAAGAAATCGAGGTAGGAGAGGACACTATTGGACTCAGGAGCTCACCAGAAACGTGATGGTGCGGTCGGTGAAGCGGATGGTGACCGGAGTCGACGGGGATGATGGTGACCGGACTTTGGGCAGGAGGTCTCAATCCAGACGCCTGGGGCTTCCTCGACCCACGCAGATGGGGGCAATCAATTGAGAAGAGCACAACCACCACCATAGTGGTCTCAGCTGACCGAGGCGAGCTCGAAATTGATGGACATTGACACACATCTGAGCTAGGGTTTATAGCCAGAGGGGGAAAATGGGGAAGAGAAGAAGCTAGGGTTTGTTAGTACGGCGGAGGGGTTTAAATAGACGATGACGGCGTCGGTAGCGCTCATCTTAACGCGGGTGAGGATCCCGGCGATGGCAAACCGCGAGCAAAGCGCCAGCGAGCTGCTTGTCCGGTGCTGTCCTTCTGGCAAGAGGAGGAAGAAAAGAAAAAGAAACGACGAATGGTTATTTAGGCTTGGGCCATAGCGAAGTGTGCGAGCAGTGGCGGCTGGCACACGCGGGCGATGGTTAGCGCAAGGATGACCTAGGCCACGGGCCAGTACCGTTGTGCGGTTTTTTCCTTTTCTATTTCGATTTTCTATTTTCATACTCCATTTTTATTTCAAATTCGAACCCCTTTAAGAATTGAAACTTTTTTACAGTATTTCACCAATTTTAAAGGGCATGATATTAGTTAATTTCCTAACCTTGTTAGTGTGTTACATTTTCCACTATTATATATAATCTTGTTTATTAAATAAAGTAATTAGGGATTAGGGTTTTAGGAATTACTTCTCATGTAAAGATTCCTTTTAAGATTATTTTGTTTTCACTTGATAAGTTTAATGGTAATGGTTTCAAGTGGTGAATGATATTCATAGGATTGTATTCATACTTAGCCTCATAAAGAAACCATGCAAATATATTACAAGGTATTAAACCCTCGGTTTATAATAAAGTGATTTGAATTTTCATGGTTCTCTATATTTGGTGATTTCTCCCATTCCAACCCTACTTAGTCTATAGGGTTTAGAACTACTATAAAACAAACTTGGTTAAGTCATTTTGCATGAATATCAATCATTAAGGAGGAATTGAAAATATACATTTCCAAATAATTGCCATAGGTTTTGGAAAGTTTTAATAGACTCATATCTTATTATGAATGTGGATAAATATTAAGGTTTAGGGATTGATCTAAATTACAATCCTGAATTTCATCTCCACTTAGAGTGAGCTATAAAGATTACTTCTTAATGTGGTCTTGATGGTTCATGGATCTAGGTTTCTATTAGGGTTTAAGGTAATAAAGTGGACAAAGCTCTCATCAATACACCCTCAACTAGCATTCTAATTATCTCTTAGACATCTCATTTGACTAGGAGATACTATTCACTAGTTGCATTAACAATAGTAATTGGTTTAACTACCCTCTTTATTCTAGGGTTTTTAATAAAGAAGTAGACATGGGTCTTGTCATGGTTGTATGTATAGCTAGTTAAGGTTTCTCAAGTACTCCTACCTTTAATACCTCACTAAGGTTATATTTTGATAAGGAATTCCTTTCCTAAATATACTCTATAAATCTCTCTTATCTTATTCACAAAGATCACATCTTCCTGACTAAGTCAATCATCTGACTCCACCATATCCATCGTCATATGATGACATGGTCATGTCACTTTAACATTACTCCGTCTTCATTCTTATAGTATAAATAACTTCCATTTCTAAACTACTCTAAATAAATCCATCAATGTAGCTACTTCTAACTCCATCCATAAACTCCTTTATCTTAGCCTTGAATCTACTTCCAAGGCTTGCAAGATTATAGTTCTCTCTATATCACATGTGATATCAATCCTCTGGAATAGGTATGGTACTACTCTCCACAATACAAGTTTGTTCTTGTATTATCTTGGTTAAATTACTATGCCTCCAACTATTCCATACAACTTATAAAATACTTCACCCTACTCTAGCTTGACTTCTCATGATCAAGGTAGTTGATTCATCTCACTAGGCTTTGCCTAAGTTGGTATACTCACAACTCTTCTTTATCAGCTGGTCATCTATTCTCAAATGGCTTGATAATAGTGACCACCAACCTTTGATCAAGCAAGCTTAGGCTTCTAATTGTCTGATCAAGATCTCTACTCAACTAAGTAGTAGACTTGTACTAGTCTCTCTATAGGCTTATCTTGGTAAGCAAGCTTACTCTAAGTTTATATCCACTTGTCTTAACAAGATTACCATTGGATGTACTAATACTATTAGCCTTCTCATAGCTTCATAATTACTATCTAAACTGTTGGATTTAAATACTTCTTCTAGTTAACTCATGAGTGAGTTAACTCCTCCAACATCAAATGGTTTGATCTCCACTAAGGATCTCATTCCATTGATGATGGCACACTCTGCTATAACTAAGTCTTCCTTCTTATTAATTTACTTAAGGTCTTTGGAAGGTTAATATAATAGGTCAAAGGCTATGAGTCAACAAGTTCTAGGTCAAGAATTGATCACTCAAGCATTAATGATCAATGGACACTAGGACTTGGTTAAATAGGAATGTTACCTACTAATATGGCAACAAAGATATGAGGTGAATGGTCTTGGCTTGTCTTCCATTCTACTTTATTTGTGATAAGAGTTAATGTTTAAGAACTACCATGATACCTACGGTAAGAACAACTATAGTAAACAAGTGTTTCTAGATTTAGTTATAGAGTTTCTTTACTTAAGTCATATACTTAACTTGGTATTCAGGGTTTGTGGTAGATAATACCTTGATATCATCTTTAGAATATTAAGCCTTCCTCCTTGTGTTGTGGTATGGAATACCATGTAATGATCTCTAGAAGATCAAGTACTCCTTATTAAGTAGTGTGTTGTAACTTAGTTTTATTACATTTGATCTACCCTTAGATCAAATTATATTACCCAAAGATAAGGTTTTAGCAAATGTCATATTGAAACTTATCGCAGTCAACTTGATGTTCTACTCCAGTTCCACGAAGTTAAGAGAAGCTTCAATCACTTTGACAAGTTTTATTTAAAAGCGCAAAAATTATCCAGATTTTCTATGCATGAATGCAATGCACACACACCTTATCTCAGCTTATTTCTAAGCTCTAATGCTGGGGTGCTACAATAATGCTCTTACTCCCATCATTGAACAACCTGTCAAAGTAGTCACTCCATTGCTTCTTGATCTCCTCATCTTTCACTAGAACTTGATCGGCCTCATCCTTGATGCACTTCACTTGGTTGAGGTCTCTTGTTTTGCCTCTCGTGGATTCTTGCCATTCTGTAGACACCCATTTCGCCTTACTTTGTGCCTAGTTTTTATATAACTCATCATAGGCCTTCCCTATAGCTCCGCTCACTGTTTGCTTTGCGTACTTCTTGGAATCTTTGTACCCCTTCATGTTGCGTGTGCTCCTATCTTGAAACCAAGTCTTGTAGCCCCCTTCTTCTCCTTGATAGCCTTTTGGACATCCTCATTCCACCACCACGTGTCCTTAGGCTCTTTCTACTTTCCTTTTGCTACTCCAAGCACCTCCCTAGCTAGCTTCCAAATGTGTGTGGCCATCTTCACCCACATGCTTTCCACATCTCAATTTTCATTCCACGGCCCTTCCGCTATCATCCCCTCCTTAAAGGTCCGTTGGGCTTCCCCTTTTAGTTTCCACCATTTTGTTCTTATGATTTGGGCATATTTGTTCTGCATAACACGTGTGTTCCTTGACTTGCTTTTTTCTCGAGTTTCTACTTGGGTTTCATATCTATCCTATCCCAACTTGCTTGGGACAAAAGGCTCAGTTGTTGGGATGAGTGGAGACTCCACTCACATGAATGAGGGAGAGGTGGGGGCACCCACCATGGCCACCGGCATGTCCTTGGGGGCAGCCCCTCCCCTATGAAAGGAGGATGAGTCCTCCTCTCCTCACACACCATCCTTGTGAAGTATTTATCGTCTCTCCCTCTAGTGGTTCCCATGTTCATCGGACTAGCGATAAACATGATCTGGTAGTTTCTCTAGTGGGATCTACTGCTTCCGCTGCTCTGCTAGATCGAGGGCTTGCAGGTTGTTGGTAAGCTGGATGTGTGCCTAAGCACAGATGCACTGCTAGTTTGTGATTTTCTACAACTCGATCTTGAGATCGCTAAGAGCTCGTCTACATCATCCATGAGATTAAATCTCGTAAAACTTTTCAGTCCTCGAGGGTAAGTTCTCTATGGATGTATATCCACCTGTTGATTGATCTAATAGATAGATTTTGGTAATTAGTTGTTTACATCGTAGGAAAAATATTGTTTTCTATGTTGTGAACCTTTCTGTGGTATCAGAGCTATATCTATGTGAAGATGTTTTGTACGGGTAGAACACATATGAGGATGTGGGTGTTGATGATCATGTTATTGCATCCTATTGTGTATCATGATGACCAATGCTCGCCTTTGCAACTGCACGAATTCACGTGATGATCAGTCTTGGTGTAGTGAATTTGGTTCATGTAATCACCAAAATGACTTGAGAGATGTTATTTTTGAGTGGGAGTTCATGTAGTAATTTTGAATTAACTTGAACTCAATTTATCATAAACTAAATCAAAGTGATTTTGCATAGTTTGTTGTAGTCACTGATTCGTTTACTACCTTGCACTTAGTTATAATTGAGATAATAGAACTATAGAATTCTGGGTATTAGTGTTTGACTAAAGGCTATTAGTGTTTGACTAAACACACTTTAGACTATGTGTCATGTGTCCACTTCAAAGTGAAAATCCAAGGGTATTAGTGTTTGACGATGGTGATCCACTTCAAAGTGAAAATCCAAGGGTATTAGGTTTTGACTAAACACGCTTTAGACTATGTGTCATGTGTATGGCACCACTATTGATGTTGATGGATTCTTCAAAAAAGGAAAGAAAATGCTGAAAGAGAATCTGGAAAATATTTGGCAAAAAAAATAAAAAGATTATAAATATCCAACTTAGATATATAGATGATATAACTGTTGTGGGTGCATTCTTTACTTGTTAAATAATGTGGTTCTTAGGTATTGGATACCGGATTGGTTGGTGTGAAGTGACATACAGAACAACACAATTCATGAACCGCAATGGCCTAACTAACTATAAGAGAATATGTGATGATGTTCATAAAAAACAAATAAAATATTAATGTGTTTTTCGTTGACATCAAACCTAGCCTTCAAATTTTTTTAATAATTGTTATTTTGTTCTGGTATTATGAGAATGATGGTTGTTCAAATAATTACCGTATTGCATAGAAGATGGATAAACTCTTACAAGTCTAGTTGGAGAAATCAACACTAATGCAAAAATGTCGCAAGACAAATGATTAAAAGATCACTTATGAGTGACATCGCTGTTTAAATTATATTAGAAAAAACATGAAGAAACTTCATGTTGATGGATTTTTGGAGTTTTTGATTTTGATCAAATGGTGCTTGTGAGACTCTCCTAGGGATAATTAAAACTTATTTCATAGGCTAAAGACGAAGGAACTACTAACTTCTTGGACATTGTACATGTTGATATATGTAGTCCATTATGTGTAGCCGTGTGCGATGGATCTTTCAACTTCATATGATTTCTTCAAAAATTTGAGTGGATTATTGTATATCAGGAGTAAATAATAGCACTAGATTATTTCGACTCAAACTGCTATCCGCGCCGTCCTGATTCTTTTAGGCCATGAGATGGAGGATAGAAAGAACACGTGGCAACATCACAATGGAGCCATGATATCCAGTGAGGCGGGTCCCACTGCGGTCCAGGGCTAAAGATTCCAGAGCATGGACATGTGTCACGCGTAGCGTCGTACCCTGCGTCCTCATACTATGGGCCGCGCGCGTCATGGTCCTATCATCAATGTACGAGGAGGACCATGCACTATGAGAGGCATTTGATGGGCGACAACACTCTGCACCCACCGGGTGGCGGGACCCACCTAGAGTCGACGTGGCATCGTGAGCCCATGTCGGGCGCGGATTCTCGTGGTCACCAGGCCCGCTCTAAGATGACGTGGTACCGTAGACCCTAGGCTGCAGCATTTTCTCGTGGGTATGGGTCCTATCTAGAGCTGACATGCCGGTGTACAGTATGACCGGACGTGGGTTATCGCGACACTAGGGCCTGCACATAGTGGACCTGCGGTGCGAGCCTGTGATGGTGACGGATCCTCGCAACTGTGGGGCCGGACCAGGGCCAGTGTGTCAACCTATACTCTAGACGTACGCATGTTTTCGCGGCGGTGAGCCGAGATGGCAGCTAAGGTGGCATCTAAAAGCTGGGGCGGACGCGTATTCTCGCGGTGGAGGGCCAACCAAGCAGCGTATAATCTAGGTGTCTGCAGTTTTACGCGACCAAATCATATTATGGTGCCTGTCTAGAGCAGGTCTGCCAGCATTATCCCTCGCCGCCGCGGTTTCTCAGGATGAATTCGTGCAGTGGGTCCCGTTGGCACAGAAGAGAGAACACGTGTTGAACGCTTATCCACTGTGATTTTATGCCGGGAGGGTACTTCATTAGATTGATCCTTCCGTCCATTTTTTCTCATTTCATATTTTCGTGGATGCTTGTTCTTTATCTCCTTCCTTCTATCTCCGACTGCTATCAGCGTGCGCGAGGTGTGTAGTACATCGATAGCAACGGCGTTGTCCTCGGCTGTCCCGATTCGTGCCGCGAGGTCGACCTGTCTTGGCCACCTGCAGGCTATTGGACGAATGCAAGTAATGTCCTTACCATCTGGGTGCCAGCAGACGAATGTAGCTAATGTTCTTATTTCTATCTATATGTATGCCCCTTTTTTGATCGTCTTGAGATGTTTTATTTTGCAGGTCTTCCGATTCTTGGCCTTAGCTCTGCACAACAACGTGTATTCCTGCGTAAGTTGCCTTCTGTTATTCATTGTTTTTATTTTTTCCTAAATTGGCTTATTCTTCAGCTATTTTATTGTGTATATTTTGTTCTTTTAGAGAGAAAGATACCACGTACTTTTCTCTTTGTGTTTCTTCTGCATCTTCATTTGGACGAATAGTACGTTTGCTCCTGTTTCTTTGGTCTCATCTTCATTTTTTTAGACACCGCATTTGCCGGCGTATTTAGTTTGACTGCATTTGTTGCAGCTTACTTTGGTTGTTTCTCCCTTTTCTGCAGCGTCGTCATCTTTGTCGTGGACATGCTCTATAACGTATCTGCGTCGTTTGCTTCACCACACTCTGCCCGTCTAAGTTCTGCCTACGAGGTATTGTTTTCTCGATGCACTGTATGTCCAAATTTGCTTTCCTCTTTCCTATATTTTGTGCATGCTTATTGTCATACTCACTATGTTGTGATGTTTATTCTTTTGCTTCGTTACTTTTCTCAGCGGAGGATGCTTATGTGGGCTCGTGACTACGAACTCTAGTCTTTGTGTGCATTTCTAATACCAATTTGTCCGACAATGCTTCTTACGATCTGTTTTGTCGGTTCTCCTAGGTTTCTTTGCGTGTCTGTCTATTTTTACGTTTATTCGTTGGACAGTGATATTTGCAATCTCCGTTTTTCCCCATTTTTCGTTGCATATCGGCTTGTGAGCAGCACGTCGTCTTAGGCCAACTACTAGGCTATGTTTCTTCTCTTCCGCGCCATTTGTTTCCAACGTTCTCATGTGCGAATGTTGGATGACTAAGGTTGCTGGCTATTATTCGACTATGATGGAGGTGAGTACTTTCTAACATACGTATGTTCTAATATCATTGTTTCTTTGTTTACTGCGCTCTTCTTCTAGACGCTTCACCTGTGCCACCTCGTTAGCCGCAACATCTCTCCTTCGCGTGAATCGTCAGAGTTTGCTGCGCTGCTTATACTTCCATTCTTTTACGTTATATGTCATCTTATTTTGGGCACATTATTACCGTTCTATCTTTAGGCGAACTTGGTTCATGATATTCACGTTCTAACTTTACGTGTGATTATTGTACGACATGCTTCTTCTAACTTTGAGATTTGCTTTAATTCTTAGACAGATACGGTGCACGCTAAATCGAAGACTCAAATGGTTTGAGATTCGAGGAGTACAAATATAGGAGTGTCGCTTCTACATGCCAAGGTCGTCGTTAGAAGGTCTCCGAGACTATCTATGGAAACGCCTCGCATGAAAGGAACATACATGGGAGTGTCGCTTATACAGCCGAAGGTCGTCGTCAGAAGTTCTTCTATGCCACAACAGATTAGAAACGAAGCAAAGACACCTTGCACGAACAAGGCGGTAACGACGACCAATATATTTGGTTCCGTAAATGCAGAAGCGGTTACAGTATATTCCATCATAGATTCGGTGAAGTTAAAAGGATTGACACTTTTCTAGAAGAGCTTCTGATGCTGGTTATTTGTCCTGCCTCGCTACGTAAGGATGCTAATGCTGCGAATGAATGGGTCATCACCAAGAGAGGACGGCGACCGAATATTGGACATTATTTTGAAGATGACGCCCCTAATACGTTTGGCAAGGTGTTATGGGATAATGGGCTGCAAGACAATGGCCTAACGACCTTGGGCATACCGTGGTCTTTCCTCCGATTACTTTGTCCTCGGAAACTTAGGAGCTTAAAGCTCAAAATAGATAGTAGTTGTATCCAATATGTGAAGATCACAAATTATAAAGACAACGAGGTGGTGATGGATGTTGATTGGGAATAGTTTGTGACTGCTCATGACATTAGGACTAAATTTTTTCTTACGTTCAAGTTTCTTAGGCCTTATATCTTGAAGGTGACTGCCTACGATCATTCAATGATACAAAAACTGCTCATGTGTGCTCATCCGTCCAATGTATCGTCGCTTTAGAGTTAGATAGTCTATGTTGATTAGTTATAAAATATCTATGTAATATTATCTCTTATTGCGTCATGTTGTAAAGAATCTTGTGTTTCGCTTTAGTAGAAAACAGTTGGTGCATCATCGGTGATATCAATATATATCCTTAGGAACTATACATGAACGATTACTATGAAACGTTCCAACTAACAATCTCTCCCCGTAGACGTAGAGACTATTATATTCAAAATTATACTACTATTGTAGTTCTTACTCTCATGGAATAATCTATAAGTATGTATTTGTAAAATGAAGTTTCTGAATATTGCATCTTGCGTTGTATGAAAAGCTTGCGGGTAATTCTCATCAACTTTGCTTCTTTTCATTAGATGATGTATGTATTTGTTCAGCATTTGTTATATCAAGATTTGGATGAAAAAATTAGCCACCGTTTTGACTAATGTACACGACACATGTGTGCTAGTTGCTGCCAAATCGTGGACATGTACGTTTTAGGACAGTTGATTTTCTTTGTCTTTCTCAGAGGCGTCCTACTTCCAACCGCGCCCTGGGGCGTATAGAGGAGTCTGGTTTACTTAATAAAGAAGAAGTATGACATATTTTAAAAATATTCAAAGACTTTCAAGATAAAGTGGAGAATCATTTTAATGGGAAAATAAAGAATTTATGATTGAATCAGAAAGGAAGATATTTGAGTTACAATTTTAGCAAAACACCTACGATTTGAGGAATCGTTTCATAGATTTATGTTTCCCGAAATACCATAAGAGTATGGAATATTCGAGAGATGTAATTAGACCTTGTTTGACATGATAAGATCAAAGGTGTCATTTATAAATTTTTCATTATGTTTTAAGGATTAAAGCTTTGGAGACTATCGTTAAAAATAGCTCCATCATAATCCGTTCAAATGACATCATATAAGTTATGTTTTGAGATAAAACCTGAATTGTCTCTTCTTAAATTTTAATATGCTAGGCATAAGTAAAATAAACCAAAGTCAGATAAGCACGTATTTGTAGGTTATCCCAAAAAACCTTTGGGTATTCCTCCATAACACCAAAGATAAAAATGTTTGTCCTTTAGAACGTCAAGTTTCTTTAGAAGAAAATTTTCACGAAAAGTTAAGTAGGAGGACAATACAACTCTGATTAGGTTGATGAATCTAAGCAACATGTGTTGAGTAGCGTAACGCTGGAAAGTGTCCTAGAGCCGGCCACAATGCTCATGGCTCCCGTGACTATAAAGGTTGTGATATCAGAGATTTGAGTTCTTATTAAACCATGTGGGTTGTGTAACAATCAAATAGTAAGATTTTGAAAACAAATCGTTATTGTTTTGATAAAGATGAACCGACTTCATGCAAAGATGCGATAATGGGCCCTAACTCTGTCAAATGTCTAGAAGCCATAAAATCCGTGATAGTTCCCATACACGAGAAATCAAGTTTCTGAACTTGAAAGACCCTCCAGAAAGCATGAAGCCTATCAGCCGTATTTGGATCTATGAAAAACAAGCATGGATGTTTTCACATTTAAGAAATAGTCTACATGTTGGAAAAGAGTTTATGACAATGTTCAAGGAGACAATATTTGATCTTTCTTAGAGATATTTAGGTTGGACGGATTATTGTAGCAACCACAACATATGTCAATTTTGGTATATGATAATTGAATAAACAAAACAATGTTCTTATAATAGAAGAGTAACCTAGGTTGTGTACATGAAACGGTCTAAAGGGTTTTGTTGAGGTAAGCATTGGTTGAGGTAAGCATCACGGAGTTGATATCTTCACCGTGATGATATTGTTAAAAGGTTTAATTTCATCAGAGTCGATGAAGATGCTTGGATTTGGAAGAAATTAAGTGGGAGCGCTAAGACATATTTCTAATATATTATGTAAAAGACATGTTGTTGATTGGAAATGATGTATCTTTTATTAATACAAGTTAATAATTTCATTAAAATTATATTTCAATGAAAGACTTAGGAAAACCAGAATATTAGGCATCAACGTCTATATGGATAGATTGAGGCGCTAATATGGTTCCAAATGTACATAGATGAAATATTGAATGAGTTCAGTATGGAATCGGCAAGAAAGCTTCTTGCCACATGGAATAGGTTGAAACAAAATTCAAGTGTTTTGACACTTGGTGAGTGAAATCACATGAATGTTTTGATCAGTCATGTATATAGTGATATGTACACAACCAGATATGTCCTATGCTCTAAATGTTATGAGCATATACGAGGGTGACTCATAAGGTGATCATTGGACGATAGTAAGGATATTCTTATGAGATTTGGAAGAACTAAGAATATGTTTTGTATGTAGAGGTGATAAATATTTCATTGTAAAGTGTTACATTGAAACTAGTTTTGTCACAAGACACAATTTAAGTTTATCTAAATTTAGACTATGTGTTAAGGTGGCACAATGTAATGGAAGAAAGTTCCAGTTCAAGGTTCAAAGGCATACATGGGAATGGACTGAATTTTTCAAGAAGAAACCTGCAAATATCCCACCGACTGTGCATAAATGGCAACCACCTGAAACCGATTGGAATATGATCAACACGGATGGGGCATTTTGTGGGACGTCGGGAAATGGAGGCTGTGGATGTATCGCTAGAGACCTTGAAAGCCGGCCAATCTTTGCTGCTTTAGGTTCTGTATCCAATGCGGGTGAAGCTCTACGTTCCAAAACATAAGCACTACTGCATGCTATCTCCATTGCAGACCAGATGGAAATTGGAAGACCAATCTTTGCAACTAACTGTCAAGTCCTACAAAAAGCTATAGTTTTAGACACTTATGATGATGCGCCTCTTGGAGCACTCTTCCGTGATGTGAAGTATCAGCTCCGGCTTTCCTTTGTAGATTATCGCATTGTCTATGTGCATCGTTCCTGTAATAAGCCAGCCCATGAGCTGGCGGCGCTGGGTGCGGCTGAGGCACCGGGATACCTTGATGTGTGGTTAGAAAATTATCCAAATGCTATAACTAGGGCCCTGTCCGGCGATTATGCCGAGCTAAGTTAATGGAATGTTAGTGTTCCACGTCAAAAAAGGTTCCATGATGGATTTGGATGAGTTCCAAAGTTAAGACATTGTGACAGATACTACAACAAAGGCTGAGTATATGACTTCTCTAGTAGCAACAAAGGAGGGCATTTGTGTCAAGTAGTTTGTTATCAAACTAGGTGTGGTTCATAGCGGGCTAGTATGATGAAGATAATTGTACGATAATAGTATCAATATGTTTTAACCCCCATGAACTAAGGTCTCACCAAAAGACTAAATTTAAACAATGTGATCTCATTTAAAGAATGAGTTATGCATAGAGACGCAAAGACATACAAATACACACAGACCTGAAAGTGCCAGATCTGAATATTAGGTTCACCACAAGCAACACGTAGGTACAACACCAGAAAGCCATATGTGTTAAAGTGTGCAAGTTTCAAGTAGATTATTGACTCTAGTGCAAGTGGGAGGCTAAAGGTAATATGTCCGAGAGGCAATAATAAAGTGGTTATGATGTTTTTCAATGTTTATGATAGATGTTTATTTTTCATGCTATATTTGTGTTAATTGGAAACATTAATACATGTGTGTTTAATAAACAAACAAGAATTCCTAGTTATGCCTCTCATTTAACTAGCTTATTGATTAATTGATGATCAAGGGTTCCTAATTATGAACATTGGATGTTGTTAATAACAGGATCACAACATTAGAGGAATGATGTGATGAACATCCACCCAAAGTATAGCAATACGATCAAAGTCATTATGTATACATTGCTATAACATCTCATACGAAGTAACCTTAATCCTTAGACCATGAGATCATGCTAATCACTAACACCGGAAGAGTACTTTGATAACATCAAACATCACAGCGTAACAGGGTGACTATAAAGGTGGGTTAACGTACTCTGAAAGTGTTATGTAGAGGCTCATGGATCAAGAGTGGGATTTTCCATCCTGATGATGGAGAGATATACTCTAGGCCTTCTCGGTGATATTACATCGACACTGCTTTCAAGCACGTGACTAGGTCACAAAGGATGTCATATCACAGAACAAGAAATGAATACTTGTCGATAACAAGATCAAACTAGGTATGGTTGATACTAATGATAAAATCTCGGACAAGTAATATATCACGAGACAAAGGGATTTTGTTACGACGGTTGTGGTTCTCACGATCACAAGAGTCATAGTTGAATATGTGGGAGTCAGTACTGATCTCTAGGTCCAACTGCTGATTATTGATTGGAGAGGTGTCTCGATCATGTCTGCATTATTCAAAACCATAGGGTGACACACTTAAGGTACGCCAACACTAATGGGCAAATATATTAAATCAGAGAAAGGTTTTGAAAGCGCTAGAATTATTTTGATGAGTACCGAAATTGTTTCGGGGAAAATTGCTAAATTTGGTTTCAGATGTGATAGGGAATAATGCAAGGGGGTTTATGCAAATGTTTATTAATTAAAGTAGTTTACAAATATTAATATAAAGAAATAAAAATAGCGTTTATCAAATCAGAGTTTGCTTTTAATTTAGTGGAGAAAATGGTAAAGTGAGTGAAATGGAAATTCATGTGACTGGGATTAGTGGAGACTCCACTCACATTAATGAGAGAGAAGTGGGGGCACCCACCTTGTCCGCCAGCCATGGCCTTAGGGGTTGTCCCCTCCCCTATAAAAGGAGGAGTAGTCCTCCTCTCCTCACACGCCATCCTTGTGAAGGATTTCTCCTCTCTCCCTATAGTGGTTCCCATGTTCATCAGACTAGCGATGAACATGTTCTAGTAGTTGCTCTGGTGGGATCTACTGCTTCTGCTACTCCGCTCGATCGAGGACCTAGAGGTTGTTGGCAAGTCGGCCGTGTGCCGAGCACGAATGCGCTGCTAGTTTGTGGTGCTCTACAACTCAAGCTTGAGATCGCCAAGAGTTCTTCTACATCATCCATGAGATTAAATCTCGTAAAGCTTTTCGTTCTTCAAGGGTAAGTTATCTATGGATGTATATCCACCCATTGCTTACACCTGATAGATAGATCTTGGTACTTAGTTATTCATATTGTATGATTTTTTTGTTTTCTATGTTGCGAACCCTTCAATAATGTTTAAATTGCATAGTTGTTCATTGTCAAGTATCTTGTTCCTCAGACCATGAGATTGTATTACGAAGAATATTTTTTGGGGCATCAACGGTCACTTCATAATAGGGTGATCACAAAGGTGTCTTTCAGGTATCTCGGAAAGTAATTCTTGATTTGTTGAATCAAGATTGAGATTTCTCCATCCATTTGATGGAAATATATACTCTAGACTCACTAGATAACACATACATTCTGTATCGCTTGCAAGCATGTGAACAATGAGTTTGATCACAAGGAATAGTGTATTATAGAGCAAGTAAAGAGTACTTACGAGGAACGAGATTGACCAAGATATGAAGATATCGACGATTAAATCTTGGGCAACTAAAATATCATGAGACAAAGGGAATGTAATCCTCAACATTATGGTTCAACCGATAATGAACTTTTTTGAATGTGTGGGAGACATTATGGACATCCAGGTCTTGCTAATGATTATTGATCAAAGAGGTGTTTCAATCATGTGTGCATATTCCTGAACCCGTAGGATCACACACTTAACATTTGGTAACACTAGGGTCATTATGTGATATTCCTAATGGTGAGATCAAATGTTGATTTAGAGTCACGGATGAGATCTGGTACATCACGAGGAGCTTCAGAATAGTCAGGATATAAAGATTCATATATGGAAAGTGGTTCTCATGGTTCCAGAAATGTTCATGGTTTTTTCGGTATTGTATCAAGAAGGTTCTAGAAGGTTCCAGGGATCCCATGGTGGGGTCCACCTGCTGACATAGGAATGATTACTCGGATGCTTGAGATTTGCTGCCATGTGCTAGGTAAAAGGCTTACGGCCCATGAAGATTTCGGATGATACACCAAGGAAGCAACCGACAAAGACTTTGATTATATTAGGAAAGAGTCTCTAAACCGACAATGTATTGGTATTGTAATCACGAGTCGGAAAAACCTATCCGCATACAACTTTGAGACCCGACCTATTATATATAGGGCGTGAGAAGCCCAAGCGAGGGTACTGAAATCTAGAGGACAACTTGTAATAGTGCGATCTTCCCAATATTCATGCGACTTTGACTTCATTGTTTTCCTGACATCCGACGAAATCCCTAGTGTTCTCTTTTCCGTGAAACCCTAAGTCCATCACCATGGGAATTTCCGAGGTTACCCCTCGTCAACTAGGGCCGTCTGTGGGAAACCTGAACGCTGGAACCATGGATTCGGCGGACCGCTCTCCACCAAGCATCAACTCGACAAAAGTAGATCCACGCCCGCCCACCCCTATATTGGTACCCGCTGATTTCAACGGCGGATCTGATCTGATCATCAGAAATTTCCACTTCCAAGTAGACGACCCGCAAGAATCGCACCCTTCAGCCCTGATCACATCAGAACCATCGGTGGAAAAAGCTACGCCTACGGATGTACCGGTATCTTCCGTCGGATCCTCCATGGAAGTCACAGCACAAATCGAATCAGGCGAAGAAAGTGAGCAAATCGAGATGGATCTGGGGGAACTTGATGGTGTTTACAACAATCTCTCCTTTGGATCAGATCGACAGTTGACCTCACCACGTGAAGCAAGCCCAGCAAATTCGGAACCCGAAGAAAGCAGCGAAAGCATTGACTTCAGAATTCGGATGGCAGAAATCTACCCAGAACAAAAACTGATGGACCTCACCGGCTCACCTGACTGTGTCTCCTTCAGTGCGGACGATGACGTCACCAGTCCATATATCACTCAGCACCAAGTATGTGTGATCATCGGAGATGCCACGACCCAGCAAGACTCCAACGGTACCCCAATTTTTAATCCTGATGATATTCTTTCAAGCCATAATACAGGAAGTCACGACAACGAAGGAAGCCGAGGAAACGGGAGAGACCCAACAGTCAACCGTGTAAATCGAGAAGAAGAACAACCGCGCGGAGGCGAGAGGCAAACTCTCAGCTTACCAGCAAGCGCATGGGAGAAGGCAAGGGTAGGAATTTCGGGTGCGGTTCCAATGACAACGAATGCCACTCACGAATATCTATTGGCATACCAATATCACAAAAAGAGAGATCTACTCAGGATGCAGAGGCAACTCGACGAAAGGAAAAGGGTAGCTGACGAATCTAGCCTACGACGAGCGTAGTTAAGCTCCACCCGAGGATCAAGGAGAGTAACATGAGGAGCATCGCTAAGGAGAGGAATGTCTAGGTTGCAGGATATCCCCGAAGAAGAGAGGAGCGGACTAATCCGAGACCTTGATCTGTCATTCATGTCCATAGACCAAGATGGAAATATCAAGGCAAAAACAGCCTAGGCAGCATTGTGGCCGCACAAACATATCTACTTACAACACAGCCCGCACCTGAAGATCCTCATGAAACGATGCAATAAACGACATCACCCTGCGAAGGATCGACCGATCCAGAAAAGAACATAGCACCCAAAGATACCATGATGGTGAAAGCGAGGAAGAGCAAGAACTATACGGAGCCAGTTGCTTTACCCGACGGGTTCACAAGACTCTGGTACCAAAAGATTTTAAGTTACCCCAAGATCGTCAAAAGTACGATGGCCTCCAACAGCCTGAAGCCTGGCTGACGGATTATCTGGCAACCGTCAGGTTACACGGCGGATCGAAAGCTACTGCAATGCAAAGCTTGCAGCTGCACCTAACCGGTGCGACACGTTCTTGGCTAAAACAACTACCCGAAGATTCTATCAATAGTTGGAATGATCTTGAGGACAAATTTATCAGAAATTTCCAGTCCACATTCAAGCGACCCACGTCTCTGGAGTAATTGCGGGCCTGTAAGCAAAAGCCTAGAAAATCAATACAGGCTTTCATCCAACGGTGGAACATGATAAAAAATTCGACTAAAGCAATATTTGACGTAAGAGAAATCGACGCCTTCAACGATGGAATTCGTCGATAGGAGTTTATCGAAGAACTAGGACGAACCAAGCCAAAGACAATTTCACAATTGATCGACATAGCCAATCGTTGGGCTGATGGAGAGGACACAGTACATAACAAAACAGCCCTCTCACCCAAAGACGGCAGATAAAGGTGCAATAATGATCAGAGACGGCGAACCAGCGATGGGAACCATACACCAAGTTACGTTGCAGCAAGTTTATCTAGAGGGGACAACCAACGAAGCGAAGATTACAATAGTGGATACCATGGCAACAGGGACAACATCAGTGGAGGCCAGTCGTAGCAACGATACCAGCCAACGAATCGGGACCCACCTATGTCAGCAGGACAAATGTTGGAAGGGCCCTGCAATATGCACTACTACATCGACTCGACAGGGAAAAGGCGATCAAATCATCTCCTAAAGGACTACCGAACATTCTTAAAATGCAAGAACTATGCAACACAAGGGCGGCCGAAGCAGCAAACCGAGGCTACGCTACCGCACCTGGCACTTTGGCCATCAGCGCGCCACCACCACCCCAGGGGCATCCGCCAGCAGGGCAGCCGCAAAGCACAACACACCAAGACGACGAATATCCCAGGTCGAAAGGAGCAATTTCAATATCCAGAAGGGACCACCCTCTAATAGAACACAGAAGTTGATCACTAGGCAAGTAAAAATGGCAGTAACAAAGCCACCTCCTACACTAGAGTACCTCCGTTGGTCAGAACAAGAAATTACCTTCAACAGAGTTGATCATCAATTACGGGTCCCTCCACCAAGCCAGACAGCACTAATAGTAGAAGCGCAAATCAGCGGGTTCAACATGAGCAAGGTTTTCTTGGATGCAGGAAGTAGCATCAACCTAATTTACGCCAAAACTCTACGGGCTATGAATTGGTCCATGACAAATCTAGTACCTACAGACACAACTTTCCACGGGATAGTTCCAGGAAAAGTCGAAATTCCATTGGGCAAAGTCCATCTCGATGTAGTCTTCGGGTCAAAGAATAACTTCATGCGAGAAAAGCTAGAATTCGAAGTCATGGTCTGGCCATCTCAGTACCACGTGATCCTGGGACGTCCAGCTTTCACTAGGTTCATGGCAGTACCTCACTACGCATATCTAGTGCTAAAAATGCCAGCCCCAATGGGATCATAACAGTCAAAGGAAGTTTCAGTCATGCGGATAGCTGCGATCGGGAATTCAACAAAATCTCGGAATCATTCAGGATGGAGACATAACTTGGACAACTAAAAATAGCGGATGAGGAGTTGCTACACGAAGGGCACACCCACAAAAGGCAAACATCGAAAGAGCAAGCGCACACTGGTCTCGAAAAAGCAACCTATGCGGCCTCCAATATAGGTCCCGCATAGGAAGATCCACTGGTCGACAAGACAATAGCACCACAACACGGAGCCTGATGAAGAACCGCCAAGAAAGGAAGCCGAAGTTCCTAAAGAAAATCTCCACTTAGATGCACCTTATATTCAATAAGGCCAACAGCCAGGCGATCACGCCCTCGCAATGTATTTCCATTTATGCTTATCAATAAATAATGAAAGTATTTCATGAGATACAAATTTCTATGGAAAACGAACATTAGTTCATCAGGTCCTCAACAAGAGAATACAACATACAATCAAAATCTCGTATAAAACATACGACCTTTTTGATAAATATAAGAAAGATCTATACAGCATTTCTTATATGAAGTACAAGGCTGCACAAAGAAAGCAGTCAAATACCAAAATTAACAAAAGATTCCTCATCTGCTTCTAAGCATCTTCGCACAATCCTAATGGCGGGTCTACGAGCAGCAGTTTAATGAGGCGCCATGTAAACAAGGTCGTCATCAGAAGGGGGAGGCAAACTCGAAGATACAACATCTAGATCTAGCGTCAGATGATGTGCATGTACCCAAGCGAGCGCGGGCTTGGCACCTACCACAAGTTGAAGCTTCATGTAATGGTGAATCATTTCACCTTGTCGAAACTTCGCAATCAAATCCGCCAAGGTCTGAGGCTGAGGATGCCGAGGAAACATGGCGTTGTTAACAATGGCCAGAGATCTGCGATAGCACTCGACAAATTGCTCCAACTCTGATAGGAGATCCTGAAGCAACGCCACGGATAGGCATGGCGATGATTGGTCCAAAAATCTGTTTCAGAACTTTGGGAGGCAGACACAAGAGCTTGCATTCGGTTGTGCAGACGTTGGGTTTCCTCCCTATCACACAACCTAATGCCTACAAATCGGCAAGAAAATGTTAATTTCCCGCAAGCCAGAAAAAGCAACCAAAGAAAGAGGAAGAAGACTTACATAACATCTTTTCACTTGCCCTAGAAATTTCCTTCAAGAAAAAAGCCTCGCGGTTGAGGCCCTGACGTGTCTTCGTTTGGGAAACATCCACCATCGATTGAACAACCTGACGTTTTCCTTCAAGTTTTTTCACATATTCTATCTTTTCAGCGTACAACAGTGGATCCACCGTACGCACAATGGCGATACTGGCTACACCCACCACAGATGAGGACAGAATTGCATCCAACAACTGCGCGGATCCAGAAGGAGGTGAAGACTCATTCACAATCTGGCAAGATACGAAGGATATGAAATGTTTAGCATACAAAGACAAATTCATACACACATATTCAACAGTTGCTTTCTTGTAAAAAGGAAGCAAAATGCAGCTAGATAAGTTAATGATTCATTACAACGACGACAAGGAGGATACAATGAAACTACAAAAACAAAAGCCTATGAAGTTGTGCCCTTCAAAGACAGAGTAACACTAGCGTAAGGAGCACTAGCTACAGGAGTAGTAGGGGCAGCCGAAGAAGAGGCGCCCGTCGTAGAAGGGGCGGCCAGTTTCTCTGAGCCTGAGCCCACGCCTAAAAGCAGCCGAGAATACTTTTTGGCCCTCTTAATATAAGGCTTCAGGTCAATTTCTTGGCCATTGGGGGTGACTGGGATAGAGGAGCTAACCTTCTCCCAGTCGACCTTCTCGTAGTGCGCCATCGCCAGTGCCATCGAAGTTTCGGCAGCACTGTTCGACTACGTCAAGCTATAACCAACAAGGGGGTTGGCATCAGCACCGAAGACGGTGACAAGATCATTCAGGTTGTTCGGCACCTCCTTGGTTGTATATATTTTGGCATGGAGGATTTTGAAGGCACGGCGGGAGCGGACAAGAAGGTTGTGCCCACAAACATTGTTGCCCTCCAAGGTGCTAACAACATCCGACAAAGGATCAACCTTCTTATCTTCATGCAGCGCCAGGTCCTAGCCAGTCAATTCTGAAAATAAAAGAAGAAGGAAAGGATCGATGACCAAAGGGAAGAAATGAAATAAAGTCACGCAAGAGAAAAAACTTACGGGTCAGAGAAGCATTAAGGGCCTCCAGGCGGTTCCGAAGATTTTCATCTCAAACAGCGGCTTGCTTGGCCATTTCTTCGGCATCAGTTCTGGCCTTCTGCTTGGCCTCCTAAAAATCCTCCTCATCAGCACGAAGTTTGACCTCAAGATCATCGGCACTCTACATCGCCTCATCCTGAATAACTCCGGATTCCTTGGCAGCAGCTGCGCGCACAAAACATGAAAAAGTGGAGAATAAAAATTCATAAAAAGATCCCAAAGATGAACAGAACATACCCTTCAGTTCTTCGGCTTTGTCATAGTTTTTTATAAAGCGAGAGGCCATACCGACCATCTTCGCACATCAAAGGGTTGATAAGAACATCACAGCAAAGGATATCAGGGGAAAATAAAAGAGGCTACGGGCAGAAAATTTCTGAAATAAAGAGTGGCTTACATCTTTCATATCCACCTCAACATGCTTTTCCGATATGACCACACCTTTACCCGCCGTTTTCTTCCTCTTTTGGGGCAGCGGCCTTGATGAAGTGGCCGCATATTTCTAGATAATCTTCTCCATAGAAGACACGAGATTTTCCTTCAGCTCCGTCAACAGCGGAGGAGATTTCTTTGTAGAGCAGCCCATAGATGTGCGAAGAGGAGATGCGGGAGGATCTTCATCATCATCATTGCAAAGAGCACAGAACAATTGGGAAAAGCATCAGCAATAGAACTACCAGATAAAGTAGAAAAAGAAGCAGTCAAACACTTACGAAGACACATCCTACGCAAAGATAAGTTCATCTGGGCGGGAGCAGCCGAGACCAGAGCAGCATCGAGGGGTTTGGAAGCAGTCGATTCATCTAAGTCTTCGAACCTTTCCACATCATAGGGGCACTCCCTATTTTCACCAGCACGCTCCACACGAAAATCTTCGGAGCGAGCCGACGGAAGAGATTGCGTCTTCGATGAAGAATCAGATGCAGAGAACTCCATCTCCTCATTCGCGACAGTCCCGATCATAGGGAGATTATCGGATGCGGAAGGATGGACAGGGGGCTCATAGCTTCTAGGGAGAGGAGGAAGTCAGCTCAGGTGATCAAAGTCCTACACAAGCAGAAGACATGGAAAAAGCGCTAGTCATTGATAGAGTAAAAGTTCATATGCAAATAAAAGAAAGCAAAGATGAAGGCAAAGGAAATTTACCTCGGGAAACCAGTTTTTCTTTCCATAAGGCTCCACAACACAGTTGGAGGGAACCGGGCTTTCCTTGGTAAGGGCGGTGAAGTTTCGAACCCTCTTCTCATATATCTTGAGGGTAAGGTCTTCCGAGGAAATCCTCATTGGGTCATTCTTCCTGGTATACGCCCACATGCTAGAAACCCGGGATTGAAGTGGCTGGACGCGGATCCACGGAAAATATGCCAGGATCTGGAGACCCGACAATTCCTTGCCAACTTCGTTCCGCAGTTTAATATAGGGCTGGATTTCAACCATTTCTTTGTCAGGAGGATGTTGATCCCAGGAGTCAAGTTTGCGGCAAGGCTTCTTAGGATCAAAGGGGGCTAAACCGAAAGACTGGCCTTCGAGTGGTTGATCCTTGATATAAAACCACTTTGACTTCCAGCCTTGGATAGAGTTAGTGATCTTAAAATCAAAGTAATCCACGTTGAAGCGAATAGAGAAAATGGCGCCACCAACGTCATGGAAAATGGTGTTAGTGGCGTTACGGTGAACATAAAAGAAGTACTTCCACATGCCCCAATGGGGATGAATCCTGAGAAAGCACTCACATAGAGTGATGAAACAAGCAACATGAAGAATAGAGTTATGCGTGATCTGATACAGCTATACACCATAAACAAAAAGAAGACCATGAAGAAATTCGTGGGCAAGAAGAGAAAGGTCACGGAAGAGGAAGGAGAGGAACATTACTCTCCAGCCAGGCTCGAGGATGGGGGCAGCTTCGTCTCCAGGAAGCTTGAAGGTACCGTCCACCAGATGGCCGGAGTTTCGCACCTCACAGAGATCGCGCACCGAGCACTTGGTGGGATCCCATCCGACGTCCCTCTTCCTGGTGGTCCATGGCTTGCTTTTGCCCATGGAGGCGAAAGAGGAACACGAGCATAGAGCACGAGTTTGCAAGGGGGAAAGAGCATAAGGAAGAAGATGGAGCAGAGGAAGGTGAGGTAAAACAGTAAAACACATCTCCTTTCCCTTATAAAGAGCAAAGGCGTGAGGTCTAAGCTGTTCAATGCAAAATCAAACCGACAGAAGATCACACGATGGTGACACGTGTAACAAGGATTCCGTAAAGGAAAAATCTAATGAAGTTATGGCCGCGGTAAAAACGGAGGACATCGCATGACGCCTCGATCTTCATGCGGAGAGGGGGCGTGCAGTCAGGGGAAGATTTGAGACTACAATCGAATATATAATATTATGACTATAGCATCGGGGGCTACTCCTATCGGGAGCACTGGTCGTGCACCCAATAAAAACTACAGAAGCACTGGCGCCATAAACAGAAGTTTTCGAGCCTATGTTCTGATACAAATATCACCACATAGCCTCGAGGGCTACTCCTATCAGGAGCGCTAGCGCGCACCTGATAAAGAAAGACGGAGGAAAAATTCATCAATAGATACTCCTATCAGGAGCATTACAAAAAACAAAAGTTCTTCAGCCGCTACAAATCAAAAAACTCTCGGATCACACCCGACACGATAAAAATCCGAATGCCATGTTCAGAAACATGAAGGTAAGACCCCAGGATTCGTTTTGTGTGGCCTAGTAATCGGACAAGAATGCGCCCTGCCAGTAAAATATCTGTATCAATGATACGATGAAAAATTCTGACGGACACGTTGGGTACCCGATAAAATAGAAACTGGAATTTAGTATTCGATAAGACCTCAGTGGCTCGAACTGAATTACGCCAGTAGGAAATTCCAGATTCGAGCCTGGGGACTTGAATTTGATGTAGGACAACCTTGTTTTTGCCTAGGAGCAATTAACAGATTCTCGATCCATCAGAAGCATCAGACTCGTTGTACCAAATCCCTACAAAACACAAAAAGTGATAAAAGTAAAGGAAAAAGAAACTTTGAGACTCAACCTGAAACTACGGTTCAAGTAGAGTCTCGGGGGCTACTGACATAGGAATGACTACTCGGATGCTTGAGATTTGCTGCCCTGTGCTGGGTAAAAGGCTTACGGCCCATGAAGATTTCAGATGATACACCAAGGAAGCAACCGATAATGACTTTGATTATATTAGGAAAGAGTCTCTGAACCGACAATGTATTGGTATTGTAATGACGCGTCTGTAAATCCTATCTGCATATAGCTTTGATACCCGACCTATTATATAAAGGGCGGGAGAATCCCAAGCGAGGGTACTGAAATCTAGAGGACAACTTGTAATAGTGCAATCTTCCCAATATTCAGGCGACTTTGACTTCATTGTTTTCCTGACATCCGACAAAATCTCTAGCGTTCTCTTTTCCGCGAAACCCTAAGTCCATCACCATGGGCATTGCCAAGGTTACCCCTCGTCAACTGCCATGGGGGAAAAGTCCCCCTACGCCCTCCACACCTATATAAATGGGATAGGGTACATGGGGAAGGGGACCTCAAGCCCTAGCCACCGGACCCCCTGCTGCCCTCGCTTCCTCCCTCCTCGAAGTTCTGTGTGTTGGCGAAGCCCTGCCCGGAGATTTATCCACCATAACCACCACCCGTAGTAGTGGGTCTCAATCATAAGAAAATAAATCTTAGCTACTGATACATTGCAAATGTATCCATAATTTTTGATGCTCCATGCTTAGTTTTATCTACTTTCTTGTGTTTTGTGCACACTTTGGAGTACTTTTCATATGATTTCTTGGACTAACCTATTAACAAGAGCCATAGTGCCAGTTGCCTATTTTCTGCTGTTTTTGGTTCCAGGAAAGTCAGAAAATCAATATTCTCGGAATTGGACCGGACAAAAGCCAAAGTTGATATTTTCCCGGAAGACTCACGAAGCCAGGAGGAGAGTCGGAGAGGGGCCACAGGGTGGCCACGCCACCCCATGCCGCGGGTCCTCCAGGCCGTGCCAAGGCATGGTGTGGGCCCCCTGGCCGCCTGCCGACCTTGCCCTCTGGCCTATAAGAAGCCTCCCGAGGCATAAACCCTAAATAATCAAGCATCCAGCCACGAAAAGTTCCACAATGCCGCTGCCACCGAAGGGGAGATTCGGGGGATAGAAAGTCTCTGTTCCGGCACCCTGCCGGGACGGGGAAGTCCCCCCGGAGCCATCTCCATCGATCTCCACCACCATCTCCATCACCACTGCTGATTCCCATGATGAGGAGGGAGTAGTTCTCTCTCGAGGCTAAGGGTTCTACCGGTAGCTATGTGTTCATCTCTCTATGTGTGATCATATTGTGATCATGAGCTTTGTAATCAAGTAGATCTACCTTGCTACTCAAGTGCTTTATTAGATCTCTGCTCTCCCCATGTGTGTGAAAGTGACAGCGTGCACACCATGGTGGCACTTAGGCTAGAGACTACAAATACTTTTTATGAGTTATATTTGGAGTTGGATGTCTTTATGAAATTGAGGTGTTTGTTGGAACCATCTAGAGCTCAAGGTGACAGTGTGGGGTTTTCTAGATGGGAAAGATGAACTTTGAGGTGTGCTGTTATAGCCCTACCAGCGATTAGAGTTTTCAACCGAAGAGTAGTTCAGCGTAGTATAATAAAGAAGAATATATTTATACGAGAGTATTCACTAGTAAAAGTATGATCCCTAGGCCTTGTTTCTAAGCATTGAAACACCGTTTGCTACTAGATCTGTTACATGTTTGCTTGCTTCCATCTTTATTTCAGTTTTACTTTAGTCTTTTCCACGCCATCAAGATATTTTCTATCACCGTTACCACTTATAATTATCTATACCACTTGTATTTCACTATCTCTTCGCCGAACTAGTGCACCTATACACCTGACAAGTGTATTGGGTGTGTTGGGGACACAAGAGACTTCTTGTATCTTGATTGCAGGGTTGCTTGAGAGGGAATACCTTTGGCCACTTCCTCCCTGAGTTTGATAAACCTTGGGTGATCCACTTAAGGGAAAACTTGCTGGTGTTCTACAAACCTCTGCACTTGGAGGCCCAACAACTGTCTACAAGAATAGAAGTGCGTAGACATCAGCTACATCCTAAAGAGAACCATCTTCTACCTTCCAAATCATTTATTGAGTAAAGTCCCTATTTAAGCGAAGAGAGAAATTAAGTAGATAATATACACTCTTTTCTAGTTTAGGTCACAACCCTCTATTCAAAGTGATCTAAACAGAAAATCCTAGTCAACTCTATGTCTCCATCTACATTTTATGATTCAGCACTACAAAATAAAGCATTGTAATAATCCTACAGATCCTTTGGAACTAAGAAACATCAATCTATTCCTATAACACTATACTCTGGTGTTATGATGAAATGATCAAGACCCTAAACCTCTATGATGGTTACAACTAAAGATAATTAATCATATATCTTATGTTTGAACCTTGTCCTTGTGTTCAAACCAAAGCTAACATTCACTAACATTTAACTTTGCACACTAACAAGTATATATCCAACCCCACGGAAATTATTTTGAGTTTCAAAAATTACTTTTGAACTAAATTTCCATTTAAAGATTTATTAAATATCTTCATTATACCAAATCCTCTTCCACTAAAATTTGATCTTCTAAATCTATTCATACAAAAGTTATTGAATTCCTAAAAAATATCTTAACTTCATACTAGGAATTATCCTTAAAAAAAGATTTTAAAGGAAATATCCCTTTAGTATTTCTCTCATAAAGAAATCTTAGTTATGATTTAAATAACTAGGTTTGAGTTCAGTTAATCTTTTGTCATGTATCTAGTTGTAGTTTCAAAGCTCACAACAACCAATTGGCCACTATTGTCTGCTATCTTCTTCAACCAATACCGAACTAGCTTAGGATCGAACAAATCATAGCTCATATCCTTCATAAAATCATCTATTAACTATCAGCACTAGTTTTTCCTCTGACAAAAATCAAAATGGTCTAATTTTTCATATTCATACATGCTCGATCGTACCAAGTCCATAGAAAAACCACCATGAATAATTTCTATTGTCAACAGACCCTACATTGCAAAGAATATTGTTGGAAATCCTAACCTTTAATTTGCGGATCTATTAACCAGACAAACTAGCAAATCAAGTTGTCAAATGTGCGACCCAATCAGTACGAATCAAACACAAATCATCACTAACAACAAAATCAACCACCTAATCAGCTATCTTATAAACCTAAATCCCTATATTCCAACAGTGATACCTAACCTTCGAGTGGAGGAGGAACCCAGATATTCCACCGTTGTGGCCCCGCCAGAACTGCATATGAACTAGCCCCCGTTGGTGGTGGCACTTTTGATGGGGATATGCTGAATGGGGTATGCCCAGCATGACGTTCCGATTGGGCCAAAGGTTTCACGAGTGGGCCTACAGGATGGCGACTGGAATGTGACCCAAGAGAAGGCCCGGCGACTGGAGACTGGAGGCCCAGAAGCGTACCAGAAGCCTAGTCGGATTAGGTCAAAACCTTCGAATCCATATCATGTTCGGTTGTAACTTGTAAACCCTAGCGAGGTGCCTCATATATAAACCTCCCTAGGGTATCCTAAGGACTCACGTTCCATCATACACCCCTTCAAGCGACTCGCTGCTTAGACGCCGAGCTCGCCACCCCTATAACTTGCTCTCTAATAATCTAATCTAGTAGGAGTAGGCCTTTACCCTCCAGGGGGCCGAACCTGGGTAAACCCATGTGCATCCGCCCCATCTCGCACCGCAGATGGCCGCCCGCTATCGCCCCCGATTCAATCAATCGCTGCCTACTGCAGTGACTGCCGTGGCCATTTCCACGACAGTGGTGCCTACCGTGGGGCATAGCAGGACTGGCCTGAGTTCTGCGGCGAGACCCTATTCGCTGATCGATCGGCCGCTCGCCACCGGCCGCATGATCGCCATCGGCAGGATCTGATAGATCCTGCCTAGCAGCTACATCCCGGCATCACGCCCGGTCACCCACGGCGCGGTGATGCCGGTCGGCTCCATCAATCGCTTATTCACTGGCTCGGTCGACCCAGCGGCGACGGTGATCGTTGGCGGGTCGCCGCCGCACCGTGATCTGCTCTCGGAGGAGCAGGTCTGCTCCATCAGGAGCCTCGTCACCAAGTACGACTCGGCCGCCAGCTACGCGGCCGAGACCAACGCCGCCACGAATGACGAGGCCCTAAACGACGATGCCGACTCCGCGACCCCTGCCTCGGTCTACGGATCTATCACCGCGGCATCACGAGAGGACTCCATCACACGGGTCTCCTACCCTGAGGATTTCGAGGACTCCTCCATCCTCGGGATCTTCGATTCCGATTCTGGGTCAGAGTCGCCCGAAGACCTCCGCACCAGATCCAATCGCTTTAACACGATCTACATGGCGGGCAGCACGGCTGCCCCGCTAGATCCATTCTCCACACCGATCCCGCCGCCTGCCATGGCCAGAGGTGGAGGAGGCCCGCCTGCGACTCGCGGAGGCGCAGCGCAATGAGCTCGCTGAGCGCAAGAAATACTGCCTCGAGCGGGAAACAGCACGGGAGCTATCGATGTATCACCAGCGCCGCCTCAGGACCCGCCTAAACTCCAACGTCCAGGGCCGCGTCCTGAACTTCAACGACGAAAGCGACCCCGCACGCGCGGCCGAGCGCGAGTACTGCGAGAACGTGCCACCAGGTGGAAGTAACCGACCACCACCCGACGCACCGGCGACTAGAGCCCCTCCACCACCCATTGGCCGTGTGCCCCCGCCGGACCAGGCGCGGATCATCATCTCGCCACAAGCCCGCGACGCCAACGGACTCCCACTCTACTCCACCCCGATGGACAACATCGTCTCGACCGAGGCCGCGGTCGCCAACCTCGATGTCTAGGGAGACAGCACGCTGCAGATCCAATACGCCAAGGCCCTACTCGCCAGGGCCGTCGAGCAACAAGCCGCGGGAGTCTACCCGTGGGGTCGGATGTATTCCTGCTCCTCAGCAAGCAGGGCGACCTCAAGCGGCCACCCCACCATCGCCAACGCCGTGACCTGCCCACCACCGCAACCACTGGCGAACCAGCCGCGGGCCACCAACCCCGCACTCTCCACCAACGAACCGCGATCGGTGAACAACAAGGTCGCCGCCAACGGGCAACCCTTCGACGCCCGCATGCACATTGTCAACAACCAGGCCTGGCGGGCGCGCCAGCCCAACGACTTGAGGCACACCCTCAGTAATCGCGGCGACCTCGAACCCAGGGGCTCACTCAGCCGAGTCGGCTCCCAATGCTTCCGGCCTATGATCAGAGGGGAAAAGTACCCCGCCAACTTCAAGGCGCCCAAAGAGATCGAAAAGTGCGATCCAACGTATGACCCAGTAGTGTGGTTGGACACATACCTCATGGCGATGGGAATCGCCAGCCACACCGATCAGCTCGCCGCTCGCTACCTCCCCCTGATGATGGAGGGTGCGACCCGACAATGGATAAACACCCTCCCCGTGGACAACATCGACTCCTGGGAGGAAATGCGGGATGCCTTCGTCAGAAACTTCGAGGGCTCCTACACCCGCGCCACCACCATCGAAGACCTGGAGTGGTGCATCCAGGGACAACGTGAGTCAACCCGCCACTAGATTCAAAGGTGGCAAGAACTGCGGATCAATGCTTCCGGCATCCACCCGGACACGGCGATACATTGTTTCAAGAACGTGTGCCGGTACAAACCCCTGGTCACCAAGATCAAGTGGGTCTACCGGACGCTCGACAACATCCCCGACCTTCTCGAGATCGCCACGCGCTACGCGGAGGAGGACCCCAACCAAGACTCCGACGACGAGTTGGGAGGAAGACGCCGCACCAGCGGCCATGACAGCAGGCGACAGCGCGACATGCGCTACAACAACACCCGCATCACCGGCAAGCGCCGCACGGACGGGCGAGTCGACTTCGTCGCCAATGCCGGCTACGGCCAATGCGGCCCAAAATCTATCACCGCGATGGAGGAAATTACCGCGACAGTGGAAACTACTACGCCAACAACGCGCGAGGCCCAAATTCGACCCCGCCGCCCTGCTCAACCAGCCCTACGTCTACCACAGCAGGGAGGGGAAACCCGCCACCCACACCACCGCAGACTGCCACTCTTTCAAAGAGATCGAAAAGGCAAGGCGAGCAAGGGGGAGCCCAACAACAACCCACCTCGGGACAACGGAAACACCGGCAGCTTCGGCAACGCCGTCGGCTCGCTACACACCTTCACCGGGCTTGGCACAAAGCGCGAGAGGAAGGTTCTTGCCCGCGCAGTTGCCGTCAATGCGGTGACATAGGTCGAAATCCCACGCTTCCTCAATTGGTCCGAGCAAAGCATCACCTGGAGTCGCCAGGACCACGCTCCTAAGATCGAGTACCCAGGGTGAGTTGCCCTGGTGGTCAGGCCCAAAGTGGCCAACTATTGGCTGCCCAAGACACTGATGGATGGTGGGAGCTCCATCAACATCATGTATCTGGACACGTTCAAAAGGCTCCAACTCCCGGAGTCGGCAATCCAGCCGACCCTGACAACCTTCCACGACATCGTCCTTGGTCGAAAGGCATACCCGATCGGAAAAGTGACATTACCGGGCACCTTTGGCACACCAGCAAACTACGGTACCGAGCGAATCGAGTTCGAGCTGGTGAACTTCCACAGCCCCTACCACTACGTCCTGGGACGCCAAACGTTTGCCATATTTATGGCGACCCCCCCACTACGCATACAACATGATGAAGCTCCCAGGGCCGAGCGGCATCATCACCGTCCACGGCGACCCTGATATGGCCGTGGAATGCGAGGACAAAGGCGCTGAGCTCGCCGATGTTGTCATCACCACGGAGACTGACCACGCGGAGGAGCTCGCGAAATACGCGGGCAACATCAACAAGGACGACCCCACCATACTGAAAAAGCCAACCACCGCGAACTCCACGTTCGAGGCAACCATGCATACCCGCACCGTCGAGCTCATCCCGGGCGACTCTAGCCAGACGGGCACCATTGGGGCGCATATGAACCCCGCATAGGAAAGCGCACTCATCGAGTTCCTCCGTGAGAACCGCGACATCTTTGCATGGAAACCATCCGACATGCCAGGTGTCCCGAGGGAACTCGCTGAGCACAAACTACATGCCGACCCCAAAGTGCGACCGGTAAAGCAGTCGCTGTGGTCCTTCAATGAAGAGCGCCGCCGAGCAATCGCCAAAGAAGTGCAACGCTTGTTGGCCGCAGGCTTCATTCGGCCAATAAAACACTCCAAGTGGCTGGCAAACCTAGTCCTAGTCCTGAAAAAGAACAGCACATGGAGAATGTGTATCGACTACACCAACCTCAACAGCGCCTGGCCGAAGGAGGAGTTCGTCCTACCACGCATCGATCAGATCATCGACTCGACCTCGGGATCGGAGTCATTGTGCTTCCTCGATGCTTACTCTAGTTACAACCAGATCAAAATGGCGGTCGAGGATGAGGAGAAGACGACGTTCATCACACCATTCGGCGCCTTCTGCTACACGGCCATGACGTTCGGCCTCAAGAATGCCGACGCCACATACCAAAGGTGCATGCATGAGTGCCTTACGAGCCAAATTGGCCGCAACATTCACGTCTACATCGACGACGTGGTGGTAAAATCCACCCGCCAGGACGACCTGCTCGGTGACCTAGCCGAAACCTTATCAAATCTGCGGAGGTACAACATCAAGCTGAACCCAGGAAAGTGCACCTTCGGTGTCCCCACCAGACAACTACTGGGATACGTAGTCTCTAAACGAGGCATCGAAGCCAACCCCACCAAGATCGACACCATCGTGTGACTTGGAAAACCCGAGTGCCTGCGCGACGTCTAGAAGTTGGCCGGGCGAGTCGCGGCCCTCAGTCGCTTCATCGCCCGACTAGGCGAGACGGCCATGCCTCTCTATCGCCTGATGCGCAAGAACCCTACGTTCCAATGGGGTGCGGATGCAGATGATGCACTCAAAGAACTCAAAGAAGTGCTACTCGTGGCTCCACTACTTGCTGCCCCAATCGACAAAGAGCCAATGCTCGTCTACGTGGCAGCCTCCAATCGAGTCGTCAGCACCGTGATGGTTATCTAACGGCCAGAGGAGGGCAAGGAGCGCCCCATACAACGCCCCGTCTACTGACGACAACTCTACCCATAGTACTAGAAACTGGTGTACGCGGTATTTCGAGCTCAACGGCGACTCCCCCATTACTTCCAAGAGCACCCAATCACGGTGGTCTCATCCGCACCGCTGCAGGACATAATACACAATCACGAGGCGACTGGGCGAGTCTCCAAGTGGGACATCAAAATCGGCATCCACAACATCAAATACGAGCCCTGCAAAGCAATCAAATCACAAGCCCTAGCTGATTTCCTCACAGATTGGGAAGAAGCGCAGTAGCCGGAGAAGCTACCATATCTCAACTACCGGTCGCTACACTTCGACGGCTCCAAGAACACCCACGGCGCAGGGGCCGGGGTCATACTGACCTCCCCCAAAGGGGACAAGCTCCGATACGTGCTCCACCTCAACTTCAAGCCCTGCACCAACAACATGGCAGAATACGAGGCCCTCCTCCACGGCATGTGGGCTGCCAAGGAAATGAACATCAACCGCCTACGGTGCTACGGCGACTCCGACCTAGTTGCGGACCAGGTCGCCGGAACATGCGACACCGTCTCTCCAACAATGATCGTGTACCGCCAAGCAGTAGACCAGCTGGGAGGACACTTCGACGGCTATTCCGACGAGTGGATCGACAGCCCGCAAGAATGAGGAGGCAGACGCCCTCTCCCGCATCGGGTCGGCCCGACAAACTCCACCAGCAGGCGTCTTCCTCGACATCATCCACAAACCTTCGGTCTGCCCACCGAAGGAAATCGACGTCGGGATACCACTGCAACCAGAGCCAGCCCTAGTCGCCATGGTTGTGGAGCCCAGCGACTAGACGGCACCATACATCGCCTTCCTTGAGCACAAGATCCTCCCAAGCAACGAGATGGAGGCGCGAATGATCATGCGCTGCTGCAAATCCTTCGTCATCATCAACGGCGAGCTCCACAAACGCAGCGTGGATGACATGTTCTAGTGCTGCGTACAGCTAGAAGAAGGCCGCAAGATCCTCCAGGACATTCACGTCGGCGACTGCGGCCATCACGCCGGCGCCAAGTCGTTGGTCACCAAGGCCATGTGGCACGGCTTCTACTGGCTCACCGCGCACGCCCACGCCACCAGTATCATCCAACGATGCCTCGGGTGCCAGAAGTACGCCAACCAGACGCACCTCCATGGTTCGGCACTCAAGACCATCCCCATCACATGGCCATTCGTTGTATGGGGCATGGACATGGTAGGCCCGTTCAAGAAGGCCCCATCCGGCTTCACCCACCTCCTGGTCGCGGTCGACAAGTTGACCAAATGGGTCGAAGCCAAGCCGATCAAAAGAAGCGACGGCAAGACGGCCACCAAGTTCTTACGCGAGCTCATCTACTGGTATGGCTACTCGCACAACATCATAACGGAAAACGGCACCAACTTCGCCAAAGGGGGCATGGTGGAATTCTGCGAAGAGTACGACATACGACTCGACCTCGCCTCAGTCGCCCACCCGGAGTCAAACAGCCAAGCAGAGCGTGCCAACCAGAGCTCCCTCCACGGGCTCAGGCCACGACTCTAGGTGCCCCTCGAGTGCACCCCAGGATGCTGGGTCGAAGAGCTCCCTTCTATCATATGGGGGATCTGCACGTCCATCAATCGCTCCACCGGGTTCACACCCTTCTTCATGGTGTACGGCGCCGAAGCCGTAATGCCAACAGACCTGGAGCACAACTCACCTCGAGCCGCCAATTATGTCGAGGCGACAAACGAGACCGCCTGCCAAGACAGCATCGGCCAAACCGACGAGGCATGCGACCTGGCTCGCTCCCGCACAACCATCTACCAGCAGGGACTCCGCCGCTACCATAGCCACCGAGTCCGGACTCGCACCTTCCAGGATGGCGACCTGGTCCTACGACTGGCTCAAGACAAGAAGGGCATGCACAAGCTCTCCCCCCATGGGAGGGGCCATTCGCCATAGGGCGAGTCCTTGGCAATGATGCCTACTACCTCATCGACATACGAGGCGACGGTCAGCTCGAGGTTGGGAGGCCATGGAATGTAAACCTCCTCCGAAAGTTCTATACATAGAACTAGAACATGTACTCAGCTGACATATATAATGAAATTCATTCGGTTCACAAAATTGTGTTTACTCTCCATATCCTTGTGCCACTCGCACTCGTACAATTAGCAATACGCTACCCATGGAAGTCAACCTTTGGTCGAGCGACTGGCACGGCTAAGTAGTGCGGCCCAAGGGCACCGAAAATACTTGGGCCTTGGGACGTCCACGAATACGCCAACCCGAAGCCACCATCGGAGTCACCTAGCTCGACTGGCCCACCGGGCCAAGACGACCGGTATACGCTTCTCACAGCGACATGTCCTTCCCATCCTCGCGTAAAGCGACTCGAATGGTTAAGTACCACGCACGGGGACTCCGCAAAAGTGGAACCCTCACGGGGCTCGGGAACACACCAAGTAAGAGACCTGCCTTGGACTCGCCCAGCGACTGGTTCTCCGAGCCAGGGGAGGAGACGCGTTACAAACAATGCATTAGTAACTTACAACAGGCACGCGCCCAAAACGGCTAAGTACTACGTTCGGGGACTCGCCTACAAACAAACCCACTCGTGCTCGGGGACTCGCCCCCTCAAGCGATGCAAGGGACAAACAATGCACCATAAAAGAAAACACATATGTATACAATCGAGTTATACCCCATTAAAGGGAGGACGCGCTCGGGGACTCGGTCAACAAAAAAATAAACACACCACACAATCACAGTCGCATTGCAAGTCGATTGACTCCTCTTACTCAAAATATTGTTCATATTACAAAAGTCACCACTTGGCATATATTACAAACTGCTCAGGAGCTGACAAAGAAGCATCCCCACCACCCTTGACATGAACGAAAGACCATGGGTTCGTCGGGTAGGTCATCAGCGACTTCGACAACGCTGACTGGAAGGGTTGCTCCGACTTCATGTCATGATGCTCCGGCTCGGGGTCGCTAGGCGCCAATACCGTCTCCTAGTATGGCAGAAGGTCCCCCATCACCAACACCCAATCAGCAAAAGGGGTGGCGTTGATAGTCAGCTTCAGCACCTCCAACATCTCCACCATACCAGTCGCCAAAGGGTAGTCGATGGTGACGTCATCGAGGTCGAAATTGTCGGGGAAGTGGGCAAGACCCAGGCTCAATGCCGTGGTGGCCCCGTGCCTAAAAGCCAAGCATGCCATCCACTCAACGATGTCGGGCACCTCCTCCAGATAGTGCCACACTTTCGTAAGTCCCCCAGGAATAACCTCGGTGGGGGACATCCCCTGAAGGACTGCTTGGACGCACAATGCCGAGGCAGTGGCCGCGTTCACCACGGCAGTCATGCACTACGAGGCGTTGAAGGTCTGAACCACCGGGTCGCTTTGCCCTATCACAGCTGCAACATCAGACGTCAGTGACACTATGGATCTCCCCACTCGGGAACTCGCCAAACATGTCAAGCAAAGAACAGAGACTCACCAAGAAGCTTGCGGCAGTTCTCGGTGACGTGCTTCTCCAGAGCGGCATGATCGTTCTGCAGCCCTAGGATGATCGAGTCCACGGCCTTGCGCTCCTCTTCAGCCGCAGCGACTGCAACCTTCGCTCAATCCTCAGAAGAAATTGAGGCCGCTTTCGCCTCCTCCAACTCCTGGATCAGTGAGGCGATTTGCCCATTCGACACGTCTAGCTCGGCAACTGGGACATACCCTTCACGGGCCTTGGAAATCGTAGCCGGAAGACCATCTGAAAAGAAAAGAGACAAATCGTCAACACACCAGCACACCAACAGTTCACAGCCAAAAAACGAATCAAATACTTACCAAAAGTCTCATGGAGTCACCGGTTCGCTTCCTGCGCCACGCGCAGATCCTGCTCCAGACGCTCCTTCATGGCCTGTCGATCTGTCGACTCCCTCTACAAACCCTGCAAGAGTAACAAAACTTAGTACTTACCAAAAAACAATATTTAGTTCCTAGCCGCTAAAATTCAGCGACTAGGAACACGGGGACTGGAGAGTAGAAGAAACTCAGTGCCTAGCCGCTGAAATTCAGCAGCTAGACACTCGGGGACTGGACGTACCTGAATGGCGGCGCCAAGCATCTTGTGAAGCTCTCCGGCATCAGTCGACGGGACCGTGAAGGAGGTGCGCCCACGACGAGACCCAACGTCTTCATCAATGATCTCCGGGCTTTGTGGAGACTGGTTGTCCGCCACGCCTGGAAACCCCCTCGCCATGAAGTGTGGGAACGTTGCTGACGCTCTAGCCGGGGCACTGGTCGCCGGAGCCGGCGCTTCCGTTGCAGGAGCGACCGTGAGTGGCTCCGACCGCGCCGCCCGCCACTTCTTCAACGACTGCAGCGAGATCGCACTCCTTGGCGCTATCCATCGCCACGACATCGTCGACACCGCCCTTCTGCCTCTTCGTGCCCTCCACAGTCGCCGCATCTTCAGTAGATTTCCTCTTCTTGGGGAGGTCGCCCTGTCCCGTGGTGGTGACCGGCGGAATCTTCACCACTAAAGGGCGACCAATCTTCTTGACTCCATACCTGCCAAAACCTCCAAAGTCAACACAGGGACAACAAAAAAATGGAACGCAACTTGGAATGGAGAAGTCAAAGCTTACTTGGCGATTGGGAGAACGCGCAGCCCAGTGCTGATGTGGGCGGGCTTGTCTAATTCCGGACCTAGCTTGCGCGTGAGACCCCTCTCGAAGACATCTGAAGCCCATGACACCGCAGGCTTCCTTGATGATGAAGCCATGGTCGCCGAAATTTCCGGCTCCGAAGTCGCGGCCGCTCTTGAAGGTTGCGACAATTACGATGCCGTGGCCTGATCCGCCTCCTAGCTTGGCACCCTCGAAGCCTTTGGCGCAATCACCGCCAGAGGAACTTCCACTGCCGCCTCGGTGTCCTCGTCCTCCAATCCCTTCATTGGAACCGCATCCTCCGAGATCTTGTGCGAAGAATCGGGGGCGTCATCATCATCAGAGTCGTCACCAGACTCAAACACCACCGCCGACCTTGGCAGTGACGCTAGCTTCTTCGCTGGCGATGCTAGCTTCTTCGCCGCCGACTTCGGTCGGTGCACAGGCTTCACCGGTGTGGCCGTGCGCCGAGACGTATGCTCTTGCACGATCTCGTCGCCCCCTTCATGTTCATCAAGGCTGCGACTCGCCTCGAACTCGCGCTGCTTTTGCATGCGAGTCTTGTGTCGTGGTGGTGTCATGGCAGATGCCATGGATAGGCTAAAGGTGGGGACTAAATGCACTAGAGGAATCCAGGGAGGGATAGTGTGGTGATTCCACACACAGTTGCTTTGTATTGTTTAATGAGATTCCCGGATTACAAGTGCTCCTAGAGCTGTATTGGGGAGAGGAGGAAGAAGGAACTCTCTTACTCTCACCACTAGCTAGCTCTCCACAAACTAGAACTGAACAAGTAAAGACCAACCTACTCGAGATCAACCTCTTCTACAGAGGCCCTAGCCCTCCTTATATAGGGGTAGCTAGGTCTCCAATTAGGGCATACGTGGAGGCATATTCCAGGGAATATGCCTCTTCCCAAAATAGCAAACCGACCGGGTCAATTTTCCCCAACGTAAGCCATGTAGAGGCTACGTGAGCCTCTGCGGCGCCTGCGTCATCCGACATAGGCATCGTCACCCTTGTCGGCCACGCCTTGGTGGTCCTGGCCTCTGTCCGCTTTGCTCACGCTCTGCGTACGGTGGCCACCTTTTGACCAGCGAGATACCTTCCCTCTCTTGCAAGCCAGATATAACCCGCATCATGCCTGGTTAATCCGGCCACACCTGTACCTGCATACAAGTTAGATATATCCTGCCGACATACGACATAAGTCGGATGAGACCCAGTTAGGTGGACATCCCCTGGTCTGGGTTACTCCATGATTCGGCCTGCCTTGAGGTGACTCAGCCAACTTGCTTTGACCTTGTCGTACCTCGGCTAACACGGCCTTTATACCCCAGCATGACCCTATGATGACCCACAAGTATAGGGGGTGTATCGCAGTATTTTCGAGAGAAGTGAAACCCAATTTATTGATTCGACACAAGGGGAGCCAAAGACTATTTATAAGCCTTAACAACTGAGTTATCAATTCAGCTGCACCTGGAAACAATCTTCCTCATAGCAGTTTATCAGTAGCAACAGTTTTGTAGTAGGAATAGTAAAGTAATAGAAGTAGCAAAGCAAAGACAGTAGTAACAAAAGCAGTAAAAGTGGGATTCGAGTGCGGTAGGCATAGGGATGGATGGACGGGCATTGCATGGACAAGACAATTCACATAGCAATCAGAACATAGGGTAATTGCAGATAAATAAGATAAATCACCCAAGTACTAGAAAATCCTAGGCATGTGTTCCATATATAGTCATACGTGCTCGCAATGAGAACTTGCACATCTTTTGCCCTGCCAGCCCGTTTGCAGCGGGGCCTCTAGGGAACTACTGGCAATTAAGGTGCTCCTTTTAATAGAGCACCGGAGCAAAGCATTAACACTCCATGAACACATGTGTTCCTCACATCAAAGCCATTCCCTTCCGGTTATCCCGATTTCTGTCACTTCGGGGCCATAGGTTCCGGACAACATGTGTATACAACTTGCAGATAAGACCAAAAACAATGCTATCATAATGAATCAATAACAAGTTCAGATCTGAAATCATGGCACTCGGGTCCTAGTGACAAGCATTAAGCACAACAAGTTGCAACAAAGTCATAAAGCACTAATAAAAGATACTAAGCACCATGCCCTAACAATCTGATGCTATTACATGAACGATCTCATCCAATCCCTACCATCCCCATAGCCTACAGCGGGGGATTACTCACTCATAGATGGGGGAAACACGGATGGTCGATGGAGATGATGGTGAAGATCGATGGAGATGGCTCCGGGGGCACTTCCCCGTCCCTGCAGGGTGCCAGAACAGAGACTTTCTGTCCCCCGAATCTCCCCTTCGGTGGCGGCAGCGCAGCAGAACGTTTCGTGGAAAAACGTCAAACCCCCTGGAGTTTTTAGGTCAGAAGTCTTCTTATAGGAGAAGAGGGAGACCGAGGGGGTGCCTGGGGCCACCACACCATGCCCTGGCGTGGCCAGGCCCAGCCCACGCCTGGGGGGTGTGGCCAGCACCTGGCCCTCCTCCGTCTCGTATTCTGGCTCCTGGAGTCTTCTGGAAAAATAGGCACTTTGGCTTTTGTCCCGTCTAATTCCGAGAATATTCATTTTCTGACTTTCCTGGAACCAAAAACAGCAGAAAACAGGCAGCTGACACTCTGGCTCTTGTTAATAGGTTAGTCCAAGAAATCATATGAAAAGTACTCCAAAGTGCGGACAAAACACAAGAAAGTGGATAAAACCAAGCATGGAGCATCAAAAATTATAGATACATTTGCAATGTATCACCCTACCCGGGGGTATCCCCCCAACATTAGTCCCCGAAGCTGGTGCGGTCTTAGCTGCCTTAGCCGCTAAGGCCACAGCAGGTTCAATTCTACCGAGCCTTTCGCTCCCTTTTCCGAGTTACCTCCTATCTCGGATTCCATAGGTTTACTTTCCCATGGCATATTCCGAGCTTTCACTCGCTGGCCGGGTCACCTCAGACTTATCCGAGTCACTCTTCCTTCTCTTGTATGCTTCCCCACGTGGAGGGTAATCATTACTTTGCCTCATTTTAAGGGCCTGCGCCAGTAACCGTCGCAGTTATTGTCAAAAATTAACGTTGCGCACGTCACATCGTGCCTGCCTCCTCGTTAACTGTATCACCACGTCATGTCGTGGGATCTCCTGCGCCCTGTGGCCCTTCCTATGGCTGTTTCTGATTGGTTGATCCGGGTCATACACAGCCACACCGTGTGGCCCGTCCGCACAGCGCGAAATAAAGTGTGCCATCAAGTTCGTGAGAGCTTTACTAACTAACTTTCTCAAAACAAGCAAACATTTTATTCGGAAGAAAACAAGGCATATTGAATATGCACGGAAGTAGCAAATGATGCTAATAGGTAGGTATGGTGGACACTTTGGCAATATTTTGTTTAGGGAGTTGGAAACTTGAGTAAAACATAGTCAGTGAAAGTGAAGGCTAGCAATAGTAAGGGAGCGACAAACGAGAGAGCAATAATGGCCATAATCATGCAGAGCGACAAAACGTCATTGATCAAAGCATAAAGTGATACTACAAGTTGAAAACTAAAGGATCATAAAGGCTTATGGTGACTTGAGATAGTCATAACATGGTGTGAGCATGTGCCAAGTCAACACAAATAAAGCATCAAAGGAGAATACCACTATACTATGTTTTAATATGCTAAAACAACGCATGATTCATCCAAGGCACATTAATCAATCTCAATTGTTTATAACAAGTCATGCTACAACAAAGAATACTAAGCATAAAGCCAAAACAATATCAAGAATGGCATGATAGAGCATAGGGCACAGTCAAAAACAAGCTCTCTTTACCACTTAAGCATGAGCTTTCCTACTCTTTTCCAAACCAAACCAAACCATTTGAACACCAATATATGAAAGGGGAGGTCCAACCAATTTATTCAGCAAATTAAGCAAACCACACAAACTAAAAACCAAAACGAAAACGAAAAAGAAGACGCTCCAAGAACAACACAACTGTGCATGAAACAAAAAAATGAAGTGTTTGAAAGAAATCTGAGATTTTTATTGATGAAGAAGGGGATGCCTTGGGCATCCCCAAACTTTGACGCTTGTACTTCTTGGATATTTCTTGGGGTGACACGCGTGGCATCCCCAAGCCTGAGCTTTAGTCCATCCTTCATCTCATTACTCATTCCTTTCATATACCTGAAATTTTTCCTTCATACAAAACTTCACACAATCTTTATTAGCAACATTAGTGCACTTAAGATAAATTAGTCTTAAGGTTCAGTTCTAACACCGATAAACTTCCATTAGAACACTATCTACTGTAGCACTTCCCTCAAAAATCTCAATTCCCCAAAATAACTCAAAAATGAACCAACAAGAAGCAAATGCAGAAAATGGCAGAAACCTGTCAAAATAGACCAGCAGGTAAAGACGAATTTTCTCGAAGACCTTTTGTTGCTCAAATCAAAAAGTGTTGAACTAACGAAAGTTAGATAACAACATGGGGCAGAAGCACAAAACTTCATGCCTCAAAAAGACGTTCAGAGATTTGACATGAATTTTTATGGTGAAGCACAAAAATCTGTTTCGGGATAGCAACTTTCCCAATCATTACTTCTCTCTCATTAGAGGTTACGCTTGGCACAAAAAGCAAATAAAAAGGATAAGGAGCGGTTATTACAGAGGTAATAACTTCCAAGACTCATCTAAAACTTTTGGGTTATCTCCTAATAAGTACTTTTCTTTAACGCATTTAAGTTAGGCATAAGCAAAAACTAGAATGGATAGAATAGAAGTAAACAAAAATAATCATAGTGAAAACATTATTTTGTTCAATGAAATCCTTTTGTTAACAAGGTTGATCAGGTCTTGCTACCAAAACAATTTCATATGAGACAAAACTTTGTATTCCACTAATGATTATGTTACCTCAACCTTGATAGCAATGGTCCCAATCATAATAGTTTCAAATTTTTCTCTTGATATGGGACAATATATTTCTCCAACTTGAATGCCCTCAACATGTTCAATTGAATTCAAACCATAAGTCCTTTAAATCTTCTTGAGGAAATAGACAATGTGTTCCTTGTCATTAACATTGAAGGTCACCTTCCCTTGATTATAATTAATAACAGCTCCTGTAGTATTTAAGAAAAGGTCTCCTAAGAATAATAGACATATTATCATCTTCAGGCATAAAAGTTTGAGAGGATGCTCTCATAAGAAATATGAGTTGAAGCAAAAGAGAGCATCAAGGACCAAATTCAAAACACATTTAAGTCTAACCCACGTCCTATGCATAGGAATCGTGTAAGCAAATAACAAAGTGACAGGCATAGGAAGATAAAACAAGAGTAACTTCAAAACTTTCAGCACATAGAGAGGTGTTTCAATACCATGAAAACTTCTACCACCATATTTTCCTCTCTCATAATAATTTTCAGTAGCCTCATGAATAAACTCAACAATATAACTATCACATAAAGCATTCTTTTCATGATCTACAAGCATTAGAGCTTTATCATAAACATTTTCAAGAGAAACCTCAGGAACATAACATTCATTCTCCTTTAGTAAGCAAGGGGGACAATCAAATAATGTAAGGGATAAAGAGTTACTCTCATTAGAAGGTAGGCATGGGTAGCTAATCCATTCTTCCTCCTTTTGTTCATCACTCTCCTCCTCTTTTTCATCTAATGAGATTTCAGGTTCATCAATTTCTTCTTCCATAGGATCCTGCAAGGCATTAGTGTCTTCCATTTGTGGAAAGCATGTATTAAAATATTCAAGAATATAGCCATTTTCATCCTTGTAATTATCAAAGCAAAATTTAAGTATACCATACAGCTCATATTTGTAAGGTGAATCATCAATATTTTCAAGCAAACTAGCAAGTTGAAAAGCACCCTTCCAAGCAATGAATTCTTCAATTTGTTCCGCATCATAAAAGTCATAAATTCCTTTAGCATAGGAAGATATGGTATCATTATCACTATACTCACATTGAAAAGGGAGGTGTTTATACCTCTTTCTGCAACAAGACTCATCACAGCAATAAGTAACATTATAAGTAGAGCACACGTTCCTAGCAATGGTATACAATCTATCAATTTGTTCCCATAAGTGTTTCCCTTTTTGTGACAAGCGGTGTTCCTTATAATAATATTTTTGATCTTCCATGAACCCACCTTGCCAATAAGCTTCAGTTTCAAAGAAACCAACCATTGCCAACAAGCATGATAAAGCAAGATAATAACAGACCAACGAAAATAACAACTAGAGTAGGAACTTATTTTTTTGGTATTTTTTTGATAAAGAAACAAGCAAACAAGGAGAAAGATAAACTTAGCTTGAACAATAGTGAATCCAAGTGGACTTGATAAATAAAGCTATGCTCCCCAGCAACGGCGCCAGAAAATAGTCTTGATGACCCACAAGTATAGGGGGTGTATCGCAGTATTTTCGAGGGAAGTGAAACCCAATTTATTGATTCGACACAAGGGGAGCCAAAGAATATTTATAAGCCTTAACAACTGAGTTGTCAATTTAGCTGCACCTGGAAACAATCTTGCTCACAACAATTTACCAGTAGCAACAGTTTTGTAGTAGGAATAGTAAAGTAACAACAGTAGCAAAGCAAAGACAGTAGTAACAAAAGCAGTAACAGTGGGATTCGAGTGCGTAGGCATAGGGATGGATGGACGGGCGTTGCATGGACAAGACAATTCACATAGCAATCAGAACATAGGGAAATTGCAGATAAATAAGATAAAGCACCCAAGTACTAGACAATCCTAGGCATGTGTTCCATATATAGTCATACGTGCTCGCAATGAGAACTTGCACAACATATTTTGTCCTGCCAGCCTGTTTGCAGCGGGGCCTCTAGGGAACTACTGCCAATTAAGGTGCTCCTTTTAATAGAGCACCGGAGCAAAGCATTAACACTCCGTGAAAACATGTGATCCTCACATCAAAGCCATTCCCTTCCGGTTATCCCGATTTCTGTCACTTCGGGGCCATAGGTTCCGGACAACAACATGTGTGTACAACTTGCAGATAAGACCAAAAACAATGCTATCATAATTAATCAATAACAAGTTCAGATCTGAAATCATGGCACTCGGGCCCTAGTGACAAGCATTAAGCACAACAAGTTGCAACAAAGTCATAAAGCACTAATAAAAGATACTAGGCACCATGCCCTAACAATCTGATGCCATTACATGAACAATCTCATCCAATCCCTACCATCCCCATAGCCTACAGCGGGGGATTACTCACTCATAGATGGGCGAAACACGGATGGTCGATGGAGATGATGGTGAAGATCGATGGAGAAGGCTCCGGGGGCACTTCCCTGTCCCGGCAGGGTGCCGGAACAGAGACTTTCTGTCCCCCGAATCTCCCCTTGGGTGGCGGCGGTGCAACGGAACTTTTCGTGGAAAAACGTCGACCCCCCTAGAGTTTTTAGGTCAGAAGGCTTCTTATAGGCGAAGAGGGAGACCGAGGGGGTGCCTAGGGCCACCACACCATGCCCTGGCGCGGCCAGGCCCAGTCCGCGCCTGGGGTGGTGTGGCCAGCTCCTGGCCCTCCTCCGTCTCGTATTCTGGCTCCTGGAGTCTTCTGGAAAAATAGGCACTTTGGCTTTTGTCTCGTCTAATTCCGAGAATATTCATTTTCTGACTTTCTTGGAACCAAAAACAGCAGAAAACAGGCAGCTGGCACTGTGGCTCTTGTTAATAGGTTAGTCCAAGAAATCATATGAAAAGTACTCCAAAGTGCGGACAAAACACAAGAAAGTGGATAAAACCAAGCATGGAGCATCAAAAATTATAGATACATTTGCAATGTATCACCCTACCCGGGGGTATCCCCCCAACATTAGTCCCCGAAGCTGGTGCGGTCTTAGCTGCCTTAGCCGCTAAGGCCACAGCAGGTTCAATTCTACCGAGCCTTTTGCTCCCTTTTCCGAGTTACCTCCTATCTCGGATTCCATAGGTTTACTTTCCCTTGGCACATTCCGAGCTTTCACTCGCTGGCCAGGTCACCTCAGACTTATCCGAGTCACTCTTCCTTCTCTTGTACGCTTCCCCACGTGGAGGGTAATCATTACTTTGCCTCATTTTAAGGGCCTGCGCCAGTAACCGCCGCAGTTATTGTCAGAAATTAACGTTGCGCACGTCACATCGTGCATGCCTCCTCGTTAACTGTATCACCACGTCATGTAGTGGGATCTCCTGCGCCCTGTGGCCCTTCCTGTGGCTCGTTTCTGATTGTTTGATCCGGGTCATACACGGCCACACTGTGTGGCACGTCCGCACAGCGCGATCCCACTACCCCTCTGGGCGTGGTTAAATAGGGGAGGGGCGCGCCCCTTGGGTCTTTTCCCCACCTTAGCGCCCCTCTGTCTCTTCTTCTTCCTCTTCCGCTTCAGCGACGCCGCCGCAGCATTTGCTTAGCCGCACCGCCGCTGCATCGTCCCTTGCGCGCCAATGTCGCCGCCCCTCCCGCGCATCTCCTCCGCCACGGGTCCGTGTCAGTCTAGGCCACTGCCCCCACCGCCATTAGGGCCAGTGAGGACAGCGATTTAGAGATGACAGAGGAGGAACTTGCCGTCTCGGAGCAGGAAATGGAGGAGGAAGCAGGGAATGCCGACCGTGGTGCTTGGGTTGGGTCTTGGGTGTGCCAGAACGGCCTCGATTGGTTGTACCGCACCCGGCGTATCCCGGAGGGCATCATCGCCCGCCTCGCCATCGAGGAACTTGCTCCCTCACCCAATCCGGGTGAGTTTGTAGTATTCCTCTCCCACTTCCAACGTGGGTTCGGCCTCCCTGTCAGCGACTTTTTCCACGACTGGCTCAACATCTACGAGCTTCAGCCGCATCATCTTCCGGCTAACGCCATCACTTCCCTCTCTGCTTTTGCTTCCACCATCGAGGACTACGCCGGATTATGGCCCACCAAGAAGCTCTAGATCCGGTTTTTCGGTCTCTGCCAGAATGTAATTCCGAATAGAGAGCTTGACCCGAGGATAAGCAACTCACGTAGTTCGGTGCAGCTTCTATCTCTCCTCGGAAATAGTCCATCTTCCCCCGAGTCACGGGGCTTGAATCCTGCAAGGGCTGGGCCCGAACCTTCTTCTATGTCAGAAATGGCATGGATGAAGATCTGATCCGGCTGCGCCCCTATGCTCCGGGTCCTCCTAATTGTAACATCCCAAAATTTTCCTAATTTTGGAATGTCACAATATGGTAAATAAAATAATTGAATTGTTTGATCTTGTTGAAGTTTTTTTGAATGAAAAGAAACTTTTAATGTGGCTTGGTAAAAATTCAAACCACATTAAAAGAAGTGGATTAATATGACTATCTCATTGGTTGAGAAGTTTTGAACAAGTCCAAGACATTTGTGTTTGTTTTTTTTCATTCATGATCCTCACTTTTAATACAAAGTTCTTAAGCTAAAATCCCTTTTGCTAAGCCTTGCTTTGAAATCACCAAAATACTCTTACAAGAGTACAAACAAGGATCTATGAATACATTTCTTTAAATATAAACATTATTGCTAAAAAGGATCCTATGATGATCTACAAATTTTTAGAAAATTTTGGAGACAAAATTCAACTCATTTGGAGTTTAAATGCAAAAGATATAAAAGAAATACAAAACAGAAAAAAAACTAAACCTATCCTACCTAGCGAACCACCCCAGCCCAGCCCAACTACCCTCCTCACCACTAACTACCGCTGCCCCCACTAGCGAGTAGCGCGCAGTGCCGCAAGCCGTGGGCCGGCCGAAAGTTGCACAGCCAGCAGCCCACTCCAGACATATCTCTCTCCCCTCTTCTTTTTTTCCTAAGCGGCTGACGCCCGAGGCCCGCTTGTCATCTCCCTCCTCCAGCCAGAGGCCTGGACGCGCACGTCGCCTTCTCTGAACGGAATCCCACGAAATCCGCGAGAATTTGTTTGACTTCGTGACCCCTCTCGCACGCCAGAGCCTCTTATAAACCTGTTGCATCTCTTCGTTCCGTTTTTTCTTGATTTTGCAAACCCTAGCCACCGAATCGATCGATTCTGATCTTGTCGCTGCCGTGCTCCATTACCGAGCCCAGGTAGAGCTCTCTCCGATCGTCCCCGACCCTCCTTCTCCCTCCTATACTCTTCATCTCGATGCACCGAGACATCCTGGCGTTATACCCCCCTTCGCAGGTCGCTACCGCCTCGGCGATTGCTCGCCGGAGCTCCACGTCTGCCGCCACCTCCATCCGTCCACTAACGCCGCCCCGGGAAGCCAAACCTGACGCCGAGCCCTCCGTCGAGCTCTTCGTGCACTCCCGGTCCTCGTCCACAACCTCCCAACGCCTAGAGCTCGCTGTAGGCACCGCCACCATTTCCACCTAGAGCCATGCCGCCGGCGGCCGTCGCCAGTCGGAGGAGGAGAGGAAGCTTTTGTTCCCATCCGCCGGTACGACCATCGACGGGCCAGATCACCACCAGTCGAGCTGAGACGCAAGACGAAGCTCAAGCCGCGTCGAGCCCAAGCCAGAGCCGAGCCGCTGATCTGCCACCGTCAGATCCATATCCAGTGGATCTCGCTGATCCACTTAAATGAAGAGGTACCGACCAATCACAGGACGCCATGTGGCCATCTGTTTATCTGTTTAATCCAGAAATTGAATAAATAGCCAGAAAATTATGCAACCTTGTGAAAATCATATAAAAATATTTATAAGTCCAAAAATAGCAAATAATATATCAATGGATTCACGAAATTGTGTGGAATATTATTATGTTATTATATCTGACTTTTACAGTATAGTTTTACTGTAATATGTTAAATGGTTTAATAGCCTTTTTAGCTTAAATAAATTATAGTAAATTATCTGTAGATCAGAAAAATACAAATAAGGTATCTATGGATTCATAATTTAACATACGACATTAATATGCTGTTAGATCTAATTTTCGTAGTGTATAACTACTATAGTAGTTTAATTAGTTTTAATGGACATTTAGACTATTAAATTCATAATAAATTATTTATAGGGCGGAAAAATATAAATAATATGTCTCTAGATTCAGAATTTCACGTGCATTACAGATCTGGTCTTAGATATAATTTATGACGTAGTAAATATTTTAAATGATTTAACCTCTATTAAATAGTAAATAAATCATAGAAAAAGATCGACAACTCCGATTAAGGTGAATCCAATTCCTATTGGTTCGTGTTAATGTCCTCTATCTACTAAAACTTAGAACCAAAATTTATTAGACAATTAGGACAGAAGTTGCAGCAGAACTATTGAAAACCCCTTTAATGGCAATCAAGAATTAATAATAAATGTCCTATTGCGTCAAAAACTTCTATGCATGCATCATGTGTTTTAATAGTGTCCAGAAAACTAAGTACATCCATTGTGACATTAAACCATCATGCATAATCATCATTGTTGTGGTTGTTATGTTTGTAATTGTGTTGATTGGAATTGTTTTGTCCTCGCGTTAGATCGTTCAGAGAGTGCGATTGCTGCAGAAGAATCCAATCATCACTCACAACACAAGCATAAGGCAAGTTACACCACTTGTTCATGTTTATGTCCTAGTTTTGAATACTATTCATGTTTTGCTCTTCAAAATAGTAGTATGCATGTGTAGGATTGTTTTGGTAGATCTACTTGAAAATATTTTGCAAGTGCGATGATTTTGTAGTATGCCATGATAGTTCAATACTTAGGATTTTCCTTCCTAGTAGGTTATCCTTGTTTTCGCTAAGTACTTCATGCTATGCTATATATATAAAGTATCGTTGGGGGGTTCGAAAGTCCAAAAAAAATTCTAAGTGTGAGAGCTCTCTCGAGCGAACTTTTCTTCTCAAAACCCCTTTCAAAATAAAACTAAGTTTTCTTCTGGGCGGAATGGTTGTCGAGTCAACGAGTGGATATTTGGTGGAGGACAGCCACCCAGGAATCAAAGAAGTCTGCCATTTTTCAGAATTCAGAAGCTTCCAGTGCAACCACAATACATATGGGCTATGTCTTGGCTTAGTACTTAGTGGGAAACCTCACCAGGGTACCAACATTTGGAGGTTCTTGGCACGATTGGATCTAGCTAGTAGAGGGGCTACTAAGGGAAGGCTTCGCCATGGTCTTGTTTGTAAAAGGACTTGATCGTGGATTGTGGGGAAAGTGCACAACCTCTCGAGAGTATTGCAATCTGATCGATCAACCGAGTTCACAGAAAAGAACACTTTGAGCATCTGAAGGATGGAGCCTCTAGAAGATCTTCCTCTCTCTTTTCAAAGTTTTTTTTCTAAAACCCAAGGGCGTGGGTAATATCGCCAATGGGTGGGATTTTGGGAACTTGGTGAGTAATATCCAAGTGTTAGGTTGTTTGGGCACTTGGTGAGTAATATCCCCGTGTTCCATTCGACCCTATATTACTTAAACAATGTTTACAAAGTAGGGTAAAAATTCTTCCTCTTTTCTTCTTACTTCGTGAAAATTGGCTTTATGCAAATAAACCACAAAGCCTACACCTAGCCTTGCATGTAGAGTTAGTCTTGTTCTTTCCTTGGTGTAATTTGCCAATACATTCAAAGTATTGACCAACTCGTTTGGCTGCACGTTTCATGTGCAGAATTTGGAGATCGTTGAAAGGTGCGCTAGGATCGCGGGTCTTCACTCAACTAGCCTGTGGCATTGATGGGACTCCAAGTTGTATTTTTTTCACATCTGTTGTAATAATGTAATGTCTGGATTATTCGATTCATGTAATAAAGACTTCTGTTTTATATGATATTTCATCGACTGTGAGTGCTAGCTAATGATCCAGGGACTAGAATGTTAATCACAGGGACTTAGGATCCTTAACGATCCGAGGTCATAACACTAATCCAGATCTATGGGACAAGGTCCCCAAGAAACCCACTGTCCTGGCGAACCAAGTCAACAAACGGTTCCAGGAGCTGAAGGATCAGGGATTGCGCAACGAGGACGCAATGATCACCTTCATCCGCAACCGGATCTCCCCCTCCAGAAACACACGCATAAACTTTGCCACATGAGCTGGGGCCGTGACCCCAACCGAACCTCCTCATTCGAGTTGAGCAACACCGAAATTTACCGTCGGGTCAAGGCCCTCTTTACCACCAACAAGAACTTCTCTGCTGAGTGGGTGTGGGGGATCGAGCACTTCTGCCAAGATAGGCTTCCTCCTGCGGTAAGTCTCGTGCCCCAATCCTTTTCCGAGTTACATCATATGTCGGATTTTGTTGTGGGTTTGATCCCTTTGCCTTTTCTTTCTCTTAGATGTTTCTTCAGCAAACCCTTGAGGATGGCACCGATCCTTCTCTCAAGTGGGCGCCTGATCGAGATACCTCGGACGAGGAGGAGCCGGATCAGGAGATGTTCCTTCTGTTCCCTGATGCGACCAAGCGACACACCGGTAAATTATCTTCCATTAGAGATTGGCCTGACTATGAAGATGATTCGGACGTTGAGGTCATGGAGGCATTTGACGCTGTCCCCCTTTCTTACACTTTTCCGGCATCAGCTAACCCCGGTGGGTAGATCCATGAAGATCCTCCCCTTGCCACGGGTGAGCCTGTCTCGGTCGCACCGAAGAAGAGGGGGCCGCATCTGCTTCTTTCTTCGGACCTTCTAATCCAGCCAAAAGGCGAAAGAAGTCCGCGGACAAAGCTACCACCAAGCCTACAACCAAGGACATAACCCGGAGGGCTCGGGAGCCCAAGGAGCCTTTGACCTCGGATGAGTAAGCTACTTCTCCCTTTGCTATTCATTTGTTCTTCCTTTGGTATAGTTTCTCATCATTCATGATATGATTCGGCAGGGCCGTGGTGGAGGTTCCTCAGAGTGGATCCAGAATTGCCTCACCGCTCTGACATAGCCCTTCTCCCCCTCGTGGCGACGATTCATGCCCGTTGAGCCCCATTCAGGAGGGCTTAGCGGCTGCTCCGGGTTCTAGCCCACCTCGCTAAGAGGAGGGTAACCTCGGAACAGGGGAAGAAGCTCTGCCGAGGTAGCGGTTGCTCCAGCCACTGCCGAGGTATCTACCGCGCCTCCGCCAAAACCAACACCAGCATCAACATCGGCTCCAGCGCCAGCAGCAACAACACTAGCACCAGCAGCAGCACCAAGCCCCTCTGCCTCGTCCGAGTCTTCCAAGCCTCGGCGAGAAGCCACCAGCAGCACCAAGGCTAGCACTAAGGCATCTCCCAAGGGCAAATCCGCCGCAGCAACTTCAACCTCTCAGCAGTAGCCCAAGGGCAAAAAGGCTCCTGACACTGCCAAGGCAACGTCTATCAAGGCTGGACAGCGTACACTTGCGTCCATGCTTTCGAAGAAGACCCCACTGACCACGGACACCTCTGCCGGGTCAGCTGATGCACAACTCATTTTGCACACCAGCCCTGTTGTTGCCCAGGTTGAAAGGAGGGAAGCCCATGCTAAGGGTCTGGTGGCGCCCCACATGCTTAGCGGCAAACGTTATACTCCGACCTTGATCGAGTTCGTAAGCAACTGGAACAAGGCGGAGTTCGTCCACAATGACGATCTCCCGGAGAAATTCGAGCCCGCCGAGTTTGCTACACAAATGAACACCGCTGCTAAGGCAATCAACCTTGCAGGTCGGATGATGGAGGTACGTTACTTCGCCTTTTCCTTAACATGTATAGATATCATCGATATAACCATTGGTCCCCGAGCCTCCGGGGGAGTAACTTGTTACTCGGCCGGATGCTCCTTAGAGAATTATTGTAGCTCCTTAGTGACTTCAAATATGCACACACCTAGAGCCGGGTTAAGTTCCACTTGGCCCGGCTTTTGTACACTTCGAATATGCACACACACCTAGAGCCGGGTTCAGTTCCACTTGGCCCGGATTTTGTACACTTCGAATATGCACACACCTAGAGCCGGGTTAAGTTCTGGTTGGCCCGGATTTTGTACACTTTGAATATGCACACACCTAGAGCCGGGTTAAGTTCCGCTTGGCCTGGATTTTGTACACTTTGAATATGCACACACCTAGAGCCGGGTTAAGTTCCACTTGGCCCGGATTTTATACACTTCGAATATGCACACACCTAGAGCCAGGTTAAGTTCCACTTGGCCTGGATTTTGTACACTTCGAATATGCACAGGACTAAGCTATCCCTTTTTACTCTTTTCAGGTGACCACCAATCGCTGGAGCGCTGATTTCTAGCGTCTCTTGGATACTCGCAAGATGCTGCATGCGAAACATACTGCACTTCTCGCCGAACACGAGAAAAGGGGTAAGTTTTCTCCTTGGCATTTTTCCATTTCTCTTCGTCTTTTTCCGCCAATCTAATCCATCATTCGGATTTTGCAGCTGGAGTGGAGGCCGAGAACACCATCATGAGGAAGAACTTGGAGCAGATAAAGGGTAAGTCATTTTTGCTTAATCTTCCTCCGCGCTCTATCTCCTTTTCTCCTTGGCTCGGCAAATATTCATACCTCGGCTTTGCCGGGTCAACAAACTGTTTCAGCATCTCTTGAAGATAGTGTTCCCATGCCTGATATGATGCTGCATTTTCTCGAACAAGCAGGGCAGCACCAGGCCAAACTCAAGAAGAAGGATGATGAGATTGCCCTCCTCCGGACCAAGGATGAAGAAATTGCCAAGCTTAAGGCAGACATGAAAAAACTCAAGGCGCTCCACAAATCCAAACTTGAGAAAGCAGGCCCGAATTTCACTGAAGAGCGAGAACGCCTCAACCTCCAAATCGCCAAGGACCAAGAACTTCTTAAGGAGGCCGACGTTAAGCTTGAGTTGGCGAATGCTGAGCTTGCGTAACTCCGGGAGAGGCGTGACAATTGCACCAAGGAGCTGACCCGGATCCACAACCATATCTCTCGTAAGTTCTTTTTCTTCAGGTGCATGAATCTCTCCGGGTCAACCTCCTTCACTTATTTCACTTGTCTTATTTTTCCAGACAAATTTCTAGAGGGCAATGCCATTGCAACTACTGATGTTGCCAAGTTCTGCCAGCAGAGGGGTACTCCAATTGTTCCTGGTGCTGAAGAGATTTCCTATGACATGGAGGACTTGCTGGTCAGCTTGTCTTCCCGTGTCGAAATTGTGAGGAACTATGGCAAGGATATCCTAGATGTGGCAATCCGGATCTTCAATGCCTTTTGGCCTGATGAAGATACTCCGGAGGGTGCCGCTGCTCTTACTGCCAAGTTAATGGAGTGCGAAACCCAACTTGATCTTTGGAGGGAGTCCGCAGGACGCGCCGGAGCAGAAATCATTCTCCACTACGTGCTTACGTGGTATAAGAAAATCAACCTCAATCTTCTTGAGCGGATGCGCACCAGATCAAGGTGGTCCAATGACCCGGATTGGATAGCTCGGCGCAAGGCTTATGCCCATAACCTCATTCAGTATGCCCCCATCCATCAATGGAATGAGGGACCAAGCTTCCTTGGCACCGCCGACGACGAAAATGCCGAAGATGATTCGGGTGATGACGAAGAGGATGAAGCCTCGGACGTCGAGGAAGGCGAAGATGATGTTGAAGCCGAGGCTGGAGCTGCCCCTGCTGGTGCCGAATTACCTCCCCCTGCTGCTCCTTGAGCAAAAACACTTTAAAGTTTATCAGATCCCCGGTATGCCGGGTGCAATTGTATTAAGCACATAAGTTATATTTTTTCTACTAAGTTTTTATGCTGGATTATCTTGGGCGTAGTCCCCGAGTTTCATTTTCTTGTTTCTCCAATTTCTTGGCTCGGCTCGTGTCCACCTTGGTTCGGTTTTATGACTTACGAGTCTGAGTTTCAAAAATTGACTTAACAATACTGGGAAACTTTAGGATTAGCTCAAAATAATTCAGCGTAGTAAATATAAGGTAAACACAAGGTTAGTCCGAAAAACAAACATCGGCTCAATTAAGTTCCTTTCCTTAGTCGTTTTTCATGTGCTACGCAATTCCAAACTTGTTCTCTTGCTTGCCATGAAGCCAAATCTTGTTGGACAGCAGCAAGTCGAAGAGTTGGGTTTTTGGTGCTCACACACTACTGATCCGGCTTAGGTAGAAGCACCTTACGCCGCCGACATATAAATAACAACTACAGAAGACAACAAATATTATTAAGGCAGTCCCTGAGTTACTGCTCGAGGTGCCAACATTTCATTGATAAGCTCATTGCCGGCATACATACCGACATATGAGAGACTCGGATACATACACTTCTTTGCTAAGTGTTGAAAGGACGGAGTAGAGCTACATTCCATGGACGCTTAGATTCCTTGCTGGACCTGTCCGCCTTGTTCTTCTCCTGCGGTTTTGCATCGATGAGATAATATGAGTCATTGTGCAATTCTTTGCTCACAATGAATGGCCCTTCCCATGGGGGGATAACTTGTGCATGCCGGCAGTACGTTGTACCAACCTGAGTACCAGATCACCTTCCCGGAAAATTCGGGGGTTTACTTTCCGGCTATGATAGCGTCGGAGATTTTGCTGATATATGGCGGATCTGGACAGTGCCAATTCTCTCGCTTCTTCCAGCAGATCAACGTCATTTTTCTGGGCTTCTTGCACTTCGGCTTCTGTGTATTGGGTGAACCTAGTCGAGTCATGCTCTATGTCGGCTGGTAATACAGCTTCTGCCCCATATACCAGAAAGAATGGCGTACAGCCTATTGATCGATTCGGAGTTGTTCTTAAACTCCACAGTACCACTGGTAGTTCTTCTATCCAGCACCCCGCTGATCTTTGTAGCGACTTAATGAGTCGGGGTTTTATCCTGGATAATACCAATCCGTTGGATCTTTCCACTTATCTGTTCGATGCGGGGTGAGCTACCGAGGCTACGTCTAGCCGGATCTTCTTATCTCGGCAGAATCACGCAAATGCTCCTTCAGCAAAATTTGTGCCATTATCTGTTATGATACTGTGAGGATAACCGTATCTCAAGATGATATCTTTGAGGAATGTCACGGCGGTAGCTCCATCACATTTTCTTATTGGCTTCACCTCAATCCATTTTGTAAACTTGTCAACCATGACCAAGATGTGGGTCATGTTCCCTCTTGCTGGTTTGAAGGGGCACACCATATCCAAACACCATACGGCAAATGACCAGGTAATTGGTATGGTCTTGAGCTCCGATAGTGGCATATGTGTCTTTGTAGCATATCTTTGACAACCATTGCACTTTCTTACCAGATCTTCTGCTTGTTCCAAGGCACTTGGCCAATAAAACCTATGACGGAAAGCTTTTGCTACCAAGGATCTAGACGAGGCATGATGTCCACATTCCCCTTGATGTACATCTCGGAGGATGTCAAGCCCTTCTTCTGGGTCAACACATCGCTAGAGAACGTTTGTCACACTCCTTTTGCATAGCTTGGAATTGATGATCGTGTATGCTTTTGCTCTCCTCTGAGTTTGCCTGGAAAGCACCTCCTCAGCGGGTAAGGTTCCATCTTTCAGGAATTGAAATATGTGCAGTGCCCAAGCTGGTATAGCTCGCACTGGGAACACATCCTCAGCAATTTCCATCTGATCCACCGGCATAACCTCAGCCGGATCACACTGCGCAGTCCCCGGGTTTGCCGAGACAGGCCCCGGGTTTCGCGAACCACTTCCCACGTTAATGTCCATGGGCACAGCCTCCGATTCCGGATTTGCCGGGATATAAATTGACTCGGACTCTAGGGATGGCCTGATAGAGGGTTTTCTGAGGTGCTCTAGTGCTACACCTGGCGGGATTGCTTGCCAGGTTGATTCGAGCTTCGATAATACGTCGACAGCTTCATTTTCCACCCGAGGTATATGATGAAATTCGCATCCCTCAAAGTACCATGATATCTTCTGCACATGAAATCTGTATAGTGCCATATTTGCATCCAAGGCATCCCATTGTCTAGAGACTTGCTGGACTACTAGATCCGAGTCACCGAAGCATTGGATCCAACGTATCCCAATTTCTTTTGCCACTTTGAGCCCATGCACAAGTGCCTCATATTCCGCAACATTGTTTGATGTAGTGAAGTGGATCTGCAGCACGTATTTCAGCTGGTCCTTCTTGGGTGAGGTAAGCACAACTCCGGCACCTAACCCGATTTTTGTTTTTGACCCGTCAAAGTGCATTCTCCAGTAGTTCGGATTTGGCAATGGTGGATCATATTGCACCTCAGCCCAATCCACAAAAAAGTCAGCCACAGCCTAAGACTTGATTGCTTCTCTTCTGTCATATTGTGGTGCATAAGGGGCTAGCTCAATTGCCCATTTTGCAATCCTGCCACTTGCATCCTTGTTGCTCATTATCTTGGATATGGGGGCTTCACATATTACTTTGATTGGGTGCTCTTCAAAATAGTGCTTCAGCTTCTTAGCCGCCATATACACACCATATGCCACCTTCTGATAATGGGGATAGTTTTATTTCAAGGCTGATAATACCTCGCTCAGATAATATACTGGCATTTGCACTGACTTACCCTCCTCATCGCGCTCTACCACAATTACTGCACTTACAACTCGGTTGGTTGCGGCTATATAGAGCAACATTGGATCCTTTGATAGTGGAGAGGCTAACACTAGTCTAGTGGCTCACATTTTCTTTAATTGGATAAAGGCTTCATTGGCCTGTGGCGTCCAAATGAACTTGTCCGACTTTTTCATGAGTTGATAGAGAGGCAGTGCCTTTTCTCCCAACCGACATACAAACCGACTTAAGGATGCCAGGCAACCAGTGAACTTCTGGACATCGTTAAGGCACTTCGGAAGTTCCATTCGCTCTATGGCCCGGATTTTAGTTGGATTAACTTCGATACCTCGGCTGGAGACAAGAAATCCGAGTAATTTTCTAGCCGGGACACCGAAGGTACATTTCTCCGGATTAAGCTTCATTCGGAACCTCCTTAGGTTCGCGAATGTCTGCCTAATATCGTCAAGGAGCGTTTTGCTTTCCTTGGTCTTGATAACAACATCATCCACATATACCTGCACATTTTGACCAATTTGGTCGTGTAAACATTTCTGCATACATCTTTGGTACGTTGCCCCTGCATTACGTAAGCCAAAAGGCATGGTGCAATAGAAATAAGCCCCATACGGGGTGCTAAACGCAGTCTTTATTTGATCACTTGGGTTCAGAGGTATCTGGTGGAAACCAGAGTATGCATCAATGAACGACAACAGTTCACACCCAGCAGTGGAATCTATGACCTGGTCTATCCTTGGCAGTGGGAATGGATCTTTCGGACACGCCTTATTCAAGTTTGTGTAATCGATACACATACGCCAAACCACTGCCACGTTCGGATCATCCTTCTTCTTCTCCACCAGCACCGGATTAGACAGCCAATTTGGGTAAAGCACTTCCATGATAAATCCAGCTGCTAGCAGCCAAGCTATCTCATCTCCTATGACCTTTCTCCTGTCTTCGGCGAAGCGGCAGAGAGGTTGCTTCACCGGCTTTGCTCCGGGTCTTACGTTCAAAGAGTGCTCGGCCAACTCCCTCGGAACGCCTTGCAAGTCCTGTGTGGACCAAGCAAAAATATCCCGATTCTCACGGAGGAAGTTGACGAGCTCGCTTTCCTATTTGTCATTTAACCCGGCACTAATTGTTACGGTGCGCTCTGGGAACATATCGTCAACAGGTACTTTCTTGGTATCCTTCATCGCTTGAAATGATACACTACCATGCGGGTTACTCAGCGCCGGCATATACTGCTGCGCGGACTAAGCCAATGCCGCCACCTCCTGGATCTTTCTCTTCTCTTGCGCAATCACGAGTGACTCGGCCAGGTTAGACCCGGTTGACGCGCACTCAATGGAACATCGGAAATCACCAGTTATGGTAATCACACCATTTGGCCCGGGCAGCTTCATCTTCAAGTAACCGATGTGAGTACTTGCCATGAACTTGTTCAGAGCTGGCCTGCCGAGCAACGCGTGATATGCGCTCTCCAAATTGGCAACCTCGAATTCCAAATTCTCCGTTCGGCAGTTATCTCTCGTGCCGAACAACACGTCAACCCGGACCTTGCCAATGGGTTCGCAGGAAATGCCTGGCACAATGCCATGGAATGTTGTCCTTGTAGCTTGGAGCATGTTCTCCGAGATACCCAACTTGCGCATTGTGTCCAAGTACATGATGTTTATGTTGCTACCATTGTCAATCAGCACCTTTGAGAACCTCACATTGATGTTTGGCCCAATGAATGTTGGGTCCAACACTAGCGCATATGAACCAGGACTTGGCATAAGCTTGGGATGATCTTTGATGCTCCAGGTAATTTCCTCATCCGACCAAGGCATATACCTCGTCACCACTGGAATTACCGCATTAACTTCCATGTGTCGGCGCTACAAGCTCTTTCTGTCTGTCTCCTCTGTGGTGAACACACAGTAACTCTGATGATGCTCTCTGTACTCATTTCTCCCCTCATTTCTGAGGTACCTTTGATCGAGTTGATGTTGTTCTTCCACTTGATGCACTACATCCCTTCTCCCATGGTTGTCATACCTCGGCGGAGGGGGAGGCAACATTAACTGTTGCGTGTTTTCTCGGAGAGCAATTGCGTGTTTTCTCCTTCCGAGGTGCCTGAGCTTTTCCCGAACCACTTTGTTCTATCTTTCGCATCCACTCACACTGCCTGGTTGTGTGACCCACTAGGTTACTCGGATTTGGCGTGTGAAATTTACACGGCTGATCCAGCATGGCGTCATAAGTATACCTCGGACGGTCCTTCTTTTCCTGCCATTGTTTCTTTTGCTCTAGCGTCCAAGTTTTCTTGCCATCATTCCTTGGGGTCCATTGCTACCCTTCAGTTTTCTGACGTTGGTTGCTTCCTGCTCCGGGCTGATCTTGATTCATAGCAGCAACTTGTTGTGAACTGTACCGGTAATCCGGTCTATCATCTCTTCTTTTACCCCGTTAATCATTCCTCCGGGATGATCCGGCCCCATCTCGCTGATAGCCCTCCTCGCTTGACTCGTTTGACATGAGCCTAGGCTGAGTTGGATCACCCAACGCGTACGAATTAGCAATCCGGATCATCTCTGCCAGTGTAGTTGGCATATCTCTTTGCAACCTTTGCCATAGCATGCTTGCATATCTACATCCTTGCGCAAACCAAGCTATGGCCTATGACTCAATTACACCCTCACATGAGTTTCACACTATGCACCAACGGGTTAAGAACTCCCAGTCTATCTCATTCGGTCTCTGCTTGCACATTGACAGGGTCTGTGACCTGTTGGGCCTCTGATACGTGCTTGAGAAATTACTAACAAACATTTCCTCAAAATCGATCCAACAGTTAATACTTCCGGGTGGCAAATTGTTCAGCCATACCCTCGCTGGCCCCTCCAGCATCTAGGGTAAATATCTCACAGCCCATCTCAAGTTGCCTGTAGCAATTTTTACAGCTGTTGCATAGTTAATCAACCAATCCTCCGGCTTTGTGCTGCCTTCATATGTCTTAGTGCCTCTAGGTAACTGGAAGTTAGGTACCGGAGGTTCCTTCATGATTCGGGGCCCAAAACACGCTAGACCCGGAGGACCTTGACACTCAATCTGCTCCGACCTATACAACCGATTTAGTTTTAACCTAGCATCGTCAGGCATCAAGTTCCTGCTTCCCAATATTGACCCTAGTACGTGATAGTCCGGCTTGGGATACCCAACGTTCGCCATTTCCAAATCACCATCATTGTATCTATCTTGCTCATGTGGAGCTGCTCTCTGTTGCATACCTTGGCCGGCACTGCGCTCTTGCCGTGGTATATTCCGTTGCTGCGGTTGCCCTACACCTGCCGAATTACGCTATCTGGCATTGCCGTTTACAACGTTCCCTTGACCGACATTGCCTTGGTCGCGATTACCTCGGACAGCTTCACCTCGGTTCACACTTCGTCGATCCTCATTTCTCTGCACTTCTTTTCCTTTCCCTGCCCTTGCCGGGTCATATGGGACTATTTGTTTGTTTCTCCTGGCCGAGGTTACTACCTCTGCTCTCCTAGGACCTCCATGTGGAGATGATGCAGCTCCAGCGGACTTCTCCAGGTTACCCACCACCGAATGAATGATTTTGGAGGCCCCAGCTCTCTCTGGATTAGCCCTGAGCAACTCCTCATTTTGCCTGTTGGCGATCCGAACCAACTCATTAACCCTTTCCTGCTGTCTCTGGTGGGCTTCACCCGTCAGTGTTGGAGATATGCCCAAGAGGCAATAATAAAAGTGGTTATTATTATATCTTTGTGTTTATGATGAATGTTTGCATCCCATGCTATAATTGTATTATTAGGAAACACTAATACATGTGTGTTTTGTAAACATAAAAGAGTCCCTAGTAAGCCTCTTGTTGAACTAGCTTGTTGATTAATTGATGATCATGGTTTCCTGATCATGGACATTAGGATGTGATTAATAACAAGGTTATATCATTAGGAGAATGATGTGATGGACACACACCCGTAGTAAGCGTAGCATAAGATCAAGTCATTAAGTTCATATTGCTATAAGCTTTTAAATGCATAGTAACCTAATCCTTCGACCATGAGGTTGTGTTAATCACCATCACCGGATGGGTACTTTGATGACATCAAACGCTGCTTCGTAACTGGGTGGTTATAAAGGTGTCATTGGGTATTCTGAAAGTATGTGTTGAAGCGCATGGACCAAGATTGGGATTTGTCCATCCATATGACGGATAGATATGCTCTGGGCCCTCTCGGTGGAATGTCATCTAGTTAGCTTGCAAGCATGTGACTGGGTCACAAGGGATGACATAACATGGAACGGGTAAAGAGTACTTATCAGTAACGAGGTAGAAATAGGTATGGAGATACCGACGATCAAACTTCGGATAAGTATAGTATCGCGAGACAAATGGAATTGGTTTCATATGTAAACGGTTCTATCGATCACGAAGTCATCGTTGAGTATGTGGGAGCCATTATGGATCTCCAGGTCCCGCTGATGGTTATTGATAGGAGATGTGTCTCTGTCATGTCTACATATTCACGAACCGTAGGGTGACACACTTAAGGTTCGAAGTTGTTTTAAGTAGATATGGAATGTGCGTTGGAGACCGAATGTTGTTCGGAGTCTCGAATTGGATCCGTGACATCATGAGGAGATCCGGAATTGTCCGGAGAATAAGATTCATATATTGGGGATCATTTTCTGATTTAGGAAATGTTCCGGAGTATTTGTATGAGGATTCTAGAAGGTTTCGGAATGTTCCGGAAGGTTCTGGAAGAATTCTTGGAGTTTGCTTGAAAACCAAGAAAGGGATCAAGGAGTCCTTGTGGGGCAAGACAAGGAGTCGTGGGGGAGGAGGACTCCTTCCCCCCTCCCCAATCCGCCGGCCAAGGAGGGAGGGGAGTCCTACTAGGACTCCCCCTCCCATGGCGCCCTCCCTCCTTTAAATAGAGGGGTGGAGGCGCCACCCCCCTAGCCCCCTCCACCACTCCAAACCCTAGCCGCCTCTCTCCTCTTTCTCTCTTCTTCTCAGGCTTAGGCGAAGCCCTGTAGAATTCTCTACTCCACCACCACCACCACGCCGTCGTGCTGCTGGGATTCCGTGGAGAAGATCTACTACCTCCGCTGCTCGCTGGAACGAGGAGAGGAAGGTCTGCTTTGACTCCGCACGTGTGACCGACTGCGGAAGCGCTGCCGGAACGCGGTGCCGGAAGGATCGTCCACAAGATCTTGAGATCGGCAAGTGATCGACTACATCAACCACGAGATCTAATCTCGTAACGCTTTCGGATCTACAAGGGTTAGTACAGATCTATCTCGTTGCACATGTCTAATAGATTAGATCTTGGCTTTTATCTAGATTAGATCTGGGTTTTGTTCGTTCTTGCGATAGAAATTTTTTGTTTTCCATGCTACGAACCCATCAGTGGTATCAGAGCCGTGTCTATGCGTAGATCTGTTGCACGAGTAGAACACAATGGTGTTGTGGGCGTTGGTTCTCGTGCCGTCTTTTGCTTTGTGTACTTTGCATCTTGCGGCATGGTGGGATGAAGCGGCTCGGGCTAACCTTACATGTCATCACACATGAGACTTGCTCCACGCTTGACGTGTAACTTGCTTTGCACAAGTGGCTTTGCGGGTGTCTGTCTCTCCCACCATAGTATAGATCTAATTTACACTTTGCACTTGATAGCACTTGTATCAACGTTGTGGTTCAGTTTCGTAGGTAAGATCCGTTCTTGTTCGAAAGCCCCAAACCACGTAAAACATGCAAAGAAAATTAGAGGCGTCTAACTTGTTTTTGCAGGGGTTTTGTGATGTGATATGGCCATCATGTGATTGTGATTGTATTTGATGTATGCAATGATCCTTGTTGTAATATGGCAACCGGCAGGAGCCTAATGGTTGTCTTTAATTCTGTTAAGACCTGCGTGTCTATTCATCTTGTAATCGCTTTATTCCAAGTAGTTGTAATAGTTGCTAGTGATGATGGACAACCATGAAGCGGCGCCACTGACCTTGACACAATGCTGGTGATGATGGAGATCATGTTCGTGCTTTGGAGATGGAGATCAAAGGCGCAAGAAGAAAGGGCCATATCATATCACACTAATTATGAATTGCCTGTGATGTTAATCCTTTATGCATCTTGTATTGCTTAGATCGTGACGGTAGCATTATAAGATGATCCCTCTCACTAAATATCAAGTAATAAAGTGTTCACCCTTAGTTGGCACCGTTGCTAAGACTCGTCGTTTCGAAGCATCTCGTGATGATCGGATGTGATAGATTCTACGTGTGCATACAACGGGTGCAAGCCAGATTTGCACATGCGGAAAGTAAGGTTATCTTGACGAGCCTAGCATGTACAGACATGGTCTCGGAACACGGAATACCGAAAGGTAGAGCATGAGTCATATAAATGATATGATGAACATGAAGATTGTTCGCCAATGAAACTACATCTTCTCTCGTGAAGATCGGACTTGGTGTAGTGGACTTGGTTCGTGTAATCACTAAGACAATGTGAGGGATGTTGTTTTGAGTGGGAGTTCACCTAGCTAATTTAAGAATTAAATTTGAACTCAATTTATCATAAACTTAGTCTAAACTACTTGCAAATTTGTTGTAGATTATGGCGACCCCCTCCATCCATTTCAATGCGTTCCTAGAGAAAGAAAAGCTTAAGAACAATGGAAGCAATTTCACGGACTGGTTCCGTGGACTGAAGATCGTCCTCAAGGCTGGTCAGTTGACCTATGTGCTCGAAGCACCGCTAGGTGACCCACCTGCAGAAGATGCCATCGATGACGTAAAGAATGTTTACGCCACTCGGAAAAATCATTACTCCACAGTTCAGTGTGCCATCCTATATGGTTTAGAAGCGGAGCTCCAGAAGCGTTTTGATCACCACGACCCGTTCGAGATCATTAAGGAGCTCAGGCTAATTTTTGAGACTCGCGCGGCCATGGAGAGCTATGAGGCCTCCGAAAAGTTCTTTAACTGTAAGATGGAAGAGGGAAGCTCCGTTAGCGAGCACGTGCTCACCATGTCTGGGTACGCAAACAAGCTCCAAGAGTTGGGGATATCAATTCCTAATGAGTTAGGGATTCACCGTCTCCTCCAATCACTGCCACCGAGTTATAAGAACTTTGTGATGAACTACAATATGCACTGCATGAACAAGACATTGCCTGAACTATCGTCCATGCTGAAAACTGCTGAAGTGGAGATCAAGAAGGAGCACCAAGTGTTGATGGTCAATAAGACCACCAATTTCAAGAGACAGGGCAAGCCTAAGAACAAGGGCAACTTCAAGAAGGACGGCAAGAAAGCTGCCGCACCTGCTAAGAAGCCCAAGGCTGGTCCTAAGCCTGAAACTGAGTGCTTCTACTACAGGGGTGCTGGTCACTGGAAGCGTAACTGCCCCAAGTACCTGGCGGATCTGAAGAACAGCAACATCAAGAAGAAAGGTATATTTGATATATATGTTATTGATGTGTATCTTACTAGTAATCGTAGTAGTGCCTGGGTATTTGATACTAGTTCGGTTGCTCATATTTGTAACTCGAAACAGGAGCTGCGGAATAAACGAAGACTAGCGAGAGACGAGGTGACGATGCGCGTTGGAAATGGCTCCAAGGTTGATGTGATTTCCGTCGGCACGCTCCCTCTACATCTACCTTCGGGATTAGTTTTAAATTTGAATAATTGTTATTTGGTGCCTGCGTTAAGCATGAACATTATATCTGGATCTTGTTTACTGCGAGACGGTTACTCTTTTAAGTCTGAGAATAAAGGTTGTTCGATTTATATGAGTAATATCTTTTATGGTAATGCACCTGAGATGAATGGTTTATTCTTACTGAATCTCGATAGTAGTGATACACATGTTCACAACATAGATGCTAAACGAATAAAATTGAATGATAATTCTACATACATGTGGCACTCTCGTCTTGGTCACATTGGAGTGAAGCATATGAAGGAACTCCATTCTGATGGACTTCTTGAATCACTTGATTTTGAATCACTTGAAAGATGCGAAGCATGTCTAATGGGAAAAATGACTAAGACTCCATTCTCTGGAATAATGGAGCGAGCTACAGACTTATTGAAAATAATACATACCGATGTGTGCGGTCCAATGAGTGTAGCATCGCGTGGTGGATATCGTTATGTTCTCACTTTCACGGATGACTTAGGTAGATATGGGTATGTCTACTTTATGAAACATAAGTCCGAAACTTTCGAGAAGTTTAAGGAATTTCAAAGTGAAGTGGAAAATCATCGTAACAAGAAGATTAAGTTTCTGCGTTCTGACCGCGGAGGTGAATATCTAAGTTATGAGTTTGGCATGCATTTAAAGAAAGGTGGAATACTTTCGCAGTTGACACCGCCGGGAACACCACAGCGTAATGGTGTGTCCGAACGTCGTAATCGAACTCTCTTAGATATGGTTCGGTCTATGATGTCTCTTACAGATTTACCGCTATCATTTTGGGGCTATGCATTAGAGACAACCGCATTCACTTTAAATAGGGCACCATCTAAATCCGTTGAAACGACACCGTACGAATTGTGGTTTGGTAAGAAACCTAAGTTGTCGTTCCTTAAAGTTTGGGGTTGCGAAGCATATGTAAAGAAGTTACAACCTGATAAGCTTGAACCCAAAGCGGAGAAATGCGTCTTCATAGGATACCCTAAAGAAACAATTGGGTATACCTTCTATCATAGATCCGAAGGCAAAGTTTTCGTTGCCAAGAATGGATCCTTTCTTGAGAAGGAATTTCTCTTGAAGGAAGTGACTGGAAGGAAAGTAGATCTCGATGAGGTTATTGAACCTTCTCTCGGATTTGAGAGTAGCGCAGCACCGGAAGATGTTTTTGTGCCGCCTGCACCAATTGGAGAGGAAGCTAATGATAATGATCATGAAACTTCAAACGAAGTTGCTGCTGAACCTCGCAGGTCAACAAGGGTTCGAACCACTCCTGATTGGTATGACTCTGCCTTGAATGTCATGTTGGTGGACAACGCTGATGACCCTGCGACGTATGAAGAAGCTATGGTGAGCCCAGATTACGACAAATGGCTAGAAGCCATGAAATCCAAAATGGGATCCATGTACGAAAACCAAGTATGGACTTTGGTGGACTTACCGGATGGCCGTAAGGCTGTCGAGAACAAATGGATTTTCAAGAGAAAAACAGATGCTGATGGTAATGTTACCGTCTATAAAGCTCGACTTGTCGCGAAAGGGTTCTGACAAATTCAAGGAGTTGACTATGATGAGACTTTCTCACCAGTAGCGAAGCTAAAGTCTGTGAGGATTTTGTTAGCAATTGTTGCACATTTCGATTATGAGATTTGGCAGATGGATGTCAAAACGGTGTTCCTTAATGGTGACATTGAGGAAGAGTTGTATATGGTACAACCCAAGGGTTTTGTCGATCCTAAAGATGCTGACAAGGTATGCAAACTTCAGCGCTCCATTTATGGACTGAAGCAAGCATCCCGGAGTTGGAATCAACGTTTTGATAAAGTAATCAAAAACTTTGGATTTATACAAACTTATGGAGAAGCTTGTATTTACAAGAAAGTGAGTGGGAGCTCTGTAGCATTCCTAGTACTATATGTAGATGACATATTGTTGATTGGGAATGATATAGAACTTCTTAATAGTGTCAAAACCTATTTGAATAATAGTTTTTCAATGAAGGATCTTGGCAAAGCGGCATATATTCTAGGCATCAAGATTTATAGAGATAGATCAAGACGCCTAATAGCGCTTTCACAAAGTACATACTTAGACAAAGTTCTAAAGACGTTTAGAATGGAAGAGAGCAAGAAAGGGTTCGTGCCCATGTTGTCAGGTAAGACCTTAAGTAAGACTCAAAGTCCAGCTACGGCAGAAGATAGAGAAAAGATGAATAATATTCCCTATGCCTCGGCCATAGGTTCTATCATGTATGCCATGCTGTGTACAAGACCTAAAGAGGACTAAGGATATGGTTCTTTCTTATGGAGGTGATGAACAGCTTGTTGTAAACGGTTACACCGATGCTAGTTGGAACACCGATCCGGATGACTCGAAGTCACAGTCGGGATACGTATTTATTTTGAATGGTGCTGCAGTGAGCTGGAGGAGTGCAAAGCAAAGCGTTGTGGCGAAATCTTCAACTGAATCGGAATACATCGCTGCTTTGGAGGCTGCTCAAGAAGCCATATGGATGAAAGAATTCATTACTGAACTTGGCATGGTTCCCAGTGCATTGGACCCGATGGCCATCTACTGTGACAACACAGGTGCCATAGCTAATGCACAGGAGCCAAGGTCACATAGCAAGCTGAAGCACATCAAGCTACGTTTCCACGCTATTCGCGAGTATGTCCGAGATGGTGACATAAAGATTTGCAAAGTACACACTGATCTGAATGTGGCAGATCCGTTGACTAAACCTCTCCCTAGGGCAAAGCATGACCAACACCAGAACGCTATGGGTGTTAGGTATATTACCATGTAATCTAGATTATTGACTCTAGTGCAAGTGGGAGACTGTTGGAGATATGCCCAAGAGGCAATAATAAAAGTGGTTATTATTATATCTTTGTGTTTATGATGAATGTTTACATCCCATGCTATAATTGTATTATTAGGAAACACTAATACATGTGTGTTTTGTAAACATAAAAGAGTCCCTAGTAAGCCTCTTGTTGAACTAGCTTGTTGATTAATTGATGATCATGGTTTCCTGATCATGGACATTAGGATGTGATTAATAACAAGGTTATATCATTAGGAGAATGATGTGATGGACACACACCCGTAGTAAGCGTAGCATAAGATCAAGTCATTAAGTTCATATTGCTATAAGCTTTTAAATGCATAGTAACCTAATCCTTCGACCATGAGGTTGTGTTAATCACCATCACCGGATGGGTACTTTGATGACATCAAACGCTGCTTCGTAATTGGGTGGTTATAAAGGTGTCATTGGGTATTCTGAAAGTATGTGTTGAAGCGCATGGACCAAGATTGGGATTTGTCCATCCATATGACGGATAGATATGCTCTGGGCCCTCTCGGTGGAATGTCATCTAGTTAGCTTGCAAGCATGTGACTGGGTCACAAGGGATGACATAACATGGAACGGGTAAAGAGTACTTATCAGTAACGAGGTAGAAATAGGTATGGAGATACCGACGATCAAACTTCGGATAAGTATAGTATCGCGAGACAAATGGAATTGGTTTCATATGTAAACGGTTCTATCGATCACGAAGTCATCGTTGAGTATGTGGGAGCCATTATGGATCTCCAGGTCCCGCTGATGGTTATTGATAGGAGATGTGTCTCTGTCATGTCTACATATTCACGAACCGTAGGGTGACACACTTAAGGTTCGAAGTTGTTTTAAGTAGATATGGAATGTGCGTTGGAGACCGAATGTTGTTCGGAGTCTCGAATTGGATCCGTGACATCACGAGGAGATCCGGAATTGTCCGGAGAATAAGATTCATATATTGGGGATCATTTTCTGATTTAGGAAATGTTCCGGAGTATTTGTATGAGGATTCTAGAAGGTTTCGGAATGTTCTGGAAGGTTCTGGAAGAATTCTTGGAGTTTGCTTGAAAACCAAGAAAGGGATCAAGGAGTCCTTGTGGGGCAAGACAAGGAGTCGTGGGGGAGGAGGACTCCTTCCCCCCTCCCCAATCCGCCGGCCAAGGAGGGAGGGGAGTCCTACTAGGACTCCCCCTCCCATGGCGCCCTCCCTCCTTTAAATAGAGGGGTGGAGGCGCCACCCCCCTAGCCCCCTCCACCACTCCAAACCCTAGCCGCCTCTCTCCTCTTTCTCTCTTCTTCTCAGGCTTAGGCGAAGCCCTGCAGAATTCTCTACTCCACCACCACCACCACGCCGTCGTGCTGCTGGGATTCCGTGGAGAAGATCTACTACCTCCGCTGCTCGCTGGAACGAGGAGAGGAAGGTCTGCTTCGACTCCGCACGTGTGACCGACTGCGAAAGCGCTGCCGGAACGCGGCGCCGGAAGGATCGTCCACAAGATCTTGAGATCGGCAAGTGATCGACTACATCAACCACGAGATCTAATCTCGTAACGCTTTCGGATCTACAAGGGTTAGTACAGATCTATCTCGTTGCACATGTCTAATAGATTAGATCTTGGCTTTTATCTAGATTAGATCTGGGTTTTGTTCGTTCTTGCGATAGAAATTTTTTGTTTTCCATGCTACGAACCCATCAGTCAGACCCTCTAACTCGGGGCGCAGTTGCGTCTACTTTTCTGAGGTTCTTTGCCGGGGTACTATACTTTGGCAGCCCCACAGACAAACAGTTCTCTGATTCCTCAATCCTGGTATCACCCTCTTTGTTCATTTCACTCATGAGGTTTCTCCCCTTCACTTTTATAGCATCTACCTTATTTTCCTTTGCGTACTCGTGCAGCGTCATGTTCAATGACTGCTGAGCCACGGCTATATTTTTTGCACCCTCTAGGATTTTCTGCCTAGTTTCCTCTAACTCGGCCTGTGCCTGAGCCGGGTCTACTACTGCTGCTACCGGGCTTGCCAAGCTATCTATTGCCTGCTGCAGGACATTCTCTGGCCTCTCTAGAGGAGGACCTCTACTTTTCCTCGGTGCCTTAGGTGTTACCTCCGGATCAGGCGCTGGATCCTTGCTCGCACCAGCGCCTGGCGCAGTCATCATCACCTCGGCGTGGTCAGGGGAGCGAGTGATACGCGCCCCACGAGCCGCGCTATGGGGTGGCTCGCCTCCTTCGACGACGTGTCGCGGGTGAACGCATGACACATCGACAACAATGTAGATCTTGTGCACGCCAAGCTTGACGAAGAGGCCGTTGCGCGGAAGAGGACGCTTGCCGAAGCAGTCAGCGTTGTCGCTGATGAAATCCAGCGCTCCAAAGTGCTGAACGAGCCCGGAGACGATGCGTTCGCCAGTGCTGATGAGGTTTCCCGTCTGGATCTTCACCCCTTCTAGCGCCGCTAGCCCCATGGTGGGCGCCAACTGTCGTGGTGGTGTCACGGCACATGCCATGGATAGGCTAAAGGTGGGTGTCGTCGGATTGATGACAAGTACGCCATGAGGGGGTCCTCGAGGCGTGCGGAAGAGAGAGGGGTGAGACGTACGGTATTCCGGGACGGTGAGCACACAAGTTTACCCAGGTTCGAATCCGCCGGCTTTGGACGGATCCTACTCCTACTAGCAATCCAGTACTACGGCAGAGCCGGAATATGGGTTACAATGGTATCGCCTATGCGAGTTGAGGGTCTAAAGTATTAGGTGTCCTAAAGGCTCTCCCTAGGACGGCTTATATAGATATCCGGCCTAGGGTTTACAGGAGAGATCAATCTGGCTAGGACTAAGAGTTGGTTACAGAGTACATCTTGAACTACAAGTAACATTATGGGCCTAAGTCGGTAAGTCTTCTGGGCCTTCCCGTAGCCGGATTGGACTCCGTCTTCTCTCCCGACTGGGCCGCCCGTGAAGCAAAGCTCTAACCCGAAGTGGGCCACCCTGGTCAGTGAGGAACTGTGAGGATACCCGGAAAGTATATCCCTAACAGCAGCCCCCGGAGGCCTCCAAGATCCAAAGTCAGATTTTATCATCATCTAGCTTGACCTTCGGCTTGCGGAATCTTGAAGGGTTCCTGAAACTTTACAAAAATACGATTCGGGTCTTAAAAATAAGTCGGACCTATCAATTAGTTACTTGGATTTTCCAGCTCGATTTTAAACTAAGCCGGAACTTGGTTTCCACGCCACCTGACACAAGCATGGTCAAGTCACGTCATCTGACAGGCGTGCTGTCAGCACGACCGTTGGTGGGTCCGCGGTTCATGGAACCGAGGCGCCGTTTCAATGCGAGCATGGAGATCGAGGAGACACAATCATCGCGTGGGTCCTTCCCAGTTCTTTCCACGACGCGTGGCGGTTACACTGTAGCATTTGCACGAATCTTGGCGCAGTTAGGTGGATATAAGGGGTTTGGATTTCTACTTCCCCTTTCCACTAGTCTTTGTCGTTTCCTTTCCTCCCAATCCTCCTGCATGCCCAGAGCTCTCTCGTCCTTCCCCCCACAGAAAACTCCCAGCGCCGCCGCTTTTAGGTCACTTTCTCACCGGAGAAAAATGGCTTCATCATCTTCTTCCTCTGGTTTGGCGGCGGCGTCGGCGAAAGCAGCTACGGAGAAGGAGAGCTTCCGGGGAATCTGGATCCCCTGCGCCCTTGACGAGGACATCCTCAAGAACGTGGAGAAGGAGGGGCTTCTCGCCGCAGGCGACTGGCGGAGCGGCTCCAGCGAAACCGACCCCAACCCGCGCGAGGGCAAGCGTGTCCACTTTGGCACCCATCTGGACCGAGGTCTGTCTTTTCCTCCCTCGGAGTTCTTCTCCGAGGTGATAGATCACTATGGAGTTCAACTCCACAATCTTCCTCCCAATTCTCTTCTAGAAATGAGCGCATATGCTACTCTTTGTGAGGGCTTTCTCGGCATTAGGCCGAGCTTGCATCTCTTCCGGTACTATTTTCATGTCCGGAGAAATTCCATTACCACCGGTGTTCCTTACATCACCGACACCATTAGCTTTTCTGTTAGACGAGACCGGTCATATCCCAAAATTTCTGCCAGTGACTCGGTCAAACAATGGCCAGCCACTTTCTTCTATCATAGGGATATTCCGGCTCCCGACAAAGCTACTACTTTGCCGGCTTTTGTCGACGGAGCTGCCACGGCCCAGCCTTCCTGGGACGAGGCTGCTCCGGCTCTCACCGACGATCTGATCCTCGCTAAGAGGCAGATCGAATATCTGATCAAGCACATGGGTCTGAAGGGATCTGACTTGGTCCAGTGCTGGGTCTCACGTCGGATCTAGCCACTTCAGTACCACAGGGATAGACTGATGCATTCCATCACGTCTTCGAAAAAAAGACTCCCTCCGCATCAGCCCCAAATCCTACACCACTCAAGGCTACATCAGCCAGATCAAGTGGCTGATCAAGGAGCGGATCGAGAGGAGGATTCCGGAGATTTCTATGGACATGTACACAGCGGAAAACCCCGTGGTGCTGGTAAGCTTCCATCAATACACCATTTATGTGCTTCAATCTTTAAGTTATATACTGCAATGCTGATATGTTTTCTTATTTTCAGCTTGCTGACCTCCCTGAGTCGGAGCTTGCTCCACTCGAAGGATATCCTCCTGAGTTTTCTTAGGAGACTAAAGTGGTCCCATTGCCGGACCTTGCGCTCAAGAAGCGCAAAGCTCTGACAGTGGCTGTTGGCACAAAGGAAGTGCCTATTGTGAAGAGGTAACTTTCATTCACAATTTCTGCCTTTGTACCTTTCTCGAATTTCTTTTTGAGATGTAATGTTTCCGACTTTACTACATTCTCAGAGCAAAGCCTCTCATCAAGGGTAAGGCGAAAGGGATTCCTACGAAGCCCCTGCGACCGACGAAGCCCACCTTAGCTTCTCCTGCCGTGGCTCCTCCAACTCCTGTCCCTCAACCTTCTGCAATTCCGGCGATCATTGCTTCTCCGGTGGTCGCAGAAGATCCGGCTCCTCCAACGGAGTCTGCAATCCTTGGGTCGCAGACTGACGTCACCGTGGGTGCGTCAGCTCAAGATAAGGGTGAACCCTCATCGGGTAATGATCCCTCGGCTGAAGTCTTCACCGAAAACCTCCTCAGCAATCCGGGACTTGCCAAGTTTGGCCTATCCTGGAAATCTGCAGAGGAAATCCAGCGGCTGGCCAGGCAAGTCCTGGACAAAAGCCATCTATCCCCCGAGGACGAAGCGCAAGAAGCAGAGGATGTCAAGTTCTCTGACCTTCTCGCTCAAGTCCGCCTTCGCGACGAGAGGATCAGGACTAGCGAGCTTCCCACAGCCCCAGGAATCCCTCTTACCTTCGCCGAGAAGGTGGCAGCTGAAGTGAACGCGGGTTTAGACAAACTCACCCGCGAGCAATATGTAAGTCAGAATTCCAACTCTTGTTTTTACATTATGTTATATCATATCCTCTAGCCCCCAAGCATGAAGTAGGATATAGAATCTGAGTTTATGCTTCATTAGGATGCCAAAGAATGAACTAGTGTAGCCCCCAAGGCTCGTGCTGATATTTAGCAAAAAATATTAGCCCGAGTCTTAAGTAGCTTTCTGACTTTGGGTATTCTGACTTACAGAAAGTATGTTCCTATAACAAGAATTATTATCCAATGTCTGCGATAAGCGGAGAGAGATCAAAGCTCTCCGGCTTAAAAATGCTGAGCTCAAGGTAGCTAAGGATGAAGCCGAAGGTAAATCATTTCGAGATTCAAACCTTGTCTTATGATTTTTTAATGTCGAATTTCTGAACTGTTGTTCTTTTTGACTTATAGCGTTGGTGAAACAATCCATCGCTATGATTGAAGAGGCTGAGAACCTCAAGACCCTGGTGGTGGAGAACAAGGGACTCCGCCAAGAGCTGGATAAGCTCAAGGCGGATCATGAAAGGAGCATAGCTCAAGTCCTGGAATCCTCCTCCATGGCCACCGAAGAGCGTGATCGCAAGATTGCTGCTCAAGATAAAATTATCTCAGACCTCAGGAATGAGCTTGGTAGAGAGAAGGATATCTCCGAGGCGCTCTGGGCTGAACTCCAGAGTCTTCAGGAGGAGAAGACCAAGATTGATGACGTCATTCTTGGTACGTTCCATCTGTCTGACTTATCATTTCTTTGACTTTCATCAATGTCAGATTTTTCTTGACTTGTTTTGTGTATAGGTCCTCTGAACTTGACGGACTCTTCCTCCTCCGAGCCCCGCACCCACCGGCTTACTCAAGTCGGTGATCTTCTGCATGACTTCCGCCAGTCTATTGAAGACATTGGCGAGTCTCTCAGGATTCCGGACATGCCAAGCATGTCGGATTTTTAGGTGCGGGACAAGGCCAAGGAGATGCCGCAGCTTGTTCAGGACTAGAAGATGTCCTACGCGCGGATTGCTGCGCAGAACGCTCTCACCATGGTCACGAGCCACCATGGAAACATGGAGATATGGCAAGTGACCAGAGGGTACTGCAAGGTAGACGAAGACGGCCAGGAGTAAGACCTTCAAGCCATCATGCACTCCTGCGCCGGATACGGGTGCCACGTAGCTAATCTGACCAGCTACGAGATCCCCTTCTTCACCCGCGTAGATACTCCACCGCCTCCTCCAGAAGAAACCGAAGAAGTTTCTGACGATGAACGGACCACCTCGGATCCGGACATCTCGGAACGATATCAAGGCGGAGTAACCAGCGAGCCTACAGCTCCTTCATCTCCTCCTGCATCATAGATCAGAAAACTATGTATTATTCTAGAAAGACATGATGCGTTTTGTAAATATTAAGTACTATTGACTTTTGCTAGTGCTAAGCTTTTAATCTATTCAACACTTTTTGGCTTTTGAAATTTTTGCGTGCCTGAAATGTTCACATAAGCACTTGAAATTTTCCGTCTCTACTTATCGTTTATCTGGCTTTCCGCCTCGTCCCTTTCGTGAGCCGGCTAAACCTTCAGCAGAAACTTTGCCAAGCAACGGAGCTCAATTGCTAAACCAGTTGAAACTCGGAAACAAAGCCGTCTTCCAGTACCAACAATTCACTACTCGGAAGATACCCGCATCCAGCAATCAGACAAATAACCCAAGTAAAGACTAGAATTTTTTAGAGTTATACCCGAAGGTAGCAGTTTTAGAATCGGAAATCTAAACCAAAACGAACATGAGCATAAAGTACTTTCAAGCATTCTGGGATTTTTGACTATGACATGATCATTTAGGAAATAAGATGGTAAAAACTTCTCAGAAAAACTTTGAGGTAACCAAAAATTTTATTTCTCACAGAACATGTACATATATATGATTACAAAGAAGGATAAACTTAGAGTAAAAGGGACGTAGCTGAGAAATATTCCATGGTCTGTCTAACTCATCCGGATTTGTACTACCTCCAGCTCTCTTTCTCTTCTTAGTAGCAGGTCTTTCTTTGACTATCCTCGTGTCAGTTAAGTAGTACGATCCATTGTGTAATACTCGACTAACTAAAAAGGGCCCTTCCCATACTAGGGAAAGTTTGTGCTTTCTTTGTTGCACAAGCCGGAGAACCAAATCACCTTTATTGAAAGATCTAGTTCGGACTCTCTGGCTATGATACTTGTGTAACTTCTGCTGATAGGCTGTAGATCTCATTTCAGCAACGACACGAACTTCTTCGACTAAGTCGAGATCATTTTGTCAAGAAATCTCGGCATCCTCTTCGATATACGCGGCCACTCTAGGAGAAGTATGAATTAAATCGCTAGGAAGAACTGCTTCTGCGCCATAGACCAAGAAGAAAGGTGTGTATCCTGTTGACCTGTTTGGAGTTGTTCGTAAACTCCAAATTACAGAGGGTAATTCCTCTGCTCAAGCCCCCGCAGCACGTCGTAGTGGTGCTTCGAGTCTTGGTTTCAAGCCTTGTAGAATTAAACCATTTGCTCTTTCAACTTGTCCGTTAGCCTGTGGATGTGCGACTGACGCAATGTCAAGCCGGATATTTTGCTCATCATAGAATTCAGCCAATTCTCCCATTGAAAAGTTACTCCCATTGTCCGTGATAATACTATGTGGATAACCATACCGGATTATAACATCCTCGACAAATCTTTTGGCTGTTGCTCCATCACAACTAGTGACAGGTTTAGCCTCGATCCACTTTGTGAATTTGTCCACCATCACTAAGAGGTGAGTGAATCCACTTGGGGCTCGTTTAAAAGGTCCTACCATATCAAGCCCCTAGACCGCAAAGGGCCATGTTATAGGTATTGTTCGCAGCTGATCAGCCAGAACATGAGCTTGCTTGGCGTACTTTTGGCAGCCTTTGCATGTCTTGACTAATCGTTCGGCATCTGCCTGAGCTGTAAGCCAGAAAAATTCATGTCGAAAAGCTTTTTCCACTAAAGATTTGGCTGCAGCGTGGTGACCACACTCGCCTTCGTGGATTTCCCTTCAGATTTCCACTCCTTCTTCTGGAGATACACAGCACTGAAAAACCCCAGAAACACTCCATTTATAGAGCTCACCTTTAACAATAGTATAGGCTTTTGCTCGTCAAATAATCTGTCGGCTCAGTACCTCGTCTTCGGGTAATTTTCTATCTACCAAATAATCGAGGTAGGGTTGAGTCCAGCTAGGGATTATAGCCAGAACTGCTATCAAAGGTGAGTCGGATTTGGTCGGATATTCCTCATCTACTCCCTTTATCGAGGGAACTTTGAGGTGCTCTAAAAATGCGCCATCCGGGACCTCTTTCGGCACAGAGCCTATTCGAGATAGTGCATCTGCTTCCTCATTTTCTGCTCGAGGGATGTGTTGAACTTCAAACCCCTCGAACGATTTAGATAGATCATCCACGACAGCTTTATATGCTGCCATGTGCTTATTTGCATTACAAATATCCGAGACTTGCTGAGCAACAAGATCCGAATCTCCGTAACACATCAAACGTCGGACGCCAATCTCCTTAGCAATCCGGATTCCATGCAGCAGTGCTTCATACTCGGCAATGTTGTTTGTCGCTGTGAAGTGGATCTGCAACACGTATAAAAGTTTATCTCCTTGGGGTGATTTGAGCACCACGCCAGCCCCCGAGCCCCCTCGAGCCTTAGACCCATCGAAAAAGAGGGTCCAATATTCCGACTCAGGAAGGACCATGTTCTCCTTGGTCTCTATCCAATCAGCGACAAAGTCAGCAAGGATCTGGGATTTGATTGTTGTCCGGGGTTTGTACTCAATATCGAAAGCTGCAAGCTCTATGCCCCATTTGGCGACGCGTCCTGTGGCATCGCTATTGTTGATTATATCTCTCATGGGAGCTTTGCTCACCACGGTAATTGGATGCTCCTGAAAATAGTGTCGTAACTTACGAGATGCTAGAAAAACACCGTAATCCAACTTTTGATAGTGCGGATACCGCTGTTTTGATTATGTCAGGACCTCACTGACAAAGTACGTCGGACGCTGCACCAGGTGTTCCTGATTTTCTTCTCGTCTCTCCACTACCATAACGATACTGACAACCTAGCAATGTAGAGCAATATCGGTTCCTGAGGTTCGGGCGCTGCAAGGATAGGAGCAGATGAGAGTACTTTCTTCAGGTCTTATAGTGCAGCTTCAGCTTCGTCAGTCTAGACAAAATCCTTGGTCTTCTTCAGGAGTTTGTATAATGGTGCGGCTCTTTCACCAAGCCAGCTTACAAATCGACTGACTGCAGCAATGCAACCAGTTAATCTTTGTACATCCTTCAGGCGAGTTGGCCTGGAAATATTGAGAATAGCCTTGATCTTGTCGCGGTTCACCTCTATGCCTCTTTGAGACACGATGAAACCTAACAATTTTCCGGCTAGTATTCCAAAGAAGCATTTCTTCGGGTTAAGCATGATGTTGTATTTTCGTAGATTGGCGAACGTTTCCTCCAAGTCGGAAATCAACGTTTCCTTCTTTTTGGACATGACCGCGATATCATCCACGTATGCATGTACATTGCGTCCGAGTTGATCATGGAGGCAACGCTGCATCGTGCGCTGGTACGTAGCTCCTGCGTTCTTCAGCCCAAAGGGCATCGTAACAAAACAGAAGGTTCTGAAGGGGGTTATGAATGAAGTTTTGACTTTGTCAGATTCCTTCATCCAGATTTGGTGATAACCGGAATATGCGTCAAGAAAACAGAGGAGTTCTGAGCCTGCCGTAGAATCGATAACTTGATCAATTCTAGGCAAAGCGAACGGATCTTTTGGACAAGCCTTGTTCAAGGCAGTATAATCAACACACATCCTTAAATCAGTGGTGTCCTTTTTAGGGACCATTATAGGGTTGGCCGACCAATCAGTATGGATGACCTCTTCTATGAATCCGGCTAACTTGAGCCGCGCTAGTTCCTTAGCTATTGTCTTACGCTTTTCATTGCCAAACCGTCGTATGGACTGTTTGACGGGTTTAGCGTTCGGGTTTACATTTAGAGAGTGCTCGGCAAGTTTCCTAGGTACTCCGGTCATGTCAGATGGCTGTCATGCGAAGATATCTTGATTTGCTTGGAGGAACTTGACAAGCAGGCTTTCCTATGCGCTACTTAGGCCTACGCCTATCTGGGTCACCTTGGAGGGGTCATCATCCTTCAATGGTGTCGTCTTCGTCTCTTCTGATGCCTTGAACTCCGGATTTGGCTTTGTGACCTCCTTCTTCGTTGCGGGCATCTCGGATGGATCTATGCTCTTCTTGATCTCCTGGTACTCCTGGGCATGCAGCACGGCTTCGGCAAAGGCGGCATTTCCATCTTCGCACTCTCGTGCCTTCTTCGGGTCTCCCCTAATGGTGATCATGCCGTTGGGACCTGGAATTTTCATCATATTGTAAATGTAACATGGACAAGCCATAAAAGCCCAGTAAGCCGAACGTCCGAATATAGCGTGGTATGCGCTTTTGAACGGGACCACTTCAAAGGAAAGTGCCTCCGTCTGATAATTCTTTGGAGTTCCAAAAGTAACATCCAAAGTGATCTCTCCCAGGGAATTAGCTTGTCTTCCTGGGACAACTCCGTGAAAGATCACAGAGCTATGGTTCAGCTGTGTTTTTGAGATCTTCATCCGGCGTAGCGTTTTGACATAGAGAATATTGATGCTGCTACCACCGTCCATGAGGGTCTTGGAGAAACCATAACCGTCAGTAAGTGGATTGACGATTAAGGCGTATTTTCCTCGCCTGTGTAGTTTAGGCGGATGATCAGCGCGATCAAACATGATTGCCTCTTCCAACCAGTCCAGATACTAAGGGACAGCCGGAACTGTTGCATTGAGCTCGTGGAGAACTGCTTTCTTGACCTTTGCTGGTTGAGATCCGAGGAAGGTGACGTAAGTGTCCTTGGTGGGAAAAGTCTTCTTCCCTTCCGACATGGGATTTGAAGCATCAGCTTCCTCCATGTCGGAATCTTCCTTGGTCTCCTTGTCTTTTTCGGGATTTTTCTTTCCCTTCTTCCGCTTAGCTCTGTAGCCCGCGGTATCATATCTCTTGATGTCGTCATTAAAATGACATTCAGCGTTGGTGTGGGACAAGCCCCCATTGGCGTCTAAATGATGCACACATGGGTTATTGGCAATGTCGACCCAAGTGTAGGTTTTGCCTGGTTGTTGCTCTCCTCTGCCTTGGACCCTTGACGTCCCACGGCCACGCCCGCGGCTCCGCCACGTCCTCCTCGTCCTCCAGACCCGGAAACAGTAGTGACCACTGCTGTCTCCGCGTTGGGTTTTTCTTCCGAGGTATTTTTGCGCTTCTGAGCTTGTTGCTTTGGTTGTTTTGCTGACTGAGGCACAGCCAGGGCATTGAGTAATCCCTCTGTATCGTCGTCAGCATCTGCATACTTGCTCGCTGTTTCTATCATCTCCCCCAGATCAGTAACCTTGTCACACTTCAAGCGATGGCGCAGTAAACCAATTGGGAGACCTGCGATGAAAGCTTCAATCGCAGTTTGATCGTTTACACCTTCGCAGGAGTTCTTTGTGTCAATCCATCGTCCGAGATAATCCCGGCAGGTTTCTCCGGCTTTCTAGGTGCAACGCTGTAGGTCTCCAACCGTACAGGGCCTCCGATATGTGCCCTCGAAATTCCGAAAGAACGCACTTTGCAAGTCATACCAGTTCTGGATGGTGTTTGCCGGAAGTTCATTGAGCCATGATCGTGCCGTCTTCCGCAACATAAGTGGGAGATATCGGGTTGCGACCAGGCTGTTTCCGCCTTTAGCGATGCAGCAAGCTTGGAAGAAATCCTGTAACTAGGTGTCTGGCCGAGCAATGCCGTCGTAGGCTTGGATATGTCTTGAGATTGCAAATCCTTCCAGGAATTTTGTAGCTCTGATGCATGGTACGAAGCACTTTGGGCCCACGTACACGTCATCGTTTTCATAGCGCCGAGCCTCTATGTTGGAGTTGATCCTGTGCCTTGCGTCGTTCGGGGATAGAGATTGTCCCGAATCTCGGCTGTGGCTGCGGTGCCTTGGAGCCGAACTTCGGCTTCTGCCACCACCTCCTCCGTCATGTCGTCCTCCTTGACCTCCTTGGGGTCGTTGTGATAACTGTGTGGTGGAGAGGGTGGTGCAGCTGGATAGTTTCCGGCTGATCGCCGGCCTCTGTCCGGAGCGTCATTATTCCGGTTCCGGGGAGGTTCTTGACTATGACGAGCCCCCTGCCGGCTTGTTCCAGCGTGGTTTCCATCGTTCCTTCGTCCGTCGTTCCCACCATGGTGAGGCTCAGCCGGACGGCTCTCATGTCTAGGAGGTGGCATTCTCGGACGATCCGCCTCCCGACGTTTCTCCTTATCTTCTCCCTTTTGATCGCTGAATTCTCGTCAGGGAGGATTCCTCGGATTCAGTGTAGCGATCACGTCTTTCTCGGCTGCTGGAGCGACATTGCTCCAGTTATGTGTAGCTCTGCGATGCTGTCCCGACGATCCGGTTCTTGAATAATTGTCTTCCATGCGTTCGGGGTGATGGTACTACGCCCGAACGTAATGGGATCTTACGTCAGCCCATGCCGGATCTGTGCGAAATTGGTCAGAATTCGAGACCAGTTTTTGACTTCCGGACAGGGCGACCTTCGGCTGCTCCAGTCCCTTGTTGAGTAGCTTGATACCCAAGCGTATCTCCTTTGGCCCTGGATTAGTTGATAGAATTTCACGAGCTGCCACGGTATTTTGCACTGGTGTTGGGTATACCCAATCTCCGTTGCTATCCTTCCATGGCTTCCCCATCTCATATCCGAAAAGGACGGCACGGACACATGGGAATTGGTTGTCATCTATGTGACGCTTCCGTGTCTTCTGATGTAGACGGGACATGTACTCCTTGGTTGACATGCGCTTCTTCTCCACCTCGGTGTTTTTGGCTTCATCAAGGAGTTGTTGACGACGCGCTTCTAGGGCCTGGGCCCTTTCGTCTAGCTCATCTGCAGTAAGTTCTATAGCTATAGGGATAGGTGTGGTTAAGGCGGCATCGATGAGTTTACACGCACCTTCAGTGATCACGTATCCATCCACCGATGCTTCTTTTTTCGGCTCGTCTGGGATAAGTGCTCCATCAGAGTCTTCCTCGTATTCCTCGGCAATCACCTCCTCTGTTAGAGGGTCTTTTGTCGGGGTCTTGTTCTTCTTGTTCTTCTTCTTTGCCTTCTTGGCAGCGCCAGTAGCAAAGACGGCTTTGGGTCCATTTCCCGGAGTCAAGCTCTGATCGGTACTTTCGGACATCTGGACCTCGGGATTATCTCCGACGTCCATGTCATCCTGCGCTTTGGGAGAGTGTTCCCCAGATCCTTCATCCATGGCGTCTCCTTCTTCTGCAGCTTTGGAGTTGTACTCCTCTTCATATTCTGCGGAGAACTTTCGGAAATCTGTCGATGTCATAGATTCATCCGAGGATGCGGGAACGTCGGCGTTTGTTCCAATTGCCTCTAGCACTGAGTCGGTGTTTTTTCCAGCATCGACAGAGCCGGATCTGGATCCAACATATCCGACAAAGTGTGATGCGTGCTTCCTGAGGTACCTGCGGCTTTCACGATCAGCCATATCCAAACTTTTAATGGTTTCGAGGATTGCATCTGCACTAGCGCCTTGAAGTATCATACGTCTTAGTGTGTACCTGAGGAAAGGCTTGTCTGTCCCGGCATCGTCAGAGCCGGAATAAGTGTTGTTGATATGCTCCTCCTGGATTTCGACTTCCACGGGTGGGTCGATCTGGGATTCGGCTTCTCCAGGGAGATCCACTCTAGATTCGACTTGGACCGTGAGGTCTTCTTCAGGCTCGGATTTCTCCACTATCTCCACAACTAGTGTGGGCTAGGTGGGATTAGGGTTTTCTGAGATCCGGAACTCTGTCGCCTCCGCGGACAAAGGGGACCCAGAAGATTCTTCTGCCTCTATCATCACCGCTAGGGTGGGTTGGGCAGCTTCAGCGAAACTGATGTAAACATTGATCTCGCCAAAAGACATGATTGCATAGGCAGTCATGGCCTCCCTAGCCGGAATCCACGTCTCGTCGAGAACGATGAGAGGGACTTCGCTGGCGTAGAGGATGCGACCGACGGTGATGGTCTCGCCGATTCCCATTCTTGCAGATTCCGCTCGGAACGCAGATCCGTAGCTCACTAGCCCCATGGTGGGTGCCAACTGTCGTCGGATTGATGACAAGTACGCCATGAGGGGGTCCTCGAGGCGTGCAGAAGAGAGGGGGGGTGAGACGTACGGTATTCTGAGACGGTGAGCACACAAGTTTACCTAGGTTCGAATCCGCCGGATTTGGACGGATCCTACTCCTGCTAGAAATCCAGTAATACGGCAGAGCCGGAATATGGGTTACAATGGTATCGCCTGTGCGAGTTGAGGGTCTAAAGTATTGGGTGTCCTAAAGGCTCTCCCTAGGACGGCTTATATAGATATCCGGCCTAGGGTTTATAGGAGAGATCAATCCGGCTACGACTAGGAGTTGGTTACAGAGTACATCTTGAACTACAAGTAACATTATGGGCCTAAGTCGGTAAGTCTTCTGGGCCTTCCCGTAGCCTGATTGGACTCTATCTTCTCTCCCGACTAGGCCGCCCGTGAAGCAAATCTCTAACCTGAAGTGGGCCACCCTGGTCAGTGAGGAACTATGAGGATACCCGGAAAGTATATCCCCAATAGTGGGGACTAAATGCACTAGAGGAATCCAGGGAGGGATAGTGTGGTGATTCCACACACAGTTGCTTTGTATTGTTCAATGAGATTCCCGGATTACAAGTGCTCCTAGAGCTGTATTGGGGAGAGGAGGAAGAAGGAACTCTCTTACTCTCACCACTAGCTAGCTCTCAACAAACTAGAACATAACAAGTAAAGACCAACCTACTCGAGATCAACCTCTTCTACAGAGGCCCTAGCCCTCCTTATATAGGAGTAGCTAGGTCTCCAATTAGGGCATACGTGGAGGCATATTCCAGGGAATATGCCTCTTCCCAAAATAGCAAACCGACCGGGTCACTTTTCCCCAACATAAGCCATGCAGAGCCTACGTGAGCCTCTGCAGTGCCTGCGTCATCCGACATAGGCATCGTCACGCTTGTCGGTCACGCCTCGGTGGTCCTGGCCTTTGTCCGCTTCGCTCACGCTCTGTGTACGGTGGCCACCTTTTGACCAGCGAGATACCTTCCTTCTCTTGCAAGCCAGATATAACCCGGTTCATGCCTGGTTAATCCGGCCACACCTGTACCTTCATACAAGTTATATATATCCTACCGACATACGACATAAGTCGGCTGAGACCCAGTTAGGTGGACATCCCCTGGTCCGGGTTACTCCGTGATTCGGCCTGCCTTGAGGTGACTCGGCCAGCACTTGCTTTGACCTTGCCGTACCTTGGCTAACACGGCGTTTATACCCCAACGTGACCCTACCCGGGGGTATCCCCCCCAACATCTTGCGATCCGTAGGCGCTGGGGGAGGAACCTCCTCCTCCTTGTCACTTTCAGAGGAATCTCCCTCGGAGGCCTCTTCGAGCTCCCAGGGGACCTCTTCATCAAGCGGAGGGAGCCAACCCTCCAACACCTGGAACAACCACTAATGAGTATCGAACTACGTGACTTCGAGTTACATTGCATAGATTATGACTAGAAGGAAAACTTACTGTGGGGGCTTCGTTCTTCACGGGAGTGTACGGGGCGAGCCCGACCGATGCGGTCGTGAACTCCGCATCAATGATCTTCTTCAGGGCGGCCTTGTAATCCTCGGTCTCCCACGACTCTTTGTTGGTCTAGGAGGGATCGTGTTTCCCGCTGTACTCATACATCCAATGCGGCCGAGCCGCTAGCGGGACCAGACGCCGCCCGAGCCAGTAGTTGTAGAGGTTGATCGAAGACAACCCCTGATCCTTCAACCTCTGGATCTGGTCCATCATCTCCGCGACGGCCATCCTCTGGTCTTCAGGGAGTTTCTTTGGCGCCAGTCGGCGAGGCTCACTCCTTTCTAAGACGAACTCGAGAAGCGCTACTTCGCCAGAGGGAGTGGATTCCTTTACATAGAACCATCTCTTCTTCCACTCGTTCGCGGCCTTCTTCGGCAGTAGGAGCTTGACAAAGTGGGCCTTTGTCTTCAATTGGAATGTGACGCCGCCGGCCGCCAACATCAAGCCGCCGGACGCCTCGCGCCCGATGCGGCCGTGGAAGAGCTCCAGCCACTGCGGGAAATACGGCCTACGGCTGAGATAGCATTCGCAGAAGGCGATGAAGATCGCCAGCTGCCCGATGTTGTGCGGACTGAGATTTGACGACTTGATTGCGTAATACGCACAGAAGCGTCGAAAGAAGAGGGAGGTGTGGAACCCCAAACCACTCTCTAGGTGGTTGGGGAAGCAAATGAACTCGCCATCTCGCGGCTTCGACTCGATCTCGGAAGGAGCAGGAACCCGCCAGTTCCCCTTGCGGAGGACTCCGACATCCTTGAAGGATTTGAGCTAGGCCGTGGTACACTTGGATTTCCCCCATGAACCTTTTGGAGGCGCCATTGGGGAGGAAGTGGAGTCGCTTGGTGTGAAAGGATCAAGTCGAAGGAAGACAGGAGAAATGAATGCGCGAGAATGAAGAATGCGGGGAAGGATCTGCAAGGCTGATTCGTTACTCTCCTTATAAGGGGCGCTACCCGCCAGATTCGGGGTAGCCATTACCTGTGGTAATTATGCCGAAGTTACCGTTGGAATATCCAACGGATAGTCTGACCAAGTTGATAGTCCAACTCCTCCATTCTAATCACTAGAAACTAACCCTGTCCATTCACCGAAGCAGCGACATGGCGGCCGTGACGTTCGCCGGAGCAGCGACTAGGAGCCTGGGGAAAATTTCCTTGGTTTCAGTGGAGTCCATCGCCGATTCGACTGGGCGTCCAAATTGGACTCGCTTACTCTGACTGCCAAATAACCACCTGCGTCTGAATCAACGATGGCCTTGGGGACTACTGATGGGGATATGCCAAATGGAGTATGCCCAGCAGGACGTTCTGATTGGGCTAAAGGTTTCATGAGTGGGCCTGCAGGACGGGGACTGGAATGCGACCCAGGAGAAGGCCCGGAGACTGGAGGCCCAGAAGCGTACCAGAAGCCTAGTCGGATTAGGTCAAAACCTCTGAATCCATATCCTGTTCGGTTGTAACTTGTAAACCCTAGCAAGGTGCCTCGTATATAAACCTCCCTAGGGTATCCTGAGGACTCACGTTCCATCATCCACCCCTTCAAGCGACTCGCTGCTTAGACACCGAGCTCGCCACCCCTATAACTTGCTCTCCAATAATCTAATCTAGCAGGAGTAGGTCTTTACCCTCCGGGGACCGAACCTGGGTAAACCCATGTGCATCCAGCCCCATCTCACACCACAGATGGCTGCTGGCTCTCGCCCCTGATTCAATCAATCGTTGCCTACTACAGCGACTGCCGTGGCCATTTCCATGACAACTTTGCTGCCGATGCCGTTATCGCCATCGCCCCCACCGTGGCCGCCTTCCTCCTCCATGGGTCTAACACTCATGGCTTGCATGCTTATCTCTCTCGCGTGCGAGCCAAAGATTCAAAACCTAGGGGGGTGCAATACCAACCATGGCAAGCTCCTATATGCAAAATGATAGTGGGCCTTGTGAATACGGGCCCACACAAATAACCACGTAGACAAATAAAACGTCTTAGAGCCTGTGCGTGACCAAATCGCTCATAGAAGGGTAGTTACACTGGTAGAAAAATGGTCTTTGGTCCAGCACCCAGTTGCCATTGGTCCCGGTTCGGTTCCGCAATTGGGACGAATGCCAGGCACCGGCCCCGGTTCATGCCGTCTGGGCTTTGGTCCCGGTTCATCTGTAAGCATTGGTCCCGGTTCATGGCACGAACTAGGACCAATGCCCCCGCGACGCAGACATGGCGCTCTGCGGAGCATTGGTCCCGGTTCATGCCACGAACTAGGACCAAAAACCCCCTGACGGTCCCAATCCATGACAGAGATCTAAATTAAATCGAGGCAGAAATTGAATTGATCTAGTATTTTTGAAAAATTCATCCACAAATTAATCGAGACAGAGATCTAAATCGAGGCATTTCATTAATTCGATCACAAATTCTTCCTAAACAAAGGTGCGATTTTACAAATTCTTCCTAGTCGACAATTTCACTTCTGTTGCCGCTGTCCTCTGAGCCGCTGTCCTCCAAGCCGCCGGCTTCCTCGTCGTCGTCGGACGGAACCTCCACGATTTCCGCATTGTTCGCGAGATGGAGCTCCTCTTTGCGGCGAGCAGCGTCGATGACACTGTACTTGGTCCATACAGGGACGGACCAGAACCTCTCCTGCCCTTCTCGGTTGCAGAGATCCGGGTGCACCACGCGCCCGTAAATGATGCGGTTGCCAATATTGGCCTTCCGCTCCTTCTTGAACAGCCAGGGCCAGTACGGGCTGGCCGCCGCATACCGGGGCAGCGCCCTCTTCCACGCGGGCATCTGGCAGCGACTCGCCGCGATTTCGCTCTCCATCTCGTCTCCACCAGGGACGTGGAGCGGAGCCACCAGCACACAAGAATAGCTGATGCGCCATCCGTGGGGCACCGTCGCGCCCGGCGGCACGAGGATGTCGAAGTGCGCGAACATCACCACCTTGTATAAGTTCAGTGCGGGCATCTCCATGGCGGCGCGGTGGAGATTGGAGAGGAGGGGAGGAGAGACGACGGCACGGTGGAGAGATTGTAGAGGACGAGGGGATGGCGCAGTGGAGTGATTGCAGAGAGGCCGAGGCGATGGCGAAAGCGACGCGATGTGGCCTCCTATTTGTACACGAGGATGATGAAGCGACGGTGCTAGGCATTGGTCCTGGTTCATGCCACGAACCGGGACCAAGGCCCCTCCACGCGACACGTGGCGGCCCAGCAACCCCCCCCCCCACCCGAGTCATTGGTCCCGGTTGATGGCATGAACCAGGACCAATGATCTGGGTGGGAGGGCGTTGCTGGGCCGCCACATGCCACGGGCAGGGGCTTTGGTCCCGGTTTGTTGCATGAACCGGGACCAAAAACCAGCCCTGGCTATAAATAAGCCCCGCCCATCCACTTATTTTTTCTGGAATTTTGTGTGGGAGGTGGATGCTAGGTTTTTTTTTCACACTGCACACAAGGTGTTCGACGAAATGTCCAAGCCACGCTTAAGTTTGCACAACATAGTATCCTCAGTCGAGGTTAGCAACCTTATCTTCTTTATCTGTAACTGATACAAAAATATTGCATGTGTCCATTGTTGGGGGATACCCTCGGGTAGGGTAACATCGGGGTATAAGGGCCGAGTTAGCCAGGGTACGGCATGTTCAAAGCAAAGTGCTGACCGGGTCACCTCAAGGCAGGCCGAATCACGGTGTGGCCTGGCCCATGGGGCATTTCCTTGATAATGGTCTGGCCGGCATATGATTTATGTCGGCCATGTCTATCTGTTTTGCAGGTAAATTGAGTAAGCTGGGTTAGCTATATGCTAGCCGGGTTATCATAGCTTCCAAGAGAAGGAATCCCCCGCTGGTCAAAAGGTGGCTTTATTAGCTGTAGACTAAGCTAAGTAAAGTAAAGAAGAGGACCAGCGGGTCAGGAGCGACCAAGGTGACGTAGGCAAAGCCGGATGACGTAGCCTGTGACGCCAAAAGACGAGGATTACGCCAAGGGGTACGTCCAAAGTCCGGACGAGCCATTAAAGGGAATAAAGAAGCATCTGCTTTAGGAAAGGAGCATATTCGTAGAATATGCTGCCACCTGTCCCCTAGAATTGTAACCCGGGCTTCCCTATATAAGGAGCACCGGGGCCTCCATAGAGGGGGAGACGGCAAATAGAGGAATCACTCTCTGTCTAAGGTAGAACTCTAGGGCTAGTTGGTAGGGAGTAAGAGACATAGTCTCCTTCTTCCTAAGAGCCTCAAGAGCACTTGAAAACACCATTGATTGAGAATATACAAGAACTTCCGTGCGTGGAATCACCACGCTCTCCCTCGCTGGATTCCCCTAGCACTCATGGCCCCATCTTTAGCCTATCCATGGCATCTGCCGTGCCACCACCATGATAGTTGGCGCCCACCGTGGGGCTAGCGGTGCTAGCAGGGGTGAGAATCCAGACGGGAAACTTCTCGAGCACCGGCGAGCGTATCGTCTCACGCTTGGTTCAGCGCTTTGGAGCATTGGACTACGTTAGTGACAATGTTGGAAGCTTCGGCAGGCACCCTCCACCGTGCAAAGGTGTCTTCCTCAAGCTTGGCACGCACAAGATCTACGTCGTGGTGGATGAGTCCTGCGTTCACCCGTAGCACATCGTCGAAGGAGGTGAACCATATCTCAGTGGTGCTCGTGGAGTGCGTATCGCTCGCCCCACTAGCAGCGTTGAAGTCCTGATGACCACGCCAGATGCGGAACCAAGCAAAGATCCGGCGCCAGAGCCAGAGGTAACGCCCAAACAGACCAGGTCTAGGTTTCCTCCGCTAGAGAAGCCAGAGAATGTGCTCCGGCAAGCGATAGATAGCTTAGTAACACCAATAGCACCTGTGATAGATCCGGCTCAGGCGCAAGTTGAGTTAGAGGAAACTAGGCGGAAAATGTTAGCCAGAGCAAAGAAGGTAGCAGAGCTGCATTCGTCGCTGAACATTACCTTGAGAGAGTATGCCAAGGCAAATCGTATTGATGGAGTGAAAATTCGGGGCAGGAACTTGATCATCGAGATTGACAAGGAGTACGAGCCTAGGCCGGGTCAGACAGCTACGATAGTGATAGGAGGGTTGGATCGATACAATACCCCGGCAAAGAACCTCAGAGCAGCAAATGCGGTTGCATCCGAGTTAGAAGGTTTAACCGGAGAGGCCCGGCAGAGGCAGCATAAGAGGGTAAATCACCTGTTAAGAGTTGCATGCCAACAAAATGAAGAAATAAACAAGGCTAACCCAGCACCACCAGGGGCCGCACATGTGGTACATTCGGCCAGAAGTAACCTGGCGAGATCCAGAGGAGCCGCGTCGTCGCCAGGTCACGATCCTAGGAGAGAAGATGTAGTGGATTCAGGGAGAAGAAATAAGCAAATGGTCCCTTATGACCCGGTAAGGGCTGGAAAAGGTAAAGCAGTACAAGTTGATGAGGATCGCCACAGTACTAGTCGGGGTGTGGCTACCTGAGGTAACCATGACCAAGGCAATGCCAGTCAAAGAAATGCTGCCAACGGCAATGCCGGATAGCACGATCCCGTGGGAGTGGGAAAAATGTACCCCAGACGCAACAGCGCGTACCTCGGCAAGGAGGAAGTGCAGGGCAAGCGGCACAGTAACATCATGCACATCTGGATCGGGAAAGATACAATTATGGTTATTTGGCTATGGTCAACGATGGATACCCTAGACCGGATCACCACGTAATTCGATCACGGTTGGGAAGAAGGAACTTGCAGCCTGATGATGCAAGGTTGAAGTTGGATAGGATTTATAGGTCGGAGAAAATCGAGTTACAAGGTCAACCAAACTCGCGCTGGTCTAGTACTTCCATCATGAATGAGCCACCAGTGCTGAACTTCTAGCTGGCTAGGGGAACCCGAACTTATGATGGAAGTACCAGACCAGAGGATTGGCTGATTGACTATGCCACATCAGTCAAGATCGCGACGGGAAATCTGAGGTTGGTGGTGAAATACGTACCACAGATGTTGGAAGGACCAACGCGAGTTTGGTTGAACAATTTGCCAGCAGGAAGCGTTAACTGCTGGTTGGATTTCCAGGAGCTATTCGTTAGCAATTTCTCAAGCACTTACAAGAGACCCAACAGACCACAAACCCTCGCGTTATGCCGGTAGAGACCGAATGAGCCAGATAGAGACTTCTTGACTCGGTGGTGTAATGTGAGAAACTCGTGCGAAGGGGTGATTGAATCACAAGCTATCGCGTGGTTCGCTCAGGGGTGTAGATATGGAAGTATGATGTGGCAAAGGTTACAGCGAGATATGCCAACTACCTTGGCGGAGATGATCCGGATTGCAGATTCATATGCCTTGGGAGATCCAACTCAACCCCGGATAATGTCTAGCGAGGCGAACGAAGAGTATTACAGCCGAGATGGCTCTGGATCGTCAAGGAGGAACGATTTCCGAGGGAAAAGGAGGGATGAATGCCCGGATTATCGGTATAACTTGCAGCAGGTCGCGGCAGTGGACCGGGATTACCCCAATGTTGGAGCCAGTCAACGCCAAAAAACTGGAGGACAGAGCTGGCAACAGAAAAACGAGGGGAGAAAACCTTGGACCCCAGAACAGAAAAAGCAATGGCAAGAACGGAAGGATAGGCCGAGGTACACATTCGAACCTATGCTAGATCAACCTTGCAAGTTTCATACGCCATGTCCAAACAGTCCAGCGAATCATACGACCCGACAGTGTGAATGGATGAGGAAGTTGGAATAGGGGAGTTCGGGGAATGCTCCGGCACCTCGAAACGAAGCACCTAGAAACAAAACGTCCCGACCACCGTTACTAACAGGGGGAAATGGATAGCAACAGATGCTGCCACCACCTCCACCGAGGTACGAAAATCCAGAAAGAAGGGACGTTGTACATCAAGTAGGTAATAACCAGCAACAAGGCCAGGGTTACAACGAGAATGAGGGACGAAATGAGTACAGGGAGCATCATTAGAGCTATTGCGTATTCACCACGGAAGAAAATGACCGAAAAAGCTTACAGCACCGGCATGTGGAGGTGAACGCAGTAATGCCAGCTGTGCCAAGATATATGCCTTGGGCGGATCAAGAGATCACCTGGAGTGTCAAGGATCACCCAAAGATCATGCCAAGCCCAGGAACCTACGTTCTAGTCTTGGATCCGACGTTCATCGGGCCGAATCTCAGCGTGAGGTTTTCCAAGGTATTGATTGACAATGGCAGCAGTATCAACATTATGTACAAGGATACCATGCACAAGTTGGGGATAACAGAGAACATGTTGCAAGGGACAAGGACCACTTTTCACGGTATTGTGCCAGGTATTTCTTGTGAACTAATTGGTAAGGTTTGAGTTGACGTATTATTCGGCACAAGAGACAACTGCCGCACCGAGAACTTGGAATTCGAGGTAGTAAATCTGGAAAGTGCTTATCACATGTTACTCGGCAGGCCAGCGCTGAGCAAATTCATGGCAACAACCCACATCAGCTACCTTAAGATGAAGTTGCCCGGACCAAGGGGCGTGATAACTATATCAGGGGACTTCGGACGTTCGATCGAGTGCGCATCAGCCGGATCCAATTTAGCCGAGTCACTCGTGATAGCTTAGAAAAAAAGCAAGATATTAGAGGTGGCGGCATTGGCTCAATCCGCGCAACAACATATGTCGGCCCTGACCAACCCGCACGGAAGTGTATCATTCCAAGCAACTAAGGACACGAAGAAAGTGCCAATTGACGATATGTTCCCAGAGTGCACCGTCACCATAGGTGCTGGGTTAAGCAGCAAATAGGAAAGCGAGCTCGTCAACTTCCTCCAGGATATCTTTGCTTGGTCTATGCAAGACCTGCAAGGTGTACCGAGGGAGTTGGCTGAGCACTCATTGAATGTAAGACCCGGGGCTAAGCCGGTAAAGCAGCCTCTTAGGCGTTTCATAGAAGATAGAAGGAAAGTTATTAGAGACGAGATAGCAAGATTACTAGCGGCCAGATTTATCATGGAGGTACTCTATCCAGATTGGCTCTCTAATCTAGTGCTGGTGGAGAAAAAGAAAGATGATCCGAACGTGGCAGTGGTATGGTGCATGTGTATTGACTACACGAACCTGAATAAGGCGTGTCCAAAAGATCCATTTCCACTCCCTAGGATAGATCAAGTCATAGACTCAACTGCCGGATGTGATCTACTGTCATTCATTAACACGTATTCTGGTTTCCATCAGATACCCCTGAATCCGGATGAACAAATAAAGACTGCGTTTATTACCCCATACGGGGCTTATTGCTATCGCACTATGCCGTTTGGTTTACGTAATGTATAGGAGCAACGTACCAACGATGCATGCAAAAATGCTTGCATGATCAAATAGGTTGGAATGTGCAGGTGTATGTGGATGATGTGGTGATAAAAACCAAGGAAAGCAATATGCTCCTTGAGGATATTCGGCAGACATTCGCGAACTTAAGAAGGTTCCGAATGAAACTGAACCCGGAGAAATGCACATTCAGCGTACCAGCCGGGAAGTTACTCGGTTTCTTGGTATCTAGCCACGGCATTGAAGCTAACCCGATGAAAATCCGGGCCATAGAAAGAATGGAGTTGCCAAAATGTCTTAACAATGTCCAGAAGTTCACTAGTTGCCTAGCATCGTTAAGTCGGTTCGTATGTCGGCTGGGAGAGAAGGCCTTGCCCCTCTATCAGCTAATAAAAAAGCAGATAAGTTTACATGGACACCAAAGGCGGATCTTGCTTTTCGAGAGCTGAAAAAGATGATATCTACCACGCCAATCCTAGCGGCACCACTACCTAAGGAACCAATGTTGCTCTATGTAGCCGCGACCAACCGAGTCGTAAGTGCAGTGATTGTAGTGGAGCGCGAGGAGGAAGGAAAGTCGATGCAAAGGCCGGTGTATTATCTGAGCGAAGTATTATCAGCCTCAAAACAGAATTACCCTCATTGTGAGAAGATGGCGTACGGCGTGTATATGTCGGCCAAGAAACTCAAACACTATTTTGAGGAACACCCTATCAAGGTGATATGTGAGGCACCCATTTCAAAGATCATGAATAACAAAGACGCAAGTGGCCGAATAGCAAGATGGGTAATCGAGTTAGCTCCATACGCGCCACAGTTCAACAGAAGACATGCGATCAAGTCTCAAGCTATGGCAGATTTCTTTGTGGACAGGGCTGAAATGCAATACAAACCACCTCTGCCGAACTCCAATTATTGTCAAATGCATTTCGACGGATCGAAACTGAAAGATGGATTAGGCGCTGGGGTAGTGCTTACCTCGCCCAAGAAGGATCAACTGAAATATGTCCTACATATCCATTTCAATGCCTCAAATAATGTGGCGGAGTACGAATCATTGGTACATGGTCTCAAAGTGGCAAAGGAAGTGGGGATACGTCGGGTACAGTGCTTTGGAGATTCGGATTTGGTGGTACAGCAAGTATTTGGAAATTGGGATGCCCTGGATGCTAACCTAGCCTTGTATAGGTTCCATGTCCAGAAGATAAGCTGGTTTTTCGAAGGCTGTGAGTTCCATCACATACCTCGGAGCAAAAATGAGGCAGCGGATACACTGTCCAAGCTGGGCTCATCCCGGCAACCCATTCCGCCAAATGTAGCTTTGGAGCACTTGAGAAAACCGTCTATCACACCATCACCCGAATTAGATTCAATTTATATCCCGGCGCTCGCCGGATCAGGAGCTGCACCTATGGAGATAGAATGGGGAAGCACCTCCGCAAACCCGGGGACTGCTTCAGCAAACCCGAGGACTATTCAGCTTGATCCGGCAAGAGTTCTATCCGTGGATACGATGGAGGTTGACGAGGAACCATTCCCCATCCGGACTATACCAACCTGGGAAAAGCCAATCATCGATTTCCTGAAAGAGGGAACCTTGCCGGATGATGAAATAAGTTCGAGGCAAATCCAGAGAAGGGCAAAGGCATATACCATTATCAACGCCGAATTATACAAAAGGAGTGTGACAGTGGTACTACAACGGTGCATTGATCCGGAAGAGGGACTTGACATACTCCGGGATATTCACCAAGGGGAATGTGGCCACCATGCATCCTCAAGGGCCTTAGTAGCAAAAGCTTTCCTGCATGGATTTTATTGGCCCAGTGCTTTGGAGCAAGCAGAGGACTTGGTGAGAAACTGTAACGGTTGTCAAAGATACGCCGCGAAAACTCACCTGCCAATGTCGGAGCTGAAAACTATCCCAATTACATGGGCATTTGATGTATGGTGCCTAGATATGGTAGGACCATTTAAGCCGGCCAAAGGAGGGATGACCCACATGCTGGTCATGGTTGACAAGTTCACCAAATGGATTGAAGTAAAGCCGATTCGGAAATGTGATGGGGCAACAGTAGTAAGATTCCTCGAGGTTATAATCCTAAGGTATGGCTACCCCCATAGCATCATAATTGATAACGGGACAAATTTCACTGAAGGAGCATTTGCGAGATTCTGCCAGGAAAACAAGATCCGGTTAGATGTCGCCTCAGTCGCCCACCCCGTGTCGAACGGGCAAGTGGAAAGATCCAACGGCCTGGTACTGTCCAGGATAAAACCCCGGCTCATAGAGCCACTGCAAAGGTCAGCGGGATGCTAGATAGAAGAACTACCAGCGGTACTATGGAGTTTAAGAGAAACTCTGAATCGATCAACGGGCTATATGCCATTCTTTCTGGTATATGGGGCAGAAGCTGTATTACCAGCCGACATAGAGCCTGATTCGCCTAGGGTCACCCAATACACATAAGCCAAAGTGCGTGAAGCCCGGCAGAATGATGTTGATCTACTGGAAGAAGCGAGAGAACTGGCCCTGTCCAGATCCGCCATATACTAGCAAAATCTCCGACGCTATCATAGCCGGAAAGTAAACCCCCAAGTTTTTCGGGAAGGTGATTTGGTTCTAAGGCTAATATAGCGTACTGCTGGCATGCATAAGTTATCCCCTCCATGGTAAGGACCTTTCATTGTGAGCAAAGCTTTGCGCAATGATTCCTATTATCTTATTGATGCACAGGCCCAACAAAAGAACAAGGCGAACAGGTCCGGAGAGGAATCCAAAAGACCATGGAACGTAGCACTGCTGCGTCCTTTTGACACTTGAGAGGTGAATGTATTCGAACTACTCGTATGTCGGTATGTATGCCGGCAATGAGCTTGTCAATAAAAACTTCCCCACCCTGAGCAGAGACTCTGGGACTGCTATTACGCTTCTCTTTTGTCTTTTGTGTCGACTGGGTTAAATCGCTTTTGTCTTAGTTGGATTAGTAATGTGTTAGCACCAAAAACCTAACTCTTTGACTTTGCTGTTGTCCAACAAGAATTGGCTTCATGGCAAGCAAGATAACAAGTTTGGAACGGCAAAGCACATGAAAAACAACTAAGGAAAAGAACTTAAGAGGGCCGACATTGGTTTTTTGGCTAGCCTTTAGTTTATTTTCTTCACTAAAGTGCCGAATCATTTTGAGCTAATCTCAAGGTTTCAAGTATTGTTAGATCAATTTTTTGAACTCGGACTCGTAAGTTGAAAAAACCGAATCAGGGTAGACGCGAGCCGAGTCAAAAATTGGGGGGAACAAGAAAATGAAACCCGGGGACTTCGCCCACGATAATCCGGCAATAAAACTTAGTTCGGAACATAAAATTGTACCACAAACAAACCAAAGTGTTTAATTACATCTACGCCCGGCATTCCGGGGATCTGATCAATATGATAAGTGTTTTTCAAGGGGCGGGAGCAGCAGGCGAATCATCTGTCGAGGATGGAGGTACCCCGGAGTGCGGGGGAGGAGCGTTACCTTCAGCTTCGTCCTCTGGGTCAACTTCGTTGCCCTCTAGGTCTTCAGCCTCGTCACCTAGCTCAGAGCCCTCGCTCTCGCTCCCTTCATCTTCAGCTCCAGAGATAATCTCGTCATCGACAACATCAAGATAACTCGGTCCATCATTCCAGGCATGGAAGAAGGAGTATTGGATAAGCTTGTTGGCACAGGCCTGGCGGAGCGCGATCCATTCCGGATCCTCGCACCAGTTAGACCCGGTGCGCATATGGCTGAGCAATGCCAAGTCAATCCCTTCATACCATGAGAGCGCAAACTTCAGAGCAATGTCGGCTCCAGCCCGTGCCGCAGATTCGCGCCACAAATGCAGTTGTGTGTCGCATTCCATAAGGTTGGCTATAAAATCCGAGGTTTTCTTGGGAATGGTCTCACTGGGCCAGAGGCAGCCGAACATCTGTGTTGCCGCTGGGAGAATATCCGCACCGAAATTCTTTACTACCTCAAGACGAGCGGTGAGACTCGCCAGGAGATCATTTGTTGTATAAGGAATTGGCTCGGCATCAGGGGCAGTAGGAATTCCACGCTGCTCACAGGATTGGCGTACGGCAGAGACGGCAAACATATCGCTCTCTGGAAATTTGCCTAAGGATAAGAGGAGCAACATTGAATGGATGGACCAAATCCGAATTGTAACGAATCAAGCTAGGGTGGAGAACTTACGTGCAATCTGGAAGAGGAGTCGCTGAAGCTCGTAATCAGTGTTGAGATTGTGGACCCGGAGTTTTTTGTACTCAGTGGTCGCCGACGTAAGTTTGACGTCAGCTTCCTCCAGTAGGGCCTTGTCCTTAGAGATTTGCGTGATTAAACGCTCCTTCTCTTCGGCAAACTCCTGGTCGGCTTTCTCTAGCGCGGACTGATGAGAGTTCCTGAGCCTATGGATTTTGGCATTCAGCCGAGTAATCTCCAAGTCCTGCTGCTGGAGCCGAGCTATCTTGGCGTCCTTCTTCTTCAATTCAGCTTCGTACTTCCCTGCTTGTTCGAGGCAGTGGGTCATCAGTTCAGGCATGGGGACACTATCGTCAAGTGCAACTGCAACATGATCCGGAGGACCCAAAGTATGAGTGTCCACCGGATGAGGCAAGGAAAGTACAATGATTGTATGAAAGGGATAAGTTTACCTTTGATCTCCGCAAGGTTCTTCCTCATAATTATGTTCTCGGCTTCAACCTCGGCTGCATAATTCAGATAAGAGATTCATATAAGCCTTAAGAAGTTTTAATGAACAAGGAAGGAAGAGGAATGGAAACTAACCCCTATTCTGGTACTCCTCCAGGAGTTTACCATAACGCCCACCCATGTCTTTGTAGGAGTCCAGCAGGCGCTGGAACTCACTGGTTCGGCGGTTAGTGGTAATCTGAAATAGGAAAGAGACAAAAATTCAGAGGCAAGGTAGAAATAGTTCGAGATCTACAAGATCCGGGCCAAGTGGAACTTAACCCGGCTCTAGGTGTGTGGATATTCAAAGTCTACAAGATCCAGGCCAAGTGGAACTTAACCTGGCTCTAGGTGTGTGGATATTCGAAGTCTACAAGATCCGGGCCAAGTGGAACTTAACCCAGCTCTAGGTGTGTGGATATTCGAAGTCTACAAGATCCGGGCCAAGTGGAACTCAACCCGGCTCTAGGTGTGTGGATATTCGAAGTCTACAAGATCCGGGACAAGTGGAACTTAACCCGGCTCTAGGTGTGTGGATATTCGAAGTATACAAGATCCAGGCCAAGTGGAACTCAACCCAGCTCTAGGTGTGGATATTCGAAGTCTACAAGATCCAGGCCAAGTGGAACTTAACCCGGCTCTAGGTGTGTGGATATTCGAAGTCTACAAGATCCAGGCCAAGTGGAACTCAACCCGGCTCTAGGTGTGTGGATATTTGAGGACTATATGATCCGGGCCAAAGGAACTAGACCAGGCCCAAAGTCTATTGCAAATTAATGACATTATGAACAAAAACTAAGGAGCATCTGACCGAATAACAAGTTATTCCCTCGGAGGCTCGGGGACTAGAGATATATCTACAAATGCTAAGTTATGGAAAACACCAACAACAAAGAAAGAGGATCACCTCCATCATCCGTCCAGCCAAGAAGATAGCCTTGGTAGCAGAGTTCATCTGGGCGCTGAACTCGGCTAGGCCAAACCTTTCTGGGAGATCGTCCTGAGGGTCGACGAATTCGGCATTGTTCCAGTTCTTCACGTACTCAAGGAGTAGTGAACTATAACTCTCGTCGCTTGCAGAATGGCTCGTCACTAGGCCCTTCACATGGGCCTCACGTCTGGCGGATTAAGCCGTAGTGGGGCTGGTGTGCAAAACCAGCGGTTTGCTGCCCTCTAATCCGGAAGCTGACCCGGAAGTCTTCTTAGATTTGCCGGATGAGGGTTGAGGAGCATGTTGAAAGAAGTCAGTGATTGAAGGGGCAGACCCGGTGGGGGCCAAAGGAGCTTTTCCCTTAGGAGGCTCTGGAGCTCTTGCTATTGCTGCTGCTGCTGGTGTTGTTCCTGGTGTTGTTGCTGCTGGTGCTGGTGCTGGTGTTGCTGCTGGTGGTGATGTTGCTGCTGGTGCTGGTACTAGGGCTGCTAGGGGCGGCGCCGATGAAGCTAGCGCCTAAACATTGGGCACAAAGGCCAAGGAGCTGGAGAGATCTGGCATTGCCGTATCCAGATCCGGCCCACTACCCCCCGCGCCGACGTTACCCTCCTCTTGGCGAGGTGGACTCTGGTCAGGCGCGGCCGCAGAACCCTCTTGAATAGGGCTAAGCAGACATTGATCATCGTTGCGGGGGGGAGAGGAACCGCTCTGGAGTGGGGAGGCTATACCGGAACCGCTCTAGGAAATATCCACGGGAGCTTTGGAAAAAAGGAAGGACAGCAAGTCAAAAAGAGAGAACCAACCAGAGACTAAGCCAAACAATGGAAGAATCCGAGGTAACAATGCTAAAAGGACTTACTCGTCAACGGTAGGAGGAGCCTGAGGTTTGGGTGCCCTCCGGACTGTGCTCTTGGCGGTAGGCTTGGCCGAGGGTTTAACCCCGGACTTCATTTTCCTCTTCTTGGGCGGCGGCGCCTCCGAAGCTGCGGCCGGGGTAGCTACGCGCTTCTGGGAAGGGGTCGGGGTCGGGCCACCGGTAGCAAGCGGAGGAACCTCATGGACCTGAGCGTCTGGGTTAGCTGAACATTCGAACATAAGCTAGGCGCAAATAAGAGAATAAGAACCAGATCAAGTACCTCAAGGACCTCAATGTCCGAATCATCATCGTCTGGCCAATCCCTTGGAGAAGAGGCCTTACCAGCATTGCGTTTGACGACGTCTGGGGTAGGCAGGAAGGCCTCCGGATCAGGATCAACCTCGTCCTCCTTAGTGCGGTCCTTCAACCACTTGCTAGCCAGTACCCTCGCCTGTAGGGGTTCCGTGCATGGAAACAATAAAATTTACACTACGCCCCTGAACCCCTGAAGCTGCCAGGACCTATCTATTAGTAATATAGTAACGGGAGGGGCTTTTCGTGAACTTACCCTTGAAGACCGAAAAGCGTTGTCAACGCTCAGGAGAGCGTGGTTGATGTAGACGAGCCGAAGTCGACCTCAAGGTCGTGATGAAGTCCTTGCACTCCTTCTGGCTCCAACGACTTGAGTGCCTCAAGTGCGACACCTCGCGGGGAGTTACACACGTCCGGTGCCTGACGATGAATCCCGCTTTCCCGATCCAGCAGCAGTTGCGGAAGTAGAGCTCCCGGATCCAAATCCCGTAGCGCGACGGCGCTCCGCGGTGAAGATGTCTCTCTCTCGCGCAGTCCAGACTTGGGACCACGGTCACGAGAGAGAGAGGGGGAGAGATAAAATATCAATTAGAGGTCCTCCCAAAAGTGGGAGACCTTTATTGATTATTGGTGTATTTTTCTAGGCCAAATACCCCACTATATAGAGGGGGAGGGGAGGTACTACCACCCTCAAAGTCCCGGGGTGGGACTAAAGGAGAGGAAGGGGAGGAGGTGGCCGCCGGCCACCTAGTGGGCCCTGCACGGGGGGCTAGGCCCAGCCGGCCAGCCCCCTTGCCGCTTCTCCCTCTCTCCTTTCCCTAATGGGCCCTCTCCCTCCCGAAATTAGCCCATTAAGCCTTTTTGACCTTTAATTGATTTTCTCTTTATTAAATAATTATGAATAAATGATTAAATCAACATTTAACATTCATTCACATATTATTCAATCTACGTGGCCATGGAACACCTTCCACCTCCACTCCGGACATCCTCCGGACTTACTGAAACCCTTCCGGTTTTCTCCCTTCTCTTCTTCGGTGATTCCACCGATCCTATAAACACTCTCTAAGCATCGTCAAGCCCTTAAGAGTGATACCCCATGGTTCGGGAACACTCCAGACATGGTCGGGACACTCCCACACCAATGATCGATAGAGGGACCTGGATGGCCATGTGACCCCTATGCGTTCCACGAAGATCTTTCGTCGTTTGAACCGGGATAGTCGTGTCTTATTCCCTTTGTCACACGATACTTGCATTGCCTGAGATCTGATCAATGACATCACCATGTCGTTTTCAATCTCGTTACTGAACAATGCTACTTAACTCGTTCCGATAAGTGATATCCCCGTGATTAACTCACACGCCGCGCAACTATTGGATATAACTTCTCCGAGTGGGCCCTTGAGTATCTTCCCGTCACATGCACGGACAAATCCTGCTCTTGACATATATTGCCTCTACGGTTTCCTCCGAATACCTAAACACACCTTTATAACCACCATTTTACCATTTGGCGTTTGATGTTATCTAAGCACTCTCAGGAAACAGTGATTGATATAGCCTCACGGTCTAAGGAATAGTCTACGAGGATCCATTTCTAATCATCGTAACTTGAACTTCGTGACATGATCGGGTCGCGATGTTTAGGTTGGGTATTTGTTCATCATCTCATTCTTAGAATGAGATGACCTCATTTCCAATCATTCTTAGAATGAGATGACCTCATTTCCAACTAGCATAAATGCCACATGATAAGGAAACATGATCATCTGTTGACCAATGAACCAGTGACTAGAGTTTCACTTGGAACCCCTGGTTTGTTTGTATATCACACGTGTATTGATGTTTCCACTCAATACAGTTATATCATGATATAAAACTTAATCATAAACTATATGAAATATGATAATAGTCCTTACTACTATTTGTCTCTAGGGCATATTTCCAACAGTCTCCCACTTGCACTAGAGTACAAATACACTAGCTGCATTTTGTTCTCAATCATTGGCACCATATATCCGGTACTTTGAACATGCTTGCTCATGGAAGAGGTTGAGTCTTGGGTCTGTACTTTACAGTCCCAAATCCTTTGCAACTCACTAATGTCACCTTGATTTACATTAATACTTTATCATCACATGATAGCATCTGTGTGTATGCATCATTGTTATGGCAACAGAACTCGGCCTGATTCCAAGAGCCTACAGTGATGTTAGATCAACCTCGAGGGCTTTCTCATGGGCATTGTGCCCTGGGACACATCATTCTACGTTAAAAGTGAACTAGCCCCGCCATAACATTATACAACACTTTAGATGGTACCCTTATCTATTATTATAAATGTATTCATCGAAACTCTAGTGCACTCTTGCAACTTTTGATTTTTTTTCACCTCGCTTCCTACTTGACTTTGATTGGTATCTACATGAGTTTCCAACATATTCCCTTATAACATAACCCTTTATGCTTTAAGATATGCCATCCTTTATGGATTTGGAAAACATGTCTACAGTTCTCTATTCAGACACTTCGGACAAACTTAGCTCAACATTCTGTGATTCGAACTTAATCACTTTTAAACGTTCCTTATTGGATCACATATTATGATAAGTTATCATCATGGTTTACTAAGATAGAACCTATGTATTTAACATAGTGAATGACGATCATCCTTTTTATTTCTTTCAACCATTGATGTTAAACTTAATGCTATTCCTAATTTGAGTTATCAAGGATCAGTTCCTTAATTAACTTCTATTCTGAAACCCCTTTCAGAATCCCTTAAGGAATACTACATAATATCACAATACACCTATTATCAACTTCTACATCTTATAAATAATTATTTATAAGTACTTGCGCTTTCATTCTTAACACCCTTAAGAATTACTCCTATAAGCTCCCACTCAAAATATGTTCCTACATATTTGAGTCTGAGACTTATATTGCTCCCACTCAAAAATATGTCAATATCATATTGTTTCAGGAAGACTTTCATAGCTGCCACTCAATTTTATGCAAATTGCATATCCACTCACTATTTTGAACAATTTCAAAATCCTTTGATCAAATATCAAACTTGGAGTTTTACTATGAGGTACCAGTACTATTACTAGTTTTAAATCCACTAGACATTCAGCATACTTGAATCAAATTCATTTGAATTTATCCAATACTTGACAAATTGTGCTTTTGTCATTCACCCCTTTTTTCCTACTATGGCTTTGCAGTCATTTGGGAAAATTCAAGTAACCCCTTTTACTTGTGAGATTCAGCAACAAATTGCTTTCTAATCTCAAGGGAATTTTGCTATTAGGATTTCTCATAATTTTAGTTTACCATTATTTCCTTAGTAGTTCGTAGGTATGTCATATTCCAATAATCATGACAAATGATTCACAAATGCCTCCATAGTAGATATGGATTACACTTTGAATCCTACTTCATGTAGTGAAAACACTAGTGGGGAAAACACAATGATCAATATCATTGATTCTTTCCTTCTGTGGAGAGAGTCGTTCAGGAACATTGTCTGTTGCGCTTCTCAACACTCTGATGTAGGGTTTTGAATCCTCATCATCTTTTACACTATTTTCCATTTGCTCCATAATCGAGAAACATCACTAAAAGTGAGCTTTCTCAAGAATGCACCAAAATCCAAGCAATACCAGTTTTGCTACTCTTTTGGTTTCAGCTATGGATTTCGTATTCAAAGTTTCCAATGAACACTCTACGTGGACTTATTCGCTATTGTTTTGGTTATATCGAATAACCCCAAAACTTTCACGAATTCAAATGGTTCACTACCTTCTAATTGAGTGCTAACTATTTCTAAGCTAATGGTCTCTACATCTACACTACAACGATTTATTTGGTGCCTTCTATTCAACCCCTTTGATATCTAATATCACATTGGGATGCTTTGCATTTTGACATTTCAAAACACTTTGCTTTCCACAATTACTTTTATGCCATTCTTATAAAGTCGAATTTCATTACTATTGATCAAATCATAGTAATTGGATTCTCCTTTATACTTATACCCTTTGTTAATGAAACACTTTGATCAAATCAAATAGTTTCATGTTTTATTTGGTAAACTACTTTACACATTTAAACAATCATTTAATGATAATTACCATTTTGTTAAAACACAATACATCGAATATGTATTTACTTTTAACATTTCATTAAACACTTTGTATTCAAGTAATACACGGTGTTCAAATTATTTTGCCGAACTTAGGCATGATATATATGTGATAAGAAATCGAATGACTTTCACATATCATCGTTATAACTTTGAATCTAAACAATGGTTTTTCATTCATTAATGATCATATCATTGAGTTGGGTATTTTAAACAAGGCATTTTAATATTTTACAAATGTTCATGCATTATCAATTAGTTTCAAACAACAAGGATAATTCACGTATAATCAAACAAGATATGAACACGAATAGAAATCATTCATAAAAGCAGAACAACTGTTTGTTACAAACTCATATGAATAACCGTCTCACGAAGTGTGAGACACACTAAAGAAGTTCACAATCTCTTGATTACAATAATCATCCTAAAACACAAACCAAGTGATAAATGTCGAGGGAGAGTGTCGTTGGCCATCATCATCATGCTCGCCATCAACACGCAACGTCACCTCCTCTCCAGCAAGCACCTCTCATGAAGAAGGACCTGTTTTCATCAAAACAGAACAAGTATCAGATATACTTAACACTGCAATGTGTTTGCAAGATTATAACATTTATAAAACTGTATATCAAATATATACCTTCGTCATTGATGACCCCTCCGGTGATTGGTTCAACCTTTACGTTCCTGTAACGTAATATGAACTCATGGAAATCCAATGTTTCCGTATCAACACTCATGATGCAACTCCGGACATGTCCTTCGTAGCTAGGAGGTAACGATCGAAGCAGTAGATCTATCGCAAATGGATCAGCCATCCAGTAATCCACGAAGTGAACCAGTCTTGTGTGTGCATCATGCATGCGCTCCAAGTGACCCTTCAGACATGTATGCTCCTCCTTTTGTATGGAAAGGAACTCTCCAAGCAGCCCGTGCTTCCACATGCGCACATGGCCTATGAACTCTGCTCTCAGCTGATCCACCATCGAATATGGATCAAGATCACCCATGAGCGGATGTAGTTCATCCACCATCCCGTAACACATTATTATCGGAATGTAGGTGGACATCTCTTGACGATAGTAGCGGTCTGCCCGCTCTTGTGGGGTCTCATAGTAGTTCGGCTCAGTCAAATCCATCGTGCGGCGTATGTAGTCTACCACATGATTCCTAGTAAGGAGATCATCTAGGCGCACAAGCCAACTAGGGAAGTTGGATCCATCAAGTCTAAGTTTCTCACCCTTTACCCAATCATCAATGTCAAAGTAAGCTTCACGATGAGCCATCTACATTTACAATTGCAAATAGAATTTAGACTAAGTTTGTGATTAAATGACTTAACAATAACTCCACTTAGAAACACCTATCCCCAAAAGGGTTCCTAGTGATAACACGACCCCTATCAGCCACATCTCCTCCGATCATCATGGCCATCAATGTGGGTTCAAGGGTGGATGCTAAATGTCGGTCACATCATTCATGCGACTCGTGCTCGATCTTTCGACCATCCGCGTTCCGAGGCCATGTCTGTACATGCTAGGCTCGCCAACTCAACCTTAGTGTTTTCGTTGTGCAACATGGCTTACACCCACTGTATGTGAACGTAGATATGTCTGACACCCGATCATCATGGCCTGCCTCATACCGAAGAACTTTCTTGGTGGTGCACACTAAGGGGGAACACAATCGTTGGTAATTTTAATAGGGATCATCTTATTAGGCTACCGTCGAGTATCTAATACTAGCACACAATAAGTATGCAAACAATAACATTGAATGTAAATGCTATGTGATATGGTCCTTCACGTCGTGATCTCCATCTGTCGTCACCGGGTTCCGGCGCCAGGGTTCCGGCGCCGTAGACACTAGGGTATCGGTGTCATTCCGGCGTGGTAGACCGTCACCTCCGTGACTATCTACTACGTAATAGAAGGTAATCACTTTACCTTTGCCACAACCATATCACAAAGCAATGCCCCCTGCAAAACAAAGTTAGACGCCTCTACTTTATCTTTGCATGTTTTACGTGGCTGAATGGGCTTTCGCACAAGAACCGTTCTTACCTACGAACTTTCAGCACAACGCTAATCAAGTAGTTGTCTCTACTACACCCCTTTCGGGGCCCTCTGTTGCAAATGGTATACCAACTAATGCGAGAGAGACAGACACCCCCCTAAGCCACTTTATACGGTACAAGCCGTATGTCAAGCGTGGACCAGTCTCGCGAATGAACACGTAAAGCCGGTTGGGGTCCGCTTCATCAAGCATTACTGTGGTATACACAAGTGCACGTGGGAGGCTACCAACTAAAAGATCAACACCCACACGCTACATCTCGTGTGTTCTACCCGTACTAGCATTACTACGCATAGATCTAGCTCTGATACCACTGTAGGGGTTCCGCGCATGAAAACAATAAAATTTACACTACGTCCCTGAACCTCTGAAGCTGCCAGGACCTATCTATTAGTAATACAGTAATGGGAGGGGCTTTTCGCGAACTTACCCTTGAAGACCGAAAAGCGTTGTCAACGCTCAGGAGAGTGTGGTTGATGTAGATGAGCCGAAGCCGACCTCAAGGTCGTGATGAAGTCATTGCGCTCCTTCTAGCTCCAACGACTTGAGTTCCTCAAGTGCGACACCCCGCGGGGAGTTACACACGTCCGGTGCCTAACGATGACTCCCGCCTCCTCGATCCAGCAGCAGTTGCGGAAGTAGAGCTCCCGGATCCGAATCCCGCAGCGCGACGGCGCTCCGTGGTGAAGATGTCTCTCGCTCGCGTAGTCCAGACTTGGGACCACGGTCACGAGAGAGAGAGAGGGGGAGAGATAAAATATCAATTAGAGGTCCTCCGAAAATTGGGAGACCTTTATTGATTATTGGTGTATTTTTCTAGGCTAAATACCCCACGATATATAGGGGGGGGAGGTACTGCCTCCCTCAAAGTCCCGGGGTGGGACTAAAGGAGAGGAGGGGGAGGAGGTGGCCTCCAGCCACCTAGTGGGCCCCGCGCTGGGGGCTAGGCCCAGCCGGCCAGCCCCCTTGCCTCTTCTCCCTCTCTCCTTTCCCTAATGGGCCCTCTCCCTCCGGAAATTGGCCCATTAAGCTTTTTTGACCTTTAATTGATTTTCTCTTTATTAAATAATTATGTATAAATGATTAAATCAATATTTAACATTCATTCACATATTATTCAATCTACGTGGCCATGGAACACCTTCCACCTCCACGCCGGAGATCCTCCGAACTTACCAAAACCCTTCCGGTTTTCTCTCTTCTCTTCTTCGGTGATTCCACCGATCCTATAAACACTCTCTAAGCATCATCAAGCCCTTAAGCGTGATACCCCATGGTTCCGGAACACTCCATACATGGTCGGGACACTCCCGCACCAATGATCGACAGAGGGACCTGGATGGCCATGTCACCCCTATGCGTTCCACGAAGATCTTTCATCGTTTGAACCGGGACATTCATGTCTTATTCCCTTTGTCACTTGATACTTGCATTGCCTGAGATCTGATCAATGACATCGCCATGTCGTGTTGAATCTCGTTACTGAACAATGCTACTTAACTCGTTCCGACAAGTGATATCCCCGTGATTAAATCACATGTTGCGCAGCTATTGGATATAACTTCTCCGAGTGGGCCCTTGAGTATCTTCCCGTCACATGGACGGACAAATCCTGCTCTTGACATATATTGCCTCTATGGTTTCCTCCGAATACCTGAACACACCTTGATAACCACCGTTTTACTAGATGGCGTTTGATGCTATCTAAGCACTCTCGGGAGATAGTGATTGATATAGCCTCACGGTCTAAGGAATAGTCTACGAGGATCCATTTCTAATCATCTTAACTTGAACTTTGTGACATGATCGGGTCATGATGTTTAGGTTGTGTATTGGTTCATCATCTCATTCATAGAATGAGATGACCTCATTTCCAACTGGCATAAATGCCACATGATCAGGAAACATGATCATCTGTTGACCAATGAACCAGTGACTAGAGTTTCACTAGGAACCCCTGGTTTGTTTGTATATCACACGTGTATTGATGTTTCCACTCAATACAGTTATAGCATGATATAAAACTTAATCATAAACTATATGAAATATGATAATAGTCCTTACTACTATTTGGTTCTAGGGCATATTTCCAACATCGCCATCCTCTAGTGGTTGTCGGAGAAATTTCTGAGAGAGTAATCGCCAAGTTACAAAGGGAAATCAACATACAAAGAAGATTCGGAAAACTAATAAGGGTTAATTTACCTTTGGAGGAGGGTTGGCGCGGGTGAAGGGCTCGAGTCCCCACTCCCAATCCTCGGAGAACTCCTTCTCCACGTTGAATATGGGCTTAACCCGGCGGTAAACCGCTGAATTACCCAACTCAAAGGAAGAGGTCCGATGAGGGTCTAGAGGGCCGCTAAGATAGCAAATCTTGTGGGCTCGCTTCTGGAGGGGGAGACCCAGCTGTGGAGGAAAGTGATCATGATATCCTCCCCCGGAGTTTCTCCTTGAGCAGCTCCATGATCCGGCACACCACTTGATTCGCCAGGGCCGTGGCGCGCTTGGGAATGCTTTCCCAAAGCGAGACATCTGGAGGACCAAGCTTGAAAGGGAGCAGTCGGATCTGGTCCTCCTGGCTGGTGTTCCAGACAAAGAAGAAGGTTCGGGCCCAGCCCTTGCAAGATTCAAGCCTAGTGACCCAGGGGAACACGGACTATTTCCAGGGCGACATGGAGGCGGCGCCACATTGGGTCAGGTGCTTATCCTCCAGGGCACGCTCCTTATCCGGAACCACATTCCTCCATAGACCAAAGAACTTGATCCAAAGTTCTTTGGTTGGCCAGAGGCCGATGTACCCCTCGATGCCAGAAGCAAAGGAGGACAGAGAAGTGATAACATTTGCGGGGAGGTGATGCGGTTGCAATTTGTAGGTGGAAATGAAATCAAAGAAGAAATCAGAAGTGGGGAGGCCAAAGCCACGCTGGAAATGCAATAAGAAACCACATATTCCCCAGATTTGGGGGCAGGAGTAATCTCACCGGCGGCGAGACGGCATGCTACGCCGGTGGGGATGCAACGGGAGGCGTGGAGCCAAGCCAAATCCTCCTTGCGGACGATGGAGCCATCCCAGCATCCGCGCTCGCGGCCCTCCATCCTTTTTTCCTACTGCGCCACCATCGAAGCCTTAGCCTCTGTCATGTGAGATCGAAGCTTTCGAAAGGGTGGTTGGAATAATGGTAGCCGAAAGAAGGGAAACGGGAAGCACAAGGCCCCGTGGTGGAGATTAGCACAGGGAACGGTGGCGCTGGCATGAAATGCTACCGGAGCATGGTCGCGGCAGCGCTCGTGAACAAGAAGACCGGCGGCGGCGACGGAGTCGCTGTGAAAGAGAGAGAACAATGGAGCACGGCGTGAATGGGGGAACTTCCCCTGGGAGTGTACCGCACCCCCTACTTAACCGTGTCGCACGCGCGTCGTGGGATCCTTTGCGGGTGACGTGCCGCATGTTACGAGCGTATATGCGGCCCAAGCAGCCAATCAGAACAAGGCCATACGAGGGGCCACGGGAGCAAGCGATCCCATGACATGACATGGTGTTACAGTTAACGAGGCGCTGCAGTGATGGGACATTTACAGCAGTTATGCCTGACGCAGTGACAGTAACCAGCACGGTAAATGCGCATCGCCCTTAAAATGAGTCAAATGATGATTACCCTCCATGTATGATGTGGAGAAGCGTACGAGAGAAGGAAAGGTGACCCAGATGAGCAAGCAAAAGACCAACCCAACGAGGAATTACTCGGAAAGAGCAAAGGGTCGCAAGATGAGAAACTCCGGGCTACGGGATAACTCGGCCCAAGGAGCGAAAGATCTGGATATGGAAACCTGTTGTGGCCTTAACAACAAAAAGTTGCTAAGACCGCACCAACTTCGGGGACTAATGTTGGGGGGATACCCCCGGGTAGGGTAACACCTGGGTATAAGGGCCGAGTTAGCCGGGGTACGGCGCGGTCAAAGCAAAGTGCTGACCGGGTCACCTCAAGGCAGGCCAAATCACGGTGTGGCCCGGCCCATGGGGCATTTCCTTCACAATGGTTCGGCCGGCATAAGATTTATGTCGGCCATGTCTATCTGTTTTGCAGGTAAAGTGAGTAAGCCGGGTTAGCTATATGCTCGCCGGGTTATCATAGCTTCCAAGAGAAGGAATCCCCCGATGGTCAAAAGGTGGCTTTATTAGCTGTAGCCTGAGCTAAGTAAAGTAAAGAAGAGGACCAGCGGGTCAGGAGCGACCAAGGCGACGCAAGAAAAGCCGGATGACGCAGCCAGTGACGCCAAAAGACGAGGATTACACCAAGGGGTACGTCCAAAGTCCGGACGAGCCGTTAAAGGGAATAAAGAAGCATCTGCTTTAGGAAAGGAGCATATTCGTAGAATATGCTGCCACCTGTGCCCTAGAATTGTAACCCGGGCTTCCCTATATAAGGAGCACCGGGGCCTCCATAGAGGGGGAGACGGCAAATAGAGGAATCACTCTCTGTCTAAGGTAGAACTCTAGGGCTAGTTGGTAGGGAGTAAGAGACATAGTCTCCTTCTTGCTAAGAGGCTCAATACCACTTGAAAACACCATTGATTGAGAATATACAAGAACATCTGTACGTGGAATCACCACACTATCCCTCCCTGGATTCCCCTAGCACTCATTGGCCCCATCTTTAGCCTATCCATGGCATCTGCCGTGCCACCACCACGACATTCATGTAGGGTGGTCATTTCACTATACACGATGTCATTGTCATGGTTAATTATTATGACGCAGATCGACGCACGGATGCGATGGATGTACGGCGACCAACGTGATTCCGATTTTATTGCAGGCCTGCATAAATTTATCAATTTGGCTAAGGCAAACAAAGTGGATAATTTTATTCCATGTCCCTGCATCGACTGTCGGAACGTGGCGGAGCACTCTGCCCCGAGAATCCTTCAAAGTCATCTGCTTTCGAGAGGTTTCATGCCCGAATATTATTGTTGGGCCATGCACAGAGAAAAAGGGGTTAGGCTGGAAGAAAATGGCGAAGAGGAGGATGATGAAAGCTATCCTATGTCCCCTGGAGAATACGGTGATACTACAATGGAAGCCAATGAAGAAGAACAACGGGCATCGGATGAGCCCGCTGATGGTCTTGGTCGGGTCATTTCTGATGCAAATCAACAATGCGATACAGAAAGGGAAAAGCTTAAGTTGGAGGCCATGAAAAAGGATCACAAAAAGTTGTTGTACCCAAATTGCGAAGATGGCAGCACAAAGCTCGGTACCACACTTGAACTGCTGAAATGGAAGGCAGAGACTAGCTTATCTGACAAGGGATTTGAGAAGTTACTGAAAATAATGAAGCCGAAGCTTCCAAAGGATAACAAGCTGCCCGAGACAACGTACGAAGCAAAGAAGACTATCCTCCCTCTAGGATTAGATGTGGAGAAGATACATGCATGCATTAATGACTGTATCCTATACCGCGGTGAGAAGTACGAGAATATGGATAAATGCCCGGTATGCACTGCATGTCGCAGACAAGATGACCTTGGTAATGTTGAGGGCGATGACGAGCCCCCCAGGAAGAGGGTTCCTGCTAAGGTTATGTGGTATGCTCCTATAATAGCACGGTTGAAACGTCTGTTCAGAAACAAAGAGCATGCTACGTTGTTGTGATGGCACAAAGAAGAGCGTAAGAAAGAAGGGAAACTGAGACACCCCGCCGATGGGTCGTAGTGGAGAAACATCAAGAGAAAGTACTCGAACTTTGCAGGTGACACGAGGAACTTATGGTTTGGTCTAAGTACAGATGGCATGAATCCTTTTGGGGAGCTAAGCTGCAGTCACAGCACCTGGCCAGTGACTCTATGTATCTACAACCTTCCTCCTTGGTTGTGCATGAAGGGGGAGTTCATTATGATGCCAGTGCTCATCCAAGGACCGAATCAACCCGACAACGACATTGATGTGTACCTAAGGCCATTAATCGATGAAATTTTGCAGTTGTGGGCAGAACCAGGTGTAAAGGTGTGGGATGAGCACAAACAGAAGCCATTTGACCTACGAGCGTTATTGTTCGTAACCATCAATGATTGGCCTGCTCTTAGTAACATTTTAGGACAGTCATACAAGGTATACAATGCATGCACGCATAGTTTACATAAGACTAAAGCTACATATTTGGATAAATGTAAGAAGGTTGTGTACCTGGGGTGTCGTAAATTTCTTCCGACCAATCATCAAGTAAGAAACAAAGGCAAGCATTTCAACGGTGAGGCAGATTACCGGAAGAAGCCTAAGCTCCCTAAAGGTGCTGATGTATTTGGTATGGTGAAGGACCTAGAAGTAATCTTTGGAAAGGGTCCTAGCGGTCAACCTATTCTGAAAGACCCCATTACCAGACACACGGCCATGTGGAAAAAGAAATCTATATTTTGGGAGCTTGAGTATTGGAAAGACCTAGAGGTCCATTCTTCAATCGACGTGATGCACGTGACGAAGAATCTTTGCGTGAACCTGCTAGGCTTCCTGGGCGTGTATGGGAAGACAAAAGATACACCAGAAGTGTTGGGTTTGCAGCATAGAAAACAAAAAAATTCCTACGATGGGAACTATACGCCAAGATCTATCTACTAGATACAAGCAACGGGTGGATACACATCCATAGAGAACTTACCCTTGAAGACAACAAAACTTTCTTAAATAGTTGGAACTCGTGGATGATGTAGTCGTCCACTTGCTGATCTCAAGATCGTGATGAAGTCCAGCAGGTCCGGCTCCAACACGTCCATTAGATCCAGCTCCAGCAAGTCCGGCACCACCAAGTCCAGCACCGCAAAGCAACGGTGCATCCATGATCGCACACACGTCCGGTACCCCGACAACCTCCGTCCCTTGCTCTAGCAAAGCAGCAGAAGCAGCAACTCCTTTCCAGATAAAGCCACCGGGAACATGTATCTCGCTAATCTGAGACCATGGAGAAATAATACTAGAGGGGGAGAGATATCCTTCACGAGGAGGTGTAAGGAAGAAGGGGTGTGAGGGGGGCCTTTTATAGGAGGAGGGGGTACCCCTCCCCATGGCCGGCGCCCCATGGGCGGTGACTCCTCACCTCCCCCATTCATGTGGTGGTAACCCCTCCACATTAAAATGCCCCTTCATATTCTCTTTTAAAGTCTCCACTTTAAATGCATTAAATTTCTCCAAATTTAATGCTCTCTCATTTAATAAAACTCTTTTATTATTCTTATTCAGAATTTTGTTAATTACTTTAATTAACAAATATTCACATAAAACCCCCTACAACATTTCAATATTACATGCAGAACCAATTTCAGCAATTTCACCCGAAACAGTTTCGGTGTCTATTGAAATAATTCCAGTGCTTTCTTAAATCTTTATCTAAAACATATTTGCTCCAAATGGTGTCGGTATCCCTTAAGTGTGTCACCCTACAGTTCGCGAATAATGCAGACATGATCGAGACCCCTCTCAGATCAATAATCAGAAGTGGGACCTAGAGATCCATATTGACTCTTGCACATTCAACGATGACTTCTGTGATCGTGAGAACCTTTAATGCTAGTAATTTAATCCCTTTGTCTCATGATATAATACATGTCCGAGATTCGATCATCGGTATCCAAATACCTAGTTTGATCTCGTTTCCGACATGCACTCTTTTCTTGTTCCCGTGATATAACATTCTAGTGATCACATCACTTGCTTGCAAGCTATCTTAATGTGATATCACCGAGAGGGCCTGTAGCATCCCAATTGTCTAACAGTTGTAATGCTACTTGGTCTAGTAATATAATGGCTACTTCCTATATACAATTGTTGCATCATAATTATATCTTGCTCATGTCATCATGCCACCTTGCATTTGAGCATCATATAAAACCCTCTTTCTTTGGTTCTTCTCTCATATGCATTATTATTTGTATTTGCCTCTTGATATTGTATTTGGTTATTGATATACTGCTTGATGCCCAAGTTGAGTTGGGGGCATATCTTTTATTCAACTCCATCACCTTTCTTTTCACCACCTTATAATTCCACCATTCCATTCCATGAGCTGGCATTTCTTTTTCTTTTGATATTTATTCTAGCTCATGTGGGTGGGGTGGATCTAATTCTTTAAATTCTTTTGCTTGGCCTTATTCCACTTCTTGGGGATGCATAAGTATAATGCCATGCCATTATTATTGTTTTCACAAGAATTGAACATGGCATTTAAGTATCATGCATGGGCCATGCAATAGCATCACCACCTTTAGCCCATTTGTTTTCTTTTTGTTTTAGTGGTTCATTATTTGTGGAATCTCTCCATCTTTTCCACCATCCCCATGTTCCCCAACAAAAACCCTTTCCCCTTCATGTATGAACAAGTGGGATTTTTCCCTTTGATTTTAACACCCTCTCTTCCTCTCTCTTGTAGTGCTTTCCTCACCATCAACTTTTACTCAACCACTAAGCCCCACCTCACTCCATAGCCAGCTCTTTCAATTCTATTTCAAATTTACAAAAACTCCCAAAAGGAGGTATATTTGAGCTTGTTTGAATCTGCAACAAAACAAAAATCAAAACATTTAATAAAATAAAAAGAAAAACGAGTTAAAGAGAAAAGCCCAGCAGCAGGAGCCCTTACCTGTTCGCAGCCCTCTCCCGGCCCACTTCCCCCAGCCGCGGCCTAGCCTGCCTCCCCAGCCCGTACCGCTTCGCCGTCACGCCGACGCGGCCCCTGTTTCTCTTCCTCCTCGTCTGACGCCGTTTCGGCCGCTCTCTCTCGGCAGCAGACGGAAAGCAGCAGCGGGCAGGTGGTCGTCCTCCGTCGTCTGTCGCGTCAGCTCGCGCCCTCCCTACGCCATCTCCCCTCCGTCTTATCCTCGCGCCGAGCCGTGTATTTCCCGAACCCTAGGTCCCTTCTCCGTCCCCTCCCCCCTCTGCTCCGCCGTACCCTGGCCGCCGTCAGACAGAGCGCCGCGACGCCGTTGCCACCCTAGCCAGTGAGCGAGGCCTCGCCGGGGAGCGTCGCCGTGGTGCGAGGCATCGATTCCGCCTGCGAGGAGGAGCCGATCTCGCCGCACCTGCCCCTCGCCAGCGATCAGTACACCACCGCAGCAACCTCGCCGTCCCCCTCCGCTCCGACCACCCCGCCCTCTGTATTCTGTGGGAATCGGACGAGGTGAGCTTCCCCTCGACCCCCTTCCGTTTTCCCCCTCTGCGTGCCGAGCGCCGCCCGTATTTGGCCCCCGCCGGTGAACTGCCCCGCTGCCGCACAGACCTAGCTCGGTGTTTCCCCCTCTGTTCCCCAAGGCGCCCCGTCCAGTACAGCCCGCCGCCGACGAAATCCCCTGAACGAGATCGGTAGCCGGTAGATCCCTCTCCGTGTTTCGTTTTTGAGGCACTGCGAGATACGCCCCCGTTCCATCGCCATCCTTGACAGAAAGCCTCGCCGTCGTCAGATCGTCGTCGCGTTTCTGAGAGAAGCTGTTAGGTTCAGTCCAGGGCTCGGGCGCCATTTCGCGAAAAGACCCCCCGCGCTTTGGTCGATCACGCCCAGGTCCCTAGCAGCCTCAGCGACCCCACTAGCCAGCCACGGCGTAATCTTGCAAGCAACCCCCCAGCTTTCCAGTCCCTCAACCCGCACTCCCCTCGCTGTGCCACGTGGTCCACCCCTGCCCCTCGTTGTCACGTGGGACCTACTTCTCTGTCGGGCCCGCATGTCAGCCGCCTGGGCTAGCTAAGGCCGAGGTGAGAAAAGCTTTATCCGCGCGCGTGGCCCCAGTTTGCGTCGGCCCCATCTGTCAGTGGCTTGGGCTGGAATATCCTGGGTGTAAAAAGTCCTGGCCATTTTTGTTAAAATAAAAATGTTTTCACTAATTGTTTAAAATCAAATTCAAATCAGATTTTAAAAACTTTTAAAATACAAATCCAAATAATACAAATAATATATGTTTTGAAATCAGAAAAATGTGAAGACTTCAAATATGCCATTCAAAATATTATTTGAGCACTTAAAATTTCGAGTTGATTAAAATTACAAATAAATGCCCTTTTCTTAATAAATTAATAACTTTAATTCTATAACTTCAAATTTGGTAAATAATATGTCTAAATCGATCAGCGCGACGAGCCCGTTCCATCTATGCAGACCTTGTTCTGAGTTGAAGCATGCATCATGTCACTATTAAAAATCTGAACTGTTTATGGCAATACAATTTGACTAAATAAATCATAAAATGCTTTATTCTTGTACCTCACACCTCACCATGCCATGCTACTTTAATGCCATGTAAATTTGTGCATCATTCATCATGGCATGCTTGTTGGCTTGTCGCATTTTATTTCCTATGCTTGTGCACTTTATTTATGTTGGCCCTTGTTTGTTTGGTTCTTCTTCGAATAGACGCCCAGCAGGAGAATTACCAGGAATCACAGGAGTACTACCTAGATCCATCTCTCGCTTCAACTGAGCTGCCAGGCAAGCACTACCACATGCTTGCATACATTTAGTACCTATTGCATCTATCTTATTCTTGTATCATGGAGTCGCGATTGCATTAAATTGAATCCCAAGTACTCCATAGCCTTTACTTTTAAACCCCACCGAAGCTTGTTCCTCCATCCCATGAGCCATTACTACAGGAGTTGTTTGAGCCATGCGAGTCGTAGAAAAGCATGTGTAGGGTATGTGACTGTCTGATGAATAACGAGATACCTAAACAACATAACCTGAGTAGTAATGGGATAACTAATGAAAGATGCACCGGTGAGCAATATCTGCTATTTGGTTTTTCGTGCTCACGTGTGTCCCATAGGACCCCGAGTACTTGATTCTTGTTCCTTGTTTATTCGCACTATCCACATCCGGGAGGCCTTATGGACCCCCCTGAGCCAGAGCTTGATTCATTCTTATTTCTTGGGGCCACAATTAGTTTGGGGTTTTATTATTATCCTGTACTTATGCCATGTTACTGCTTTATTTAAGATTGTGCGAGGAGCACCTGTACTGTTTTGGATCGTGACACGTTTTCGCTGTATCGACAAGCCCAGTCACATTTTCGGGTTCCCAGTCGTTTACCGCCGTCCACACTAACCTTGAGTCCATCTCGTAGTCAGCTAGCTTCGTCGCGGGTAGCTTAATGGGGTGGCCCCCTGAAATATTACTGAATCATGTGATCGCTTTGTCGTGAATGCCTCGTTGGGTTTTGAGTTGGTTTTTCCGAGGTTGATCGAGTGTGTGTTGCTATTCGTGCACCCCTGCAGGGTAAATCTTTCTGAAAGCCGTGTCCGTGGTTATGGACGACTTGGAGCACAGTTTCTCGATCATAGACAAGTATAACTAAAGTATCACTTTTAATTTGACTAAGTACTTGACTAGTAAATAGTGCAATACTCATGGAATGGTTAATAAAAGTGCCAACGGATGATGGGGATTGTTCGTCTGCTCCCTCGCTGGTAAGCGAGGAGGAGGATGGATCTGATAATTATGCTGTTATAACTATTGTTCTTAATTCACGGACATCCGTCTATCTTTGGTTAGGCGGATGGTTAGCGAGTATCTATAGAATTGTTAGCTATTATCTTTTGCTGCAATTGCGTCACCCCAGGTTGTGTCCCCTTTAGTGGCACAAAGACTTGCTGAGTACCCCTAGGGTCTCACACGATAAATTGTTTGATTCAGATGAACAGGTGTACCCGCAAGATGGATACTGGGTGGAGGAGACAGATGATGTTGGCAACGATCACTCGGTGTAGAGATTCCGGGAACGGGGATCCGGGAGATCTGTGGGCGGGATGTGTTTATTTATGTGGCATCTTATGCCGATTTGCTTCTTATCCGTACTCGGATCTTGTTTCCGCTTCCGCCTGATACTCTGATGTTTGTTGTATGAGGAGCTATCCTAAATTATTATCTCTATCTAGGATATTTGAATCTTGCCGTATGGCGTTGCAATATTTCTATTTCTTTTAGATGGAATGGCTCTGAGGACTATTGTATGTGGCTTGCATACATACTCATTTTTGTATGTAGTTTCGATTGTCGATTACGCCGCTTGTTCTTGTCCCGATGTTCTGAAAGTGGTTAGGACGGCCGAAAGGTCTACCATGAGTGGCCCTGGGCCCCACCGTACTATTTTAACCACTTTCGTTCATCCAGGCATGTAACTAAGAGCGTAATTCACCGAGGTAGTTACAATTGGTATTAGAGCCATCCCGCCCTTCAGGGTCTCAGCCAAAATGGTCGTTGTCAGTCTAGAAAATATTTTGGTAGTTATGTATACTAGGGAAAAACAAAATGTGAGAGTAGGACTGCTTCCATTTTTGTTCTTACCCACCCACCCACCCTTTTCCGGTAAGGAAGTGTAACGTTTTCAATCCTCTTCTAAAAATTCAAACTAGGATTCACGTGTTCAGGGTTCCGTAGTACCATAGGTTGTGTGTGTGTGTGTGAATTCCTTGTCTATCTGTTGCATCCAAATGTTATCACTATCTGCCTTTGGTTATCAACTATTGGTACATTCCATACCGACAGGCCTTTGTAAACCGACGCGATCTATCTGATTCGTTGTATACCGATGCGATCTATCTTACTCTTTGTTATCCGACGTTATCTTGTTGGGGTGTTCTTTTTCGTATTTACCAATCTTTAGGTTCATCTTAAGAAGAAGGTGTTGGGATATGTGTTTTACTGATTCATGTGTGGAGTAATGATTTGAGTGCGGAATGGAGTCGCGACCATACCACTACTTTTATCATTTGCTCTTGTATGTTGAACTAGTAGAGTTACTAATCTTGATTCGTGAAGTGGTTTTTGCGCATATAGTGGTATTTTAATGCCGAAATTTGCGGAAAAGTTTTCTTTGTAGTTTGTGTACCACACTCCTTGTTCAGTCGTGTGCGTTATGCTTAATATCTTCTAGTTGCCTTTAACTTTGTTGATATTTTAATATCATCTCAGTGAATTGCATCCTTTAATCTTGGTTAATTCCATTTTGGTACTATTTTGGATTATTATCATTCTCCATTATAGTACTGACTTGTGTTTTATATCAATCACAGGATGGCACCACCACGCCGTTCTGAGGAGGACATACCACCTGAACTGGGGGCTGCTTTGGCAAGTATTGCAAATGCTTTGGGCACTATGCAGCAGAACCAGCAGCGCTTCGAGGAAAGCGTGAGGAGGAATGAGTTTGTTCCGCTACCTCCACCTCCCAAGCGAGGAGACATCAAGAGTTTTCTGAAGTTCAACCCACGCCAATTTGAGGTGTCTGATCAGCCACTTGATGCGGATGATTGGCTGCGTGAAGTGTCAAGGTTGCTGATGACTGCGGATGTTCCCGAGCAAGAATGGGTCAAATGTGCCACTCACCTTCTGAAGGGAGATGCAGCTCTTTGGTGGGAAAATTACCTCAAGGCAGACCTCTCTAGTTTTCAGCCTACTTGGGAGCAATTCACTGCTTCTTTCAAAGAGCAATACCTGTCAAAAATTGTCATGGAAAGGATGAAGGAAGTGTTTCTCAACCTCAAGCAGGGCACTGACAATGTCAACACCTACATCAGAAACTTCATGAACCTTTCTCGTTATGGTGGCGATGAGATCTCTGATGACAAGAAGAAGCAAAAGAGGTTCCGGCAAGGCCTCAATGCTTCCATCAAATATGCTATCAGTCATGCAAGGCCGGCATCTTTTCTGGAACTTCAACACACAGCTCTGGAGGAAGAAGCAAGTAGGCAAGTGTTTGAGGAGTCAAAGAAACACAGCCGTGATACAACAAGCTTTTCTGCTATGTCAGCTCCTTCTAAGCGTCGTGTCTGGGTTCCTAACACCCCACCGTCGCTCCCTGCTCCACCAAGACCGTCAAGCTACGCACCAAGGCCACCAAACTCCTTCACTGCGGCTCCCAGGGGCTAAAACCACAACTACCCTGGAGCGCCTGGCGGAGTCCCTGGCTATGTTGCTCCACGTCCACCTGGTGCTTGCTATACTTGTGGAAACACTGGGCATCAGCACTGGAATTGTCCAATGAACAACAAAGCTCTTCCACCACCACCTCCAAGACCTACGGCAAGTGCTCCTATGATTCGTGCACCTCCACCTCGGGCTCTCAACATCAACACTAAGCCTGGATCTACGGTTGCTCGTGCCAACTGTGTCAACGTCGCTCAAGCTGAGCATGCACCTGGAGTTGTCATGGGTATGCTTCCTGTTAACTTAGTTCCTGCACGAGTTTTGTTTGATTCTGGTGCTTCGCATTCTTTTGTTTCACAAGTTTGCACATGAGCAAGATCTGGCTATGGCTCCTTTATTGCATCGTCTTGTGGTACAATCTCCTGGGTCAAACATGAGGGCTGCTCATATCAGCCATGGCAATCAAATTGAGATTGGTGGCTCTTCGTTTCCGGCTTCCTTAATTATTTTGGGCAATTCTGACATTGATGTTATCTTGGGCATGGATTGGTTAACAGCAAATGCAGATGTGATTGATTGTGCTGAACGTTCGGTTTCTCTGAAAATTCCTGAAGGCCATATAGTCTATTCTCCAAGTCTGACTCCTGCAATTCAGCTTTATTCTTTGGTGGCTCTGAATGAGGATGCTATGGAAGGTATTCAAAGTGTTCCTGTAGTCTGTGAGTTCCCAGATGTCTTTCCTGAAGAGTTGCCAGGTATGCCTCCGGATCGTGAGGTCGAGTTTGTCATTGAACTTGAACCTGGTACCGCTCCTATCTCCAAGCGGCCTTATAAAATGGGTCCTGCTGAGTTGGCTGAACTCAAACGTCAGTTGGATGAACAAGAGAAGTTGGGTTTCATTCAGCACAGTACTTCTTCTTGGGGTAGCCCAACCATCTTTGTGAAGAAGCGAGACAAGACTGATAGACTTTGTGTTGACTATCAGGCACTCAATGCTAAAACAATTAAGAATAAATATCCCCTTCCGCGGATTAATGATCTCTTCGATTAGCTAGCTGGAGCTGTGGTATTCTCTAAGCTTGATTTGAGAAGTGGTTACCATCAAATCAAGATTCGCAAGGAAGATGGTCCTAAAACAGCTTTCACCACCCGCTATGGCCTGTATGAGTACACGGTCATGTCTTTCGGTCTCACCAATGCACCTGCCACCTTCTCGAGGCTTATGGACTCGGTTTTCATGGAGTATCTTGATAAGTTCATTGTGGTCTATCTGGATGACATTCTAGTCTATTCTAAGTCAAAAGAAGAACATGAAGAACACCTTCGGTGTGTCCTAAACAAACTTCGTGAGAACCGCCTGTATGCAAAGTTCTCCAAGTGTGAGTTTTGGCTGCCTCAAGTCACCTACCTTGGTCACGTAATCTCTGCCAAGGGCATTGCCGTCAACCCAGAAACTATTAAGACAATTATGGACTAGCTACCACCCATAAATGTCAAAGAAGTCCGGAGTTTCCTTGGTTTGGCAAGTTACTGTCGTCGCTTCGTTCAAAACTTCTCAAAGATTGCAAAGCCTCTTACCGATCTCCTCAAGAAAGGCAAGAAATACCATTGGACTCCTGAATGTCAAGCAAGCTTTGAAACACTCAAAGAGCAGCTCACTTCCACACCAGTCTTGGTTCCTCCAGATACATCAAAGCCTTTCCAGATATTCTGTGATGCCTCATTGCAAGGATTGGGTGCGGTCCTTATGCAAGAAAAACAAGTTGTTGCTTATGCCTCTCGACAGTTGAAGACGCATGAGATCAATTATCCTACACATGACCTCGAACTCGCAGCAGTTGTCTTTGCTTTGAAAGTATGGAGGCATTACTTGCTTGGCAACCGTTGTGAGATCTTTTCTGATCACAAGAGTCTGAAGTATATTTTCGCACAGCCTGATCTCAACCTTCGTCAGAGGAGGTGGATTGAAACAATCAATGATTTCGATTTGACCATCAGCTACACTCCGGGCAAAGCTAATGTCATGGCCGATGCTCTCAGCCGAAAAGCTTATGTCAACAATCTCATGGTGGAAGAACAGCAGCCTCTCTTGTGCGAGGAATTCCGCAAGCTCAACCTTGAAATTGTGGATCAAGGGTATCTTCTGAACCTTCTGGCAACACCTCTCTTGGAAGAAAAGGTCCGTTCCATTCAACTTGGTGATCCTTACACTAAAAAGATCATCTCCAACATTCAGCTTCCGAAGTATGAGTCTTTCCACGTTGACGACCAAGGCACTCTTTTCTTTGAACACCGGATGTTTGTTCCGAACTACCCGGGTTTAAGAGAGCAAGTTCTCAAGGAGGCGCATGATTCTGTTCTTTCTATCCACCCTGGCAGCACTAAGATGTACATGGACTTGAAAACACAATATTGGTGGCCTGGTTTGAAACGATATTGTGCCAAGTACGTCTCGGAGTGTGATGTCTGTCGCAGAGTTAAAGTTGTCCATCAGAAACCTTCCGGTCTTCTACAGCCATTGAAGCCTCCGGAATGGAAATGGGAGAAAGTAGAGATGGACTTCATCACGGGTTTTCCAAGGTCGCAGAAAGGCAACAATGCAATCTTTATTGTCATTGACAGGGTTTCCAAAGTAGCTCACTTCTTTCCAGTCAAGGAAACAATTTCTGCAATTCAGTTGGCTGAGCTCTATATCAACAGAATTGTCTCTCTGTATGGAGTTCCTCTTGAGATCAGTTCAGACCGTGGAAGCATCTTCACTTCCAAGTTCTGGGGAAGTTTCCAAAATGCTTTGGGAACAAAATTGAATTTCAGCACGGCTTACCATCCTCAGTCGCAAGGGCAAGTTGAAAGGATCAATCAGATTCTGGAAGATATGCTCCGTGCTTGCGTTATCTCTTTCGGCATGAAGTGGGAAGAATGTCTTCCTTATGCTGAATTCTCTTACAACAATAGTTTCCAGAAAAGTCTAAAGATGGCACCATTTGAGGCTCTCTATGGTCGCACATGCAGAACTCCGATTGGTTGGTCGGGCGCAGGTGAAATAATATTGTTTGGCCCCGACATTGTAACTCAAGCGGAGGAGAAGGTTCACATCATTCTTGAAAATCTGAAGATTGCTCAAAGTCGCCAGAAGAGCAATTATGACAGAAAGCACACGGACATGGAGTATATCCCTGGTGATCTCGTTTACCTTCGTGTCACTCCCATGAGAGGCACGCACCGCTTTCATATCAAAGGAAAGCTGGCTCCTAGATACATCGGTCCTTTCAAAATTCATGGAAGAAGAGGAGAAGTTGCTTACGCTCTTGAGCTCCTTGAAAAACTCAAAGTCCATGATGTTTTCCACATCTCTCAACTCAAGAAGTGCTTCAAGGATCCCGGCAGGACCGTGGACCATGAACTCATCAATCTTCAAGAAGATCTATCTTATCAAGAACACCCCACAAAAATTCTTGAAGTCGCAGAAAGAAGAACTCGCAACAAGTCCATCAAGTTCTGCAAGGTGCAGTGGTCGCACCATTCCGTTGATGAAGCCACTTGGGAACATGAAGATGAGCTTCGTGGCAAGTATCCTACCCTCTTTGAGTCTCTTCTTCCTAGAATCTCGGGGCGAGATTCCTGTTTAGTGGGGGAGAGTTGTAGTATCCCAATTGTCTAACAGTTGTAATGCTACTTGGTCTAGTAATATAATGGCTACTTCCTATATACAATTGTTGCATCATAATTATATCTTGCTCATGTCATCATGCCACCTTGCATTTGAGCATCATATAAAACCCTCTTTCTTTGGTTCTTCTCTCATATGCATTATTATTTGTATTTTCCTCTTGATATTGTATTTGGTTATTGATATACTGCTTGATGCCCAAGTTGAGTTGGGGGCATATCTTTTATTCAACTCCATCACCTTTCTTTTCACCACCTTATAATTCCACCATTCCATTCCATGAGCTGGCATTTCTTTTTCTTTTGATATTTATTCTAGCTCATGTGGGTGGGGTGCATCTAATTCTTTAAATTCTTTTGCTTGGCCTTATTCCACTTCTTGGGGATGCATAAGTATAATGCCATGCCATTATTATTGTTTTCACAAGAATTGAACATGGCATTTAAGTATCATGCATGGGCCATGCAATAGCATCACCACCTTTAGCCCATTTGTTTTCTTTTTTGTTTTAGTGGTTCATTATTTGTGGAATCTCTCCATCTTTTCCACCATCCCCATGTTCCCCAACAAAAACCCTTTCCCCCTTCATGTATGAACATGTGGGATTTTTCCCTTTGATTTTAACACCCTCTCTTCCTCTCTCTTGTAGTGCTTTCCTCACCATCAACTTTTACTCAACCACTAAGCCCCACATCACTCCATAGCCAACTCTTTCTCTTCTATTTCAAATTTACAAAAACTCCAAAAGGAGGTATATTTGAGCTTGTTTGAATCTGCAACAAAACAAAAATCAAAACAGTTAATAAAATAAAAAGAAAAACGAGTTAAAGAGAAAAGCCCAGCAGCAGCAGCCCTTACCTGTTCGCAGCCCTCTCCCGGCCCACTTCCCCCAGCCGCGGCCTAGCCTGCCTCCCCAGCCCGTACCGCTTCGTCGTCACGCCAACGCGGCCCCTGTTTCTCTTCCTCCTCGTCTGACGCCGTTTCAGCCGCTCTCTCTCGGCAGCAGACGGAACGCAGCAGTGGGCAGGTGGCCGTCCTCCATCGTCTGCCGCGTCAGCTCGCGCCCTCCCTACGCCATCTCCCCTCCGTCTTATCCTCGCGCCGAGCCACATCTTTCCCGAACCCTAGCTCCCTTCTCCGTCCCCTCCCCCCTCTGCTCTGCCGTACCCTGGCCGCCGTCAGACAGAGCGCCGCGACGCCGTTGCCGCCCTAGCCGGTGACCGAGGCCTTGCCGGGGAGCGTCGTCGTGGTCCGAGGCGTCGATTCCGCCTGCGAGGAGGAGCCGATCTCGCCGCACCTTCCCCCTCGCCAGCGATCAGTACACCACCGCAGCAACCTCGTCGTCCCCCTCTGCTCCGACCACCCCGCCCTCTGTATTCCGTGGGAATCGGACGAGGTGAGCTTCCCCTCGACCCCCTTCCGTTTTTCCCCCTCTGCGTGCCGAGCGCCGCTTGTATTTGGCCCCCGCCGGTGAACTGCCCCGCCGCCGCACAGACCTAACCCGGCGTTTCCCCCTCTGTTCCCTGAGGCGCCCCGTCCAGTACAGCCCGCCGCCGACGAAATCCCCTGAACGAGATCGGTAGCCGGTAGATCCCTCTCCGTGTTTCGTTTTTGTGGCACCGCGAGATACGCCCCCGTTCCATCGCCATCCTTGCTGGAAAGCCTCACCGTCGTCAGATCGTCGTCGCGTTTCCGAGAAAAGCCATCAGGTTCAGTCCAGGGCTCGGGCGCCGTTTCGCGAAAAGACCCCCCCGCGCTTTGGTCGATCATGCCCAGGTCCCTAGCAGCCTCAGCGACCCCACTAGCCAGCCACGGCGTAATCTTGCAAGCAACCCCCCAGCTTTCCAGTCCCTCAACCCGCACTCCCCTCGCTGCACCACGTGGTCCACCCCTGCCCCTCGCTGTCATGTGGGACCTACTTCTCCGTCGGGCCCGCATGTCAGCCGCCTGGGCTAGCTAAGGCCGAGGTGAGAAAAGCTTTATCCGCGCGCGTGGCCCCAGTTTGCGCCGGCCCCATCTATCAGCGGCTTGGGCTCGAATATCCTGGGTGTAAAAAGTCCTGGCCATTTTTGTTAAAATAAAAATGTTTCCAGTAATTGTTTAAAATCAAATTCAAATCAGATTTTAATAACTTTTAAAATACAAATCCAAATAATATATGTTTTGAAATCAGAAAAATGTGAAGAATTCAAATATGCCATTCAAAATATTATTTGAGCACTTAAAATTTCGAGTTGATTAAAATTACAAATAAATGCCCTTTTCTTAATAAATTAATAACTTTAATTCTATAACTTAATATGTCTAAATCGATCAGCGCGACGAGCCCGTTCCATCTATGCAGTCCTTGTTCTGAATTGAAGCATGCATCATGTCACTATTAAAAATCTGAACTGTTTATGGCAATACAATTTGACTAAATAAATCATAAAATGCTTTATTCTTGTACCTCACACCTCACCATGCCATGCTACTTTAATGCCATGTAAATTTGTGCATCATTCATCATGGCATGCTTGTTGGCTTGTCGCATTTTATTTCCTATGCTTGTGCACTTTATTTATGTTGGCCCTTGTTTGTTTGGTTCTTCTTCGAATAGACGCCCAGCAGGAGAATTACCAGGAATCACAGGAGTACTACCTAGATCCATCTCTCGCTTCAACTGAGCTGCCAGGCAAGCACTACCACATGCTTGCATACATTTAGTACCTATTGCATCTATCTTATTCTTGTATCATGGAGTCGCGATTGCATTAAATTGAATCCCAAGTACTCCATAGCCTTTACTTTTAAACCCCACCGAAGCTTGTTCCTCCATCCCATGAGCCATTACTACAGGAGTTGTTTGAGCCATGCGAGTCGTAGAAAAGCATGTGTAGGGTATGTGACTGTCTGATGAATAACGAGATACCTAAACAACATAACCTGAGTAGTAATGGGATAACTAATGAAAGATGCACCGGTGAGCAATATCTGCTATTTGGTTTTTCATGCTCACGTGTGTCCCATAGGACCCCGAGTACTTGATTCTTGTTCCTTGTTTATTCGCACTATCCACATCCGGGAGGCCTTATGGACCCCCCTGAGCCAGAGCTTGATTCATTCTTATTTCTTGGGGCCACAATTAGTTTGGGGTTTTATTATTATCCTGTACTTATGCCATGTTACTGCTTTATTTAAGATTGTGCGAGGAGCACCTGTACTGTTTTGGATCGTGACACGTTTTCGCTGTATCGACAAGCCCAGTCACATTTTCGGGTTCCCAGTCGTTTACCGCCGTCCACACTAACCTTGAGTCCATCTCGTAGTCAGCTAGCTTCGTCGCGGGTAGCTTAATGGGGTGGCCCCCTGAAATATTACTGAATCCTGTGATCGCTTTGTCGTGAATGCCTCGTTGGGTTTTGAGTTGGTTTTTCCGAGGTTGATCGAGTGTGTGTTGCTATTCGTGCACCCCTGCAGGGTAAATCTTTCTGAAAGCCGTGTCCGTGGTTATGGACGACTTGGAGCACAGTTTCTCGATCATAGACAAGTATAACTAAAGTATCACTTTTAATTTGACTAAGTACTTGACTAGTAAATAGTGCAATACTCATGGAATGGTTAATAAAACTGCCAACGGATGATGGGGATTGTTCGTCTGCTCCCTCGCTGGTAAGCGAGGAGGAGGATGGATCTGATAATTATGCTGTTATAACTATTGTTCTTAATTCACGGACATCCGTCTATCTTTGGTTAGGCGGATGGTTAGCGAGTATCTATAGAATTGTTAGCTATTATCTTTTGCTGCAATTGCGTCACCCCAGGTTGTGTCCCCTTTAGTGGCACAAAGACTTGCTGAGTACCCCTAGGGTCTCACACGATAAATTGTTTGATTCAGATGAACAGGTGTACCCGCAAGATGGATACTGGGTGGAGGAGACAGATGATGTTGGCAACGATCACTCGGTGTAGAGATTCCGGGAACGGGGATCCGGGAGATCTGTGGGCGGGATGTGTTTATTTATGTGGCATCTTATGCCGATTTGCTTCTTATCCGTACTCGGATCTTGTTTCCGCTTCCGCCTGATACTCTGATGTTTGTTGTATGAGGAGCTATCCTAAATTATTATCTCTATCTAGGATATTTGAATCTTGCCGTATGGCGTTGCAATATTTCTATTTCTTTTAGATGGAATGGCTCTGAGGACTGTTGTATGTGGCTTGCATACATACTCATTTGTGTATGTAGTTGATCCCTTCGCCTTCCGATTACGCCACTCGTTCTTGTCCCGATGTTCTGAAAGTGGTTAGGACGGCCGAAAGGTCTACCGTGAGTGGCCCTGGGCCCCACCGTACTATTTTAACCACTTTCATTCATCCAGGCATGTAACTAAGAGCGTAATTCACCGAGGTAGTTACAGGGCCCAAAGTATATATATCCGTCATCGGGATTGACAAATTCCACTCTTGATCCATGAGCCTCAACATAACCCCTTCGTAGTACTGAACCCACCTTTATAGTCACCCTGTTACGGTGTGGCGTTTGGTGTTATCAAGAAAATCTTCTGGTGTTAGCAATTAACATGATCTCATGGTCTAAGGACTAAGATTACTTTGTATAATGTTATAGCAATATAAACATAATGACGTTGATCGTAATGCTATACTTCGGATGAATGTTCATCACATCATTCCACCAATGTTGTGACCTCGTTATTAACAACATCCAATGTCCATGATCAGGAAACCTTGATCATCTTGTTAATCAACGAGCTAGTTTATATGAGAGGCATTCCTAGGAACTTTGTATTTTGTTTATTAAACACATATTTATTAACGTTTCCAATTAATACAATCATAGCATGCAAAAATAAACATTTATCATAAACATGGAATAAGATAATAACCACTTTATTATTGCCTCTCGGGCATATTCCTTTCAGTCTCCCACTTGCACTAGAGTCAATAATCTAGTTTGAAAAACTTTGCGTATTGAACACCTATGGCTTTCTGGTGTTGCATATACGCGATTGCTAGTTGTTAACATAATCTCCGGATCTGACAATTTCAGATCCGTGTGTATTTGCATGGCTTTGCATCTCCACGCATCAATCATTCTCAAATGAGATGGCATTCTATAAATTTGGTCCTTTGGTGAGACCTTTAGTTCGTTCGGGTTAAAATATGTTGATATTATTGTCATACAATATATCTTCATAATATTAGCCCACTTTGAACCACACCTAGTTTGATAACAAACTACTTAACACAAATGCCCTCCTTTGTTGCTACTATAGCAGTCATATACTTAGCCTTTTATTGTAGTATCCGTCACAATGTCTCAACTTTGGAACTCATCTAAATCCATCATGGAACATCCTTTCCATTACATTGTGCCACCCATAGTCTAAATTGAGATAAATTTAATTTGTATCTTGTGACAAAACTAGTATCAATGTAACACTTTACAATGAACTACCTTTTAACTATTTGTCACTTATACATGATATATTCTTAGTTCTTCCAAATCTCATAAGAATATCTTTACTATCGTCCAATGACCATCTTATGAATCATTCTGGTATGTGCTCATAACATTTAGAGCATAGGAAATTCTGGATATATACATATCACGGTATAATCGATCAAAATCTTCATGTGATTTTACTCACCAAGTGTTGAAACACTTGAATCTTGATACAATCATTTCCATGCAGCAAGAACCTTTCTTGTTGTTTCCATATTGAACCCTTTCAATATCTCATATATGTATGCCTGGCACAACCATATTAGCGCCTCAATCTATTCATATAGATATTGATGCCAAATATTTCGGGTTTGCCCAAGTCTTTCATCGAAATCTTATTTTAATGAAATTCTTAACTTGTGTCAATACAAGATACATCATTTTCAATCAACAATATGTTCTCTACATAATGTATTAGAAATATGTCTCAGTGCTCCCACTTAATTTCTTGCAAATACAAGCATCTTCATCATCTCTGACGAATTTAAACTCTTTTAACAGTTTCATCATGGTGAAGATTCCAACTCCGCTATGCTTACTTCAACTATTGAAGTTTGCATGCTCTTTTAGCACCCTTTGAATTAACAAAACCCTTTGGACCGTGTATTGTAGAAGTCCTAGGTAACCATTCTATTAGAAGAACACTGTTTTGTTTGTTCAACTACCATATACCAAATTATATGTAGTGGTTGCTACATTAATCCGTCAAGACTAAATATCTCTATGAAAGATCAAATCTTGTCATAGTCAACTCCTTGAACATTGTCGTAAACTTCTTTCTAACATGTCGACTATTTCATAGATGTTAAACATCCATGTATATTTCTTTATAGATCCAAACATGACCGATAGGCTTCACACCTTTCCGGAGGGTCTTCCAAATTCAGAAACTTGATTTCTCGTGTATGGATACTATCACGGATTCTATGACTTCTAGTCATTTTATGGAGTCAGGGCCCATCATCACTTCTTTGCATGTAGTCGGTTCATCATTGTCAAAACAATAACGACTTGCTTATCAAATCACACTATTTGATTCTTACCGACCCACACGGTTCAATAGGAACTCTAATCTCCGAGATCACACCCTTTGTAATCACGGGAGCCATGAGCATTGTGGTCGCCACCGGGACACTTTCCGGCGCTGCGCTACTTAGCACATATAGCTAAGGTTTAACAACCTTATCAAAGTTCTATTGTCCTCCCACTTAACTTTTCGCGGAAAATTCCTTCTCGAGAAACTTGACGCTCCAAGTAACAAACTCTTTTTTCCTCGGTGTTATGGAGAAATTTCCAACAAATTCTTTGGGATAACCTACAAATACGTGCTTATCCGACTTTGGTTGTAAACATTTTACTTATGCATGGCATACCAAAATTTAAGAAAAGACAATTTGGGTTTTATCCCAAACCATAACTTATATGGTGTCATTTCAACAGATCACGATGGTGCTCTTTTCAGTCTAAAAGCAGTAGTCTATAAAGCTTCAATCCTTAAAATATAATGGCAGTTTTATAAATGACACCTTTGATCTTACTATGTCAAACATGGTTTGATTTCATCTCTCGAATATGCCATACTCCTATGGTTTATCGGGAAACACAAATCATGGAACAATTTCTCAAATCTTAGGTGTTTTTGCTAAACATGTAACTCAAATATCTTTCTTTATGATCGAATCATAAACTCTTTATTTCTTGTTACAATGATTTTCCACTTCATCTTGAAAGTCTTTCAACAATTTTCAAATGTTTCATACTTCTTCCTTATTAAGTAAATATATAGATATATTCACTTAAATTTCTGGAGAATGCATATGAAGCAAAAAAGATCCATCGCATATGGCTACATATAATGGACTATATACATCAATATGTATAATATCCGATAAGTTAGTCATCCGTTCCTCTTTGGCCTATGGACGGAGTTTCAATTATCTCGAGGAAAGTCTCACAAGCATCAGTTGATCAAAATCAAAGACTCCAAAAACCCATCAACATGGAGTTTCTTCATGTTTTCTTTCCAATATAATTTAAACAGCGATGTCACTTCATAAGTGATCTTTCAATCATTTGTCTTGTGACATTTTAGCAATAGTGTTTATGGATGTGATTTCTCCAACTAGACTTGTAAAAGTTCATTCATCCTTTATGGAATACGATAATTATTTGAACAACCATTGTTCTCGTAATACCGGAACAAAATAACAATTAATAAAACAAATCTTGAAGGCTAGATTTGACGACAATGAAAAACACAATAACACTTTATTTGTTTTCGATGAACATCATCACTTATTCTCTTGCTAGTTACTTAGGCCATTGCAGTTCATGAATTGCGTTGTCCTGTATGACACTTCATACCAACCAATACCGGTATCCAATACCTCAGAACCACATTGTTTAACAAGCAAAGAATACAGCCATAACATGTATATCTTCTATATACCTAAGCTGGACATCTCCAACTTTTCTTTTTTGCCAAATATTTTATAGATTCTCTTTCAGCAAATCCTTTTCCTTTTAAAAGAATCTATCAACATCAATAGTGGTGTCATTCACATGACACATAGTACAAAGCGTATATAGTCAAATACTAATACCTTTGGACTTGCACTTTGAAGTGGATCACCAACATCAAATGTTTGGTATTCTTTCAAAAATCCATTCTTTAGTAATCTATTAGTGTAGTAAACATTTTACTTACATCTTCTATTCATCCTTATCAATACAACTTTGATGATCAAACTACTATAGCATGTAAGGAAGAATCGTGAGTATAATGTTAGTTCCCAAAAACCTTTTGGGAGATCCGGATGCCTAGCATCTCCATTCTTCACAAATTCTCATAATATGAGAACATGTATTTTGCTAAATTATACTCTATCATAATGCAACCAAAAACATTGTTTCAGATATCACAATATCTTCCACACATGATGGTTTCTAAAACAATTTTTCAGCTCCTAGATAATCTTGATATTAAAACAACTTTTGAATATCAAAAATCATGGAGGCAAACATGATACTTTAGATACTAACATTGGAATTCTTACTCTTAATTTAATACTACTTATTAAACTTCATGGAGTAAATAGAGTTTGCTGAAAGTTTACAATAGGACTTCTAAACTTTAAATTGACATTCAAAACAATACGATACCAGTTCGTAAAGTAAATGTCCCGAATTCTATAGTTCTATTATCTCAATTAAAACTAAGCATAAGGTAGTGAACAGACGCCAATGACTACAAAAAATTATGCAAATTCACTTCGATTTAGTTTATGACAAATTGAGTTCGACTAATCCAAATTAGAAATGAACTCCCACTCAAAAACGACACCCCTCGTGCCTTTTGGTGATTACATGAACCAAATCCACTACGCCAAGTCTGATCATCATGTGAGTCGGTGTAGTGTCAAAGGCGAGCATCAATATGGGCATCATATCAACTATATGACTCATGCTTAACCTTTCGGTCCGTGTTCCGAGGCCATGTCTATACATGCTAAGCTCGCCAAGTAAGACCTTAGTACTCGCGTGTGTAAAACTGTCTTACACCCGTTATGTGAAAGCGTAGAGTCGAGTACACCCGATCATCACGTGATGTCTCGAAACACGATCCATAGAACGGTGCATACTTAAGGAAGAACACATTTTTATCTTGATATCTAAATGAGGGATCATCTTAAAATGCTACTAAAACGCCAAACTAGCAATATAAGATACAAAGATCTAATGTGTAAAGTGAGATGATATGGTCCATGCATTTGATCTCTATCATATGCATCATGGTATGATCTCTATCATTTCTTTGTGTGTAAGGCCAAGGTCTATGGAACTTACACGTTAGGTGTGTTGTAAGAGTATATATCATACATCTACTTACAACATTACCATATCATGACACTAGCCCAGCAACGATCTAAACTAGACGCCTCTAATTTATCCATTGCAAGTTTTACGTGGCTTAGGGCTTTCGGAGATAGAACTGTTCTTACTTACGAACATGGAACCACAACGAGGATAACCAAGTTATTAGCAACTCGTTGTAAATCAGATATTCACTATAGTAGGAGAGACAGACACCCGCTAGCCACTTATACGAAACTAGTTGCATGTCAGTCGTGGAACCGGTCTCATGTACGATGACATGTAAGGTTGGTCCCGGCCGCTTCATCCCACTATGCCACCAATATCCAAAATACATAGAAGATGCAATAACATGATCATCATCGCCCACATATAAACATATGTGTACTACCCGTGCAAAGCACCTACGCATAGATCAGGCTCTGATACCACTGTTGGGTTCGTAGCATAGAAAACAAAAAAAATCCTACGTTGGGAACTATACGCCAAGATCCATCTACTAGATACAAGCAACGGGTGGATATACATCCATAGAGAACTTACCCACGAAGACAACAAAGATTTGTTAACGAGTTGGAACTCGTGGGTGATGTAGTCATACACTTGCCGATCTCAAGATCGTGATAAAGTCCAGCAGGTCCGGCTCCAGCACGTCCATCAGATCCAGCACCACCAAGTCTAGCACCGAAAAGCAGCGATGCATCCGTGATCGCACACACATCCGGTACCCCAACAACCTCCATCCCTCGCTCCAGCAAAGCAGAGGAAGCAGCAACTCCTTTCCAGATAAAGCCACCGGGAACATGTATTTCGCTAATCCGAGACCATGGGGAAATTATACTAGAGGGGGAGAGAGATCCTTCACGAGGAGGTGTAAGGAAGAAGGGGTGTGAGGGGGGCCTTTTATAGGAGGAGGGGGTACCCCTCCCCATGGCCGGCGCCCCATGGGGGGTGACTCCTCAACTCCCCCATTCATGTGGTGGTAACCCCTCCACATTAAAATGCCCCTTCACATTCTCTTTTAAAGTCTCCCCTTAAATGCATTAAATTTCTCCAAATTTAATGCTCTCTCATTTAATAAAACTCTTTTATTATTTTTATTCAGAATTTTGTTAATTACTTTAATTAATAAATATTCACATAAAACCCCCTGCAACATTTCAATATTACATGTAGAACCAATTTCAGCAATTTCACCCGAAACAGTTTCGGTGTCTATTGAAATAATTCCAGCGCTTTCTTAAATCTTTATCTGAAACATATTTGCTCCAAATGGTGTCGGTATCCCTTAAGTGTGTCACCCTACGGTTCGCGAATAATGCAGACATGATCAAGACCCCTCTCAGATCACTAATCAGAAGTGGGACCTAGAGATCCATACTGACTCCTGCACATTCAACGATGACTTCTGTGATCGTGAGAACCTTTAACGCTAGTAATTTAATCCCTTTGTCTCATGATATAATACATGTCCGAGATTCGATCATCGGTATCCAAATACCTAGTTTGATCTCGTTGCTGACATGCACTCTTTTCTTGTTCCCGTGATATAACATTCTAGTGATCACATCACTTGCTTGCAAGCTATCTTAATGTGATATCACCGAGAGGTCCCAAAGTATATATATCCATCATCGGGATTGACAAATTCCACTCTTGATCCATGAGCCTCAACATAACACCTTCGTAGTACTGAACCCACCTTTATAGTCACCCTGTTACGGTGTGGCGTTTGGTGTTATCAAGATAATCTTCTGGTGTTAGCAATTAACATGATCTCATGGTCTAAGGACTAAGATTACTTTCTATAATGTTATAGCAATATAAACATAATGACGTTGATCGTAATGCTATACTTCGGATGAATGTTCATCACATCATTCCACCAATGTTGTGACCTCGTTATTAACAACATCCAATGTCCATGATCAGGAAACCTTGATCATCTTGTTAATCAACGAGCTAGTTTATATGAGAGGCATTACTAGGAACTTTGTATTTTGTTTATTAAACACACATGTATTAACGTTTCCAATTAAAACAATTATAGCATGCAAAATAAACATTTATCATAAACATGGAATAAGATAATAACCACTTTATTATTGCCTCTCGGGCATATTCCCTTCAAGAAGCATGGGAGGACCAACAACGTATCAAAGACCCATACAACAAGCATACTGATAAAGGCCGTGAATACTTAAGTAGCTACGCTCTTACCAAAGCAGAGAAGGAAATCTTTTTTGAAGTACTTTACAGTATCAAGGTCCCGGCTGGCTTCTCGTCAAATATAAAGGGAATAATAAATATGGCAGAAAAAAAATTCCAGAACCTGAAGTCTCATGATTGCCACGTGATTATGACGCAGTTGCTTCCGGTTGCAATGAGGGGGCTTCTACCGGAAAATGTTCGAGTAGCCATTGTGAAGCTATGTGCATTCCTCAATGTAATATCTCAGAAGGTAATCGATCGAGAAAGTCTAGAAAGGCTACAGAAGGATGTGGTCCAATGTCTTGTTAGTTTTGAGTTGGTGTTCCCCCATCCTTCTTCAATATTATGACGCATCTCTTAGTCCACCTAGTCGAAGAGATTTCCATTCTCGGTACTATATTTCTGCATAATATATTCCCCGTCGAGAGGTTCATGGGAGTCTTAAATAAATATGTTCGTAACCGTGCTAGGCCAGAAGGAAGCATCTCCAAGGGCTATGGAATAGAGGAGGTCATTGGGTTCAGTGTAGACTTTCTTCCTGACCTTAAGCCGATTGGTGTTCCTGAATCACGGTATGAGGGGAGACTGAGTGGAAAAGGCACGCTAGGAAAGAAAGCAATGATATTTAGGTACGGGCATTCTTTGAATCAAGCACACTACACAGTTCTACAAAGTTCTATCTTCGTGGCTCCGTATATCGAGGAACACATGAATGTTGTACGCTCCAAGTTCCCGGGGAAGGATGACTCCTGGATTAAAGAAAATCACATGGAGACTTTCGGCACTTGGTTGCAATTACATCTCATGAATGACACCACTATTAGAGATCAGCTCTACTTGTTGGCCACGACACCATCTGCGACTGTATTGACTTTCCAAGGCTACGAGATAAATGGGAATACATTTTACACGATTGCCCAAGATAAAAAGAGCACCAACCAAAACAGTGGTGTCCGCTTTGATGCAACATGCGAGAATGGGAAAAAGGACACATACTATGGTTACATAGAGGAGATATGGGAACTTGACTATGGACCTACTTTTAAGGTCCCTTTGTTTCGGTGCAGTTGGGTCAACATGAATGGAGAAGGGGTAAAGGTAGACTAGCTGTACGGAATGACAACAGTGGATCTCAAGAATATTGGTTACACAGACGAACCATTCGTCCTAGCCAATGATGTGGCTCATGTTTTTATGTGAAGGACATGTCCTCTACACCGAAAACAAGAAAAAATAAGGAAACGAATACATCAGACGATGAGCCCAGGCGTCACATAGTTCTTTCAGGGAAAAGAAACATCACGGGAGTCGAGGACAAGACAGACATGTCAGCAGATTATGATAAGTTTGATGAAATTCCGCCCTTCACCGTGAAAACTGACCCAAGCATCCCGTTAAGCAAAGAAGATGCTCCATGGTTACGGCCTAAGAAGCGATCATAGGCAAGGGATCGACATACGCGATGAAGGATTCATACCCTAAACCCTAAACCCTATGTAAATCAAGGTAATGTATGGAAACTTTATGTGATGTATGAAAACTTTATATGAGAATTGTCTTCACAAAACACCCCGATTTGGTGGTACCAATGCCAAACATTAATTTGGTGGTTGCTTCATAGAACACCCCGATTTTAGCACCTCAAAAATGGAAATTGGCTTTTTAGTGCGTCGAAAAGGAAAACTTCCTCCTGAGGACGGGATCCTAAGACATCTTCGAGAAGCTCTGCCATAGTGGTGTCCCTGGTCTCACACACCATCTTGCAGTTCTTCACAAGAATGCATACCTATTTATAGATTAAGCAACACAACATAGTGTCGGGCACTGATGACATAATGCCGACACACTCACCCCTGGCATAGTGCTGCCACCCACCCAAAATAGTGTCATCATTTACTGGCTTAGTGCTGCCCACTGAGGACATAGTGTCGACATGTTGTCGCCACATCCACATTTAGTCCCGGTTGGTGCCTCCAACCGGGACTAAAGGTTCATCATATCTTTAGTCCCGATTGTTGAATTTAATTTTCTTTTTTAGATTATTACTAATTAATTGACTAATGGCGGGGATGAAGCTTCTTAGCCCGGGGCAGAGCCTCGCTGAACTTGAAGTGGATCTCTAATGAAATAGCATGTTGTGAAGCTATAAATGATTTTTTTTAATTCACAAGCATTATATCATGTACATATCCCCGTCGAGCAACAAAATATCCTTCTTCTTCTATCTGCCGTCACAAAATCCATTGCAACAAAAATAAGAACCAAAACTATGAAGGCATACATATATATAGTGGCGCCCTAGCATTTTAATCACCGACCGTTTAAGCAACCCAAAAACATAAACACGCCGTGGAGCTACCAAATTAAATTAGGGAGTGCCTCTATGGCGAGCTCCTCTAAGATGTCTGAGGACGGGATCCTAAGTCATCTTCGAGAAGCTCTGCCATAGTGGTGTCCCTGCTCTCGCACACCATCTTTTAGTTTATATCTTCTCTAGCTAGATCAGTATGCTGGTGGAGCTAACTAATTTCACATATTAGAGAGTGCCTCTACGGAGAGCTCCTCGAAGATGTCTGAGGACGGGATCCTAAGACATCTTCGAGAAGCTCCGCCGTAGTGGTGTCCCTGGTCTCACACACCATCTTGCAGTTCTGCACAAGAATGCATACCTATTTATAGATTAAGCAGCACAACATAGTGTTGGGCACTGATGACATAATATCGACACACTCACCCTAGCATAGTGCTGCCACCCACCCAAAATAGTGTCGTCATTTACTGGCTTAGTGCTGCCCACTGAGGACATAGTGTCGACATGTTGTCGCCACATCCACATTTAGTCCCGGTTGGTGCCTCCAATCAGGACTAAAGGTTCATTATATCTTTAGTCCCGATTGTTCGCTTTAATTTTGTTTTTTTAGATTAGTACTAATTAATTGACTAACGATGGGGATGAAGCTTCTTAGCCTGGGGCAGAGACTCGTTGAACTTGAAGTGGATCTATGATGAAATAGCATGTTGTGAACCTATAAATGATTTTAAAAAAAATCACAAGCATTATATCATGTACTTGTAGTTCAAATCTGGGCAACCTCCTACCGATTCGGCATGAATTTGTCGTTTTCATGAGGGATGGAAGGAAAGGTTCCAGATACACCGGTTGGGAAAGATTGTCCATATAAGATGGTCTAGTATTATTGAAAAATGGGTTGGTACCAATGCAAACTTTAATTTGGTGGTTGCTTCACAGAACACCCCGATTTCGGCACCTCAAAAATGGAAATTGGCTTTTTCGTGCCTCGAAAAGGAAAACTTCCTCCTGCAACATCATAAGCCATCCCAAGATGCACATGTGTGCACAATATGGGCACATTATCTCAAACTATGCCCTGATTCTAGCCATAACATTGGTGGTTTGACCTAAATGTCATGAAACCTCGAACATGATAGGTCATTTTGTGAAGGATTTTTTATGATGTTTGCAATTTTTCAAGTTCAATATTTTTCCTTGCAACTATGACACATAATATGACACCACGCGAAGGTTTCACGTTGTTTGGATCGTTTTTGAATTTCTTATGCCCGATTAAAACCATATTCAAAACGGCGGCAATGAAGATTCCTAGCCCGAGGATGAGCCTCGCTGAACTTGAAGTGGATCTATGATGAAATAGCATGTTGTGAACCTATAAATGATTTTTTAAAAAAATCACAATCATTATATCATGTACTTGTAGTTCAAATCTGAGCAACCTCCTACCGATTCGACAGGAATTTGTCTTTTTCATGAGGGATGGACGAAAAGGTTCTAGATACACCGGTTGGGAAATTGTCCATCTAAGGTGGTCTAGTATTTTTGAAAAATGGGTTGGTACCAATGCCAAACTTTAATTTGGTGGTTGCTTCATAGAACACCCCGATTTCGGCACCTCAAAAATGGAAATTGGCTTTTTCGTGCGTTGAAAAGGAAAACTTCCTCCTGCAACATCGTAAGCCATCCCAAGATGCACATGTGTGCACAATATGGGCACATTATCACAAACTATGCCCTGATTCTAGCCATAACATTGGTGGTATGATCTAAATGCCATAAAACCTCGAACATGATAGGTCATTTTGTGAAGGATTTTTTATGATGTTTGCAATTTTTCAAGTTCAATATTTTTCCTTGCAACTATGACACATAATATGACACCACGCGAAGGTTTCACATTGTTTGGATCGTTTATGAATTTCTTATGCCCGTTTCAAACTATATTCAAAATAGCGGGGATGAAGATTCCTAGCCCGGGGCTGAGTCTCGCTAAACTTGAAGTGGATCTATGATGAAATTGCATGTTGTGAACCTATAAATGATTTTTAAAAAAATCACAAGCATTATATCATGTACTTGTAGTTCAAATCTGGGCAACCTCCTACCGATTCGGCATGAATTTGTCTTTTTCATGAGGGATGGACGGAAAGGTTCCAGATACACCGGTTGGGAAAAATTGTCCATCTAAGATAGTCTAGTATTTTTGAAAAATGGGTTGGTACCAATGCCAAACTTTAATTTGGTGGTTGCTTCACAGAACAGCCCGATTTCGGCACCTCAAAAATGGAAATTGGCTTTTTCGTGCGTCGACAAGGAAAACTTCCTCCTATAACATCGTAAGTCATCCCAAGATGCACATGTATGCACAATATGGGCACATTATCAAAAACTATGCCCTGATTATAGCCATAACATTGGTGGTTTAACCTAAATGCCATGAAACCTCGAACATGATAGGTCATTTTGTGAAGGATTTTTTCTGATGTTTGCAATTTTTCAAGTTCAATATTTTTCCTTGCAACTATGACACATAATATGACACCACACGAAGGTTTCATATTGTTTGGATCGTTTTTGAATTTCTTATGCCCGTTTCAAACTATATTCGAAACAACGGGGATGAAGATTCCTAGCCCGGGGCTGAGCCTCGCTAAACTTGAAGTGGATCTATGATGAAATAGCATGTTGTGAACCTATAAATGATATTAAAAAAATCACAAGCATTATATCATGTACTTGTAGTTCAAATCTAGGCAACCTCCTACCGATTCGGCAGGAATTTGTCTTTTTCATGAGGGATGGACGGAAAGGTTCCAGATACACCGGTTGGGAAAAATTGTCTATCTAAGGTGGTCTAGTATTTTTGAAAAATGGGTTGGTACCAATGCCAAACTTTAATTTTGTGGTTGCTTCATAGAACACCCCGATTTCGGCACCTCGAAAATGGAAATTGGCTTTTTCGTGCGTCGAAAAGGAAAACTTCCTCTTACAACATCGTAAGCCATCACAAGATGCACATGTGTGCACAATATGGGCACATTATCTCAAACTATGCCCTGATTCTAGCCATAACATTGGTGGTTTGACCTAAATGCCATGAAACCTCGAACATGATAGGTCATTTTTGAAGGATTTTTTATGATGTTTGCAATTTTTCGAGTTCAATATTTTTCCTTGCAACTATGACACATAATATGACACCACACGAAGGTTTCACGTTGTTTGGATCGTTTTTGAATTTCTTATGCCCGATTGAAACCATATTCAAAACGGCGGGGATGAAGATTCCTAGCCCAGCTTCTTAGTTAATGAAATATGCAGAAAAATTATTTAATGAAATTTTAATTGAAAATGGCATAAATGTTAATAATTTGAATAGGTGGAATAATTCTTTTATAATACAGAAAAAGGTTTTGAACACCACTTTCCAAATTATGCAATAAATATTTGTTAATGCAATTTTAATTGAAAATAGTAAAATTGTATAGTTAAAATAAAAATATTTGAAAACAGAAAATGGTTTTCGATTAGTTATTTAAATTGAAGCACTTCTCCTGTTGAAAGTTTTTCAAATTACAAATTATGCAATAAATATATGTTAATGCAACTTTAATTGAAAATAGTAAAATTGTATGGTTCAAATAAAAATATTGGAAAACATAAAATGGTTTTTGATTAGTTATTTAAATTGAAGCATTTTTTCCTGTTCAAAGTTTTTTCAAATTCCAAATTATGCAATAAATATTTGTTAATGCAATTTTAATTGAAAATAGTAAAATTGTATAGTTAAAATAAAAATATTTGAAAACAGAAAATGGTTTTTGATTAGTTATTTAAATTGAAGCACTTTTCCTATTAAAAGTTTTTTGAAATTCCAAATAAATAATCATCTTAAATTGAAACATCTTATTAATTAAAGAAGAAAACAAATTTGAAAATGGCGGGAAGACCAAAAGTTTTGCCAAAATCTGAAAAACGGGTCAACGATCCCGGTTCGTCCCACGAACCGGGACCGATGATCCTGGGTGCGCGCGCTGCCAGCAACGCTCCTTCGGTCCCGGTTCATCCCACCAACCGGGACCAAAGGCTCAACGGTCCCGGTTGGTGCGATGAACCGGGACCAAAGGCCCTGGGTGAGCGCGGGCACGTGGCAGCCCAGCAACGCTCCTGCCCAGACATTTGGTTCCGGTTCGTCCCAGCAACCGGGACTATTGATCCTTTGGTCCCGGTTGGTGGGACGAACCGGGACCAAAGGCCTGTACAGTATACAACGTTGGCCCTTCTTCCTCGCCAACTACCCCAAATCATAGAGCACATCGACGCGCGGCTAAGGAAAATTTGCGGCGGAGCAAAATCACGCCGTCAAGCTGCCCAAATCTAGAGCCGCTTCACGCTGTCGACGCCCGCCGCTGCCACACCACCACCGTAGACGGCCGGAATCGAGACGCTCTCCTCTGACCGGACTCAAGACGCTCTCCTCTGGCCGGAATCGAGCCCAAAGTCGTCACCTTCCCGAGCTCCGGCCACCGTCGATTCGCCTCCGTCCGGCCTCCCCTTACTTCTCCGACCCCTCCATCGCAACCCCGGTGAGATTCCGGTGCCCATGCACCTCTCTGTCCTCTCCCTCGTGCTCTGGTTCGTGCTGCCAACGATGACCTCCGAGCGCGGCCGCTAAACCTCGTCGGTGTCGTCGCTCCGGGGACCTCTTGCAAGCAGTGCTGCTACTTTCTGGTTCCCCGCGACGAGACACGTCCAACGCGCCCACCCACGTGTCCAGGCGCGCACGGGATCGATGAATCCGTGCTCGACCCAAGCAATGGCGTCGATGACGTCATCATGACGTCAGGCTGACGTCATTTCTCTTTTTTCTTTTAGTTAATCTTTTCTGTAATTGATTTATTAATTGAAAATGCTGATAGGTGGGTCCAGCAAGTCAGGTTTTTAATATTTTTGGAAATGTTTTCTGAAATTAATAAAAGTCTAACATGTGGAGCCATATGGAAAATAATTTTAATAATTTCAAAAAAAATTATTGATTTAAAAATGGATTAAAATTGGGAAAAATCATAACTAATTCATTTTAAATCAAAAAATGTGTGTAATATATCAAAATGTTCTGAAAAATGAGCTCTACCATTTAAAAATGTAAGCATTCATATTCATACAACTTTGAACCTTACTTTACATAGAGGAACACCGACACCCCCTAAGTACCATGGGTTCGATGGTTTGTCCACCTAGGGCATTCCGAACCGATTCAGAAAATAAGTGCATAGTGTTTTACATTATTTGCATTATAGTAACTTGCAAATATTAATTTACAGATACTATGGATCCAACACACCAAGATGCTATGATTCTAGAACATCAGGAAAACATCCTCTATGGAATGATCTGCGGAAATGAAGATATCAATATCGATGTCACCAGGAAGTTTATGAACGATTCCGGTGAGGGAGATGAGTCTCTCAACCGAGGAGACGGCTCCGGTGGGGTAGAAGACGAAGCCTGGGACTGGTGAGAAGCCGATGAGTGAGAAGGCGACGGCTCTAGCGGACCTTTAAATCTCGCAAACACCGGCAAGGTGTATATATGTATTTTTACAATTAAAATGATGTTGTCTATATATATACATGCATATATTAACACTCTTTCTTCTTTTAGCCCTCCGGATCGAGAACTTCTTCCGTAAGAACAAAACGAGGTCCAACAAAAAAGTTGGATGACACTGTGAGGTATAGGATCGAAGTGGTCGGTGTAGACGGTGAACCGCAAGCTCCCGTTGATGTCGCAAGAAAATTTGTCAAGCAATGCGGAGTTCTTGTGAGGGACTACATCCCGATCACCGTTCAAGAATGGAATCGGCCAAGCGGCGGTGTAGTCCCATATGTCGGCGACACCGCCAAAGATAAGATTTTTGACAAGCTCATGATTAATTTCCTTTTGCCGATGCCAGATGTGAATCCAGATGAGGAGGAGAGAGCAAGAATGGAGCTTGTGCAAAGAGTCAAGAAGTTTTCTCTCATCAAGATGGCTGATGCATTCAAGAACTGGAAGAAGAAACTGTACAATAACTTTGTCAAGGTAGAGAAGACTCGAGATTTCAATCAAGGCGGTTATGCTAAGTTAAGACACCAGCGGGAGGATTTTGTGAAGTACAAGACATCGGAGAAAGCTAAGGAAAGGTCTAGAATAAATACGAAGAACGCTGCTAAGAAAGTGTACCATCATAATATGGGGCCTGCTGGCTACGTCGATTGCATGCCTAAGTGGGATGCACTTGAGGTCAATTACATTGCTGTCGAGATCAGACCAGAGCCCACAACATGGACACCATAGGCGAGAAACTGGTTTTACGGCCATGGGGGCACGTTGGACAAAGAAGGGAGGGCAATATATAATCAGAAACACAAAGATGATCCCCTACTGCCCATCGATGATATTAGAAATGCAGTAGATGATGTTGCAGCGGGACGGTTCGTTCCCGATAGAGAGAACGACAAGCTCACACGCGCCCTTAAAAATCCTGAACACGAAGGACGAGCACGAGGCACACCAGGCTCCAAGTCGTGGAAGGTTGCCTTCCTCGCGGAAATGAAGAGATATCCCGATAAAAGTCATCAGAGGAGAAAGGAAAGGGTGGAAGCTGAGAAAGCGGCCGCTGCAGACCGGCTGCATAATGTAGAAGAAGCACTAAAGCGGCACCAGGATCAACTCGACAGACTTAGCCAGCAAGGTACTAGTGGACAATCTCAGCGGCACGTGGTAGAAGCTGCATTCGATGGTACCGGCGCCCTATCGAATAAGAAAAGCAGCATCACTTCCACGCAGCTCCATGATGTTGATGATGATGCACCGACGATGGCTCCTCCTAAACACTATCCAGTGGATGATATCACGGAGAGCATAGCTTGTGAGCTAAAGGTCCAAGTTATGAACTTAAGGGTGACGGCGGCGGTCGGCATGGCCGTACCAATTGCGCCTAACCCAACTTGGCATTGCACACCGATTCCAAAAGGGTACGTTGTCGTCACGGTGGATGATGTGAAGGAAGATTTTGAGGAGCTGAAGCTGGACCACCCTGCGGGGGAAGATATGGAGCTGACTCAACTAGGAGAAGCCAAAGGGGGGACTATTGTATGGCCAAAGGAGCATCGTGCTTCCAAATTATGTGCCGCCAAGGCCACCCACTCCTTAGAGCAGCAATCCACCTTCGCCGCCACCTCACCATTCTCCAGCGCAACCATCGCCTTCACCACCTCACCACTCAGCGCAACCGTCTCCGCCGCCGCGTCAGCCGTCTCCGTCCCCTGAGCCTCACAGACAAAAGCGGAAGTATACTAAGAGGGGCAGCACCACCAGCAGCAGCAAGAGCACGTTCCGATCATCGAAACGTAAGCTATCGCCCCTCCCAAAAGTACCTCATAAGAATATGAAGAAGCTAGCTTGCGAGAAGACAAATGAGGAAACTGCTGCGGCCGCAGCTGCCCATTATGAAAAGTGGAAGACTGACATGGCTAACAAGAAAAGGCCGATAGAGCCATTCTTCCCGGTCACCGCAGAAGATGAAGCCAAAGCAGCCGCGCTTAAGATTCAGCTTCACCAACCCATAGCGCTCATATCAGACTATAATCGCTCAATTACCAAGTCGGCTGAGGCAAAAGAGCGGAGAGTCGGGAAAGAAGTTGCCCATCTCAGACAATAGAAAAACCAATCGATCGAACAACTCAAAGTGTACGATACCAATGAGTGGAGAGCCCAGGAACGGCATGATCCGAACATTGATCCGGAGTTTGTTCGACTGTATGGAGAAAAGGCCGAATTATATGGACTATCTATTACTGAGTACATGAGCCGTATGGATGAGTTCGAGTGCTACCAAGAAATAGCATACGTATACCAGTACGGGGCTCCTCTCGTCAAACCCGAGTTAATCAAAGATCTACCAATTAAAATGCGAAGATTGCATAACTGGTACATACAAGCCTGTGCTGAATCCAAAAACTGGATCTATGCAGGATATAAACATCACCATTATGGTCATGGAGATGGCTTCCTACTGATTGAATTTTCAGAATTATTTCAGTTTTTCCAACAAGATGCCCTCGACAAAACTATCATTAGTGCCTATTGTTTGTAAGTATTATTAATTTCTGTAACTAAGTCTTTCTAGCTCAGCTCTTGCTTGTATAATCTTACTCATCACTATACTAATTATATATGCAGAATGAAGATTCTCGAATGCAACAAAGGACAAATCTATGACCTTAGGTTTGTTGACTGCAATTTCGTTCATGAAGTTACTCTAAAAACGAAACCGAGAGAGACAGAGGATAACTTGGTACAAGCGTTGACGCATTTTAGCAACAGAAGGGAAATACTATTTTCTTACAACGATGGGTGAGTGTTACTGTCTTGTACGCATTATATTTTCGCTTACTCGATGTTAAACGTATAATTGACTCGTGTTATATTTTGTTAGTGTGTCCAGCTTCCACTATATTCTGTTAATCATTTATGTTGACACCGGAGTAGTAAAAGTCCTGGACTCGAAACGCACACCTTTAGAAAAGTGGGCAAACATGCAGGAATGCCTTAGAAGGCTTGGAAACGGTTCACCACCAAAACTAGGGATGTTTAGAAGCCAGAGTTTACATTTCAACCATTGACTGTAAGTACTACTTGCTAGATCCACGCATCTCTTTGATTCTAGTTTCAATACCACCATTATCATGCTTGATTATTATTTTGATTGAACTCCGTTCTCATAAAGTGCTTGAGGCAGGAAGCCGGGAATAACTTATGTGGATACTATGTCTGCGAGTTCATTCGCCAGATGACCAAAGAGAAGGGCGCAGAGCGGAACATCAAAAAAATTGAAGTGCGATAAACAATAATCACAACTTTATTTTATTACCACCAATTGTGTTTAGTTTTATTCATATATATTGATCCCCTTCTTTAAATAAGATCGAACGGATGCGGGACGGTCTTCTATCACAAGAACGCGTGCAAGCAATTCAAGAGGAAATTGCCGGATTCTTATTAGAACAAGTCATAGATCCGAAAGGAGAATACTATTACATGGTTCATTTGGAAGGGTGAAGTGTAAAAAACAAGATGTAAATTAGATCAAATTCGTGTGAGTACCGTTTGTAATTAATATGTTTCGACCAAGAAGACGGATGAGACGGTGTGTAATATATTTGTGATTATGATGTGTAATATATATATCGTGGTTTTATTATTGTTATATATATGTAGTACCATTAAATTGAATACAAAACACCAAATAAATAAATAAATAAAAACCCTGTCGCGGCACAAAACCCTGCCACGGCACAAAATAGCCCGAAATGCAGAGACCAATGATCCCGGTTCGTGGCACCAATGATCCCCCCTTCTCGCGCGCGCCCACATGGAGACCCATTGGTCCCGGTTTGTTCCACGAACCGGGACCAATGATCCACCCCCCTTGTCGCGCGCGCCCACGTGGAGACTCATTGATCCTGATTTGTGCCCGAACCGGAAACAACATTAGTCCTGAATGATTGAAACCGGGACCAATGGCCCTTATGAACCGGGACTAGAGTCCCTTTTTTCACCGGTGTTATGTGCTAGGTTTTCACATTTTGCGACTTGTGTGACGATATCACTCATCCCGGATAGGAATTCTGAGGCTTGGCCAGTGCTGGTTCCAATGATATTAGAACGTTGCATGCACTTTGCTAGATCATCACCGGGACACGTGTATTCCCTCTGTTTTAAAATATAAGATATTTTAGCTTTATAAATAGATTGTATCTAGACTCATTTTAACGTGTACATTCATCTAGATTTAGAGTGAACCTATACATTAAAAGGAGTCTACATATATTTTATTTAGAAAATTAAAACGTCTTATATTTTGAAACGGAGGGAGTACGTGCTAGTGCGTGTAAAGCATCTTATCAAGTGCACTGCGCACATGCGCTTGCAACTCTGCTGTTTTTTTTTCCTCCGGCGGATATAGACTTGCTTTCGCTGGCCGTCCTCAAAGTTTCGACCGATCGGGCATGCGCTGGTGCGTGCAGTGCAAAGCCCTGCGCTGCGGTCACAGCCACCTCTACATCCACGACGTATTGCATCCGATCGGCTGCCTGGTGATCAACCGGCGAGATTCTTACCTTCGATGACACATCAACCTACGTAGACACAACAGCGCAATCAGCAGAATGGCCGCCCGTAGCACGGCCCTTCCAAAAGAAGTTCTGGTGCGTGCGCGTCAACTGAATCACTTGTATGGAGTACTGTAGATGAGATCTACGTGAAGGGACCGTTTAGGCCGATGCTGACGATAGAGGCGTTTTGGATTTCAACGTACTAGAATGGTCAGAGACGACTCACTATCTGTGTAGCCATGTGACTATGTGGAGATGGGGTAAAACCGTTAGTACCATCTTCTTCCTTAAAGGTTTTTTTCTCCCTACGATGCAACATCGTGTTAGGTTTCACTATGCCTAACCAGTAACGAAACAACGAGTTTTAGGAGCACGGAAAGGTAATAGGTCTGAATTCTCCCTCAAGATCCGGAAAGTGTCTTTGGCACATGGGTACCATGCTCTCTTCACTTTTAGATTTTTAAAAATTTCAAAACCTCACACTTCTATGTCTTAAAAAACTATGGCATTAAATATATAGATAAATATATACATGAGGAGTGTATGCAAAAAAGCTCCGTTAAAAAATATGTTGTATTTTGAGAAATATAAAAAAGACAAATCTCTGACAGTAGATGTAGTAAAATAGTATATCTTCTTATCAGAAATTTCTTTTCTTTTTATTCTCAAAATATAAAGTATTTTTAACCGATTTTTTTGCATACAATTCTACATCCATCTATATATTTAACGCCGTAATTTTTGCAGACATATAGAAGTGTGTGAAGGGAGCACCAGTGCCATGTGCACCAAATCCCTTCTCCTCCAGAACAGGTTATGTTTCTCCATCCTTTCCTTTAAAGGGGTATAAAAAATAATAACCTCCTATTTTTTTGTGTATTCTACTACTTCCTCTGAGCCAAATTAGTTGACTCAAATTTGTAAGATACGGATGTATCTAATACTAAATCATGTCTAAATATAATCGAATCTAGACAAATCTAAATCAACTAATTTGGGTCGGAAGAAGTATGACAAAGTGAATCGAAAGCACAGCCGCTACCCGCCTCTAGAGGACGGCAACGGCGGCGGGGGAAGAAGGAAGGGAAAGCGAAATTAAGCGAAAAAACCCGAAAAGAACGGTGTTAAGCGAAAAAAACCCGAAAAGAACGGTGTACGAGAAGAAGCCCAGAAGTCGTTAACTTAGATAGGACCTCTCTTTATTATCAAGCTCTAACCAAGTGCAACATCCGAGAGGCATTTTCCCCCTACGGTGTCAACTTTGTCCATTTCGAGCCTGCATCTCTTGTCCTGTGGTCAGTGTCTGCCACTTCTCGCTTTATTTCACTTGTGGTACTAACAAAATGCCCTCTGCCTTCGTGCGTAATGCGTCTGTTGCCACGAACATCTCGCACAATGATTGGATGGGGCGCCATGGGTCGGCATATCAAGCAAAGTCTAACAAACCAACAGACATTTTCCTTACGAACCTGTCAATGTCGCCTATCTACACCGATCGAGAAAAAAACTGCATCGCATCTGCTGCCTTTCACGGAGCATTTAAGCGCCCTTGCACAATCTTTTCTCCATCTTCTTTTACGTATTTTCCTTCTAGAAGGTAGCGTGTTGAACTAGAAGGGCAAACAATGAAGCCCAGACGCAATAGCACACTGCTGTAACAATAGCACGTACTACCTCCGTTCAGAAATATAAGACGTTTTAATTTTGTGAAACAAATATATCTAGATATCTTTAGTGTGTAGGTTCACTCCGAATCTATACATAAAAATCGTTTCGTAGAGATAAAACGTTTTATATTTCTAGATAGAGGGAGTACGTGTTGGGCTAGCGATCTGGGATAGATCTTTTATACTACCAGCAATGTAGCATGGAGCTAGCGCCAGATTGCTCTCCCAGATGGCGACTAGCATAGCACGGGTGCGAGTGCAGCATCAAATCTCTTATCGGGTTTTCTTCTCACCACCTATCCTTCTGTCGCGAGAGATAGATGCATCGATCGCTTATCCTGGAAAAGTGGCGTAATGTTGCTGCTAATTTGGAGGCTGGGGGATCGATTCTTGTTCCACTATAAGTTGATCAGTGGAGATCGGTATAGGTGTTTTTCATGCGTGATGGCTTGTTGTGATTTGGCTTAGCTGCTTTAGCATAAGTGCATAACTCCTTTTTTAACCAGAAATAACTCATCGAGAATTGAGATTCCTGACACGCGGCGGAAGTGGTAATTGGTAAAGCTCATCTGTTTTTATGCTACCCGTTCAGCTGTTCGCCAAAACAAAACAAAAAGGAGACAATGAGCAGACTAGCCTTGTGGCCTAACTGGAAATCTCATATTATTTATGGGCCTTCATATTATTTATGGACCTATGTCCGCCTTTTTGCTTTTGCTTTCTAGTGGAGGCCCGCTATCCCGGCTGATAAGGTGACTAGAGATAGGCCAACTATTGGTTGCATGTCATAATAGGTATTGTATTAATTAATGCTATATGACCCTAATTCTTAAGACTTTTCTAATTTTTAATAAGCATAATAAACTGAAAAGGAGGGAGTAGTAGTTTATATCTAATCAAGCAGGTGCTCAAACTTTGGACTGAGCCCGATCCACTTTTGGATCAGTGCCGAAAATTAATAACCATGGATCCTGCCGCACTAGCGTTCTAAATCTTAGCAAAAAAGAGTTGTGTGTTTATTCTTTTGTAAAATCTTAAACAAATTTCGTGCATAGTAAATTTCATGAAATATTATGATCACTTGCTAAGAATTATAAAAGTTAGAAAATGAAACTTCTATAAATTAAATTAAAAAACTTACATATTAACAATTTCATTTGGTTTCTAAGTTTTGAAATTAATTTCCTATGTACCTATGTTCCATAATCTGATCACCCGGAACGCGATGGCTAAAAGAATATGTGTGGCTAAGTTCCAAAATTAGATCTATAAAAACGCATCTTTCTTATGTTGTTAATCGATGCTCAAATTGAGTGGTAGAAGGCATATGATATATGTAGACATTTTTTACCTTTTGTATTCTTTAGTGATTTTGTCTATACCATTTTTTTAAATAAATGCGGTAAGGGAAGCCCCTATAACGAGTTTGTTTTTAAAATAATAAGAACCTAAAGTTACGGTCGTGAGGATTTGAATCTGGGTGGTTGGGATGTATATCCACTTACCTAATCAAGTGAGCTAGAATCAACTCTTTATTTCTTCTATATCATTATCAACCATGGTCACGTTTCGCTCTTGGTTGGAGGCCACTCTTCCCAAAAATAAGTTTTCCATAGAAAACCCTATATATTTTGGACGGTATCCAAATCAAATAGGTCTAGAGGGCATTTTGATTATTAAACACTTTGTGTATTAATTACCTTTTGTATTTTTTTGTGATTTTAACTATACAAATGTGTTCCATCCTTCTCTTGATGAATTGATTTATCAAACAACAAGAGACAATCAGAAATTTAAACAGGACAAACAAACCTACTAAAGAATCAAGATGATTAAACTATAAGTGTGTGTAGGTTTCTACAAAATTTCTTATTTTGTTCACTATTTATAGTCTTTTCCGATAACAAAAATGATCCCAAAATGCAACTTGATGAATAATTTTAAGAATAGAGGCTATGACAAGATAAAAACGTAAGTAAAAAAACTCGGACAGGGATAACCAAGGCATGCGGAGATGAAGATATATCAAGATGTTCACTTTCTTATGCGGAAGGTAAGCACTGTCGGAGACGTGTGGGTTGCCAAGAAGGATCCCCAAACACCACCGTAGGCTCACCTTCTTCTCCTTGAGCCCCTTCTACTAAGTAGGAGCGCAATAATTTGTGGTAGATTGTGAGGTGATCTCTTAACACTCACAAATTTTTCGGAGAATATCTAGACCTCCGAGCAACCCTACTTGCTTAGGGGTCCTGAACAAACCAAGTAGTAACAAACACAACAATGAACAATAGTGATACATTCGATCCAGATTACGGATGCAGTATAGTAGCTTTTTCCATAGAAAAGTCCTAGGTTTATCGAACCTTGGTAAACACTTGCTAAAAGGAATTGAGAAACGTCTACAAGACTTACTAAAAAGAATTTTTTTTTCGTTTACTAGACCTTTCCAACTTACTTTGTATCTTTTTGTTGTTTCTAGTGGATGGAGATAGTCTAGGGTTGAAGATTCACCTGCAGCTATGCATTCATATGTGATAAAGATAAAGTTAAGCACATTCATGTGTAAAATAATCTAATAGGGATAAGAGTTGTGGGAAGCACATCCTTAGCTACTAGAGCCCCTGAAACCACATGTGACAATAGTCTCTTGGTCCAACCGTTTACACCCCGAAACCACGGGTCACAATAATTATTAAGTAAAACAAATCAAAGCCTTACGATTGGTGATGTTGCTATAGATCTCAAGTAGATCACTAAGTGAATATTGTACTCCCCCTTTTTATCACTGGGGTTTCGTGCGTCAGACGTCGTTCTCCACTCATCTTACCTCACACCTTGATCAATCTGTAGGGTCTTGGGTACCCACAAGTCCTAAGATTGAGGTAGAGACAAAGATATGAGATGACCAAGCTTTTATTCAATCACTACACAATATTGCCATGTAATTAGATGCACATAATCACTACAAGATTTCACCTCAACCCATAACCCGTGAGAACTACTCACTCATAATAATAAGATCAAGGATAGAAATCATTGATAAATACTTATATTGAAATCAAATATTCTTACAATGGTTGCCAATTCGCAAGGAGATCTCTATTACAAGATGATGACTATGGCTACGAAGGAGAATGGAGATGGAGAGGATGAACTATGGTGGTGGTGGTATTGTGGATCTCCTTCGGTGTGTGATGGATGAGATCTGGGGATGGTGACTCTGTTTTGTGGTGGTACGGGCAGATGGTACGGGCAGGGCTCGCCCGTACCGATGCTCGTTGTGCCTCCTGGAACCGCCTTTTGGTCCCTGGTTGACTTGGTTGTTTTGGCAACGACATATTCTTCAATAATTGCTCTTGATTTCCCCATAAAAGCATGATTTTTTGCACATCACAAATGAAGAGAAGGATTTACACATCTTTGCAATAATTAGTCATTAGTAGAAAGGCTAGAGAGATATTTAGTCAATTTCTTGACTTAAATAAGATTCAAACGCGGATAAAGATGGCTATTTTCATAGCCATCAACAAGCAGAATTAGGTTACCACTTTCTCTCCCTACAAAGATTTAGAGATTTGGTTGGAAAAATAAAACTTTGGATATTTAACAAATGGCAGGTGAGAGAGAAATCTAGATCCTTGTCTCGTTTTTGGGATAATGGTGGATTTATACGGTAGGTGGATAGGCTAATGGTTACCCACTTCCTGCAACCTACCAGATAGGATGGATGACCACCTAGCCAATCAGGCAACTACACCTCAGCAAACGTTCGAATGGGTCGAAAGAGCAAATATGCTTAAAGGACACACATGTCGCGTAGAGGCGGTGAATAGACTTTTTAAAACTATTATAATTTTGGTTCAAATAAATAAGAATAAAACTTGTAGTTAATCTATCAATCACAAAACATAAATATGCTGGCTTCAACTATGTGCACCACTAACTTAAGCTAAGCAAGACAAGCAACCATGTGGTAGCAAGATATATAACTTCAATCACGAAGGTTGTCACAAGGTAAAGTGCATACATAAAATCTCGGTATAGAAATAACTGAAGCGCATGGAGACGATGATTTATCCTAAAGTACACATGCAAGGAGCCAATCTCTGTTGTGGAGATATGATACATCCCAAATGTATCTACTTTTCCAAATACTTTGCTCAATGATTTTCTTCGGAATCTCACCATACTTGAATAAAACTGTTAAATTTGACTCTGTTTTTAGCAAAAGTCTTCTTTCTATCTGTTTTCATAGAAAATAAAATTGGAGAAAATACCACGCAAGTTTTTCACTAGAACTAGTACCCTGGAGCATTGGAATCACACAAAAGGAGCTAGGAGGCCCAAAATAGCCCTGGTGGCGCGTGCAACACCACATGCCACCCCACGAAGGCCCTTTTGGCCCTGGAGCATCGTATCGTCGCATCCTTTTGATCACCCCCTTATATACCTAACAAACCTAGGTATCCGGAGGCACATAGATTTTCACGAATTAGAGCGCTGCCAAATCTACGATCTCATTTCGGGAGCTAGATTGGCCCTGCTTTCCACACTAGAGAGGGGGATATCGACGGCTCCTTCATCACCATCATCACCAACGTCATCGCCAAAAACCATGTGCTCACTCTCCATCATCATGGGTGAGTAGTTATCTGTAGGCATGTGAGGTGGATGAGATTAATCGTATAATCATCCATATGTATCGACAATTTAGGTGTTTATCTTGAGGATATTCTTGTATAAGTGTTGATGCACCTTTGCTATGTTTAATGCTTGTTACTAGGGCCCGAGTGACATTATTTTAGTACTGGACTTTTATTGCTCCATCATATATATAAGTTTGGTATATATCTGCAAAGTGTATTGCATGTTATTATGTTAAACCTGTGAACCCTAGTTAGGGAAAACAATGGAAATATATGATAGTTTGAGGATATTGTGTGTTCATGGATTGTTAATGCATTGTTATGATCTATTCGAAAGAATACACCTTAATTACTTGTAGTTCCAAGTTGGCACCCGTGAAATGGGCAGGTAGGACAATAGATATTATGCAAATTCTCTTGGTTAGTACGCATAACTATATTTGGAACACATACCTACACACAACTGAATTAGAGATAAATATCATGTTATTTTGATTACATTATATGATCAATATCATTCATGTAACACCATGTTATCACCTCATGCCTACGCTTTTAGCCACTAAAAGTTACAAGTCACTACTTCTGGTGAAAGCTAGAAATTTGCTGCAATTGTTCATTATTTGCTTTACTGTTTTGATTCAACTACTACAATCACCACTTGCTTCTTGAGTATATTGATACACAAGTGTGGTTGCGATTTACGTCTCAATTTTCAATGTCTTATTGATATTCTTGTGTTCCCCTTGAGTCAAACTATAAGTTTGGGTAATACTTCTCATCAAAGATTTCAATGATCCCATATACTTGTGGGCATCAAGATATTTTCTGGCGCCATTGCCGAGGAACCTAGATTTATTGGTAAGACCACTTGCTATCATTTGCTTGATGTATTTATTTGTTTCTCGTCATGGGAAATGATAAGGATGTTGCTGAGAAGGTTATTGTGCCTTCCACTACAAGGAGAGGTACGCACTTGCCTTCTGGACCACAATTTTCACCTAATGCCTCTACTACTCCTATTACTTGAAAGAAAACTATTGTTCTAGCAAGTTCACCATTATCTAGAATGTCTATTGTTACTAGAAATGATTTTTTGGATGATGGCAAGGATAAAGAGGGGACGCCTGATTTATCTAAGTCTTTGTCTAGTGATGAAATGGAATCTGAATATGATGAAGATGAACCCTATGATGGAAATGATATTACAACTAGCTCTAAATCAACATCTTCTCAAGAAGATATTTCTTTTATAAAGTTTTCATGAACATTAATTTAGATGATTTGGATAATTTTGATGCTAGCATGAGTACATCACTAGGAGAGTTAATTCATGTTACTAGTAAAACGTATGCACCTACCATATACATGAAAGCTAAAGACTATGAGTTCAATGTTGATTCTGAAATAATAGAAAGAGTTGAAGCATCTAAGTTCTATGGTAATGATGAGGAGTTTCCTTATGAACATTTAACCAACCTTAATGAACTAGCATGTCTGTTAGGAAAAAGTGAAATCCAACAACACTATTATTTCTTGAAATTGTTTCCTTTCTCCTTAGGAGGAAAAGCAAAAGCTCGGTATAACTCATTGGCTCCCAAGTCAATCACTAGCAAACAAGCATGCATATTTTTTTTCTATAATAAGTATTTCCTTGCTGATAAAATACATGCTATGATTACTGAAATTAGTAACTTTGCTAAAAGCAAGGAAGAAAGTATTCCTCAAGCTTGGGGGACATATTGTGCTCTTGAAAGGAGATTCCATGTTCATGGTTTCAAATATAATGAATTACTCGATATATTTTATAATGGACTAATAGAAAGATCTAGACCTTATCTAGATAGTGTTGTAGGTAATATTTTCAGGCATGGGACTATTGAGGAGGCCAAGGGATTGTTAAACATTATTTCTCAGAATCATTATGATTGGCACATTTAAAAAGAAGATAAAATTGAAATGAGTCCTAATAAGAGGGGTATTCTCAAGTTAACTAATGAAGTTATGATGGAGACTTCAAAGTCTATTAAAGAAAGGGGTATTAAAACTCCTCATTTGAAAGAGCTATCTAAAATGGGTGTTAAATTCCCTATTGATGAACCATATTTTCCTATCCAAGTACATGTTATATGTTCTGTTGAAGGTAATGGAGTGGTATCATCTACTACTGAAATATCATATGTTGATCATTCAAATGACTTTTCTCATCATCAAAAAGCTATTGAACATGATATTGAAAGGGATCTAATAGAGAACTCTCATAAAATTAAAATCCTTCATGAAAGAGTAAAATCTTGTGTGGATTCTATTAATATGTCTATTAAGCATTGTAAAATTATGAATAATCAAGTTTAGCAAATTATCTCTCTTCAAAATAAATTATATGAGAAGGTTCTTGCCGAGAAGAGGAAAGTATGTGGAGGTAATACCAGGGGAGGCTCTGGCACTCAGGATCCTGATTATCCTAATGGACATCCAAAGAGAAAAGAGCAAGATGCTCTTAAAAATAAGTATTCTGTAGGAAAATCTCCCAATGAAAGTGAAGTTAATGGGAATTCATAAGAACAAGAAAATGATGTATCTATCTCTAATGTTGAAACTAAAGACAATAATAATGAATATGATGATGTGGAAGTATCTCATTCTAATGAAGGGCCACAGGGAAATGAAAATGATGAAGAATCTGAGTCCATTGTAAGGGAAGATCCTCAATCTTCAAGAGATAAAAGTAAAAAAAAGCCTACACCTCAATCAAAAGGTTAAGAAGGGGATCTATAGGTGTAGAGACCCATACCATATCCCAAAAGGTAATGAAAACTTTAAATTGAGAAGTTTATTGAATTGATAAAAAGTTTATACTTGCTATTAAAATTCCCCCATATTCCAAATATATGAAAGATATTGTCACCAATAAAAGAAAAATATGTAATGAAGCTATCACTGCCATGCTTTCTGACTATTCCTTTAAGGGAAAGTTACTGGAAATGCATGGAGATCCAGGTATTCCTACTATTCCTTGCAGAATTAAAGATACATATGTTAAATATTCTTTATGTGATTTGGGTGCTTGTATGAGTGTCATGCCTTTCCCTTTATATAAGAAACTAAATTTAAACAAGTTAGTACCCACTAAGTTTCTCTTCAAATGGCTAATAAATCTACTGCTATTCCCATTGGTATATGTGAAGATGCTCCTATTATGATTGCTAATGTGCAAATTCCTATAGGCTTTATGATACTAGAAATGCCTTAAGATTGTAACTTATCAATTATTCTTGGTATAACTTTTCTAAATACTACAGGGGATGTTATTAATTCTACTAAAAGCAAATTGACATTTAATGTAAAACAGAAAGACCATACTATATATTTTCCAAATAACAACTCCAGAGAGCAAATGAAGCAAGGTGTGAATGCCATTGAACCAAGGGTTCTTATAGTTGGGAGCATAGAAATACCAATTCCTCCTCCAAAGCCAAATTATAAAACAATAATGGTTGGTACCATGTCAATCTATTGTGAGGTATCATGAAGATTTCGCCCATAATAATAACTAAATCTTCATTTCTATCTTTATCATAGTGCTAATGAGACTTGATCAACCTTATTACCAATATGATAATGATAAAATGATAATTTCCATTGAATTATTGTTGTAGTAGTATTGAAGTTGATTTGGATTCCTTCACTTTCTTTAAGTTTCTTTAATTATTTAATGCATGTTTTTGATAGTTTTTTAGTTCTAAAAAATCCTACATAGAAAATACTTTTCAAAAATTCCATGAAAATTCCTAGGTCATTTTCTGCACAGAGGATCCACCATGCAAAAGGACATCGCCAGAAAGACAAGGGACAGAAGAGCACTAGTGGTGTAGCCACCCATGTAGCATGCGCCACTGATACGTCCAAAATGTATCTACTTTCCTAAACACTTTTGCTATTGTTTTTCCTCTAAACTTGTGTGAATTGGATGCAACTAACACAGACTAACGATGTTTTCAGCAGAATTACCTTGGTGTCTAGTTTTTGTGCAGAAAATCAACTATCAGGAAAAATCCCGAAAAATATGCCAAAAATCCTATTTCACCAGAAGACTCCCGGAACCAGAAGACGAGACGGAGTAGGGCTACGAGGGACCCACACCACCTGGCCGTGCGGGCCAGGCAGGCCATGCCTGAGGGTGGTGTGGCCGCCTCGGCTGCCCCCTCGACCTCCCTCTTTGCCTATAAGTTCCCTCCTGACCTAAAAACCAAGGGAGGTTTGACGTTTTTCAGAAAGAGTTCCGTTGCACCGTCACCACCAGATTCCACGATTCGGAACTAGAAACTCCGTTCTGGCACCCTGTCGGGACGGGGAATTGGAGGAGATCATCGCCATCATCATCACCACCGCTTCTCCATCGACCATCCATGTTTCCCCCATCTATGAGTGAGTAATCCCCCGCTGTAGGATTTGGGGATGGTAGGGATTGGATGAGATCGTTCATGTAATGGCATCAGATTGTTAGGGCATGGTGCCTAGTATCTATTATTAGTGCTTTTTGACTTGTTGCAACTTGTTATGCTTAATGCTTGTCACTAGGGCCCGAGTGCCATGATTTCAGATCTGAACATGTTATTGATTCATTATGATAGTATTGTTTATGGTCTTACCTGCAAGTTGTATACACATATTGTCGTTTGGAACCAAAGGCCCCGAAGTGACAACAATCGGGATAACCCGAGGGAATGGCTTTGATGTGAGGATCACGTGTGTTCATGGAGTGTTAATGCTTTGCTCCGGTGCTCTATTAAAAGGAGCACCTTAATTTCCCATAGTTCCCTTGAGGCCCCGCTGCAAACGGGCTGGCAGGACAACAGATGTTGTGTAGTTCTCATTGCGAGCATGTATGACTATATATGGAACACATGCATATGATTATCTAGTACTTGGATGCTTTATCTTATTTATCTGCAAATGCCCTATGTCTTGATTGCCATATGAATTGTCTTGTCCATGCAACGCCCATCCATCCATCCCTATGCCTACCGCGCTCTAATCCTACTTTTTACCGCAATTGTTACTACTGCCTTTACTTTTACTACTGCTATTACTTTGCTATTGCTACAACAAAACTGTTGCTACAGATAAACTGCTGTGAGCAAGATTGTTTCCAGGTGCAGCTGAATTGACAACTCAGTTGTTAAGGCTTATAAATATTCCTTGGCTCCCCTTGTGTCGAATCAATAAATTGGGTTTCACTTCCCTCGAAAATACTGCGATACACCCCTATACTTGTGGGTCATCAAGACTATTTTCTAGCGCTGTTGCTGGGGAGCATAGCTTTATTTATCAAGTTCACTTGGAATCACTATTGTTCGCTGCCATCCATCCGTCATGGGTAAGTCTCGTGATGGAAAGGTTCATATTTTACCATCCACTACAAGAAGAGGTACGGTTCTGAACACCTCTGTTGCTCTTGATTCACCATCTATTATGAGTAAGCTCCTTACACCACCACATACATATGCTACACACACTGCTACTACTGCTGAATCTAAAACTTCTGATACTTATGATGCTGCTTCTACGGTGCTTGATAAGAGTGGTTCATTAGGTCCTTTCCTAGATGCTAAGATTGCTAGAACTATAGCTGGAAATACTAAAACTCCAAATGAAGACACTACTACACCTGTTAGTTCACCTGAGTCTAGAGAGAGCTATGATATTGAAGACGGTTATACTGAGATGACCGATGAATTTATTAAAGAATGTCAAAACACCCATGATAGGAGTGATATTAAGAGTCTCCTTGAGAGGCATACTATAAAACCCAAATTGTCTCCTAATGCTAAGTTTGCTGCATCTCCAATAAACATTAAAGATAAGGATTATGATTTCTCTCTTGATCTATCTTACATAGCTATTGTGGAGAAAGAACCTTTTTGTGGGACTAAGAATGAAAGTGCGGTAGCACATATGACTGAGTTTTCTACCATGAGTGGCTTGATTTTTGATGATATTAAGATGTGCACCTACTTTGTAGCTAAAATTTTCCCTTTTTCACTGAAAGGAGAAGCTAAAACTTGGTATAATAATTTACCTCCTGGATCTATTAATAGCCCTGATTGCTTGATTAGTACTTTCCTGCAGAAATATTTTCCTCCTAGTGCTAGACATGCTATTTTGCAGGAATTTTTTGATTTTAAATAGGAGAAAAAGCGATATTGCTTGAATCATGGGCACAGGCTGGATGTCCATTACCTAAGAATGAGCTTCTTGATATATTTTATAATGGACTAACTGAAGAATCTAGGGCATACCTGGATAGTTGTGCTGATTGTGTTTTCAGGAATAGGACTCCCAAGGAAGCTGAGGAATTAATGGCTAAAATAAGCAAGAATTATGAAGATTAGACTCCTCCTAAACCAACTATACCTGAGACAATTATACATGAACCAGCTATACCTGTGCCTATACCAACATCAAAGAAGAGGGGAGTTATTGAACTAAATGATGAAGTGATGAAGGAAGCTAAGAAATGTCTTAAGGAGAAGGGAATTAAAGTTGCAGACGTCAAGAATTTACCTCCTATAGAAGAATTATGTAAGCCAATTCCCCACTCATCCACTATTAAGGTACACTCTCTCCAACATTTTGATGAAAGTGATATCCCTTACTATAAACCTCCTAATCAATGCTTAGAAGAATTCAATATTTTTATTGTTAAGCAAGATAATTTCAATAAAAGGGTGCAAAATCATTTAATGGAAAACTATAGAGCTATTGTTGAGTTAAAAGATATTGTGGAAAGAACCTCTAATGATGTTAAAATGCTTGTTAAACATTTTCAAATGGTCCAAACTCAAATTGATCAGCTTATTAAAGTACAAAAAGACTTTCTAGTTAATGCTGCTAAAGAAAAACATGCTTATGAAATTAGAACTAGAAGTGGTGATGCTACCCAGGATCGGGCATCCTAAAAGAATTGAGCAGGATTCTCAACAAGCTTAAAATAGTGGTACTACTCCTAAGAAAAGAAAGAAGAAACATAAAACTATTGTAGAACCCTCTAAACCTGCTAAAGATCCTAATAGTATATCTGTCTCTGATGCTGAAACTGAAAGTGGTAATGAAGAAAATGATGTTCCTGATAAAGAAAAAGTTGAAGAAGAACCTGAAAAGCACACTAAGAATACTAAATACACTAAAGAATATTTTGTTGCTAAGAAACATGGTAGTGAAAGAGAGCCTTGGATCCAAAAACCTATGCCTTTCCCTGATAAGAAACACAAGTCAAAGGAAGATGAACACAATAATAAGTTTTGTGAGTGGATGAAACCTTTATTCTTGCAAATTCCTTTGACTGATGCTATTAAATTTCCTCCTTATTCAAAGTATATGAAGGATATTGTCTTGAATAAGAGGAAGATCCCTAATGAAGAAATTTCTACTTTGCTTGCTAATTATTCCTTTAATGGTAAGGTTCCAAAGAAACTTGGAGACCCAGGGATTCCAAATATCTCGTGCTCTATTGAAAATAGTTATGTTAGAACTTCTTTGTGTGATTTGGGAGCTGGAGTTAGTGTTATGCCTTTTTCTCTCTACAAGAGACTTCAACTGGAAAAACTAATACCAACTGATATATCTTTGCAAATGGCTGATAAATCTACTACTATTCCTGTTGGTATATGTGAGGATGTACCTGTTCAAGTGGCTCATAATTGCTTGATATTAGCTGATTTTGTTGTGCTTGAAATGCCTAAAGATGATAATATGTCTATTATTCTTGGGAGACCTTTTCTTAATACTGCAGGAGCTGTTATTAATTGTAATCAAGGAAAGGTGACTTTCAATGTTAATGACAAGGAGCATACTGTCTATTTCCCCAAGAAGATTGATAGGACTTGTGGTTTGAATTCAATTGAACATGTTGAGGGCATTCAAGTTGGAGAAATATATTGTCCCATACCAAGAGAAAAATATGAAATTATTATGATTGGGACCATTGTTATCAAGGTTGAGGTAACATAATCATTAGTGGAATACAAAGTTTTGTTTCATATAAAATTGTTTTGGTAACAAGACCTGATCAACCTTGTTAACAAAAGGATTTCAATGAACAAAACAATGTTTTCACCATGATTATCTTTGTTTACTTTTATTTTATCTTTTCTAGTTTTTGTTTTCGTTTAGTTTACTTTTCTGTTGTTAGTTGCTTGCTTGTTAGAGTGTCTTAGAAATTCTGAAGTTTTTGTTTTGATTTGTCATTGCATCTTTCTAGAAACTTTTTTGTCAGAAAATCATTCATCTATACCTGAAAATTGCTCAAAAATAAAGTGTCTCGAAAAATTCTAGAAAATTCATATTAAATTTTTGCGTGAAAAAAGGGGCAGAGAAGTGCCTAGAGAGTACTAGGGGGGCCCACCAGGCAGGCACACCACCTGGTGGCGCGGCCAACCCAGGGGCACGCCTGGCCATGGTGTGGGCCACCCCTGATCCTCCACTCACTCTCTCACTTGCCACTGCTTCCTCTCTCCCGAGAAAACATTAGTTATTTTCTCGAAATCGTGTTCTTGCTGTTCTTGTCCATGATTTTTTCGATCTCCTTGCTCAGCCCATCTTTGTTGCTGAAATTTGGAGCATTTGTTCTCCGGTATGTAACTCCACCGCTTGTCCAAGAAGATTTGTGTTTAGTGGTTTATATCTTGAGTATTTTGCTGATGTAGGTGACAGGTTATGAGAGCTTGCAAGCTTTTTCAATGCTTAGAGATATTGTTTTGATGCATGTTTAGGCCTCTTACAAGTCCCCATGAGTAGTGCCCTTCATTATATATTCACTTTGCAATCACTTGTGTAATGGATGTTTAAATTTCAGAATATAAGAGATGAACAACCACACCTTTGGAGAAATATTTGAGAGGGACACACCTAGGAGGTCAAGGCCCTCAAGATCAACCTCTCAGTTTAGGTCTTCATACAATGAAGATCTCATTGCACCATGCTTTGGCAATGAAGGAGATGAGGGGGATGCTCACCCATCTACTTTTCCTTGTTATACCTTTTTGCAAGCTGCAGGGATCCTCGATGATTTCTTACTACTGGTTCAGAGGGTCGGTTTGACCTCATACATGGAAGATGAGAGTGAGCAATATGCCGTGCTCACCAAAACTTTCGTTGACAGTTTCGTTTTCACTAACACCCCCTATCAGTCAACTGTTTCTTTCAGAATTTATAATCTGCCTATTACCATGTCGTTGGAAAGATTTTGCAGCATTGTAGGTATAGGCATGACGGGGACCGTGAAGAAGATCCAAGGGCGACCCGCTGATTTGCTGGAGCTCTATCAAAGTGTGACAAATGACGATGACCGCGTAGCTCAGCGCGGGAAGATAAGAAACATCCAACTCCCAGCTCTTAGATACTTGGCATATTATCTTACTACTAGCATTCTTGGTGGGGACAACACAAGTAATATCTCCAATTATCATTTAGCCTTCCTCGCTGCTGCACTTAATAATGATACTCGGTACAATCTTGGCTCTCTCATTGCTCGCCGCCTAGCTGCTAGGGGACCTATTTATGGGGGCATTATTGCTTCACGTATGGTTACTGCATTAGAACTTTCTATGGATCCTAATGATACTATATTGGCACAACAAAGGCTTGATCTTGCTTCCATGAAAACACATCACTTCGTCACTACTGACTCTGATACAGAGAGTTTAGTATACAGGATGTTGTTTACTTACGGGGATGAAAGGGAGATTCCTTTTCCGCAATCTACTTTGTTCAATTCTCACAGGAGGCCGTGGTCGCGTTCCAAGGAGGAGGTGGACGAGCAGCTCCGCTTGCTTGGTTTCCACGGGCAGCACCAGGAGGATGTACCTTCTTATGACTAATCTGCGCACTACGGTGGGGCGTCCTTGAGCTCGTACCAGGACGAGGGTACCTCCTCGCCATACTACGGAGGCGCTCCATCTTGGCCAGCTTGGGATTGATACCCACTTAGGCCAAAATCCTAAGCTTTGGGGGAGGTACACCGACATCACACTCATCTCCATATCATGTTTAGTCGATACTTTGTATATTCATGCTTTGTTCTCTTTTTAGTTTTTGTTCTTTCTTTACTTTTGCTTTCTAAAACACAAAAAGACCAAAAAATATTTCTATTGTTTCTCTTTGTTTGCTTCTTCTTCTTTTTGCCTTGGTTTGCTTTTTTCCTTTTTGCTTTGTTTGAACTATTCGAAAAACCCAAAAAGATTTTGCTTTGCTTGTTTTTCCTTTTTTTGTTCTTGCCTTTGAAAATCAAAAACACCAAAAATATTTGTTGTTCTTCTTTGGTTTTGTGGAGTTTGTTGCAGGGTTCAGCAGTCCCCAGTGGAATTTGGTTTCATGTTATTATTCAAGCCACACAAGTGAAGGGCAATAATGAGGATTAAGGACAACTTGAGGTGTGGTAAGAGGCTGGTAACGAACTCTATTTGTTTTCATTTTTGTACATATACTCATCATTGTGGGCATGCTTAGTCTGTTCATGTAGGGTGTATGTTATTTATGGATGCTTAGTAGTTCTTGCTTTCTTATGATTAACTCCAGCTTGCTAATAGTTTGTAGCGTGTCATATGAATGTTTGCTTGCATTGCTCTATTCATAACTTGGTATGACACTGTGGTATCCTCCTCTGAATGTTTCTCTTGAATCGACTTGGCACATGCTAATGCATGCATATGACTGAAACAATAATCAGTTAAGCCTCAATGAATTATTTTGCCTCAGGGGTCTTGAATCACTTTCATGCCATGATTAGTCCTGTTTTGTTGCAAGCATGATTATGACAGTTATTGCTCTCTCGGTTGTTTCTCCCTTACTATTGCTAGCCTTCACTTACACTGAGTATGAGCTCTACTCGTGTTTCCAATTCCCCAAAACCAATATTGCCAAAAGTGTCCACCATACCTACCTATTACCAAAAGTGAAATAAAAGGGGAGCTTGTAAGTCCATGGAGTTATGTATGTGTTTTAGAGAAACACCTGGGCCGCCGGTCTAATCCATGCCTAATCATGGTGGAAACCTGCAGCGTAACTATAATGAGTATCTATGAAGCATTCTTCTTATAAAAAAAGACATAGCTATTGAGAAAAAAGGAGATTTGAGAAAAGAGGAAAGAGAGAAAAAAGCACCATTTTCCCATGGTAAATAAGGAGAATGCTGAGATACTCGTTGTCTGCTTGCCTTGTCATTTTGATATTGGGATTCTTCCGTATCATCGGGCAAGGGGTACCCCGTTGGCGGTTCTCTATGATACGCATGTATTTACTATGACAAGAACTTAGCGGTAACTAAAGTTGAGTAGCATGAGGAGCGACCCTCGTACTCAAGGGATATAAGATTTCCAGTTTATAGTCTGTCAAGCATATAACTCAGATTAGACCTCACTTTCACCTTAACCATTTAAAGATGCTTATGATAGGGGCAATGAGAGCTCAAAACTAATGAGTACCATACTTTTAGCATTTGGAAGCCTGTCAAACTTTTCAAAACCTTTTCATTTCCTTGTTGAGTCTCCACACATTCTATGAGCACTTTCTTGAGAGCATAAGTGTCATTCTTAATGTAATGTGCTTGTCTCAAAACTTGATTAATTGTGTTATGACTTTGATGCTTGCATATTTGATATCTTTACTTCTAGTTTTCACCTGAACTTCAGAGGTGCCTTGGCATTTATGTTTGCTCTACAATCAAAGGCAAGCGAGATACCACTCTATCATACCTCTTCATGAGCATTGCAATGTTGCTTATATTTATGTTTCATGCTACTTACTATTTTTGAGTTGGAATCTCTTCATAGCTTGCAATGACTATTAAGTAAACTTAGTCGCATACTCTTTATTATGAATTGCCTGAGTAGTTGACCATATGCTGAGAATATATACATCTTATGAAGCAAATGTGTTCATGAAAGTTTTTTTATCGCACTCAGTTTTCAACTGAATTGCTTGAGGACAAGCAATAAGCTAAGCTTGGGGGAGTTGATACGTCCAAAACGTATCTACTTTCCCGAACACTTTTGCTATTGTTTTTCCTCTAAACTTGTGTGAATTGGATGCAGCTAACATGGACTGACGCTGTTTTTAGCAAAATTACCTTGGTGTCTAGTTTTTGTGCAGAAAATTAACTATCAGGAAAAATCCCGAAAAATATGCCAAAAATCCTATTTCACCAGAAGAGTCCTAGAACCAGAAGACGAGACGGAGTAGGGCTACGAGGGGCCCACACCACTTGGCCGCGTGGGTCAGGCTAGGCCGCGCCTGGGGGGCGTGTGGCCGCCTCGGCTACCCCCTCGACCTCCCTCTTCGCCTATAAGTTGCCTCTTGACCTAAAAACCAAGGGGGGTTCGGCGTTTTTCCAAAAAGAGTTCTGTTGCGCCGTCACTACCAGATTCCGCAATTCGGAACCAGAAACTCCGTTCTGGCACCCTGTCGGGACGGGGAATTGGAGGAGATCATCGCCATCATCATCACCATCGCTTCTCCATCGACCATCCATGTTTCCCCCATCTATGAGTGAGTAATCCCCCGCTGTAGGCTTTGGGGATGGTAGGGATTGGATGAGATCATTCATGTAATGGAATTAGATTGTTAAGGCATGGTGCGTAGTATCTAGTATTAGTGCTTTTTGACTTTGTTGCAACTTGTTATGTTTAATGCTTGTCACTAGGGCTCGAGTGCCATGATTTCAGATCTAAACATGTTATTGATTCATTATGATAGTATTGTTTATGGTCTTACCTGCAAGTTGTATACACATATTGTCGTTCGGAACCAAAGGCCCCGAAGTGACAGCAATCGGGATAACCGGAGGGAATGGCTTTGATGTGAGGATCACGTGTGTTCACGGAGTGTTAATGCTTTGCTCCGGTGCTCTATTAAAAGGAGCACCTTAATTGCCAGTAGTTCCCTTGAGGCCCCGCTGCAAACGGGCTGGCAGGACAAAAGATGTTGTGTAAGTTCTCATTGCGAGCACGTATGACTATATATGGAACACATGCCTATGATTATCTAGTACTTGGATGCTTTATCTTATTTATCTACAAATGCCCTATGTCTTGATTGCCATATGAATTGTCTTGTCCATGCAACGCCCATCCATCCATCCATATGCCTATCGCGATCTAATTGTACTATTTACCGCAATTGTTACTACTGCCTTTACTTTTACTATTGCTATTACTTTGCTATTGCTACTACGAAACTGTCGCTAGTGATAAACTGCTATGAGCAAGATTGTTTTCAGGTGCAGCTAAATTGACAACTCAGTTCTTAAGGCTTATAAATATTCTTTGGCTCCCCTTGTGTCGAATCAATAAATTGGGTTTCACTTCCCTCGAAAATACTGCGATACACTCCCTATACTTGTGGGTCATCAGCCACCTACCCTTGTGGGCCCAACATGTGGAGTTAGGTGGGATTGAACCTTCTAGGTTATTCTCCCCCACTTATAACCGACCAGGTACCACCCGAATTTTTTTCTCTTTCTTCTTTGCTGCTCCATTTTTGATCTCCAAGTTTGGGCACCCATTTTCAAATCCCTTTGGAGGGATTACTCCTTGGTATGTGACTCCTCCCCTCATTCATTTTATTTTGAGTTGATGCTTTGTATTATGAGAAAATCACTGCTCTAGGTGTCACCTCTCATGCATAAAAAATCATGGTTTGAAGTTTTTGAGTTGAAATGATGCTTAGTCTTGCTTGGTAGACCCTCCATGAGTATTCCTAAGTGGTTATTACTTTCTACATCTAATCATTGTTCGGGAATTCGTTAACTGCTAACAGATCACTCGTCCACTGAGTATCGATTAATCTGTAAATCGGACGATTAACTGGATTAATCGGTCGACCATTAATCGGTTGAGAAAACAGGACATGACAATATTTTGCCAACATATTTTTTCCTATGTTATTTCATACTCCCATGTTCCCAGCTATGTAATTATACTGAAATATGGCATACAAAAGGGCAAAAGGCACAACCAAGTGGTGTAGAAGTGGTACCTAGACGCTCTGGTCTTGATGCATCCAAACCGAGAGGCAACAAACCTACAAAATGATAAACATACACAGCAGTGTGTGCTCTAAATTTGCCAAGATAAATGACAGCCACCAATTGGCAAATTGGTAACACGATGATAAGATAAATGACAACCACACCCACACCACATTTCGTTGTTTGCTGCTTTTTGTGTGGGGGCATGGTATCGCACCCACTGGGTGTAGTCCCCAAGGTTCGGGCCGGCTGAATGATCCAGCCGGGTCGAAGCTCCTTTCTATTGTTGCCATTTGCAAGTCTTTGTATGGGGGTGCGCGAGTGCACCCACTAGTTGTAGTCCCCGTGGTTCAGGTCGGCTGGAGAATCCAGTCGAGTCGAAGCTCCCTTCTGCCTTCTGCCATCTTCTAGGGGTGATCAGCACCCAACTCTGGTACTTGGCATGGTTTTGACTCGTGCAAAAAACAAACACAAATGGTAGTTTCTGCGTTAGACATGTATGAGGAGAACGTAGTTTGCAGTTCATTCAGTAAGGTTTGAAACTTTGTCGTTTCGCGCTAGGCTAACAACGTTGTCCTTTTCTCAGTGAGCATTGGTTGTTTAAGCTGTGTCCTTGCCGGCCACGAGCCGGGTTGCAATCTGTAGACGGAACCGAAGGGGTAGCTAGTAAGTGTATTGCACGGTACTTCGGATTTGTGTTATCGGTGTCGAGTGAGCAAGCGCAACCAGAACGTCCAGACATTTTTGTTTTCCTTATGTCCTTTCGTGTAGGGTTCCCGAGCTTTTGCTCTTGCCGAACTAGCAGCCGGATTGTGGTCTGCAATCAAAACCGAAGAGTGAGCCCTTAGACTCGCATACAGTACTTGGCCATTTGGAATGCGTGGCCGTCTAGGCCAGCCGATGAGTCCCCAGGAGAGATCACCGGAGCCGAGGTAAAAATAATGCAGGAAGAAATGCCAAATGATGAAGGAAGAAATGCCAAATGATTATGGAGTCCCCGAGAATGTGACAAGGCTCCTCGACTTGTTCATTACATAAAAGTAAGATACATACACTTCATGTTCAAGTGTAAAATGGGCAAAGCAGGTTCGTGATCAATGGGAGCTCAGTTTCTTCGTCAGAATGGTCCATCTTGTTCTTTGCCGGCTGTCGGGCGTCGATAGGGTAGTATGAGTTGTTCTGCAGCGCTTGGATGACAATGAATGGCCCCTCCCATCGGGATATATCTTGTGCATCCCCTTAGTGTTTGATGCACTCAACTTTCGACGTAGATCTTGTTGGGAACCCCAAGAGGAAGGTATGATGAGCACAACAGTAAGTTTTCCCTCAGTTATGAAACCAAGGTATAATCGAACCAGTAGGAGCAAGGAAACACCCCAAAGGTGTTACTAGCTGAGCTTTGGCAGGGCGCACTACCGGTGCTAGTAGCAACGTGGAGACCTGCACAACACAACCACAGAACTTTGTCCCCAACTTGCGATGAGGTTGTCAATCTCATCGTGTTTTGCGGAAAACAAAGGATTAAACGTAACAAATGGAAAGAAGTAAAAGTTTGCAGAAAGTAAACACAAAGCAAAAACAGTTTATAGATTGTATGTAAAGAAAAAGGACCGGGATCCATAGTTCACTAGAGGTGGCTCTCCTTAGATAGATAACATGCTGGGTGAACAAATTACAGCAGGGCAATTGACAAACACCTAGAAAGCAGTACATGCATATACTAATCATCTTGACTCCTCTGAGACTTGATTGGGCATTACAACATAATTCATAGACCGCCATCCAACTGCATCTATGACTAGTAATCCACCTTCAGGTTATCATCCGAACCCCCTCCAGTATTAAGTTGCAAGTAACAGATTATTGCTTTACGAACTGCGTGTAAAGTAAACAATACGATTGTTCTATGAACAAAGGATTGCTGTTTTCTCCCTAGTAGCAACATCACATCTAGTACCTTAGAGATTTCTTTCACTTCCCCAGATTACTAGAGGCATGAACCCACTATCGAGCATAAATACTAACTCTTGGAGTTGCTAGCATCTACTTGGCCAAGATAGCTACTAACAACGGAAAGCATGCAAGATCTCAAATATCAAAGACATGATAGAATCAATAATCAATCTGAAATAGCATCTCAATATCCATCGGATCCCCGCAAACACAACATGTATGGATTACAAATAGATGATCTTGATCATGAACAGAGCTCACAAGATCTAAACATGAAAGCACAAAGGAGGAGAAACCAGCCATCTGGCTACTACATGGATCCGTAGTCCAAGGATGAACTACTCACGCATCACACCGGAGGCTTGCATGGTGATGAAGAAGGCCTCTAGGGTGAATTCCCCTCTCCGGCAGGGTGCCGGGAAGAGCTTCAGATCCCTCCTGATCTAGGGATGGAGATGACGGCGGCTACAGACTCTTTCGTGGATTTTTGATCGGGTACTTAGGGTTTACGTCCCGAGGGCATCTTATAGTCCGAAGGGGAGGCCGAGGGGGTGCCAGGGCTGGCCTCACCACCCCCTGGCACGGGCCAGGCTGGGCCGTGCGGCCAGGTGGTGTGGTGGCCCCCTGGTCTCTCTCCGTCTAATATTCTGGCACTTGATCACTTCTGGAAAAATAGGCACTTTGGCTTTTGTCCCGTCCAATTCCGAGAATATTCATTTTCTGACTTTCCTGGAACCAAAAACAGCAGAAAACAGGCAGCTGGCACTGTGGCTCTTGTTAATAGGTTAGTCCAAGAAATCATATGAAAAGTACTCCAAAGTTGGAACAAAACACAAGAAAGTGGATAAAACCAAGCATGGAACATCAAAAATTATAGATACATTTGCAATGTATCAACATCCCCAAGCTTAACTCTTGCTCGCCCTCGAGTAGGTAAGTGAGAAAAAGAAATAATTTATGAGGTGACATGCACCATCAAAGACTTGATCAAAGTCTTTGCAAAACATCAAAGCTGGGATCATAGTACTTCAATCATAACATGAAAGACAAAGTTCTAGCAATAAGCAAAGAGACTATGATGCAACATGAAAACGCACAAACAAAAGATTCATGAATAATAATGCTTTGCAAGACGTTTGTTTGTTTCACATAAAGAAAACATAGCATAATAGTATTCAGCTTGTCCCTCAATAGAGTAGCAAATATAAATGCATAGGACACCTTCAAAGTTCATAAGAGTGACTAGATACAATAGTTTCAAACAAGCAATAACAAGTTATTCATCAATCAACGAGTCTTGGGACAATGCACATAGAACTAAGAATGGCCACTATGCTCTCAAAGTAGGTGCATAAAGATAGAATGTGGAGACTCAATATAATGGTGGAAGAAAGGCCTTTTGTAAAAGGAAGTAGGGATTCAAGTCTCATAAAGAGCTTCCAAGAATTATGGTACTTATAGCTTCCATCTCTCATTGCCCCTATCATGAGCATCTTGAAGTGATTAAGGTTAAAGTGAGCAAACTATGGTGTACATGCTTGACCAAGTATAAGTCAGAAATCTCATGTCCCTTGTATACGAGGGCCGCTCCTCATGCTACTCAAGTTTAGTCACCGGTAAGTTCTTGTCATCGTAAGTATATGTGTATCATTAAGAACCGCCAACGGGGTACCCCTTGCCCGATGATACGGAAGAATCCCCATATCAAAATGACAAGGCAAGCAGACAATGAGCATCTCAGCATTCTTCTTATTTACCATGGGAATATGGTGCTTTTTTCTCTCTTTCCTCTTTTCATAGTATCTCTTTTTTTCTCTTTTTCTCTTTTTCTCTTTTTCTCTCAGTATAGGACTCTTTTTTTATAAGAAGAATGCTTTATAGACAACTCATTATGGTTACGCTGCAGGTTTCCACCATGTCAGCATGGATTAGACCAGCGGCCCAGGCGTTTCTCTAACACATATACATAACTCCATGGACTTACAAGCTCCCCTTTCATTTCACACCGACGACATCCGTATACAAAAGAGCATGATATCAACTAGGTACAAGTACCAAGTGCAATGTTGAAAGCGTTCCCCATGAAAGCATGGTTCTGCTAATTCCCAACAAATAAGTGCAAGCATATACAACATAGAAGACACAATGGTTCAAGTTTATTAAGGGCAAGTAAAGTAAAGTGTGCCATCAAGTTCGTGAGAGCTTTAATCACTAGTTTTTTCATAACAAGTGGAAGGTAAACAAAAGCATGAATATACTTGGAATAGCATAAGCTAGTAGGTAGGTATGGTAGACTCTTTGGAATAACTTGGTTTAGAGCGTTGGACGCATGAGTGGAACTCATACTTTGTTGTGGAGGCTAGCAAAAGACTGGGAGCGACAAACTAAGAGAGCAATAATGGCCATAATCATGCAGAGCGACAAAACATCATTGATCAAAGAATAAAGTGATACTACAAGTTGAAAACTAAAGGATCATAAAGGCTATGGTGACTTGAGATAGTCATAACATGGTGTGAGCATGTGCCAAGTCAACCCGAATAAAGCATCAAAGGAGAATACCACTATACTATGCTTTAATATGCTAAAACAACGCATGATTCATCCAAGGCACATTAAGCAATCTCAATTGTTTATAAAAAGTCATGCTACAGCAAAGAATACTAAGCATAAAGCCAAAACAATATCAAGCATGGCATGACAAAGCATAGGCCACAGTCAAAAACAAGCTCTTTTTACCACATAAGCATGAACTTTCCTACTCTTTTCCAAACCAAACCAAACTATTTGCAAACCAAAGTATGAAAGAGGGGGTCCAACCAACTTATTCAGAAAACTAAGCAAACCAAAGCAAACTAAAAACCAAACCAAAAACGAAAAAGAAGACGCTCCAAGAAAAACACAACTGTGCATGAAACAATAAAAATGAAGCGTTTGGAAGAAACCTGAAATTTTTATTGATGAAGAAGGGGATGCCTTGGGCATCCCCAAGCTTTGACGCTTGTACTTCTTGGATATTTCTTGGGGTGACACGCGTGGCATCCCCAAGCTTGAGATTTAGTCCATCCTTCATCTCATTACTTATTCCTTCCATACACCTGAAATTTTCCTTCATACAAAACTTCACACAATCTCATTAGCAACATTAGTGCACTTAAGATAAATAAGTCTCAAGGTTTAGTTCTAACACCAAATAAACTTCTATTAGAACACGAGATACTGTAGCACTTCCCTCAAAAAGCTCAATTCCCCAAAGGAACTCAAGAAGGAACTAACAAGAAGCAAATGCAGAAAATGGCAGAAATCTGTCAAAACAGACCAGCAGGTAAACACAATTTTTTCGAAGACCTTCTGTTGCTCAAATCAACAAGTGTTGAACTAACGAAAGTTATATAACAACCTGGGGCAGAAGCACAAAAAATTACAGCTCAATCTGACGTACAGAGCTCTCTCAGGAATTTTTACGGTGAAGCACATAAATCTGTTTCGGGACAGCAACTTTCCCAATCATTACTTCACTCTCATTAGAGGTTACTCTGGGCAAAAAAAGCAAATAAAAAGGATAAGGAGAGGTTATTATAGAGGTAATAAATTCCAAGACTCATCTAAATCTCTTGGGTTATCTCCTAACAAGTACTTTTCTTTAACGCCTTTAAGTTAGGCATAAGAAGCAAAGAAAGAATCAAGTGTTCTCAAATGAAGAAGCATTAAGACCAAATTTCTTGCCCTTACCTCTCTTATTTTTATTCTTAACCTTTGGAAAAATGTGATTGTTTGGTAGAGAAGAAAGGTGCATGGTCCCCTTTCCCACATCTATTATTGCTCCAAAGAGTTCTAATAGGGATCTTCCAAGTGTAATTTGTTCTTTTCCTGCACATTCAATAACAAGATAATCAGTAGAAATCATTTTCCCAAGGATCTTTGTAAACACTCCTTGAGCTATTCCAATAGGAAATAAGGTAGCATTATTAGCAAGAGATATTTATTTTCCTCCTTCAGTAAGCCCCCAAAGATTCAAAGATTCATAAATATCTTTGGGCATAAGACAAAGTTCAGACATGATATCGCAGCGGGCTTGAAAAGTTTTAGTGTTTATCTCGATTTTTACTGTAGGGAGCCACTTTGATGGTTCAGAATTTATTGGAACATAATTGTGATGCTCCCTAAGCATATTATAGCAACTTTCTAAGCTAGTAGTGCTAGCCTCAAGAGTGTTCAACCTAGCAAATATTTTTGCGAAAGAAATATCAGTTTGGCTAGGCATAGTGTAAGTGAGGATCAATTTATTTATAGCATTAATGGCATCATCCTCATTACATTGGAGGAAATATCCTCCAACAATAGCATCTAAAGCATATCTATAGCAAAGAGCAATCCCAAGGTAAAAACTGCTAAGGAACAAGCCTTGAATCATTTTAGGCTCAGTATTTTCATGTAGATCAGAGATTCTAGACCAAGCTTCCTTAAAACTTTCCTCAATTCCTTGTTTAAAAGTGAGAATCATTTCCTCGGGTGACATAGTGATTGGAGCAAGGCTAGACATAGTGGCAATTCAAAATAGGAACTAATTTTTTTTGTGTTTTCAATAAGAAAGCAAACAAGTAAAACTATTTTTTTTGTGTTTTTTGAAGAACAAAACAAGCAAACAAAGCAAAAAGAAACTAAGCAAAACAAAAACAACAAAGTAAAGAGATTGGTTATGAGGGACTCCCCTTGTGAAGATGTCCTTAACTCCCCGGCAACGGCGCTAGAAAATCGCTTGATGGCTCAATGCACGGCGCCCAGAAAAGTGCTTGGTGCCTGGTGTTGATGTAGAGCTTGTTGGGAACCCCAAGAGGAAGGTATGATGAGCACAGCAACAAGTTTCCCTCAGTTATGAAACCAAGGTTTAATCGAACCAGTAGGAGCAAGGAAACACCTCAAAGGTGTTACTAGCTGAGCTTTGGCAGGGCGCACTATCGGTGCTAGTAGCAACGTGGAGACCTGCACAACACAACCACAGAACTTTGTCCCCAACTTGCGATGAGGTTGTCAATCTCACCGTGTTTTGCGGAAAACAAAGGATTAAATGTATCGAATGGAAAGAAGTAAAAGTTTGCAGAGAGTAAACACAAAACAGTAAACAGTTGCAGATTGTATGTAAAGAAAAAGGATCGGGATCCATAGTTCACTAGAGGTGGCTCTCCTTAGATAGATAGCATGCTGGGTGAACAAATTACAGCGGGGCAATTGACAAACACCGAGAAAGCAATACATGCATATACTAATCATCTTGACTCCTTTGAGACTTGATTGGGCATTACAACATAATTCATAGACCGCCATCCAACTGCATCTATGACTAGTAATCCACCTTCAGGTTATCATCCGAACCCCCTCCAGTATTAAGTTGCAAGTAACAGATTATTGCTTTACGAACTGCGTGTAAAGTAAACAATACGATTGTTCTATGAACAAAGGATTGTTGTTTTCTCCCTAGTAGCAACATCACATCTAGTACCTTAGAGATTTCTGTCACTTCCCCAGATTACCAGAGGCATGAACCCACTATCGAGCATAAATACTAACTCTTGGAGTTGCTAGCATTTACTTGGCCAAGATAGCTACTAACAACGGAAAGCATGCAAGATCTCAAATAACAAAGACATGATAGAATCAATAATCAATCTGAAATAGCATCTCAATATCCATCGGATCCCCGCAAACACAACATGTATGGATTACAAATAGATGATCTTGATCATGAACAGAGCTCACAAGATCTAAACATGAAAGCACAAAGGAGGAGAAACCAGCCATCTAGCTACTACATGGATCCGTAGTCCAAGGATGAACTACTCACGCATCACACCGGAGGCTTGCATGGTGATGAAGAAAGCCTCCAGGGTGAATTCCCCTCTCCGGCAGGGTGCCGGGAAGAGCTTCAGATCCCTCCCGATCTAGGGATGGAGATGACGGCGGCTACAGACTCTTTCGTGGATTTTTGATCGGGTACTTAGGGTTTTCATCCCCAGGGTAACTTATAGTCGGAAGGGGAGGCCGAGGGGTGCCGGGAGCGGCCACACCACCCCCTGGCGCGGGCCAGGCCTGGCCGCGCGGCCAGGTGGTGTGGTGGCTCCCTGGCCCTTCTCTGTCTCGTATTCTGGCACTTGATCACTTCCGGAAAAATAGGCACTTTGGCTTTTGTCCCGTCCAATTCCGAGAATATTCATTTTCTGATTTTCCTGGAACAAAAAACAGCAGAAAACAGGCAGCTGGCACTGTGGCTCTTGTTAATAGGTTAGTCCAAGAAATCATATGAAAAGTACTCCAAAGATGGAACAATACTCAAGAAAGTGGATAAAACCAAGCATGGAACATCAAAAATTATAGATACATTTGCAATGTATCAAGCACAGTAGTAAGTTTTCCCTCAGTTATGAAACCAAGGTTTAATCGAACCAGTAGGAGCAAGGAAACACCCCAAAGGTGTTACTAGCTGAGCTTTGGCAGGGCGCACTACCGGTGCTAGTAGCAACGTGGAGACCTGCACAACACAACCACAGAACTTTGTTCCCAACTTGCGATGAGGTTGTCAATCTCACCGTGTTTTGCGGAAAACAAAGGATTAAACGTATCGAATGGAAAGAAGTAAAAGTTTGCAGAGAGTAAACACAAAACAGTAAACAGTTGTAGATTGTATGTAAAGAAAAAAGATCGGGATCCATAGTTCACTAGAGGTGGCTCTCCTTAGATAGATAGCATGCTGGGTGAACAAATTACAGCGGGGCAATTGACAAACACCGAGAAAGCAATACATGCATATACTAATTATCTTGACTCCTCTGAGACTTGATTGGGCATTACAACATAATACATAGACCGCCATCCAACTGCATCTATGACTAATAATCCACCTTCAGGTTATCATCCGAACCCCTTCCAGTATTAAGTTACACGCAATAGATTATTGCTTTACGAACTGCGTGTAAAGTAAACAATACGATTGTTCTATGAACAAAGGATTGTTGTTTTCTCCCTAGTAGCAACAGCACATCTAGTACCTTAGAGATTTATGTCACTTCCCCAGATTACCAGAGGCATGAACCCACTATCGAGCATAAATACTAACTCTTGGAGTTGCTAGCATTTACTTGGCCAAGATAGCTACTAACAACGGAAAGCATGCAAGATCTCAAATAACAAAGACATGATAGAATCAATAATCAATCTGAAATAGCATCTCAATATCCATCGGATCCCCGCAAACACAACATGTATGGATTACAAATAGATGATCTTGATCATGAACAGAGCTCACAAGATCTAAACATGAAAGCACAAAGGAGGAGAAACCAGTCATCTAGCTACTACATGGATCCGTAGTCCAAGGATGAACTACTCACGCATCACACCGGAGGCTTGAATGGTGATGAAGAAAGCCTCCAGGGTGAATTCCCCTCTCCGGCAGGGTGCCGGGAAGAGCTTCAGATCCCTCCCGATCTAGGGATGGAGATGACGGCGGCTATAGACTCTTTCGTGGATTTTTGATCGGGTACTTAGGGTTTTCTTCCCCAGGGTAACTTATAGTCGGAAGGGGAGGCCGAGGGGTGCCGGGAGCGGCCACACCACCCCCTGGCGCGGGCCAGGCCTGGCCGCGCGGCCAGGTGGTGTGGTGGCTCCCTGGCCCTTCTCTGTCTCGTATTCTGGCACTTGATCACTTCTGGAAAAATAGGCACTTTGGCTTTTGTCCCGTCCAATTCCGAGAATATTCATTTTCTGACTTTCCTGGAACCAAAAACAGCAGAAAACAGGTAGCTGGCACTGTGGCTCTTGTTAATAGGTTAGTCCAAGAAATCATATGAAAAGTACTCCAAAGTTGGAACAATACTCAAGAAAGTGGATAAAACCAAGCATGGAACATCAAAAATTATAGATACATTTGTAATGTATCAAGCACAGTAGTAAGTTTTCCCTCAGTTATGAAACCAAGGTTTAATCGAACTAGTAGGAGCAAGGAAACACCCCAAAGGTGTTACTAGCTGAGCTTTGGCAGGGCGCACTACCGGTGCTAGTAGCAACGTGGAGACCTACACAACACAACCACACAACTTTGTTCCGAACTTGCGATGAGGTTGTCAATCTCACCGTGTTTTGCGGAAAACAAAGGATTAAACGTATCGAATGGAAAGAAGTAAAACTTTGCAGAAAGTAAACACAAAGCAGAAACAGTTTATAGATTGTATGTAAAGAAAAAGGACCGGGATCCATAGTTCACTAGAGGTGGCTCTCCTTAGATAGATAACATGCTGGGTGAACAAATTACAGCGGGGCAATTGACAAACACCGAGAAAGCAATACATGCATATACTAATCATCTTGACTCCTCTGAGACTTGATTGGGCATTACAACATAATTCATAGACCGCCATCCAACTGCATCTATGACTAGTAATCCACCTTCAGGTTATCATCCGAACCCCCTCCAGTATTAAGTTGCAAGTAACAGATTATTGCTTTACGAACTGCGTGTAAAGTAAACAATACGATTGTTCTATGAACAAAGGATTGTTGTTTTCTCCCTAGTAGCAACATCACATCTAGTACCTTAGAGATTTCTGTCACTTCCCCAGATTACCAGAGGCATGAACCCACTATCGAGCATAAATACTAACTCTTGGAGTTGCTAGCATCTACTTGGCCAAGATAGCTACTAACAACGGAAAGCATGCAAGATCTCAAATAACAAAGACATGATAGAATCAATAATCAATCTGAAATAGCATCTCAATATCCATCAGATCCCCGCAAACAGAACATGTATGGATTACAAATAGATGATCTTGATCATGAACGGAGCTCACAAGATCTAAACATGAAAGCACAAAGGAGGAGAAACCAGCCATCTAGCTACTACATGATTCCGTAGTCCAAGGATGAACTACTCACGCATCACACCGGAGGCTTGCATGGTGATGAAGAAGGCCTCCGGGGTGAATTCCCCTCTCCGGCAGGGTGCCGGGAAGAGCTTCAGATCCCTCCCGGTCTAGGGATGGAGATGACGGCGGCTATAGACTCTTTCGTGGATTTTTTGATTGGGTACTTAGGGTTTACGTCCCGAGGGCATCTTATAGTCAGAAAGGAAGGCCGAGGGGGTGCTAGGGGCCACCATACCACCCCCTGGAGCAGGCCAAGCCTGGCCGTGCGACCAGGTGGTGTGGCCGGCCTCTGGCCCTTCTCCGTCTCGTATTCTGGCACTTGATCTTTTCCAGAAAAATAGGCACTTTGGCTTTTGTCCCGTCCAATTCCGAGAATATTCATTTTCTGAATTTCCTAGAACCAAAAACAGTAGAAAACAGGCAGCTGGCACTGTGGCTCTTGTTAATAGGTTAGTAAAAAGTACTCCAAAGTTGGAACAAAACACAAGAAAGTGGATAAAACCAAGCATGGAACATCAAAAATTATAGATACATTTGCAATGTATCAGTGTTCTGTACCAGCTGCAGCACGAGGTCGCCCTCTCAAAACGAGATGTGTCAAATCCGGCTAGCGTGATAGCGTTGCAGATTCTGCTGGTAGATGGCAGATCTAGACAAGGGCAGCTCGCGCGCCTCCTCGAGGAGGTCGAAGCTATCCTCACGTGCTTCCTTTGGCCTACTGCTCTGTGTATAACTGTTTGCGAGGTGCATTGAACTGGATGTCTGTTGGCAGGACCACCTCCACTCCATAGACGAGGAAGAAGGGTGTGTAGCTAGTGGAGCGGTTTGGCATGGTACGCAGGCTCCACAGCATAGTCGGAAGATCTTCTATCTAGCATCCGGGGGATCTCATTAGTGGCTCGATCATCCGGGGCTTGATTCCGGCTAGGACCAGGCAGTTTGCTCGTTCATACTGTCCATTTGACTGGGGGTGCGCGACAGAGGCGAGGTCCAGGCAGATGCCCTTTTCTCCATAGAAGCGCGCAAAGGCCCCTTTGGCGAAGTTTGTGCCATTGTCGGTGATGATGTCGTTGGGGTAGCCAAAGCGTGTGATGATGTTTGTAAAGAACTTGATCACTGTTTTGTCCATCTAGCTTCTTGATTGGCCTTTCCTCGATCCACTTGGTGAGTTTTTCCACCACTACCATCAGGTGTGTCATGTCGGATCGCTTTGTCTTGAAGGGTCCGACCATGTCCAACCCCTAGATGACAAATGGCCGAGTGATGGGGATTGTCTTGAGGGATGCAGCTGGAGTGTGCTTTTGCTGGCTGAAACGTTGGCATCCATTGCATGCCTTCACCATTTGCTCGGCGTCTTCTAACGCATTAGGCTAGTAGAACCCGTGGCGGAATGCCTTGGCCACTATGGCCATTGATGATGCATGGCGGATGCACTTGCCTTGGTGAATCTCCACCAGCAGCCGGATTCCTTCGTCTTGGCTCACACAACGCTGATAAATTCCCCCAACACTTCGCTTGTACAGCTCATTGTTGACGATGGTATATGCACTTGCTCTGCGATTTACCTGCCTTGCCTGGACCTCTTAATTCAGAAGTTCTCCCTTGGATAGGAAGTTCATGAACGGCTTGTCCCATTCGGAAGTACACTGTCTGCATGATTAGGTTGATTTCCTCACGCATGGCCGGGTCGGGCTCATCAGGCGGCCTGCTAGGTGGAAGAGCGGAGCCGGCATTCCCCAGACTGCTGGAGATGGTCTGGGGTGTCGGGGCCTTCGACCCGGCAGTCCCTGGGATTGGTGCCCCAGTCCCCAGGTTTGACGCGTGATAGCTGTGAGATTCGACATATTTTTGATATTTTTATTGATGGTTTTCTTCTGGATTTGATTGTTTTCTATCTTTACCTAACGCTAATATTTCGGTAGCAAAGAAAACTTGGTTTTTAATGTATGTTTCAGGTTCTGAATATCAGTAGAAGGTTTTAACAAGAGAAACACAATATTCAGGCAAAAACAAGCAAGTCTCTTTTTGGAAGCAATCGAGGGAGGCAGACTATAGCTTTGACGAGCAACTATACGGCAGGAATATTTTTCCAACCGTATAGTTCCTGCCATATAGTTGCTGCCGCCCCCGTCCTGTCAAAAGGGACAACTTTCATGAAGAGGCCAGACGCGAAATCATAACACAGCAGCCACCATCCCATCCAGAAAGGAGAAAGAAGAGATCCGGAGAAGAAGGGGAAGACGTTCTTCATCTCACTCCACGATCTTTGACCTCCTAGCCATCACACCCTCATAGCCATTACTTGTACTTGAGATAGAGAGAGAGATATTCACTTTGCAAGATTAGGGTTTGAGATTGTTTCTTCCTATCTTGAATTATGTTGGATTGATTTTCTATTCTTTTTGTGGATTTCCACAGTAATATCGAGAAGAACTCTCTTTATTTAGTTATATCGATGATACTTTCTTCTCTCATGTGTGAGTAAGTTCCTTGGGCGTGGGAGATGTAAGGGATTGCTAAGATGTGATGTGCCTCCATATATTTTCCATTAGTTTGTAATTAATTTTAATTACTATACTAGATCATGTAGGCGTGCGTTGATGCGCCTGTCTATTAGGAATATATTTGAAAATGGTAAAATTCAATTTGATTACTTTTAACACGGTCGTTGATTTGAAAACCGAAATTTTTGATATACTAAACTAAGGAAAATTGAAGCGTAACTTGGAATAATCCTAATACTAACATTTATTAAGTATGCGTTGCTGGCCATAATTTGTTACACTTGTGTTCTGTATTCTCAGCAGAAGTTCCAACAGTCTCTTCCTGTTTATAAATATGATGAGGATAACATCAATACAAAGTGAGAAATCATATGGGTGATAAATAGGAAGCATAAAGAAGCAAATTGCATTGTTGTTTCTAGGGACATACATAGGACATGAGAGCTCATTTGAGTTACGGTATAAAGTTCTTCAGAATGCTGATTTTTGCAACCTTTGGGTCCTCAATATAGTTTGATTTCCTCCCAAGTATTCATCATCGGATATGTGCACATGCACACCTTTGGAGGGAGTCTCACTATATTGGTCGTCTTGAGCTTTTCACCCATTTTGGCAATCGATGCCAATGGGGGAGAAGTTTTAGAGGGTTTAAGGGAAGTTAGTTTATGCTTTTAGTTGGTTCTTAAGCATTACCCTTGCATGCTCTTGCATCTTTGTTGTTCTTTGCATGTATAATATATAGAGGAAACTCTTCCAACGATAATGGTTGGCAATATATGCAATGAAATTGAAGTTCATCACACGTGCATAGATTGTGGGGGGAGTTTTCTCTATATATTGTGTTTGTACCTGTAGGGGTTCCGTGCATAAAAACAATAAATTTTACTCTATGCCCCTGAACCCCTGAAGCTGCCAGGACCTATCTATTAGTAATACAGTAACGCGAGGGGCTTTTCGCGAACTTACCCTTGAAGACCGAAAAGCGTTGTCAACGCTCAGGAGAGCGTTGTTGATGTAGACGAGCCGAAGCCGACCTCAAGGTCGTGATGAAGTCCTTGCGCTCCTTCTGGCTCCAACGACTTGAGTGCCTCAAGTGCGACACCTCGCGGGGAGTTACACACATCCGGCGCCTGACGATGACTCCCGCTTCCCCGATCCAGCAGCAGTAGCGGAAGTAGAGCTCCCGGATCCGAATCCCGCAGCGCGATGGCGCTCCGCGAAGAAGATGTCTCTCGCTCGCGCAGTCCAAACTTGGGACCACAGTCACGAGAGAGAGAAGGGGAGAGAGAAAATATCAATTAGAGGTCCTCCCAAAAGTGGGGAGACCTTTATTGATTATTGGGTGTATTTTTCTAGGACAAATACCCCACTATATATAGGAGAGGGGAGGTACTACCTCCCCTCAAGTTCCGGGGTGGGACTAAAGGAGAGGAGGGGGAGGGGAGGCCGCCGGCCATCCCCTAGTGGGGCCCGCGCGGGGGGCTAGGCCCAGCCGGCCAGCCCCCTTGCCCCTTCTCCCTCTCTCCTTTCCCTAATGGGCCTTCTCCCTCCAGAAATTGGCCCATTAAGCCTTTTTGACCTTTAATTGATTTTCTCTTTATTAAATAATTATGAATAAATGATTAAATCAATATTTAACATTCATTCACACATTATCTAATCTCCGTGGTCATGGAACTCCTTCCACCTCCACTCTGGACATCCTCCGGACTTACCGAAACCCTTCTGGTTTTCTCTCTTCTTTTCTTCGGTGATTCTGCCGATCCTATAAATGCTCTCTAAGCATCATCAAGCCCTTAAGAGTGATACCCCCGGTTTGGGAACACTCTAGACATGGTCGGGACACTCCTGCACCAATGATCGACAGAGGGACCTGGATGGCCATGTGACCCCTGTGCGTTCCACGAAGATCTTTCATCGTTTGAACCAGGACAGTCGTGTCTTATTCACTTTGTCATTCGATACTTGCATTGTCCGAGATCTGATCATTGACATCACCATGTCGTGTTTAATCTCGTTACTAAACAATGCTACTTAACTCGTCTCGACAAGTGATATCCCCGTGATCTAATCACACGTTGCACAGCTATTGGATATAACTTATCCGAGTGGGCCCTTGAGTATCTTCCCGTCACATGGACGGACAAATCCCGCTCTTAACATATATTGCCTCTACGGTTTCCTCCGAATACCTGAACAGACCTTTATAACCAACGTTTTACCAGATGGCGTTTGACGCTATCTAAGCACTCTCGGGAGACAGTGATTGATATAGCCTCACGGTCTAAGGAATAGTCTACGAGGATCCATTTCTAATCATCGTAACTTGAACTTCGTGACATGATCGGGTCACGATGTTTAGGTTGGGTATTGGTTCATCATCTCATTCTCCGAATGAGATGACCTCATTTCCAACTGGCATAAATGCCACATGATCAGGAAACATGATCATCCGTTGACCAATGAACCAGTGACTAGAGTTTCACTAGGAACCCCTTGTTGTTTGTATATCACACGTGTATTGATGTTTACACTCAATACAGTTATAGCATGATATAAAACTTAATCATAAACTATATGAAATATGATAATAGTCCTTACTACTATTTGTCTCTAGGGCATATTTCCAACAGTCTCCCACTTGCACTAGAGTACAAATACACTAGCCGCATTTGTTCTCAATCATTGGCACCATGTTACCGGTACCCTGAACATGCTTGCTCATGGAAGAGGTTGAGTCTTGGGTATGTACTTTACAGTCCCAAATCCTTTGCAACTTACTAATGTCACCTTTATTGACATTAGAACTTTATCATCACATGATAGCATCTGTGTGTATGCATCGTCGCTATGGCCATAGAGCGAGGCCCGATTCCAGGAGCCTACAGTGACGTTAGATCAACCTCGAGGGCTTTCTCATGGGAACTGTGCCCTGGGACACATCATTCTACGTTAAAAGTGAACTAGCCCCGCCATAACATTATACAACACTTTAGATGGTACCCTTATCTATTATTATAAATGTATTCATCGAAATACTAGAGAACTCTGTGCAACTTTCGATGTTTTGTTCACCTCGCTTCCTATTTGACTTTAATTGGTATCTACAGGAGTTTCCAACATATTCCCTTATAACATAACTCTTTATGCTTTAAGATATGTCATCCTTTATGGATTTTGGAAAATATGTCCACAGGTCTCTACTAGACACTGCGGACAAACTTAGCTCAACGTTTTGTTATTCGAACTTAATCACTTTCAAACGTTCCTTATTGGATCACATATTATGCTAAGTTGTCATCATGGTTTACGAAGATAGAACCTATGTCTTAACATAGTAGATGACGATCATCCTTTTCCTTCTTTCAACCATTGATGCTAAACTCAACACTGTTCCTAATTTGAGTTATTAAGGACCAGTTCCTTAATTATCTTCTATTCCGAAACCCTTTTCAGAATCACTTAAGGAATACTACATAATATCATAATACACCTATTATCAACTTCTACATCTTATAAATCATTATTTATAAGTATTTGCGCTTTCATTCTTAACATACTTAAGAATTACTCCTATAAGCTCCCACTTAAAATATGTTCCTACATATTTGAATTTGAGACTTATGTCGCTCCCACTTAAAAATATGTCAATCACATATTTTTTCAGGAAGACTTTCATAGCTCCCACTCAATTTTATGCAAATTGCATATCTCCTTACTACTTTGAACAACTTCAAAATCCTTTGATCAAATATCAAACTTGGAGATTTACTATAAGATACTAGTACTTTACTAGTTTTAAATCCACTAGACATTTAGCACATATGAATCAAATTCATTTGAATTCATCCAATACTTGACAAATTGTGCTTTTGTCATTCACCCCTTTTTCCTACTATGGCTTTGCAGTCATTTGGGAAAATTCCAAGTAACCCCTTTACTTGTGAGATCTAGCAACGAATTGCTTTCTAATCTCAAGGGAAATTTGCTTTTAGGATTTATCATAATTTAGTTTACCATTATTTCCTTTGTAGTTCGTAGGTATGTCATGTTTCAAAATCATGGCAAATGATTCACAAATGTCTCCATACAATATATGGATTTACATTTTGAATCCTACTTCATGTAGTGAAAAACAATAGTGGAGGGAAAACACAATGATCAAAATCATTGATTCTTTCCTTCCGTGAAGAGAATCGTTCAGGAATGATGTCCGTTGCGCTTCTCAATACTCTGATGCAGGGTTTTGAATCCTCATCGTGTTTTACACTAACTTCCATTTGCTCCATAATTGAGAAACATCACTAGAAGTGAACTTTCTCAAGAATGCACCAAAATCCAAGCAATACTAATCTTGCTTTCCTTTTGGTTTGAGCTATGGGTTTCGTATTCAAAGTTTCCAATGAATACTCTAAAAGGACTTATTCGCTATTGTTTCGGTTATATCGAATAACCCCAAAACTTTCATGAATTCAAATGGTTCACCAATTCTACTTGAGTGCTAACTATTTCTAACTAATGGTCTCTACATATACACTACAACGATTTATTTGGTGCCTTCTATTTAACCCCCTTTGATATCTAATATCTCATTGTGATGCTTCGCATTTTGACGTTTCAAAACACTTTGCATTCCACAATTTCTTTTATGCCATTCTTATAAAGTTGAATTTCATTACTATTGATAAAATCATAGCAATTTGATTCTCTTTTATATTTATACCCTTTGTTGATGAAACATTTTGATCAAATCAAATAGTTTCATATTCATGTTTCCTTTGGTAAACTACTTTACACATTTAAACAATCATTTAATGATAATTACCATTTTCGTTAAAACACAATACATCGAATATGTATTTAATTTTAACAATTCTTTAAACACTTTGTATTCAAGTAATACACGGTGTTCAAGTTATTTAGCTGAACTTAGGCATGATTTATATGTGACAAGAAATCGAATGACTTTCACATACTATCACATAACTTTGAATTCAAACAATGGTTTCATTCATTAATGAAATATCATTAAGTTGGGTATTTTTAAACAAGGCATTTTAATGTTTTACAAATGTTCATTCATTATCAATTAGTTTCAAACAATAAGGATAATTCACAAGTAATCAAACAAGATATGAACACGAATAGAAATCATTCATAAAAGCAGAACAATTGTTTGTTACAAACTCATATGAATAACCGTCTCACGAAGTGTGAGACAAACTAAAGAAGTTCACAATCTCTTGATTACAAAAATCATCCTAAACACAAACTAAGTGATAAATGTCGAGGGAGAGTGTCGTCGGCTGTCATCATCATGCTCGCCATCAACACACAACGTCACCTCCTCTCCAGCAAGCACCTCTCATGCAGAAGGACTTGTTTTCATTAAAACAGAACAAGTATCAGATATACTTAACACTGCAATGTGTTTGCAAGATTATAACATTTATAAAACTGTATATCAAATATATACCTTTGTCGTCGACGACTCCAGCAACGTTGGGTTCATCTACCACATTTCTGAAATGTGATATGAACTCGAGGAAATCCAATATTTCCGTGTCGCGTCTCATAATGCAGATCCTGACTTGTGCTTGGAAGCTTGGAGGAAGCGACAGTAGCACAACTCCCATCGCAAATGAGCTTGAGAACCAGTTGTCCAGGTAGTATGCCAGACTCATGTACGCATCGTAGAGGCGTAATAAGTGCTCATCCAGTGAGGAGCCCTCCTCCATCTTTATGGAGAGGAAGTCCCCCATCAGCTCATACTCCCACATGCGCACTTGTTCCACGAAATGTGCTCTCAAATGTGTCATGACCATCCGGGGCTTGAGACTCCCCACCATTGGCCATAACCCATCCTCCATTCCGAGGCGCATGGTCACTGATATGAATGTGGCCATCACACGATGACGATAACGCAGATCCCGCTGCTCCTGGGTCTCATGAGAATAGGGTGGCTCCAGATACATCTCGCAGGTCATGTAGTCAGCTACATTATTCTCCCCAAGGAGATCAAACAGGCGTATGACCCATGCAGAAAAGTTGGATCCATCTAACTTGAGATTTTCTCCTTTTAACCAATCGTCTATAGAAAAGGTAATCTCGAGAAGAACCATTTTCTACATTTATAATTGCAAAAGGAATTCAGACTAAGTTTATAATTAAATGAGTTAATAATAACTCCACTCAGAAACACCTATCCCCAATGAGGGTTCACACGACCCCTATCAGCCACATCACCCCTGATCATCACGACCATCAATGTGGGTTCAAGGGTGGTGCTAAACGTCGGTCACATCATTCATGCGACTCGTGCTTGATCTTTCGACCATCCGTGTTCCGAGGCCACGCTTCTCTAGCGTGCTAGGCTTGCCAACTCAACTTTAGTGTATTCACTGTGCAACATGGCTTACACCCACTATATGCGAACGTAGATATGTATGACACCCAGGCCTGTCACCCTGAATCGCCTCATACCGAAGAACTTTCTTGGTGGTGCACACTAAGGGGGAACACAATCATTGGTTATTTTAACAGGGATCATCTTATTAGGCTACTGTCGAGTATCTAATACTAGCACACAATAAGACATACAAACAATAACATTGAATGTAAATGCTATGTGATATGGTCCTTCACGTCGTGATCTCCTTCCGCCGTCACCGGGTTCCGGCGCCAAGGTTCCGGCGCCGTAGACACCAGGGTACCAGTATCATTCCGGCGTGGTAGTCCGTCACCTCCGTGACTATCTACTACTACGTAACAAAAGGTAATCACTTTACCTTTGCCACAACCATATCACAAAGCAACGCCCCCTGCAAAACAAAGTTAGACGCCTCTACTTTATCTTTGCATGTTTTACGTGGCTGAATGGGCTTTCACACAAGAACCGTTCTTACCTACGAACTTTCAGCACAACGCTGATCAAATAGTTGTCTCTACTACACCCCTTTCGGGGCCCTCCGTTGCAAATGGTATACCAACTAATGCGAGAGAGACAGACACCCCCCTAAGCCACTTTATACGGTACAAGCGATGTCAAGCGTGGACCTGTCTCGCGAATGAACGCGTAAAGTCGGTTGGGGGCCGCTTCATCAAGCATTACTTTGGTATACACAAGTACACGTGGGAGGGTAACAACTAAAAGATCAACGCCCACACGCTACATCTCGTGTGTTCTACCCGTACTAGCATTACTACTCATAGATCTAGCTCTAATACCACTGTAGGGGTTTCGCGGATAAAATAAATAAATTTTACTCTACGCCCCTGAAACCCTAAAGCTGCCAGGACCTATCTATTAGTAATACAGTAACGGGAGGGGCTTTTTGCGAACTTACCCTTGAAGACCGAAAAGCGTTGTCAACGCTAAGGAGAGCGTGGTTGATGTAGACGAGCCGAAGCCGACCTCAAGGTCGTGATGAAGTCCTTGCGCTCCTTCTGGCTCCAACGACTTGAGTGCCTCAAGTGCGACACCTCGCGGGGAGTTACACACGTCTGGTGCCTGACGATGACTCCCGCTTCCCTGATCCAACAGCAGTTGCGAAAGTTGAGCTCCCGGATCCAAATCCCGCAGCGCGACGGCGCTCCGCGGAGAAGATGTCTCTCGCTCGCGCAGTCCAGACTTGGGACCACGGTCACGAGAGAGAGAAGGGGAGAGAGAAAATATCAATTAGAGGTCCTCCCAAAAGTGGGGAGACCTTTATGATTATTGGGTTTATTTTTCTAGGCCAAATACCCCACTATATAGGGCGAGGGGAGGTACTACCTCCCCTCAAGTCCCGGGGTGGGACTAAAGGAGAGGAGGGGGAGGGGAGGCCACGGGCCAGCCCCTAATGGGCCCCACGCGGGGGGCTAGGCCCAGCCGGCCAGCCCCCTTGCCCCTTCTCCCTCTCTCCTTTCCCTAATGGGCCTTCTCCCTCCAGAAATTGGCCCATTAAGCCTTTTTGACCTTTAATTGATTTTCTCTTTATTAAAAAATTATGAATAAATTATTAAATCAATATTTAACATTCATTCACACATTATCTAATCTCCGTGGTCATGGAACTCCTTCCACCTCCACTCCGGACATCCTCCGGACTTACCGAAACCCTTCCAGTTTTCTCTCTTCTTTTCTTCGATGATTCTACCGATCCTATAAAAGCTCTCTAAGCATCATCAAGCCCTTAAGCGTGATACCCCACGGTTCGGGAACACTCCAGACATGGTTGGGACACTACCGCACCAATGATCGACAGAGGGACCTGGATGTCCATGTGACCCCTGTGTGTTCCACGAAGATCTTTCGTCGTTTGAACCGGGACAGTCGTGTCTTATTCCCTTTGTCATTTGATACTTGCATTGTCCAAGATCTGATCATTGACATCACCATGTCATGTTCAATCTCGTTACTGAACAATGCTACTTAACTCGTCCCGACAAGTGATATCCCCGTGATCTAATCACACACTGCACAGCTATTGGATATAACTTCTCCGAGTGGGCCCTTGAGTATCTTCCCGTCACATGGACGGACAAATCCCGCTCTTGAAATATATTGCCTCTACGGTTTCCTCCGAATACCTGAACACACCTTTATAACCACCGTTTTACCAGATGGAGTTTGATGCTATCTAAGCACTCTCGGGAGACAGTGATTGATATAGCCTCACGGTCTAAGGAATAGTCTACGAGGATCCATTTCTAATCATCGTAACTTGAACTTCGTGACATGATCGGGTCACGATGTTTAGGTTGGGTATTGGTTCATCATCTCATTCTCCGAATGAGATGACCTCATTTCCAACTGGCATAAATGCCACATGATCAGGAAACATGATCATCCGTTGACCAATGAACCAGTGACTAGAGTTTCACTGGGAACCCCTTGTTGTTTGTATATCACACGTGTATTGATATTTCCACTCAATACAGTTATAGCATGATATAAAACTTAATCATAAACTATATGAAATATGATAATAGTCCTTACTACTATTTGTCTCTAGGGCATATTTCCAACACACAAAAACACACAAAAAATTAGTTTTACACACAAAAAATTAGTTTTACAAGTTTGCTTTCTTTATTAAAAACACAAATAAAAACTACTCTGGAAAATACTAAGTTGTGTGACTTCATTAGCACCAAAAACAATGATTTCATGAGCACACCTATTGCTCCACATGTTCCTGAAGCTAGTTTCTTTGAAATTAAACCTGCTTTACTCAATCTTGTTATGAGGGAACAATTTTTTGGTATTGGTAATGAAGATGTTGCTGCTCATCTAAATAACTTTGTTGAACTTTGTGAGCTGCAAAAGCATAGGGATATAGATGGAGATATTATTAAGCTTAAATTGTTTCCTTTCTCTTTGAGAGGAAAAGCTAAAGAATGGTTGAATTCCTTAACTAGGAATAGTATTGATTCTTGGACTAAATGCAAAGGCTTTCATTCGAAAATACTATCCTCCTACTAAGATTATATCTATGAGAAGTGAAATAATGAAGTTTAAACAATCTGATAATGAACATGTTGCTCAAGCTTGGGAAAGAATGAAATCTTTGGTAAAGAATTGTCCCACTCATGGACTGACTGCTTGGATGATCATCCAAACCTTTTATGCAGGATTGAACTATTCTTCAGGAAACTTATTGGATTATGCTGCTGGAGGTACCTTTATGACCGTTACTTTGGGTGCTGCAACAAAGCTTCTGGATAATATGATGGTTAACTATTCTGAATGGCATACTAAGAGAACTCCACAAGGTAAGAAGGTAAATTTTGTTGAGGAAACCTCCTCCTTTAGTGATAAAATTGATGTTATTATGTCTATGCTTGTTAATGGGAAAGCTCATATTGATCCAAATCATGTTCCCTTAGCCTATTTGGTTGCTCAAGAAGAGCAAGTTGATGTGAACTTTATAAGAAATAACAATTTTAGCAACAATGCCTACATGAATAATTTTGGTAACAACAATAATAGGACATATCCTCCCAACAATGGTAATGCTTATGGAAATTCCTACAGCAATAATAGGAGTGCTCCCTCTGAACTTGAAGTTATGCTTAAAGACTTTATTAGTAAACAAACTGCTTTCAATAAAACTATTGAGGAGAAACTTTCTCTGAAAGGAATATAGCGTCATTGGCTGAAGCTCAATCTTCTTTGAATAAAATGGCTGCTAAACCTGAAACTATTGATAATCCTTTTGCTGCTACTAATGCCATACAAGTTAGAATTGATGAAAATTTTGGACTATTAGCTGAATTGCATGCTAAGTGGGAAAGAGAAGATGAACTTGCTAGAAACATTAGTGTTTCTACTATCACTACCACTAGTGTTGATGCTAGTAATAGCTCTACTACTTTAGATGATAAATTTGATTTTGATCTAGATGGTTGCAATATCTCTGAAGTTATTAAGTTCCTACAAAAAATTTCTAAAAGTCCTAATGCTAGTGCTATGAATATGGCCTTTACAGAACACATAACTGATGCTCTCATAAAGATTAAAGAAGAAAAGATGAAACATAAAGATGTTATTCCTATAAAACAAGAAGGTGGTTGGGAACCCATCATTAATATGAAAGTGAATGACTTTGATTTCAAAGCTTTATGTGATCTTGATAGTAGTGTTTCTATTATGCCTAGAAAGATTTATCATATGCTTGATTTGCCACAACTTGAAGATTGTTATTTGAATGTCCCACTTGATGATAATGCTAGAAAGAAACTCATGGGGAGTCTTAATGATGTTCTTATTATGGTTAACAATGCCTATGTCCCCGTTGATTTCTATGTCTTGGATGTTGAATGCAATGCTTCTTGTCCTATTACTTTGGGAAGACCTTTTCTTAGAACTGCTGGTGCCATTATTGATATGAAGGAAGGCACCATTAAATATCAACTCTCACTCGAGAAAGGTACATAACACTTCCCTAAGAAGAGAGAAAAGATTTCTTTCGTCTCTCATATGAAAACAAAATTTGCTCTTAATGCTTCTTCATTTGAGAACACTTGGTTCTTTTTCTTGCTTCTTATGCCTAACTTAAAGGCGTTAAAGAAAAGTACTTATTGGGAGATAACGAAAAAGTTTTAGATGAGTCTTGGAAGTTATTACCTCTGTAATAACCGCTCCTTATCCTTTTTATTTTCTTTTTGTGCCAAGCGTAACCTCTAATGAGAGAGAAGTAATGATTGGGAAAGTTGCTGTCCCAAAACAGATTTCTATGCTTCACCATAAAAATTCGTGTAAAATTTATGTACGTCCTTTTGAAGCATGAATTTTTCTTCTTTTTCCCCAGGTTGTTATATAACTTTCGTTAGTTCAACACTTTTCGATTTGAGCAACAGAAGGTCTTTGAAAAAATTCGTCTTTACTTGCTGGTATGTTTTGACAGATTTCTGCCGTTATTTGCATTTGCTTCTTGTTGGTTCCTTTTTTAGTTCTTTTGGGGAATTGAGCTTTTTGAGGGAAGTGCTACAGTAGCTTGTGTTTTATTGGAAGTTTTATTGGTGTTGAAACTAAACCCAAAGACCTATTATCTTGAGTGCACTAATGTTGCTAATAAAGATTGTGTGAAGTTTTGTATGAAGGAAAAATTTCAGGTGTATGGAAGGAATGAGTAATGAGATGAAGGATGGACTAAAGCTCAAGATTGGGGATGCCACGCGTGTCACCCCAAGAAATATCCAAGAATTACAAGCGTCAAAGCTTGGGGATGCCTAAGACATCCCCTTCTTCATCAATAAAAATCATAGGTTTCTTCCAAACGCTTTATTTTTATTGTTTCATGCACTGTTGTGTTGTTCTTGGAGCGTCTTCTTTTTCATTTTTGTTTTGGTTTTTCGTTTAATTTGTTTGCTTAGTTTGCTGAATAAATTGGTTGGACCCCCTCTTTCATACATTGGTTTTCAAATAGTTTGGTTTGGATTGGAAAAGAGTAGGAAAGTCCATGCTTAAGTGGTAAAGAGAGCTTATTTTTTGACTGTGGCCTATGCTTTGTCATGCCATGTTTGATATTGTTTTGGCTTTATGCTTAGTATTCTTTGCTGTAGCATGACTTGTTATAAATAATTGAGATTGTTTAATATGCCTTGGAAGGATCATGCGTTGTTCTAGCATATTAAAGCATAATATTATGGTATTCTCCTTTGATGCTTCATTTGGATTGACTTGGCACATGCTCACACCATGTTATGACTATCCCAAGTCACCATAAGCCTTTATGATCCTTTAGTTTTCAACTTGTAGTATCACTTTATGCTTTGATCAATGATGTTTTGTCGCTCTGCATGATTATGGCCATTATTGCTCTCTTAGTTTGTCGCTCCCAGTCTTTTGCTAGCCTCCGCAACCAAGTATGAGTTCCACTCATGTCTCCAACTCCTTAAACCAAGTTATTCCAAAGATTCCACCATACCTACCTACTGTCATTTTCTATTCCAAGTATATTCATGTTTTTATCTACCTTCCAAATTAAACTTGTTATGTGAAAATTAGTGATTAAAGCTCTCACGAACTTGATGGCACACTTTACTTTTCTTGCATTTTAATAAACTTGAACCATTGGGTCCTTCTTTGTTGTGCATATGCTTGCACTTTATAAGTTGAAATTAGCAGAACCATGTATCATGGGGAACGCTTTCAATATTGCACTCGTACTTTGTACCGCGTTGATATCATGTTCTTTGCTTATGGATCCCGGCGGTGTGAAATAAAAGTGGAACTTGTAAGATCATGGAGTTTGTATGTGTGTTAGAGAAACGCATGGGCCGCTAGCCTAAGCCATGCCTAATCATGGTGGAAACTTGCAGCATCACCATAATGAGCACTCTATGAATCATCATCAATAAAAACCTATGCAAATAGCAAATAAAAAGATCGTTGAGATGCTCATTGTCTGCTTGCCATGTCATTTTTATAATAGGATAGCTCCTGTATCATGTGCAAGGGGTACCCCGTTGGCGGCTCTTTATGAAACATATGTACTTACAATGACAAGAGCTTACTCGTGACTAAAGTTGAGTAGCATGAGGTTCGGTGTTCGTAAGTAAGGGGCATGAGATTTCGGTTTATAACTTGTCAAGCATATCCTCTTAGTTGAGTCACTTTAACCTTAATCACCTCAAGATGCTTATGATAGGGGCGATGAGATCTGAAAGCTAACAAATACCATAATTTTTGGAAGCTCTTTATGAAACTTGAATATCTACTTCTTTCTATGAAGGCCCTTCTTTTACTTTTATGTTGAGTCCCCACCTTCTATCTTCATGCACCTACTTTGAGAGCATAGTGGCCATTCTTAGTTCTATGTGCATTGTCCCAAGACTTGTTGATTGATGCATACTTTGATATTGATTGTTTTAAACTACTTGTATCTAGTCACTCTTATGAACTTTGAAGGTGTCCTATGCATTTATGTTTTGCTACTCTATGAGGGACAAGCTGAATGCCACTATGCTATGTTTTATTTATGTGAAACAAACAAACGTCTTGCAAAGCATTGTTATTCATGAATCTTTTGTTTGTGCCTTTTCATGTTGCAACATAGTTTCTTTGTCTTATTGCTAGAACTTTGTCTTTCATGTTATGATTGAAGTACTATGATCCCAGCTATGAATGTTTTACAAATACTTTGATCAAGTTTATGATGGTGCATGTCACCTCAAATATTATTCTTCCTTTTTATCACTTACCTACTCAAGTAAGAGCAGGATTTAAGGTTGGGGATGTTGATACGTTGCAAACGTATCCATAATTTTTGATGTTCCATTCTTGCAACTTAATACTGGAGGTGGATTATTAGTCATAGATGCAATTATCCGTTGCATGCAGCTTAATACTGGAGGGGGTTTGGTTGATAACTTGAAGGTGGATTATTAGTCATAGATGCAGTTGGATGGCGGTCTATGTATAATGTTGTAATGCCCAATCGAATCTCAAAGGAGTCAAGATGAGTAGTATATGCTTGTATGTTTTCTCGATGTTTGTCAATTGCCCCGCTGTAATTTGTTCACCCAACATGTTATCTATCTTAAGGAGAGCCACCACTAGTGAACTATGGACCCCGGTCCTTTCTTTTACCATCAATCTACAATCAACTGTTTACTGCTTTGTGTTTACTTTCTGCAAACTATTACTTTCTTCCACTCGATAAGTTTAATCCTTTGTTTTTAGCAAAACCGGTGAGATTGACAACCTCATCACAAGTTGGGGGCAAAGTTCTGTGGTTGTGTTGTGCAGGTCTCCACGTTGCTACTAGCATCGATAGTGCGCCGTGCCAAGGCTCAGCTAGCTACACCTTTGGGGTGTTTCCTTGCTCCTCCAGGTTTGATTAAACCTTGGTTTCATACTGAGGGAAAACTTGCTGATGTGCTCATCATACCTTCCTCTTGGGGTTCCCCAACGAGCTTGATATATTTTGGGCCATCAAGCTATTTTTCTGGCGCCGGTGCCAGGGAACAAAAGAAAAATCTCCCACGTCAACCACGCGCCATAAAAGGAGGAGACAAACTCTTATCTCGAAGCTCAAGCATCTAATGTGCTTGTTAATGTTGTGAGCTTTGTAGTTCTTTCCTCAATCATGCCTTTTCGGAATGCTCATGATATTTGGACCAAGCTTCAAGCAATATATGATGTGTCCAAGCTTAATGAGTATGATTGTGTTCCCTCCACCTCCGGCCGTGATGAGTTCTCATCTTCTTCCACTACACCAACATGTGAGTTGTCACAAGGTAATGATATGGTGAGTGGTGATAGAACTTGCAATGTGGATAGTGAGATTGCCATTCATGATCCTCCATATCTATCTCATTGCAATGTTGTATCTTTGGGCATGAACACTTGTAGGACTATATGTTATTTACATCCTAGTATTGATTGACCTTGCATCTCATGTAGAAATGGATTGAATATATCTCATGATGATATGCGTGGTTTGCCTTGTTACCATGATAAATGTGCTTCTATTTCCTCTAGTACTTGTGTTGCTAACCATGTAGAGGAAATCGAAGAATGGGTGGGCCAAGGCAAGGTTGCTATTGGAGCTTCATGTGTTCCCCCATCATCACCTTCTCCCAACATTCACTTATGCCTAATGGCTAAGGAATCAAAGGTAACTTCTCCTTTGGACCCCAATGCACCTCATGATGATGTGAATGTTGACTAGGATGTAGGAGATGATGATGTTGCTTCTTTAAAAGAGAAGGGGGAGCTAGTACTTCGTGCTCTACACAATGATAAAAATGCTTGCTCTACTTTCATCAAAATCTTGAACTTTGCCATTGAAAGTAAGTAAATTATTTATGAGCATGAGGACACAATTGACAAAATGAGTAGTCTTGAGCGTGAGTATGCTAATGACATTGCAAACCTAAATGAAGCTCTTGAAGAGGAACAAACCACAAAAGAATCTCTCGAGGAGACCTTTGCTCTAGAGCTATCTAGAGTGAAGAAATCTCATGATAGAGAATTTGAGGTGGCAAGTGACCTCCAAATTAAAAATGACGAGCTTGAAGTTGCCTATGCTAAACTCCTTGAGGAATTTGAGCACCTCAACAATGGCTCTAGGGTCATCAAGGGGGAGCTTATCAAACTCACCGAGTCGCATGAGCAACTTAAAGCTTCATACCCAAAAGAGCTTTCCAAGTTGCCCTCACCTCTAGAAATTAATCATGATGCTTGTTCCACTAACTCTATCTCTTGTGAAGCATCTATTATGAAGGAGAATGTTGAGCTACATGCTCAACTTTCTTTTCTAACTTGTAACTATGGGAAATTGGAAGAGAGTCATGCTAATCTCTCAAGCTCGCATGAGGACCTTCTAGTTTCCCATGGTAGTCTAAAGTTGGCTCATGAGGCTATTTTGTCAAAGGTAACCTCGAGTATGCCTCATGTGGACATTACCACTGCTTCTACTCCTAGTATCATATTACCATGTGCTATTCCTTGTAATTCATCCACTCATTCTATTGCTATATCTTGTGATGAATTTCATCCCTTGACTTGTTGCTCTAACAACGTAACATCTACTTCCTCTAGTATTGTTGTTGATACTAACCATGTAGAGGAAAACAAGAAGCTCAAGGCTCAAGTCAATTCTTTGAAGAATGACTTGAAGAAGTGTCATGATGGGAAGACCACACTCAAGACCATCTTGGGTGTGCGAAGATCCCGAAATGACAAGAGTGGTCTTGGATATAACGCCAACATCAAGAACAAGCCCACCAACTTGTTGAAGCACAAGGGCAATAATAAGAATGGCCAAGGTCAAGTGAAGAATACAGCCAACATTGCGTGCTTCAAGTGCAAGGAAGAAGGCCATCATGTGAGATGTTGCCCATCAAAGAAGAAGCATCAAGGGAAGCAGCCTCAAGCTCCACCTCAAGCTCCACTGATGTCTATGCACTTCTATTCTTGTAGACAGTTGTTGGGCCTCCAAGTGCAGAGGTTTGTAGAACAACAGCAAGTTTTCCCTTAAGTGGATCACCCAAGGTTTATCAAACTCAGGGAGGAAGTGGTCGAAGGTATTCCCTCTTAAGAAACCCTGCAATCAAGATACAAGAAGTCTCTTGTGTCCCCAACACACCCAATACACTTGTCAGGTGTATAGGTGCACTAGTTCGGTGAAGAGATAGTGAAATACAAGTGGTATAGATAATTATAAGTGGTAACGGTGCCAGAAAATAGATTGATGGCGTGGAAGAGACTAAAGGGAAACTGAAATAAAGATGGAAGCAAGCAAACATGTAATAGATCTAATTGCAAACGGTGTTTCAATGCTTAGAAACAAGGCCTAGGGATCATACTTTCACTAGTGAACACTCTCATATAAATATATTATCTTCATGATACTACTCTGAACTACTCTCTGGTTAGACACTCTAATGCATGGTAGGGCTATAACAGCACACCTCAGAGTAAGCCTTTCCCATCTAGATAACCCCACACTGTCACCTTGAGCACTAGATGGTTCCAACAAACACCACAATTTCATAAAGACATCCAACTCTAAATATAACTCATAACAAGTATTTGTAATCTCTAGTCTAAGTGCCACCAAGGTGTGCACGCTGTCACTTTCACACACATGGGGAGCAGAGATCTATTAAAGCACTTGAGTAGCAAGGTAGATCTACTTGATTACAAAGCTCATGATCACAATATGATCATGCATAGAGAGAGAGATGAACACAAGGCTACCGGTAGAACCCTTAGCCTCGAGGAAGAACTACTTACTCATCATCATGGGAATCAGCAACGACGATGGAGATGGTGGTGGAGATCGATGGAGATGTCTCCGGGGGCACTTCCTCGTCCCGGCAGGGTGCCGGAACAGAGACTTTCTATCCCCCGAATCTCCTCTTTGGTGGTGGCGGTGTTGCGGAACTTTTCATGGCTGGAGGCTGTTCGATTTAGGGTTTTTGCATCAGGAGGCATCTTATAAGCGAAGAGGCAAGGTCGGTGGGCGGCCAGGGGTCCCACACCACCTAGTGGCATGGCCAGGGCTAGCCTGCGCCATCATATGGTGTGCCCACCCTGCTGCCCTCCTCCGTCTCTGATTCGTGTTTCCGTGTTGCTCCAAGAAAAAATAGGCATATTGGCTTTTGTCTCGTCCAATTCCGGAAGAAAACAGGCAACTGGCACTGTGGCATCTTGTTAATAGGTTAGTCCTAGAAAACATATAAAAATACCTCAAAGTGTTGACAAAGCAAAGCAAAGTAGATACTAAACAAGCATGGAACATCAAAAATTATAGATACGTTTGCAACGAATCAACATCCCCAAGCTTAACTCCTGCTCGTCCTCGAGTAGGCAACTGATAAAAAGAAAGAATAATTTTTGAGGTGACATGCACCATCATAAACTTGATCAAAGTGTTTGTAAAACATGGATAGCTGGGATCATAGTACTTGAACATAGCATGAAGGATAAAGTTCTAGCAATAAAACATAGCAACTATGTTGCAACATGAAAAGGCACGAACAAAAGATTCATGAATAACAATGCTTTGCAAGACGTTTGTTTGTTTCACATAAAGAAAACATAGCATAGTGGCATTCAGCTTGTCCCTCATGGAGTAGCAAAACATAAATGCATAGGAAACCTTCAAAGTTCATAAGGGTGAATAGATACAAATAGTTTAAGAACAAGCAATATCAAAGTTATGCATCAATCAACAAGTCTTGGGACAATGCACATAGAACTAAGAATGGCCACTATGCTCTCAAAGTAGGTGCATAAAGATAGAAGGTGGACAGTCAACATAAAAGTAAAAGAAATGCCTTCATAGAAGGAAGCAGAGATTCGAGTTTTATAAAGAGCTTCCATAAATTATGGTACTTGATAGCTTTCAGCTCTCATTTCCCCTATCATAAGCATCTTGAAGTGATTAAGTTTAAAGTGACAAAACTAAGAGGATATGCTTGAAAAGTTATAAGTCGAAATCTCATGCCCCTTACTTATGAAGACCGAACCTCATGCTACTCCACTTTAGTCACAAGTAAGCTCTTGTCATTGTAAGTACATATGTATCATAGAGAACCGCCAACGGGGGTACCCCTTGCACATGATACAGGAGTTATCCCATAATCAAAATGACAAGGCAAGCAGACAATGAGCATCTTAGCGATCTTTTTATTTGCTATTAGCATAGGTTTTTATTGAGGATGCTTCATAGAGTGCTCATTATGGTTATGTTGCAAGTTTCCACCATGATTAGGCATGGCTTAGGCTAGCAGCCCAGGCGTTTCTCTAACACACAACAAACTCCATGATCTTACAAGTTCCCCTTTTATTTCACACCGCCGGGATCCATAAGCAAAAGAACATGATATCAACGGGGTACAATGTACAAGTGCAATGTTGAAAGCGTTCCCCATGATACATGGTTCTGCTAACTTCAACTTATAAAGCGCAAGCATATACGCAATAAATATGGACGCAATGGTTCAAGTTTATTAAATGGAAGAAATTAAAGTGTGCCATCAAGTTCGTGAGAGCTTTAATCACTAATTTTCACATAACAAGTTTAATTCAGAAGGTAGATAAAAACATGAATATACTTGGAATAGAAAATGCTAATAGGTAGGTATGGTGGACTCTTTGGAATAACTTGGTTTTAGGAGTTGGATGCATGAGTGGAACTCATACTTGGTTATGGAGGCTAGCAAAAGACTGGGAGCGACCAACTAAGAGAGCAACAATGGCCATAATCATGCAAAACGACAAAACATCAATAATTAAAGCATAAAGTGATATTACAAGTCGAAAACTAAAGGATCATAGAGGCTATGGTGACTTGCGATAGTCATAACATGGTGTGAGCATGTGCCAAGTCAACCCAAATAAAGCATCAAAGGAGAATACCACAATACTATGCTTTAATATGCTAAAACAACACATGATTATTTCAAGACACATTAAGAAATCTCAATTGTTTATAACATGTCATGCTACAGAAAAGATCACTAAGAATAAAGCCAAAAAAATATCAAGCATGGCATGACAAAGCATAAGCCACAGTCAGAAACAAGCTCTCTTTACCACTTAAGCATGAACTTTTCCTACTCTTTTCCAATCCAAACCAATCTTATTTGAAAACTAATGCATGAATGAGGGGGTCCAACCAATTTATTCAAGCTAACTAAGCAAATCAAGCAAACAAAAACTAAAAACAAAAACGAATACGCTCCAAGAACAACACAACTGTGCATGAAACAATAAAAATGAAGTGTTTGGAAGAACCTGAGATTTTTATTGATGAAGAAGGGGATGCCTTGGGCATCCCCAAGCTTTGATGCTTGTACTTCATGGATATTTCTTCGGGTGACACGGGTGGCATCCCCAAGCTTGAGCTTGTGTCCATACTTCATCTCATCACATTACTATTCTCTACACTTCAAATTTTCCTTACAAAACTTCACACAATTTTCATTACCAACATTAGTGTACTCAAGATAATAAGTCTTTTGGTTCAATTCCAACATAAGTAAAACTTCCATTAAAACACAAGCTATTGTATCACTTCCTTTAAAAAGTTCAAGTGATCAAAGAGAACTCAAAGCGAAAGAGATTAAGAGGCAAATGAAAATAATGGCAGAAATCTGTCAAAACAGACCAGCGGGTAATAACAAAAAAAATCGAAGACCTTCTGTTGCTCAAATCGAAAAGTGTTGAACTAACAAAATTAATATAACAACCTGGGGCATAAGCACAAAAATGCATGCCTCAAAACGACATACAGAGATTTTACACGAATTTTTACAGTGAAGCACAAAAATCTGTTTCGGGACAACAACTTTCCCAAGCATTACTTCCCTCTCATTAGAGGTTACTCTTGGCACAAAAATCAAATAAAAAGGATAAGGAGCAGTTATTACAGAGGTAATAACTTCCAAGACTCATCTAAAACTTTTGGGTTATCTTCCAATAAGTACTTTAAGTTAGGCTTGATAGTTTGAGAAGATGCTCACATAAGAAATATGAATTGAAGTAAAAGAGGGAATTAAGAAGAAAATTCAAAACACATTTAAGTCTAACCCACTTCCTATGCATAGGAATCTTGTAAAGAAACAAGTCATGAAAGCACAAAGCAATAAGCATAGTAAAGCACAACGAGTGCAACTTCAAAAATTTCAACATAAAGAGGGGAAACTTAATATTGTTGAGATACATAAAACCATGTTCCCTCTCTCATAATAACTTTCAGTAGCATCATGAATAAAATTAACAATATAAGTATCACATAAAACATTCTTATCATGAGCCACATGCATATAATAATTATTACTCTCCACATAAGCATAGTCATTATTATTAATTGTAGTGGGAGCAAATTAAACAAAATAGCTATCATTATTATGCTCATCACCATAATCATCAAATATAGGAGGCATATTATAATCATAATTAATTTTCTCCTCAATAGTAGGTGGACTGAAAATATCATATTCATCATTGTAATCATCATATATTGGAGGTATAGTATCATCAAAGTAAATTTTCTCCTCCATGCTCGGGAGACTAAAAATATCATACTCATCAAAACCAGCTTCCCCAAGCTTAGACTTTTCCATAGAATTGGCAATAATGGTGTCCAAAGAATTCATACTAACAACATTGCTATTAGCATGCAAATAAAGTTCCATAGGTTTTTTAATTTTCTCTTCAGACAATTCATGTTCTACATTAGGAAAAATACTAAAAAGCTCTCTAATTTTGTTGTTGTTTTCCATTAAGCCTAACTAGTGAAAACAAGAAACAAAAAGACAAAATTGCAAAATCTGAAGGAAATAACTTCGAGCACTCACACCGGAGGATGTGAGTACCTTTTACCTTACCTCCCTGACAACGGCGCTAGAAAATAGCTTGATGTCTACACAATTCTATTCTTGTAGACAGTTGTTGGGCCTCCAAGTGTAGGGGTTTATAGAACAGTAGCAAGTTTTCCATTAAGTCAATCACCCAAGGTTTATCAAACTCAGGGAGGAAGTGGTCAAAGGTATTCCCTCTCAAGCAACCCTACAATCAAGATACAAGAAGTCTCTTGTGTCCCCAACACACCCAATACACTTGTCAGGTGTATAGGTGCACTAGTTCGGCGAAGAGATAGTGAAATACAAGTGGTAACAGTGCTAGAAAATAGATTGATGGCGTGGAAGAAACTAAAAGCAAACTGAAATAAAGATGGAAGCAAGCAAGCATGTAATAGATCTAATTGCAAATGGTGTTTCAATGCTTAGAAACAAGGCCTAGGGATCATACTTTCACTAGTGAACACTCTCATATAAATATATTATCTTCATGATACTACTCTGAACTACTCTCCGTTGGACACTCTAATCCATGGTAGGCTATAACAACACACCTCAGAGTAAGCCTTTCCCATCTAGATAACCCCACACTATCACCTTGAGCACTAGATGGTTCCAACAAACACCACAATTTCATAAAGACATCCAACTCCAAATATAACTCATAACAAGTATTTGTAATCTCTAGCCTAAGTGCCACCATGGTGTGCATGGTGTCACTTTCACACACATGGGGAGAGTAGAGATCTATTAAAGCACTTGAGTAGCAAGGTAGATCTACTTGATTACAAAGCTCATGATCACAATATGATCATGCATAGAGAGAGATGAACACATAGCTACCGGTAGAACCCTTAGCCTCGAGGAAGAACTACTCCCTCATCATCATGGGAATCAGCAACGGCGATGGAGATGGTGGTGGAGATCGATGGAGATGTCTCCGGGGGCACTTCCCCATCCCGGCAAGGTGCCGGAATAGAGACTTTCTATCCCACATCTTATAGGCGAATAGGCAAGGTCGGTGGGCGGCTAGGGGGCCCACACCACCTGGTGGCGCGGCCAGGGCTAGCCCACGCCACCATATGGTGTGCCCACCCGGTCTCTACTCCGTCTCTGCTTCAAGTTTCCGTGTTGCTCCGGAAATAATAGCCATATTGGCTTTTGTCCCATCCAATTCCGAGAATAATGATTTTCTGCCTTTTCTAGAACCAAACACAGAAGAGAACAGGCAACTGGAACTATGGCATCTTGTTAAGAGGTTAGTCCTAGAAAACATATAAAAATACCTCAAAGTGTTGACAAAGCAAAGCAAAGTAGATACTAAACAAGCATGGAACATAAAAAATTATAGATACGTTTGCAACGTATCATCCACCTCAAGCTAGAAGAAGGCCTCTTCCCAAGACTCAAGATCTTCCTCAAGGGGTGGCATATTCCAAGAAGAAAGATAGCAAGAGCAGAACTTTCTACATATGCCACGAGAAGGGTCACATTTCTTCCTCATGAACCATGGGTAACTCCTCATCCAAGCCTATCTTGATTGATGATGTATATTCTCTTCGTAAGGATGAGGTGGGCAATGTGTTTGCCAAATTTGTTGGTGCCCAACATGGTGTCAAGAAAAGAACCATTTGGGTGACCAAGCCTATTGTGACTAACTTCTTAGGACCCAACTTGGTTGGGGACCAACAAGCTAAAACTTGATCGATAGGTGGTGGTTGGAGGGCATTGGAGGCTTGGATACATTATGAAGATTTGAGGGATCTTCATCATTTATTTTTGTCAAGTCAAGCCAATTGTACTATCTTGCTTCTATCTTATATCCAATGTTCCTCCTTGCGGTAACATGTGCTCAACTCCTTCTTTGAAAGTTACTTGATCCCTTGTGCATGTGTTGGTTTTGTACCATTATATGTGTTTATACATGTTGTGCTTCCCTCATACCTATATTGAGTTATGAAGTATGTTTGTGTATGTTGGTTGGCACACCATGTATTTGTGTTTATTGGTTTGGAGCCTTTGTTGAATTTATTTGGTATCTCATTTGGCTCTTCGGAGAGATTGATGGACTATCCCATTTTGGGGGAGTTTTATGCTTGGGCATTGCACAATCCCAAAATGTGTGTACATGAGGAATACCACTTAGTGTTTATATTACAAGTCTATTTAATCTCTATGTGGTATGTCTTGCTCATGAGAAATTCAATTTCCATAATGTCCATTAATTCTATTTTGGTGTTTTTGCCTCTTATTGAGAATTCATGTTTTATCACATTATGGGGGAGTCATATTCTTTGTGCATATTATAAACCTAGAAAATGTGGACATTTGAGGTTGTGTCACTTAGAATTGATATTCATTTATCTATCTCCTAAGTGGAACATTTAGCTCAAACAAGTTCCAACTCCTTTGGATTGGTTTTATTACTCATCTTTTGGATCTTGTTTGTGTGAGTTTTTCTTGATATGTGTTTCCTCAAATTTGGACCTCCATATCCTCCTTAGAAACCATTCACTTCATGTTACTTTAATCTTTAATGATTGTGTGACTATTTTGAGCTATCAAGAAATCTCTATATAAGCATCAAGCTTAGTTCCTATAGTTTTTCATATGCTTCTTTTTGTGAATATGATCATGATGTTCTTGCAAACTACCTCAGGAAAAATTTCCCCATAATTCTTATCATTGGACAAGTGGTACTCCATAAATGGTAGAACTTGTTGATCATATTTACTTTGGCCTTTGCTTGTTTTTGCCCTATCTTTGGCCATGAAATTGTTTTCTTTTTCTCCCATGTATTCCTTACCTCTTGTGGATCCTATTAGTTTATTGTTATTCTCTTGTGTATTATTTAATGTAGGTAGTAGTGATGATCTCATTTGTGTGCATTTTTCATTCAAAGGAAAAATTCTATATAATTCACCATTCATGGGGGAGCTCTCCTATAATATTTAGAACACGCCCTTTTGTGCTTGGAAGTTTGATCTTCTATTTTGTTACTTTGTGCCATCATGAAAAGTGTAGAGAGTGTGGGTTTGTCTGTTGGAACCTTGCTCTATTTGGGAGTTGGCTTTGTCTCATTCTTTGTTTCTTGTTTTTATCTTTTAGAATCAGATAAATCCTTGAGCATTGTGTGTTTTGTGCATATTTTGCTCTTTGGCTTTTGCCTTGTTCATTTGTTCAATTTGTGTCCTTTCATGTGTTGATTTGGCTCTTTGATACATTTTGGACACCTTTTGTCGTGTCACACTCTTGTGCGCTACTTCTTGGTTTTCTTAGTGTTTTATTTCAAATTGTATCTCCTTTTTGGTTCTTGAAAGTCTTGCGCATGCATATTTACTTCATGTATATATAATATGGCATGCTTTCTTTCTATGATCCAATATATAGGGGAAACTCCACCAAATCCTATTGACTAAGATGTGCATGAAATTCAATTTCATATTAATATGCACATGTTTATGTGGAGCTTCTCCTATATACTGTAGTTACACTAACTACTTTGGACCCAATTTGTTTGGGAACATAGTATACTTAATTGTGTTTTAGGTACATTGGAGGTATATTGGGTGCTTGTATCTTGAACAAGGAAGAAGTGGTGTCTACATGTCAATTGGATGCAAGCTAGTATGATAAACTAATTCATATCCTCTACATCCTACCAATTATATCTTGGTAACAAGTATCCCCCTCATGCATAAATATCTTGTTTCCAACCTTTTGTAGGTTGCTTGTTGGCATGAATTTGTGTGTTCGTAATGTTGTGGTTCTTTGTTTGGTTTTTTGAGTTCTATCTATTGCAAATGTGAGTATGGTGAGATGAATGCATATAATGGGAACTATACAAAATCATTCTCATGATTCACTAATCCCAAATATGTCAATCTAGCAATTTTATTGCCTATCGTTTCCTCATTCACTCTCATGTGCAATAGTGAGTATTTTGCACAGTTGATTTCTATTTTTGATACTTGTTGCCTTTCTCCATATATTCCAACTATTTCCTTTTTCCTTTGGTAATAGTTTAAATATATGTAGTGTGTCGGTGTTTGAATCTCATTGATGTACAATAAGATAGATTTGAGCCTTTGGCCATGCCATCAAGCAAAAATCTTATTGGTATATTATATAACTTCCTTTTGTTTTTCATGTGCTTTCTTGTGTATCTAATTTGTGTGTGTATGTTTCTTTGTGTGCATATGTCTTTGTGACATTTTCCACCTAGAAACGTATACACACAAAAGAAGATAAATCTTTGGCTATTTTTGTTTTCCTTGGAGACCACCATTTATTTATTTTTGACTCTTCAGTGGCTTCCAAATTTATTTTCCTATGAGTTCTTGTCCCATTTGTTTGCATCTCCAGGCACTCATAATTTGCTCTCTCTTGTCGTGTATTGTTAAATGAGTTTGTAGGAGTGAGGATTCCATGATTGTGCACTTTGTTTCCAAATATAATTATTATAATTGGTGCATAATCCTTGGGGAGATTATCTAACTCACTTAAGAATGCTAATTTGCCTTTCTCTTTGTTTGAGGTTTAAATGTCTATGGGAGAGTGAGGATTCCATGCTTGTGCATGATGTATTCAAATCAATGATTATAATTTGTGCACAAAGATTGGGGAGCTTCCTTATTACATCTAAACACTCATTTGTTCGTATCATAATATCTTGTGATTTTCTTTTGATATCAATTGTTGTTGTCAATAGGTATTTTTGGATCTTTTGGCTCGCTTCATTTGTTGAAGCATCTTTCTTTTTATTTTATTTTTGCAACCTTTGGGTCCTCAATATAGTTTGATTTCCTCCCAAGTATTCATCATCAGATATGTGCACATGCACACCTTTGGAGGGAGTCTCACTATATTGGTCGTCTTGAGCTTTTCACCCATTTTGGTAATCGATGCCAATGGGGGAGAAGTTTTAGAGGGTTTAAGGGAAGTTGGTTTATGCTTTGAGTTGATTCTTAAGCATTAGCCTTGCATGCTCTTGCATCTTTGTTGTTCTTTGCATGTATAATATATAGAGGAAACTCTTCCAACGATAATGGTTGGCAATATATGCAATGAAATTGAAGTTCATCACACGTGCATAGATTGTGGGGGAGTTTGCTCTATATATTGTGTTTGTACCAACATCACATACTTGTGTAGTATTTGAGGTTGGGGCAACCGTTTTGTTTTTTAAATTCCATATTTAAACCCTCTCAAAGGTATTGTCATCAATTACCAAAATGGGGGAGCTTGAAAGGGCATGTATGCCCCCCATGTATGGTTTTGGTAATTAATGACAATCCCTATGGAATAATGTGAAAATTGAATTTCACTTGTAGGTTTGTCCATTGGCATCGCTTGGACCATGTGTTGGTTTCAGGGACGAAAAAGAAGAAGCATCATCCAAGGGCTTTGTGCCTATTGGAATCAAGTAGAAGACGAAGAAGAAGAAGAAGAAGAAGAAGAAGAAGAAGATCAAGTATGTCTTGAAGAAGAAGAAGATGGAGTTCCTCATGGCTATCTTCAAGACATCATCAAGAATTGAAGTGCAAGCTCAAGATGCGTCATCTCTAGAAGATCTCATGCTTGAAGCTTGCCATCCTCGCCAATCATGGATTGATGAAGACAAGTTCGAAGAAGAGGCTTCCCCATGGAGTATGGGGAGCATTTCTCAAGACTTCATCAAGCAAGTGCAATGAAGAAAGGTGTTCCATCTTGAAGGTGACAAGATCGTCTACATCAATCTCAAGTGGGATGCTCAAGGCAAAGGTATGATCTTGATAGGGTTTCTATTTTACTGGTCTCTTGTAGTGTTGGGAGACCAGGTTTAGGATAGATAGTCGTACTATCAAGAGGGGCTCTCGAGTGAGTAGCTCGATCGTATCTTTAGAGAGAGCTCAAACCTTTGCATACATAGCATCATATTTCTTGGTTGTTGTTTGGTTCTTGTCCATGTGAGGATTTAGAGCTTGTGGTTATCTTCATAACAAGCTCTAGTTCATCAAAAACAGATTTCCCTTGCATATCTTATTGCGTTTTTGATCTTGCGGGTTTTCCGGCTCCACACCTTGGGAGATAACTCACTTATATACTCATGATATTTCATAACTTGGTGATACCCAATATTTCACCTTTTGTTGGATTCTACTCTTTATTATTTTTCCAACAAAATTGGTTTCATCCTAATTGGAGTTTCCAAGCTCAACTTCTTGTGTTTTGGGTTCTGGATGTTTTACCGGTTTGTCGCTTCAGAGAGGTCATACCTTTATCCATTTTATTTTTATCCTCCCTTGTTGGACTATTATGTTTCTTTGCATAATCTTGTAGAGATTTTTGTTCTCTTCAAAATGTCGTGGTGGTGTCACGGCAGATGCCATGGATAGGCTAAAGGTGGGGACTAAATGCACTAGGGGAATCCAGGGAGGGATAGTGTGGTGATTCCACACATAGTTGCTTTGTATTCGATTCACTTCCACAGTTTACAAGTGCTCCTTGAGCTGTATTGGGGAGAGGAGGAAGAAGAACTCTCTTACTCTCACCACTAGCTGGCCCTCAGGAACACACTAGTAAACCACGACCCACTAGAGATCAACCAACTAAAGACCAACCCTTTCTACAGAGGCCCTAGCCCTCCTTATATAGGGGTGGCTAGGTCTCCAATTAGGGCATACCTGGAGGCATATTCCAAGGAATATGCCTCTTCCCAAAATAGGAAGCCGACCGGGTCACTTTTGCCCAGCGTCATCCATGCAGAGGCTACGTGAGCCTCTGCGGCGCCCGCGTCATCCGACATAGGCATCGTCACCTTTGTCGGCCACACCTCAGTGGTCCTGGCCTCTGTCTGCTTCGCTCACACTCTGCAGACAGTGGTCACCCTTTGACCAGCGAGATACCTTCCTTCTCTTGCAAGCTTGATATAACCCGGATCATACCTAGTTGATCCGGCCACACCTGTACCTGCATATTATTTAGATACATCTTACTGACATACGACATAAGTCGGTTGAGACTCAGTTAGGTGGACATCCCCTGGTCCGGGTTACTTCGTGATTCGGCCTGCCTTGAGGTGACTCGGCCAGCACTTGCTTTGACCTTGCCGTACCTCGGCTGACTCGGCCTTTATACCCTGGTGTGACCCTACCCGGGGGTATCCCCCAACACAAAACGAGCCCAAGATCATCGAAATCGGAGTCCGGAGTCAAAAGTTATTGAAGTTTTCGTGCGATGTCGTCCAACGTTTTTGCTTGAGCGGTAGTATCGGCCCAAGTTACGGCCAAAGTTCCGGTAAATCTCGTTTTTGTTCTGTATCTTGTGTTTCTATTTACCGGTAGTACCGGTGGGGAATCGGTAGTTCCGGTGGTGCGCGAATCTGGCCCAAACGGGCAGATTTCTCTTGCCCTATTTAAGGGCTCCTCTTCCCCAAAGTTTCCCCAAGTTTTGAGGTCATTTTTGCTAGCTCTTCCACTCTCTCTCCTCCATTGTTGACCTTCAAAATCTTGCCCTCTTCCCTTCTCCCTCCCATGATTCTTGCATCTCTCTAAGGGATTTGAGAGAGGAGATCTTGATCTACAAGCCCCACCAAACCAAATCCCTTCTTTGTGAAGGAATCCTTGGGATCTAGATCTTGGAGAGTTTTGTGTTCTCCTCTTGTGTTCTTCCTCCCTTATTCCCCCAATAGATTTTGTAGCTTTGGTGGAATTTGAGAGTGAAGGACTTGCCTCTTGCATTTGGTGCATAGGTTTGAGTTCTCCTCGGAGATTCGGCGAGTTCAAGCCCTTGGGCTTGTTACTCTTGGGTTCTTGGAACCTAGACGGTTGTGTAGTTGGATTGTTGACCTTTTGTGGTCTTGTAGCCTTTTGTGTCCTTGTTGCTTTTTGTGGCTTTGTAGCCTTTGTAGCATTGTTGTTGGGAGCCTCCAATTGAGTTGTGGAGATTGCCCCAACCTTGTACGGGTTCGGTCACCGCCCTCAAGTGTCCCATAGTGGAACATGAGTAGGCCTTTGTGGCGATCTCACGGGAGAATAGGGTGAGCCTTTTGTGGCGTCGGTAGGTTGCGTGCCTTTGCATCTTGGGGTGAGGCATTGTGTGGCGTTGGGTGAGCATCGAGCCACCACACCTCGAGGTGAGCCACTTGTGGCGTTCGAAGTAAATTGTGCTCCCGCACCTCTCCAATAGAGACGTAGCTTCTTTGGAAGTGAACTTCGGGAAACAAATCATCGTCTCCGCGTCCATCGGTTATCTCTCAACCGAGCCCTTTACTTATGCAATTTACATTGTGATAGCCATCGTGCTTGAAGTATTATATCTTGCTATCACCTTGTTGTTTATCTTGCTTAGCATAGGTTGTTGGTGCACTTAGTGAACCTAGTGAATATAGGTTTTGGCTTGATAAATTAAACGTTAAGTTTTATTCCACATTTATTAGAGCCTAAACCGTAATTATTTTAAACGCCTATTCACCCCCCCCCCCTCTAGGCGACGTACATATCCCTTTCAGCCATAAAGACTCAATCCACCATAGCTCGCCCACATGTCTTTGCCTTCGTGACATTCTCCGCATCTGACTTCACCATGCGTATCGTCAAAGACATGTCGCATGATGGTAACAGGTAGCAGAGCTTCACCACGCTCCCACTGAAACCAAATGGCCAGCAAAAAACACAGGCGCGCATGACCGAATTCCTTCCAATCCAGCAAACTCCTGGCATATGCGCTATGGGAGTTCACCGACGGAGCCTTTTGGAACTTGACACTCCGGCCAGATCAATGGAGACACGCATCAAGCAGATCTTCGTCTTGGTGCGAGAGAGATCCGAGGACCACCCCCTTTACTGAAACCGAGCTAGCAGCCCCCGCGCTACCCGCCGGAAACTAGCAGGATCCGCCGCATAGCGGCAAGATCGCCCGGCCGACCACTCTGACGGAGAAGGAAGTCACCACCACCATGCCAGGGGCAGTAGACCCAAGCGCCCTAGCGTCGCGAGCATGACCCGGAGATCCTGGGCGCCGGCGTCGGCGACGAACGGAATAGATCTCGGCCCGTAGGGACGGATTCCCGCCGCCGCGTGCAGCCATCTGGACCAAGGACCCCCAGCCGCCGCCAGCCACGACGGCACCGCCGAACCAGCGCGGGCGCTGACGCCGCCACCGCCACGCCAAATCGCGGCCAGGGTCGCCGTCGCCGCCACGCTGCCAGATCTTTGCCCAGCGACGCCCAGGACGGCGGCGGTGGGCGGGAGGTTCAAGAGGGGGAGGTCGGCCGGGGAGGAGAGGGGCCTGCCTGGCGCGGCGCGGCGCCGCCGCACGGGTGCGGCGGAGAGATGCAGGAGATTTAGCCACAACAGTATGGACTAAGGCCCAAGGCCACCAATTACTAACAAAATCGAGGAACTTATGTACCACAAACAATGGAGTAGCCATGGCACTGACTATCGTCAAACGTAACAGGTTGATGTGTTTAGATAATACTCCCTCCGTTTCAAAATATAAGATGTTTTAACTTTGTGAAGGGAGTGTATCTAGATTCCTTTTAGTGTGTAGGTTATTTGTGAAGGGAGTGTATCTAGATCCATTTTAATATGTAGGGTCTAGATACACTCCGTTCACAAAACTAAAACATCTTATATTTTGAAACAGAGGAAGTACTAAATAGTGATGAAAATTACATGAAACCTCCACGAGAGCTGGTGAATTATTATACACTCCCAGAAATCAATTGATAGAGTATTCTTACATTAGATTTCTAGGCATCTCCTAGTTTTTTTCTAAATTACCCAGATATTAGATACATCTAGAAGTTATGCATGGAAGAGCGTCGTTTATAACAGAGTTAAATTTCAGATCTCCTGGGCTTTAATCCGAAATATCCACGACACATGGACGGGACCAGGAGGCCGTCTAGTCTAGTAAATAAATGAATCACTCCAAATTTACTTTCGCTACTTTACCTCATCACACTTTTTCTTAAAGATATATGCTTCCATATCTCTAATTCTTCCCAAGAGATGCTTCTGCACCTCTCATACTTCCCATAATCAAGGTTCGGTCCTTTGGTCTTTGGATAAAAGACAAAATCTGACACACTATGAGGCTTCGCTCGTGCACGTGTATGGTCAACATTATCAATCACATACACTTAGTTACAGAACAAAGCATTTACTCATTCAGTGTTCAAATATGTCTTCTAGTCTGCTATTGGAGGATCTGCCTAGTAATCAAACAAAAATAGTTAGGTCATACAAAAATTGTTCGGTCCTATTAAGAATTTTAGAACTATTTGATTAGACAATAATCGAGAAACTATTATTATCTAAAACCAAGACTTGCGATTTGCCACCACAGGTACATATTTGAGCCAAATTATAATATATAACTATTTCCCAAAAAGTTGCGTGAGAGAGATCCTAGAGTGCCCAGAGTACTTGATCAATTATTTGCAAGATGACCACTGAAAATTTATAATTCTACAAATCAATCTGTAGCGTTCGAATATCTCATCAGATTAAAGTGGGTCTCTCATTTGTTTCCTTGTGTCTTCGTTGTTGCACATGTGCAATACTGAAAATTGCATCATCATTCAGAGCACACCAGGACGAGGAGGATAACTTCTGAAGAAAGAGAAAAGGCAAACCTAGGGAAGCAATGGGGGTTGTCTTGCAGCCATCGAAAAGGAAGCATCAATGGGTTGCACAGCAATGTTGGCCGGCCAGCAGGCTTATTGAATCGGATATATCATGAAATATACAGTCCACGAGTGGGACGGGAAGCCACGCAGGGGCGGATAGATGGATAGACACCATATCTCTGCAAAATATTAGGGTTAGACATTAGGCATGGACAACCTCCCTACTGATACACCGGTGGATAAGATCAAAACGCAGCACTTCCATGGGTGGGGCAGAATTGGCAAGGTGGTGATCGAGGCGATGGGGCAGGACTCCAGTCTATGAGCCAGAGGGATCGGCGGTCGCTCTGGTAAAGCGATGGTGGCGAGGACGCATCAAGAGTTCGTCCTAGGCGTGCGTCTGGGAATTGGGGGAGAGAGAAGGCAGGTCGGCGTTGAGTGTGAGGCAATTCCCTGCATGTATCACAACCATCTATGCGGAATCGAACGGCATACTGTTAATTTATCGAGGAACCTTCGATTTGCTCTGCAGAGTAGCGGCCCCTAGGGATGTTCGGCCCAGGAGGAGCCCAAGTGGGAGTTAGAGGTGCATCGGATGGTCAAAAACGACCGAGACAACAAATCTGTCTGTCAAAAACTTGATGCGTGGGAGAGCTCCTAGGTGGCTCGGTTATAATATCCCTAAATACTGTTAATTTATCGAGGAACCTTCGATTTGCTTTGCAGAGTAGCGCCCCCTAGGGATGTTCAGCCCAGGAGGATCCCAAGTGGGAGTTAGAGGTGCATCGGATGGTCAAAAACGACCGAGACAGCAAATCTGCCTGTCAAAAACTTGATGCGTGGGAGAGCTCCTAGGTGGCTCGGTTATAATATCCCTAATTATGTGTGCTTGACTATCTATGGGATGCCTAATGCTTGTTGTCCAATTAAGGGCCCAGACAACATGATGCTTTATTCTACATAGATAGAATCTTGTTTGCTAGCAGACCGGTGACCCCCGAGTGACACGGAGATATCAATGGGAAACTAGTTTGACTCGAGGGTCACGAGGAACCACTATGCTTATTGCATTAGTCCGATCCAAGGAGCTTAATTGCTAAGCAACCTGAAGGATCTTAATAGTCTAGTGACTAACCATGGTTTTGGTAACAAACTAGTAGGATTATTGAAGTTGGAATAAAATCTACTAAGAGAAGTTCCAGCTAATTATGGGTTACTCGCCTACACTTACACTTATAACATTATAATTGTTAAACTTATCATTCGTCTACCTGGCACAGTCACTATCACCATGAACTGTATCTCCCCGCGCCTTCTTTGTCATCTACAGAAAACCACAAACAATCAAATTGTTCTTTACTTTTATGCTTTTTATTCCTGAAGTTTACATTTTAGTTTTATTTAAATACATCCAGTTTAATCCAAATTTTATTCTTATTTCCATACTTGCAGTCAATTCACTCGAAGATCTATGACAACTTTGAGTGTGTCAGAGACTTCATTCATAAACACTTACCTTTGGGCTCCCTGTGGGATTGATATTTATACTTCGAAACTAGCTACAAACGATATGTACACTTGCAGACACCAAGCTATTTCCTAGCGCTGTTGCCGGGGAGATAAGCGGTAAGTGTTTGTCTCTTGACATTTCAGGTGTTACTACTACAAAATGGTCTCCCTAGGATACAAAGGGTATACACGCTCTGGTAGGACCTATTTGCCAGATTATATTGAGCGCGTGCCTATTCAAGGGCGTGAAAAAATTATTAAAAACTTTTAAGATCAGATAAGGTTGAAGTTGAAAACCTGAGTGATTTTATGAAAATCATGTCCATTTACAGGACAACTCCCAAGAAACCTGAGAAAACTCTCAGAGAATACAGTGCTCCAAGTTCTTCTTTTCTTAAACAACCAATAGAATTTCCTAATCCTGGTGTTAGAGAATATCGATTTGATGGTGAAATTATTAAAAAATTGCAGGAAAAATCTTTCAGTGGAAGGGAAGCTGAAGACCTAAAAAGACATCTTAGAGAGTTCGATGATATGATAACATCACTTGGGCCAAAAGGTTTGCCAAGAGACTTCTCTCGTCTAAAATTATTTTGTTGGTCTCTTAAAGGTAAGGCTTTATACTGGTTATATTCTCTCCCTCCTCATTTCATTAAATGTTGGGAAAACTGTATTGTTAAATTCATAAACAGGTATAATCTTTTTAAAAAGGTAACTAAAATTAGAAAGAATATAGGCAACTTTAGTCAGAACGTGAGAGAAAACTGCCCATAAGCCTGGGATAGATTCTTTGGAATGATCAATAGTATTCCTGATCATGGCTATTCTAAATCAACTATTTACCATTTATTTTACCATGGTCTTAATGCTCAATGCAGAGAGTTGCTTTACTTATCAGCAGGAGGATCGATAAATACTTGAACTATTAAAGCCTTTTTGGAATTGATGTCTAATAGGGCTAAGAATGATTCTTTATATAATCCTGATTTCGGCACTAAGCTGGAAAAAGGGATACTTCGTATAACTCCTGATCTTATGCCTGAAGTATGCAAAACAATGAAATAAAAAGGTATACCTTCTGAACTTGTTAAGGAAAACAAAGTAGACTTGTTACAAATTTTTACTGAAGAAGATGAAACTAGAAAAGTTTTTCAAGAATTAAAACATCGACAAGCAAAATCTCATAATAACATGTATAAGCAATTTCAAAGACATAGGAAGATTTTGTCGGAACTCATGGAAAATTATGATGATATTGTCCAAGAAATAAAATTATTTCACAAGTACCTTAGTATGATTGAAACCCAATGTGAACAAATAGCATCTGGTTATCAAATTTTTCTTCAAAATGATATAGATATTCCTATTTCTACTAATGTTGTTACAAGGGGAGGTGTAGTTGTTACAGGACCATTAGGACCACCAGAATATGAAGCTGAAAAAGATCGAAAGGAAAACGCCTTGCTCAAAGCAAGCCAAGAAGATGATACACTGGTGGATCCTCAAGATGAAACTACTCAAGAAACAGAAGATCAAACCATGGAGGAGAAAATGATGCACAAGATGACCGTTATGACTCTGATGCAGAGATAGTTGATCCAAGAGAAGAAAAAGAGATAAACAATGAAGATGAAGTTGTTGTAGTAGAAAAGAAGAAAAGCGATAAGCAGAAACAAAAGAAAGCAAGAAAAGAGTCTGATCCCCCACAAAAGGTAAAAGACGAAAATAGAAAGGTGAGCAAAAGCTTCCTTATCTAGATCAAAAAAAGAAAGCACCAGATCAGGTAATCTATGATTCTTTCATAAAGGCACTTGGTGATCTTTGTCTAGAAAATCCATTTGCGGATTCAATAAAAGTTCCTACCTATTCTAAATTCCTCTGTGATATTCTTAGTAGAAAGAAAGAAATAACTGAAACTGTTGCCATGGTGACTAGTTATCCTGCTAATGGGAAGCTATTGTCTAAATCAGGAGATCTCAGAATACCAACTATTTCATGCTCAATTGGCAAAACAGATATTCACAATGCCTTGTGTGATTTAGGTGCAGGTGTTAGTGTAATGCCATATTCCCTCTATAAAAGTTTAGGATTAGGGGAGTATTCCCCTACTACTATCACTTTACAGATGGCTTACAAGTCCAGTAAACAACCCATTGGTATGATTGAGGATGTTCTACTTAGAATATATGAACATGTTATTCCCACTGATTTTATTATTCTTGAAATGCCATAGGATGAAAAATTATCCATAATACTTGGAAGACCTTTCCTTAGTACTGTAGGAGCGTCAGTTAATTGTGCTAAGGGAAAAATAATCTTCATTGTTTATGATGCTAAAATCATCCGGTATTTTCCAAAGAAGCTAGAAGCAGGAGAAAAATATATTCCACCAGCAAAACGAGTTCATGTGGTAAGTGCCTTTGATAAGGGGTAACCCAAGGTAAGAATTCGAGAACAGAAAAGGGGTTAAATTATTCAACCATTCTTAATAAAATGCTTAATGGGAGTCAACCCATCACATTAATAAAATAAAGAATAAAATGTTCATCGCATTCCTACAACTTTTTCATAGACATTCTTGTGGAAGCGCGCCCGTGAAGATGCAGCTGTCAAAAAGTAGTAGAAATACCGATTCAACAAGCGTAGAATAAGTAAAAAATAAAACTTTGAGTTTTATCTACGAAAACTAGCTTAATCATTTTGTCTAGATTAAAAAGTGAATCTCTGAAAATTTTGGGCGAAAAAGCTTGGCACTGAAGGTCTAACGACCAACTATATGGCGTGAATAAAAATTCCAGCCGTATAGTTCCGAACGTATAGTTATCTTTGCCTTTGTAAAATTTCTTTTACAGGATACTAAAGGTTTAGCGACCAACTATACGATGAGAATAAAAAATCCGGCCGTATAGTTTGGCCGTATAGTTATCGATGCATGTCTCAGAAAATTTATCTCGAGATTCGAGAAGGTTTGACGACCAACTATACAGCAGGACCATTTTGATCCGGCCATATAGTTACGCCCGTATAGCTATGATCTGGCATAAAGAAACCCTAATTGTCGATGCTTCCCGCCGTATAGTTGTGGCTGTATAGTTTGGCGCGACCACTTAAATGCACCGAGATGGCTAGGGTTCTTCCTCCTCCTCACTTTTTCTCCCATATTCTCTCTCCAAACCCATCAAAACCCACCTAGAATTCTTGATTTTTCACGAATTTTGTTCGTTGAATTGGGAATCAACATATCGGTATGTTTCTCTCCATATCCATGCTTTATTTTTAGAATTCCATGGTTGAAACTTTCACATTGATCTAGTGTATGACCTCAAGCTTGTTTTGTTTTTCCCTTTCGATTTCTCACGTTAGGATTAAATTTTTCCACGTAGAATCATTCGTATATCATGTAGAAACTATATGCCTAAGGTTTCATGGTGAAATTTGTAGTGCATCAAGATGAACAAAATTGGTAGAATTTTTCGCAAAAGCAAGCGCCAACGTGGCGAGAGCTCGGGGCTCCGGGCCGAGCTCAAAAGCAAGTTGGCCATGGTTTCATGAAGGAGGGTGATGCCCACACGTTGGGCCGATGGTAGCTTTCTCACCGCGACAGGGTTGAGGGCGGACTTCGACCTCATGTGTGCAAATGCAGGGCTATCACTACTCGCCTACGCAAGCCACAATACCTACGCCAAGCTCACCTATTAGTTCCTCACCTCTTTCTACGATGACCACAAGGAGAAAGGTAATGAGTGCACGGTAAGTGATACTTCCATTTTGCATCACTATTCAATATCATAATTTACTGTTATTCATTGATATATTTCATATTAAGAGATGATACTTATGTTACTTCATCTATTTTTGCATGGTTGATGACTTTTAGAGCATGGACCATTGCAGTCTGGATTTTGATGGAAAAGGGGCTGTTTGGAGGCGAAATTCGCGAAGATCAGAAAATCCAGGAAAATACATGGAAAATTCTATTTTTTCAGAAGATGAAGGATGCCAGAAGGGGGAGTGGAGATGGGCCACAGGGGACCCACACCACCCCCTAGCGCGGGCCACCCCTGGCCACGCCACCAGGTGGTGTGGGCACCCTGGCCTACTCCTAGCTCTCCCTTTGGCGTATATTATCCCTACGAAACCCTAATACCTGGGGAGCGACCACAAAAAGATTTTGCCGCCTCTACGGGGCAGAAAACTACAGAGAGAGAAAGATCTCTCCAGTAGACAGAATTCTGCCGGGGAAATTCCTTCCTGGAGAGGGGAGATTGTCGCCATCAACACCACCATCAAGCTAGACTTCATCGGGATCATCATCATCATCTCCATCACCACCATCATCTCCACTCCATACCGTTGTAACAGTTGGGTTGAATCTTGCATAGTTATTAGGGGAAACTTTCCCGGTGTTGATTACTCCTTATAGTTGATGCTATTGAGTGAACCATTGAATAATCATTTATATTCAGATTGTTACTTATCATTATTTTATCTCTGATCTTGATCCATATGATGTCTTGTGAGTAGTTCGTTTAGTTCTTGAGGACATGAGAGAAGTCATGTTGTTAGTAGTGGAATTGTGTTGAGAAAGATTAAATTGTTTGATATTTAAGTTGTGGTGTTATTCTTCTAGTGGTGTCATGTGAACGTCGACTATATGACACTTCACCTATATGGGCCTAGGGGAATGCATTGTGTATTTGGCTACTAATCGTAGTGGTTGCTGGAGTGACAAAAACCTGAACCCTCGTTAGGAAACCTTTGCACAAGGGATGTCAGGGTCTTAGAGTTTAAAGATGTGGTTAGGTTTCTACCTTAATTACTTTCTTGTACTTGCGGATGCTTGCAAGGGGTATAATCACAGGTATGTATTAGTCCTAGGAAGGTCGGTATATTAGCACAGGTTCACCCCACACAACACTTAGCAAACTAAAGAAGATTAATCAACTATATGAAGTGAAAGCACTTGACGATATTCCCGTGTGTCCCCGAGAACGTTTGGTCATCTTAAGTAATACAACCGGCTTGTCCTTTGCTATAGAAAGGATTGGGCCACTTGCTGCATTTATTCTTACTGTGTTTTATTTACTCGCACTTTATTTATCTGTATTATCAAAAACCCCTAAAAATCCATTTGCTAAGTATTTATAGAGAATTCCTGCTCCAAGCCACTCGCCAACACCTTCTGCTCCTCGTTGGGTTCGACATTCTTACTTACCAAAAATACTACGATACACCCCCTATACTTGTGGGTCATCAAGACTATTTTCTGGCACCGTTACCGGGGAGTGAAGCGCTATTGGAGAGTGGAGCTGGTAAAGGAAACTTCTACTGTGAGTATCGTTTCCTTCTATTAGTTATGTTATTTCAATATGGATAATTCGCTGAGTTTCTTATTTCGTAATGCTACTACCACTGCTAAGGTAGTAGATGAACCACCACCTACTGAAAATCATACTTTCAAAATACCTACAAGAATTGTTGATCGTGTTATGGATAACTACTATGTTGGAGATGGAACTGTCCATCCCGGTGATCATTTGCTCTTTATACACGAATTATGCTGGTTGTTTAAGTGTGTAGGTATTACAACAAATCAAGTCAAGAAGAAGTTATTCTCATTATCACTGAAAGGAAGAGCTGAGGAATGGTATAAGTTGCTGAAGAATGGCCAATCTCTTGAATGGGAGGAAATAGTGCCTCTCTTTTATTCAAAATTTTATCCTCCTAGTGAGATTCATAAAGATTGGAATCAAATATACAACTTTTGGCCTCTTGATGGAGAGAGTACAGCTCAAGCTTGGGGGAGATTGAAGTTACTAATGCTCAAATGTCCTATTCATGAGCTCCCCAACAATATTATTATCAATTACTTTTACGCAAGACTTTCTCTTCATGATAAGGATCTATTGGATGCTTCTTGTGCTGGATCATTTACATGCATGGAAGAAGAAGCTAAGTGGGATCTCCTTCTAGACCGTATTCAAGACAATGTTGAAGCATGGGAGAATGATAAAGGAAGAAAGTCAGGTATAAATTATGATTATGAATGCATTGAATCTTTTATGGGAACTGATGACTTTCAAAATATTAGTAATGCTTATGGTCTTGATTCTCAAGTAATGCTTATGCTTATTAGTAATGATAAAGGGAGATCGTCGCCATCAACACCACCATCAAGCTGGAATTCATCGGGATCATCATTATCATCATCTCCATCACGACCATCATCTCCACTCCATACCGCTATAACAATTGGGTTGAATCTTGCATAGTTCTTAGGGGAAACTTTCCGGTGTTGATTACTCCTTGTAGTTGATGCTATTGAGTGAATCATTGAATTATCGTTTATGTTCAGATTGTTACTTATCATTATTTCATCTCTGATCTTGATCCATATGATGTTTTGTGAGTAGTTCGTTTAGTTCTTGAGGACATGGGAGAAGTCATGTTGTTAGTAGTGGAATTGTGTTGAGAAAGATTCAATGGTTTGATATTTAAGTTGTGGTGTTATTCTTCTAGTGGTGTCATGTGAATGTCGACTACATGATACTTCACCTATATGGGCCTAGGGGAATCATTGTGTATTTGGCTATCTTAAGTAATACAACCGGCTTGTCCTTTTTGCTAAAGAAAGGATTGGGCCACTTGCTACATTTATTCTTACTGTCTTTTATTTACTCACACTTTATTTATCTACATTATCAAAAAACCCTAAAAATCTGTTTGCTAAGTATTTACAGAGAATTCCTGCTCCAAGCCACTCGCCAACACCTTCTGCTCCTCATTGGGTTCGACACTCTACTTATCGAAAATACCACGATACACCCCCTATACTTGTGGGTCATCAGTAAGCTTCACCATAAACCAGCAGCCATACGAAATAACTTTCCAATGATTTTTTGATGCTTTTAGCTTCTCTCTGGATGGGGAGTTAACTATTACAAATTTATATAGCATCTCAAGTGGAGAAACTTGGGAGGTTATTTCTGTTAATGGTGGCAGGGACTTCTACTAGAAGAAGATGTCCACCATTCAGAACCCAACAATTCATTAATTTGCCTTATTCCTCACAAATATACTATTGGGAAGAGGAGATACCGGTTCCATGGCTAATGCGGACATGGCCATGATCACCAAGGCACTCTTCCCCAATGCACCACAAAGTCCCAATCCTGCGGCTCTACTCCTCCAGCACCTTCACCACCAGAGCAACAAAAAGAAAGGTGACATTCGCATTGGTGGATTGGTAACCCACCTTGTCATAGCATTGAACACTCCATTACCTATGATGCAACTTGTTGGCGGCTCCAAACTTATGGATGTCAAATATATAACTGCTTGTGGTTTCCTCGGTGGTTACCAAGCTGACAAGAGGCTCTGAGCATATCAGTTTGGTTATCTTAATGATGCACATGTTGAGCATGTTCCGTTGCCCTGTCCACAAGCCTTCTCAATTGTGGCGAAGGACAACTGGATCCTCACCAAGGATCAAGTGGTGGAGATCATGGCTGAATTCCAGCCTGATCAAGAAGAAGATGAAGAAGGAGACCAGTGGGATGAGAAGCAGCAGGAATACAACCCTGCTTGGGAAGGACAGCAGCAGCATCAGGAGGGATCCTGGGACCCATGGCCCAATCAACAGCAGCAGGGGTTCAACAACGTCCCCTATCAAGAATTTCAGCAGCTCAACCAGCACGTTGGGGAGATTGACCACACGCTACAAGGAGTGAATGAGGATGTTAGTGCCTTAACTCACAACTTTAGTCACTTCATGACCCACTTCCCCGACTACTACCAGTAGTATCCGTACCCACCACCGAACAACAACAACAACTGAGTCTGGCAACAGCCTAAGCTTGGGGGCGGTTTGATGACCCACAAGTATAGGGGGTGTATCGCAGTATTTTCGAGGGAAGTGAAACCCAATTTATTGATTCGACACAAGGGAGCCAAAGAATATTTATAAGCCTTAACAACTGAGTTGTCAATTCAGCTGCACTTGGAAACAATCTTGCTCACAACAGTTTATCAGTAGCAACAGTTTTATGAAAGCAATAGTAAAGTAACAGCAGAGTAATGGCAATAGTAAAAGTAAAGACAGCAGTAACAATAGCAGTAAACAATAGGATTCAAGCGCGGTAGGCATAGGGATGGATGGACGGGTGTTGCATGGACAAGACAATTCACATGGCAAATAGACAAAGGGCAATTGCAGATAAATAAGATAAAGCATCCAAGTACTAGATAATCATAGGCATGTGTTCCATATATAGTCATACGTGCTTGCAATGAGAACTTGCACAACATCTTTTGTCCTGCTAGCCCGTTTGTAGCGGGGCCACAAGGGAACTACTGGCAATTAAGGTGCTCCTTTTAATAGAGCACCGGAGCAAAGCATTAACACTCCGTGAACACATGTGATCCTCACATCAAAGCCATTCCCTCTGGTTATCCCGATTGCTGTCACTTCGGGGCCTTTGGTTCCGAACGACAATATGTGTATACAACTTGCAGGTAAGACCATAAACAATACTATCATAATGAATCAATAACATGTTCAGATCTGAAATCATGGCACTCGGGCCCTAGTGACAAGCATTAAGCATAACAAGTCGCAACAAAGTCATAAAGCACTAATAAAAGATAATAGCCACCATGCCCTAACAATTTGATGCCATTACATGAACGATCTCATCCAATCCCTACCATCCCCATAGCCTATAGCGGGGGGTTACTCACTCATAGATGGGGGAAACATGGATGGTCGATGGAGAAGCGATGGTGATGATGATGGCGATGATCTCCTCCAATTCCTCGTCCTGGCAGGGTGCCAGAACGGAGTTTCTGGAGCTGTTTCGCGGAATCTGGTGGTGGTGGCGGAGCGGAACTCCTTCTGGAAAAACGTCGAACCCCCAGAGTTTTTAGGTCAGAAGGCATCTTATAGGCGAAGAGGGAGACCGAGGGGGTGTCTGGGGCGGCCAGACCACCCCCTGGCGCGACCAGGCCCAGCCCGCGCGGGCAGGTGGTGTGGCTGGTCCCCAACCCCTCTCTATCTCGTATTCTGGCTCCAGGTGTCCCCCGGTAAAATAATGACTTTGGCGTTTGTCCCGTCCAATTCTGAGAATATTCATTTTCTGACTTTCCTAGAACCAAAAACAGCAGAAAACAGGCAGCTGGCACTATGGCTCTTATTAATAGGTTAGTCCAAGAAATCATATGAGAAGTACTCCAAAGTGTGGACAAAACATAAGAAAGTAGATAAAACCAAGCATGGAACATCAAAAATTATAGATACATTTGCAATGTATCAACATCCCCAAGCTAAACTCCTGCTCGTCCTCAAGTAGGTAAGTGATAAATAAAGAATAAATTTTGAGGTGACATGCACCATCATAAAGTTGATTAAAGTATTTGTAAAACATTCGAAGCTGGGATCATAGTACTTCAATCATAACATGAAAGACAAAGTTCTAGCAATAAGGCAAAGAAGCTATGTTGCAACATGAAAAGGCACAAACAAAAGATGCATGAATAACAATGCTTTGCAATACGTTTGTTTGTTTCACATAAAGAAAACATAGCATAGTGGTATTTAGCTTGTCCCTCATAGAGTAGCAAATATAAATGCATAGGACACCTTCAAAGTTCATAAGAGTGACTAGATACAAGTAGTTTAAGAACAGGCAATATCAAGGCTATGCATCAATCAACAAGTCTTGGGACAATGCACATAGAACTAAGAATGGCCACTATGCTCTCAAAGTAGGTGCATAAAGGTAGAAGGTGGAGACTCAATATATAAGTGGAAGAAAGGCCTTCATAGAAGGAAGTAGGTATTCAAGTTTCATAAAGAGCTTCCAAAAATTATGTTACTTATAGCTTTCAGCTCTCATTGCCCCTTACATAAGCATCTTGAAGTGATTAAGGTTAAAGTGAACAAACTATGAAGTACATGCTTGCCGAAGTATAAGTTAGAAATCTCATGTCCCTTGAATACGAGGGCCGCTCCTCATGCTACTCAAGTTTAGTCACCGGTAAGTTCTTGTCATCGTAAGTACATGTGTATCATAGAGAACCGCCAACGGGGTACCCCTTGCCCGATGATACAAAAGAATCCCCATATCAAAATGACAAGGCAAGCAGACAACGAGCATCTCAGCAATCTTCTTATTTACCATGGGAATATGGTGCTTTTTCTCTCTTTCCTCTTTTCATAATCTTTTTTTTTCTTTTTCTCTTTTTTCTCAATACAGGACTCTTTTTTATAAGAAGAATGCTTCATAGACAGCTCATTATGGTTACGCTGCAGGTTTCCACCATGTCAGCATGGATTAGACCAGCGGCCCAGGCGTTTCTCTAACACATATACATAACTCCATGGACTTACAAGCTCCCCTTTCATTTCACATCGACGACATCCATAGACAAAAGTGCATGATATCAACTAGGTACAAAATACTAGTGCAATGTTGAAAGTGTTCCCCATGACAGCAGGGTTCTTCTAATCCCTAACAAATAAGTCCAAGCATATACAACACAGATGACACAATGGTTCAAGTTTATTAAGGGCAAGAAAAGTAAAGTGTGCCATCAAGTTCGTGAGAGATTTAATCACTAGTTTTCTCATAACAAGTTTAATTTGGAAGGTAAACAAAAACATGAATATACTTGGAATAACATATGCTAATAGGTAGGTATGGTGGACTCTTTGGAATAACTTGGTTTAAGGAGTTGGATGCATGAGTAGAACTCACACTTGGTTACGGAGGCTAGCAAAAGACTGAGAGCGACAAACTAAGAGAGCAATAATGGCCATAATCATGCAAAGCGACAAAACATCATTGATCAAAGCATAAAGTGATACTACAAGTTGAAAACTAAAGGATAATAAAGGCTATGGTGACTTGAGATAGTCATAACATGGTGTAAGCATGGGCCAAGTTAACCCAAATAAAACATCAAAGGAGAATACCACAATACTATGCTTTAATATGCTAAAACAACGCATGATTCATCCAAGGCACATTAAGCAATCTCACTTGTTTATAACAAGTCATGCTACAGCAAATAATACTAAGCATAAAGCCAAAACAATATCAAGCATGGCATGACAAAGCATAGGCCACCGTCAAAAACAAGCTCTCTTTACCACTTAAGCATGAACTTTCCTACTCTTTTCCAATCCAAAACCAAACTATTTGAAAACCAATGTATGAAAGAGGGGGTCCAACAAATTTATTTAGCAAACTAAGCAAACCAAGTAACAAAAAACCAAAACGGAAAAGGAAAAGAAGACGCTCCAAGAACAACACAACTGTGCATGAAACAATAAAAATGAAGTGTTTGGAAGAAACCTGGGATTTTTATTGATGAAGAAGGGGATGCCTTGGGCATACCCAAGCTTTGACGCTTGTAATTCTTGGATATTTCTTGGGGTGACACGCGTGGCATCCCCAAGCTTGAGCTTTAGTCCACTCTTCATCGGATTACTCATTCCTTCCATACACCTGAAATTGTTACTTCATACAAAACTTCACACAATCTTTATTAGCAACATTAGTGCACTCAAGATAATAAGTCTTTAGATTCAGTTCCAACACCAATAAAACTTCCATCAAAATACTAGCTACTATAGCACTTCCCTCAAAAAGCTCAATTCCCCAAAAGAACTCAAAAAGGAACCAACAAGAAGCAAATGCAGAAAATGGCAGAAATCTGTTAAAACAGACCAGAAGGTAAAGACGAATTTTTTCGAAGACCTTCTGTTGCTCAAATCAAAAAGTGTTGAACTAACGAAAGTTAGATAACAACCTGGGAAAGAAGCACAAAATTCAAGCCTCAAAAGGACGTACATAGATTTTACACGAATTTTTACGGTGAAGCATAGAAATCTGTTTCGCGACAGCAACTTTCCAAATCATTACTCCTCTCTCATTAGAGGTTACTCTAGGCACAAAAAGCAAATAAAAAGGATAAGGATCTGTTATTAATGAAGTAATAACTTCCAAGACTCATCTAAAACTTTTGGGTTATCTCCCAATAAGTACTTTGCTTTAACGCCTTTAAGTTAGGCATGATAGTTTGAGAGGATGCCCACTTCCTATGCATAGGAATCTTGTATGCAAATAAATTTGCAAAGAACAAAGTGACAGGCATAGGAAGATAAAACAAGAGTAACTTCAAAACTTTCAGCACATAGAGAGGTGTTTCAATACCATGAAAACTTCTACAACCATATTTTCCTCTCTCATAATAATTTTCAGTAGCCTCATGAATAAACTCAATAATATAACTATCACATAAAGCATGATTTTCATGATCTACAAACACATAATTTTTATCAAGTTCAAAAATAGTGGGATTAAAACCTTCAAACCCACTTTTAACAATTCTATAACAAGATGGCTGATCATTCAATATAGGACCATCGTCTAGAGCCTTATCATAAACAATTTCTAACAAAAACTCTTTAGTACCATGCATCTCGAAGTTAGGCACAAATAAATGATTATCATAGATAACATGAGCATAACATTCATCCTCCTTCGGTAAGCATGTGGGACAATCAAATAATGTAAGGGATAAAGAGTTACTCTCATTAGAAGGTAGGCATGGGTAGCTAATCCATTCTTCCTCCTTTTGTTCATCACTCTCCTCCTCTTTTTCATCTAATGAGCTTTCAGGTTCATCAATTTCTTCTTCCATAGGATCCTGCAAGGCACTAGTCTCTTCCATTTGTGGAAAGCATCTATTAATATATTCAAGAATATAGCCATTTTATTCCTTGTAATTATCAAAGCAAAATCTAAGTATATCATAAACCTCATATTTATAAGGTGAATCATCAATATTTTCAAGCAAACTAGCAAGTTCAAATGCACCCTTCCAAGCAATAAATTCCTCAATTTGTTCAACATCATAAAAGTCATAGTTTGCTTTAACATAAGAAGATATGGTAACATTATCATTATACTCACATTGAAAAGGGAGGTGTTTATACCTCTTACAGCAACAAGATTTATCAAAGCAATAAGTAACATTATAAGTAGAGCACACGTTTCTAGCAATGATATACAATTTATCAATTTTTCCCATAAGTGTTTCCCTTTTTGTGACAAACGGTGTTCCTTATAATAATATTTTTGATCTTCCGTGAACCCACCTTGCCAATAAGATTCAGTTTCAAAGAAACCAACCATTGCTAGAAAGCATGATAAAGCAAGACAGTAACAGACCAACGAAAATAACAACTAGAGTAGGAACTAATTTTTTTGTATTTTGATAAAGAAACAAGCAAACAAGGTAGAAATAAACTAAGCTTGAACAATAGTGATTCCAAGTGGACTTGATAAATAAAGCTATGCTCCCTGGCAACCGTGCCAGAAAATAGTCTTGATGACCCACAAGTATAGGGGGTGTATCGCGGTATTTTCGAGGGAAGTGAAACCCCAATTTATTGATTCGACACAAGGGTAGCCAAAGAATATTTATAAGCCTTCACAACTGAGTTGTCAATTCAGCTGCACCTAGAAACAATCTTGCTCACAGCAGTTTATCAGTAGCAACAGTTTTATGAAAGCAATAGTAAAGTAACAGCAGAGTAATAGCAATAGTAAAAGTAAAGACAGTAGTAACAATAGCAGTAAACATCAGGATTCGAGCGCGGTAGGCATAGGGATGGATGGACGGGTGTTGCATGGACAAGACAATTCACATGGAAAATAGACATAGGGCAATTGCAGATAAATAAGATAAAGCATCCAAGTACTAGATAATCATAGGCATGTGTTCCATATATAGTCATATGTGCTCGCAATGAGAACTTGCACAACATCTTTTGTCCTGCCAGCCCGTTTGTAGCGGGGCCTCAAGGGAACTACTGGCAATTAAGGTGCTCCTTTTAATAGAGCACCGGAGCAAAGCATTAACACTCCGTGAACACATGTGATCCTCACATCAAAGCCATTCCCTCCAGTTATCCCGATTTCTGTCACTTCGGGGCCATTGATTCCGGACAACAACGTGTGTATACAACTTGCAGGTAAGACCAGAAACAATACTATCATAATGAATCAATAACATGTTCAGATCTGAAATCATGGCACTTGGGCCCTAGTGACAAGCATTAAGCATAACAAGTCGCAACAAAGTCATAAAGCACTAATAAAAGATAATAGCCACCATGCCCTAACAATCTAATACCATTACATGAACGATATCATCTAATCCCTACCATCCCCATAGCCTACAGCGGGGGGTTACTCACTCATAGATGGGGGAAACATGGATGGTTGATGGAGAAGCGATGGTCATGATGATGGTGATGATCTCCTCCAATTCCCCGTCTCGGCAGGGTGCCAGAACGGAGTTTCTGGAGCTGTTTCGCGGAATCTGGTGGTGGTGGCGGAGCGGAACTCCTTCTGGAAAAACGTCGAACCCCCCTGAGTTTTTAGGTAAGAAGGCATCTTATAGGCGAAGAGGGAGACCGAGGGGTGTCTAGGGCGGCCAGACCACCCCCTGGCGCGACCAGGCCTAGCCCACGCGGCCAGGTGGTGTGGCTGGTCCCCAACCCCTCTCTGTCTCGTATTCTGGCTCCAGGTGTCCCCCAGTAAAATAATGACTTTGGCATTTGTCCCGTCCAATTCCGAGAATATTCATTTTCTGACTTTCCTGGAACCAAAAACAACAGAAAACAGGCAGCTGGCACTGTGGCTCTTGTTAATAGGTTAGTGCAAGAAATCATATGAAAAGTACTCCAAAGTGTGGACAAAACATAATAAAGTAGATAAAACCAAGCATGGAACATCAAAAGTTATAGATACATTTGCAATGTATCAAGGTTTGAAAACCTCCAAACCTTGCATTCATATTTTTATTTCTTATTTTGATTTATTTTACTTCTTCGAAATTGCATGTTTACTTTTAAGTTTGCATTCCTAAACCAAAAACACACACAAAATAGTTGTAACCTTTATTGCAAATTTGTTTCTTTATTTCTCTCGGAGATTGCTCAATTTAAGGTGACTTGGGAATAGGGAAATATAGAGGGGGATCGACTCAAGTAATAGAACGAAGCAAGCAAGAGGAGGTATCACATTCCTTTCATCACCTTTTTTGCAACTTTAAATTGACCCTACAATTATTTAATTGCTTGCACTTGAGCCACTCCCCACTTAGCTTGTTATCCTATAAATTCTATTCCTTTGCCAGTGTCTCCTTTTTAGCTTTGAAATAATGAGCAATGAACTTGGTTAAAAATATTTCTGACATTTTTACAACAAGAAAAAGCATCCAAAAGATGACTTGAGTCCATGTTTAGCCCAAAGGATTTGATTTTAGAACTACTCAACCCCATTTGAGCTTAATGTAAATAGACTCGATAGCACTCTTGAATGAAATTGTCTAATAAAATGGATGTTTCAAAGTAGTAGAGATTATGCCACTACTTTTTCTAATAATTATAGTAAGATATTTCTTTATGCGTGTCATTACAACACTTCGTGCTCCATGGGGAACTATTAACTCCGTTGGTCAACGAACGATCTAAATGTGGGAAACCACTTGATTTTGGCTATTGAGTTATGTAAGCATTTGTAGCTGCAATGCTATGACGGGTAAATTTTTAGTCTCCTCATGGTTTCATGTTCCAAGTGAAGTTGTAGTACTCCTCTGACCCACTATTGCTCAATAGTTATCTATTGGCATGGTCACGAGTGCGCAACATAGTCCCAATTAACATGTTAAAAATAGTGGCATCATTTATCTATGAAAGGGTTGAAGTTTTTGAAAAACAAGGAAAGGAAAAAAGGTGCTTTGAGAGTCTTGAAATATTGACGTGGGAATAGATGTGTTGTTCTTAAATTGAATGTTTTTGGTGCCAACTTGAGTACTCTTAATTGATTAAAGAAACAAGAGCAAAAAGTTTTAATCTCTCAACAAAGAGAGACACCAAAAGAATTTATTTCATTTTCTTAGCTAAAGTTTTGACACTTTCTCGGGCATATGATTTATTTGCTAGAAAGATATACGTGGTCAGGAAGTGGACTCAGTGCAATCTTGTGAATACCTGTATGATCATATTTAAGATTGCAGGAATGATGAAGAAAAGAATTTGACACCAATTCGAGCTTGTAAGTTCTTTTATTTCAGTCTCGAATCTCCGATATTCTTCCTTATTTTCTTGTCACTCAAGGGCGAGCAACATCTAAGCTTGGGGGAGTTGATATTTGTGAGATTCAACACATTTTTTATGTTTTTTATTGATGGTTTTCTTTTGGATTTGATCGTTTTCTAGCTTTACCTAACGCTAATACTTTGGTAGCAAAGAAAACTTGGTTTTTAATGTGTGTTTCAGGTTCTGAACATCAACAGAAGGTATTAACAAGAGAAACACAATATTCAGGCAAAAACAAGCAAGTCTCTTTTTGGAAGCAATCAAGGGAGGCATATTGTAGCTTTAACGAGCAACTATACGGCGGGAATATTTTTCCGACCGTATAGTTCCCGCCGTATAGTTTCCGCCACCTCTGTCTTGTCAAAAGGGACAACTTTCATGAAGAGGCCATACGTGAATTCATAACATAGCAGCCGCCATCCCATCCCGAAAGGATAAAGAAGGGATCCGAAGAAGAAGGGGAAGATGTTCTTCATCTCGCTCCACAATCTTGGACCTCCTAGCCATCACACCCTCATAGCCATTACTTGTACTTGAGAGAGAGAGATCATCATTTTGCAAGATTAGGGTTTGAGATTGTTTCTTCCTATCTTGAATTGTGTTGGATTGCTTTTCTATTCTTATTGTGGATTTCCACGGTAATATTGAGAAGAACTCCCTTTATTTAATTATATCGATGATGCTTTCTTCTCTCATGTGTGAGTAAGTTCCTTGGGCATGGAAGATGTAAGGGATTGTTGAGATGTGATGTGCCTCCATATATTTTCCATTAGTTTGTGATTGATCTTAATTACTATATTATGTGTGATTGACTATCTATGGGATGCCAAATGCTTGTTGTCCAATTAAGGGCCCAGACAACATGATGCTTTGTACTACATAGATAGAATCTTGTTTGCTAGCAGACCGGAAACCCCTGAGTGACACGGGGATATCAATGGAAACTAGTTTGACTCAAGGATCATGAGGAACCACTGTGCGTATTGCATTAGTCCGATCCAAGGAGCTTAATTGCTAAGCAACCTGAAGGATCTTAATCGTCTAGTGAGTGACCATGGTTTTGGTAACAGACTAGTAGGATTATTGAAGTTGGGATGAAATCTACCAAGAGGAGTTCTGGCTAACTATGGGTTGCTCGCCTACACATATAGTTATAAGATTATAATTGTTACACTTATCATTCGTCCACCTGGCACAGTCACTGTCACCATGAACTGTATCTCCCCGCGCCTTCCTTGTCATCTACAGAAAACCACAAACAATCAAATCGTTCTTTACTTTTATGCTTTTTATTCTTGAAGTTTACATTTTAGTTTAATTTAAATACATCCAATTTAATCCAAATTTTATTCTTATTTCCACACTTGCAGTCAATTCACTCGAAGACCTGTGACAACTTTGAGTGTGACAGAGACTTCATTCATAAACACTTACCTTTGGTCTCCCTGTGGGATCGATATCTATACTTTGAAACTAGCTACAAATGATTTGTGCACTTGCAGACATCAACGCAGCAGTCCTAGGGAGTTTTGCAACAGCTTCTAGTCGCTTGGAGCCGGCAGTCCCCGGGTCCGCGTCCAGGATGATGGAGTCAGATTCCGGAGACGGTGTGATGGATAGCTTCCACAGGTGCTCGAGGGAGACTCTAGGTGGAGTTGCTTGCCTTGTTGAACCAACACAAGCGAGTGCATCGGCGGCCTCGTTGTTGGCCTGAGGAACATGGTAGAACTCGCACCCCTCAAAGCAGGCGCATAGCTGCTGCACGAAGAAGTGGTACAGGGCCATGTTCACATCCTTGGTGTCTCAATCACCTGACACTAGTTGCACGACCAGGTCCGAGTCACCGAAGCAGAGGATTCGCTGGATGCTGATTTCTTTTGCCATCTTGAGGCCATGGACGAGTGCTTCGTACTCAGCGCCATTGTTGGACGCGCGGAAGTGGATCTGCAGCACATATTCCTACCGGTCTCCTTTCGGAGAGGTGATGACGACTCCGGCTCCGAGTCCCCTATACATCTTGGAGCCATCAAAGTGCAGCTTCCAATTAGTGGAGTCAGGGCACGGCGGAAGGTACTGGGTTTCTACCCAATCAACGAGGAAATCTGCCAGGGCCTGAGACTTGATCGCCATTCTTGGCTTGTACTAGATGTTGTGAGCGGCAAGCTCTATTGCCCATTTCTCCACCTATCCTGTAGCATCCCTGTGCCGATGATCTCCAAAAGTGGTGCTAACGCCACCACCCTGATGGAGTGCTCTTGGAAGTAGTGCTTTAGTTTCTTGGTGGCCATACACTAGCTTCTAGTAGTGGGGGTAGTTCTGCTTCGAGAGCGAGAGTACCTCACTCAGGTAGTACACCGGGCGCTGGACCGGCTGCACCTTTCCTTCTTCTGACCTCTCAACCACGAGCACGACGTTGACAACCCACTTGGTGGCAGCAATGTATATTAACATCGAGTCCTTTACAGCGGGGGCCACTAGTATTGGCGGGGAGGAGAGCATGTGTTTGAGGTCGTGGAAGGCCTCGTCCGCCTGCGCCGTCCAGACGAACTTGTCTGTTTTCTTCATGAGCTGGTACAGTGTGAGTGCTTTCTCGCCCAGCCAGCTAACGAACCGGCTGAGGGAGGCTAGGCATCCGGTGAACTTCTGCATGTTGCGTAGATTCTGTGGCGGATGCATGCGCTCGATCGCACCAATCTTCTCCAGGCTAGCCTCGATTCCTCGTTTTGAGACGAGAAAACCGAGGAGCTGGCCGGCTGGAACACCGAACACACACTTCTCTGGGTTCAGCTTCATCTGGAACTTGCGGAGGTTGGTGAATGTTTCCTTCAGGTCCCCGAGGAGTGTTCGTCGTTCCTTTGTTTCTACCACCACATCATCGATGTAGGCATGTACATTTCTGCCGATCTGCGATTGTAGGCACTTCTGCATACAGCATTGGTACGTTGCCCCTACATTTTTCAGTCCAAATGGCATGATGGTATAGCAGTAAGGCCCATACGGGGTGATGAATGATGTCTTTATTTGATCAGCAGGGTTCAGCCGGATCTTCTGGTAGCCTAAATAGGCATCCAGAAACGACAAAAGTTCATAGCCGGCTGTGGAGTCGATCACTTGATCTATCCTTGGCAGGGCGAACGGATATTTGGGGCAGGCCTTGTTGAGGCTGGTGTAGTCAACACACATGCGCCAAGTCTTATTATTTTTCAGCACCAGCACCGCATTTGCCAGCCATTCCGGGTGGTACACTTCCATGATGAATCCGGCTGCAAGGAGCCACGTGATTTTTCACCAATCATTCTCCTCTTTTCTTCTACGAAGCGGCATAGAGATTGCTTGACCGGCTTTGCATCTGGCATGACATGTAAAGAGTGCTTGGCGAGCTCCCTCAGAACACCAGGCATGTCCTTGGGGGACCATGCGAAGATATCTCAATTCTCATAGAGGAAGTCGATGAGCGCACTTTCCTATTTGCTGTCAAGGTTGTCTCCGACCAGGACGAACTTGTCCGGCTTTGCCTCATTGAGTAAAATATTCTTGGTGCCCTTGGATGGCTTGAACTGTGCCTCTCCGGCTGGGTTTGGCTCGCCAGCCGGCATTTCTGCCTGCATGTCCACCATGTTCTACATGATGATACGCTTCTCCTTCGTGATGATCATGGCCTCGGCTAGCTTGGAGCCATCTGTGGCACATTCCACTAACTACTTGTAGCAGCCGGCGATGGTGATTACTCCCTTGGGTCCGGGGAGCTTCATCTTGAGGTACGTGTAGTGCGGCAGTGCCTTGAACTTGGTGACCGCTGGGCATCCGAGGATAATGTGGTATGCGCTGGAGAGGTTGACCACCTCAAACCAGATGGGCTCGCGGCGGAACTTGTCTTCTGTGCCGAAAATGATGTCCAGCCTGATCTTGCTAATGGGCAAATGCGAGGTACCCGGGATGGCTCCATGGAAGGAGGTGCTAGAGGGCTCTAGCTGAGACTCGGTGATGCCAAGCCGGTCCAACGAGCTGCGGTACAGGAGGTTGATGTTGCTGCCTCCATCCACGAGGACACGTGAAAACCTGCAGGAGTGCTTCTTGGAGACGATGATGGGATCCTGGACCATTGCGTAAGTGCCCGGGTGAGGTAGTACATCCGGCTGGTCCTTCCTGCTCCACGCAATATCTTGCTTAGACCAGTTTAGGTACTGAGGAACGGGGCGAACGATTGCGTTCACCTCCGCCTCGTGGCGCCTCTTGCTATGTTCGGTCTCCGGCTCGGTGGTGAAAATGTGGTAGTTGCCCACCCGGCAAGGGTAGTCACCATCGTCATCGTCCTGGCAGTTCTGGCGCTTGCGGTTATCCTGTGGACCACCGGCTGGCGGAGGCGACAACGGTGGTAATCCGCAAACCTCGGCCATCTTCTTGGTCCTGGTGCACTGGCGAGTCATGTGCATAGCCGGCTTGTTGCCTCCACTGTGGAACTTGCACGGGCCATCAAGCATCAATTTGATGGTGTACTTGGGTCATGGCGGCCGGTCATCAGGCTTCTGCCTCCGACTGCCCCCCGTAGCCAGATCCTCTTGGACGGCTGCCACTTGCTTGGAGCCGTACCGGTTATCTAGATGGTCGTCCTTTCATTTTCCGTGGCGGTTGTCATGACAGTGCCGCCTGGAGTTGTTATGATGCTCACCCGGCTGGCACCGGTCCGTGGAGTTATCCATAATGATCTGCCATTGGTCATCTACCACAATGGCCCTCTTCATCGCCACATCATCAGTGGCATACTTGTCCACAATGGCCATGGCTTGAGCCATGGTTTGGGACTCTACCCGGCTGAGCTTATGCTTGAGCATGGTGCCGTCTCTGCAACCATTGTTGAAGAAGTCGATGTCCTGGTGCTCGCGCACCCCCTCGCAGGAGTTGTGCATGCTTGTCCATCGGGTGAGATAGGAGCGGACAGATTCGTCCTTGCCTCGAACGCAAAGGGTGAGCTCGCGAGGCCGTCCAGGCCGCCTGTAGGTGTCGGTGAAGTTGCATATGAATGCTTCCTCGAAGCCGACCTAGGCATTGATGCTGTTGTCAGGGAGACTGTTCAGCCAGGTTCTGGCCGAGTCGAGGAGCATGAGGGGGACATAGCGCACCGTTATCCATCGGTTGCCGGTGGTTATGCCCACCGCGGTGACGTAGTACAGCAGCCAGTCTTCGGGCTTGACCGAGCTGTTGTACTTTGGTGTGTCCCTTGGGAGCAAAAATCCCTTTGGAAACGGTTTCGGATGCGCGGTCTGAAACATCTTGGCCTAGCTGGACTTTCCTCCTCTAGTGCACACGATTGTATTAGGAGATCGATGCGCTCACATGCGTCACGCGCCTATGGATCGCATGGGCCAAGTCGCCCCTTCAAGCGGGACTTGGGCGGCGCGAGGATTCTTTAGGCTTCGTCACCCGGCTGGCGACATTACCCTTGTCCGACTCCATTAGCTGGAGCTCGGTTTCTGCTGGTGACCGTCACAGCATCATGCGGATGGTGCCCACGGCCAGCCGATCCATCGCGTGGATGGTTGTTCTGCCTTGTTCCGTTTGGAGAGGAGGCCTTGCTGGCGCCAGCTACCGGATCCGTCCTCCAACGAGGTGGATGGCTCTTGCTGTTCCCTGCTAGGCTTTCACCTGCCTCGGTCTGTTGCTTGTTGGCCGTGGCTACGAGGATCTGGACACGCGCATGCTGGCAGCATAGTTCATCGCCCTCAAGGTGGCTCAACTTAGCGGCAGCCACCTCTGCAGCCCTGATGTTCTTGGCAGGAGTACTATAAATCGGCTGAACCGTAGGAGTACACGGGTCATCAGCACAGTCCAGCTCCAAACCAAGGTTTCGCCCCTAAGGCAAAATCTGCCGGTTGGCACCAGGCAGGCGGGCGAAGCCGTGGGCGGTGTTATACTCACGCATGGTCGAGTTCAGCCGACGTTGGGCGGAGGAAACCTTGTTGGCTTCCTCCATAAGGTTTTGGCGGGTGGCCTCCAGCATAGCTGAACTCGTTGCCAAATCTACCTCGGGGACGACAGGGTTGCAAAGGTGGCTAGCGGATCTTGGTCTTGTTTGCGCGAGGTGGATCCGTCGCCTCCCATGTTGTGCTCTAGAGGTGGACGGCGGCCTTCGCCTGAGCCGGCCATCATGACTCAACGCTTCCGCTAGTGGTGCATGGAGCAGCAAAGCCGAGCGGCGAGCCAGAGACGGTGACGACACTACGAGGGAAATCCTCAGCAACTGTGGTGACGTTGAAGCGCTGCTCGTTGAAGTGCATGACGGAGCCACCACTGGGGAAATTCTCTCGATGAAGCACGATGTGTTGTCGACAACGCAGTCGAAGAAGCCGAGAGTAAGGACGAGGTCAGAGGCGACTCGTTCACTAGCGACTAGCGGAAGTCCCTTGCGAAAGATGACCCCATCTGAAGCGTTGTGCCCCACGGTGGGCGCCAACTGTCATGGTGTGGAACACGGCAATGCCACCGAGTATGGCATGAGAGGGGACAATCAGGATGCTATCAGTGGCTATTCGCAACGGGTTGTGCACATATACTGCAAACACAGCGATGACCCAGGTTCGGAGCCCTCTTGGCGAGGTAACACTCCTACTCCTACAAGGATATACTATAGCGAGGGCAAACGCCCAGTACAAGCGCTCCTTGAGATGTTTCCCTAGCTGCTATCATGGGCTAGAGGAAGAATATGAAGTAGTGAACTATGAGAATAAACTTGAGCTTACCTAGAACCCTAGCTCTACCCTCCCTTATATACTAGCTAGGAGAGGTGAGTTACAATGTTGGTTCTAGGGTTTACTGTTTGGGCTTCGGGTTTACAAAGCCGGTCGGCTGGTGGGGTCCAGCCGGTGGGCCAGGACCCAGCTAATCCTCCAGTACAGGGGGACAACGTTACAGCGTCCCATCGCTGGTGCTTTGGGCATCACTTGGTGCTTTAACGGTTAGCCGACATCGCCTTGATCAGCTTCCATCTTTGGCGCTTTGGCACAATTGTCTTGTAGCATCAGCAGGGTGGCATGCTAGACTGTTTGATGATGCAAGGAGTCAGGGGCATGCTCAACAAAGGGCGTCACCCCTTTCGTTGCTTTCCCACCGAATTTGAGGTGGTCGGGTGGAAGCGGCCACCCAACTGGTTCTTCTGGCCATCCAGCTAGACGGGCCAGCCGGGGAATATGGAGGGCAGACCAGTTGGAGCGGTCCACCCGATTGTGGCCATCTGTCTTGCGGCCATCCGTCCAGGCATTCCTGGAGCCGGCCAGTCAGGCCTGGTGTAGCCTACTCGGGGGTCATCCCCCAACACCACGCATGACAAATAATAAATGACAGCCACACCACATGGCAATATGTAACCACACACATAGATAATGACAGCCACACATGTCAAATAAGTAACAAGGACAAGATTCAACAAAGCCAAATAGGTAACAAAGTTCACATGCCACAAATAGCTCTCACAACTGTCTCCACAAACAAAGTAGCAAACTAAAGTACCAAACCAACCAGCAAGCAACACATCACAAGTAAAGAAAATAAGGTTTTATGGTAGGTTATGGGATGCCAATAGATGACCCAAGGCTGCTGGGTGTCCTCATCATCATCATCATTATTATCATCGTCGTCGTCTTTGGTTTCCATCACACCATCATCATTAGACTCGAAATCAATGTCTTCATCAATGTCCATGCCATGGTTAGATTCATTGCCACCGGTAACAAATTCTTCAACTTCATGGAGCTCTCTCACTCTTGCACTCCTATGATGCTCCATAGCTTAGGTTGCCCCCATTGCTTCATCAATGATGTTATATGATAGCTCCGTTATAGGATCAATCTCCACATCAGCATTTGCACCTTCAACTATCCAACCTTGTGCTTGTGATGCATCTTCACCAAGAAGAGGATCACTACAAGAGGATGACTTATTTCTTTTATCCATCATTCTTCCATTGAATTTGACATAGACCATGTTGTCTCTACAGACCACATCTAGTCTATTTATGCTCTTTACATCTACCTACAAAGTGCAAATGGGAGCTTTGTTAGAATATTTTGCAAGAAGCAATATTTTTCAGCTTTGATAGATTGAGATGACTAGAGTTACCATTTCATAAGTGCTCCAATTTCTTTCACAACATGATGAACTTGTGGTCAAGTTGAGTATCCTAATGGCCATTCCTTGCAGTGTAGGAGTTTGTAATCCATAAGTACCCCACCATTCAGCTGCAACTTAGAAAAAACAGGAACAATATGCAATCGCCAATAATTTAAAAAATGCTATAAGATATATTTTGCTTTGAGAACAAGCTTACCAACATCGAAATTGGCATTGTTAATTGCTTTCATGGTTGCCACCTTCCCAAAAATGCAATCTTTCTTCCTAAACTTGTTGAAGTCAATGTTAAGGACAACATTTTGCTTCTCATCATCCTCATAATAAAATGTCTCTATTACTTCCATAAACCCAGCCATTAGCTCTACCTCCTTGAAGACGCTTGAGTCAGCATAACTATACTTGCGATTCGACATGTATGATGCCATATGTAATGGAGAGTCCATCCTCCCTCTCATCTTGGTGTCCATGGCATTAGTGATCACTAAATAGTCTTTTTTTGAATTTGGAACAACAAGCATGATATCCTTTTTTGCACTTAGTATATCTCCATACATACTGGCCATAGATGGACCATCACCATCAGCCAACCGAAGCACCTTCACCAATGGTTCAAAAACCTTGCATTGCAACATAGAATTGAAACAAATATGAGAAAACAACCCCACAATCTGACACAAACAAGTATGAGAAAAGGAGAAAATAGCCCAATAATCTAACACAAACAAGTATGAGAAAAAGATCAAAAGAACATACCTTGATGCAAAGATAAACACTAGTACAAAATCCTCTACTCATTATTGTGGCATGAGCTAACTTTCCTTTCTTTGTGCTTGTGTGCTTACATGCTTCCCATTCATCACTACAAGCCATTGCCCTTAGTTCCTTCTTCTTAGCAACCAAACTTTACAAGGTAAGAAATGCCGAAGCAAATCTTGTCACTCCCGGCCTTACAATGTCCCTCTTTTTTGTAAAGGACCTCATCAATGACAATGTCTTATGATGTGCATAGAAAAATATTGTCATCTCCTTGGCTTTAGTGATTGTAGGACCAAAATGCTTCAACTTCCCAACTACTTCTACCATTAGATTGAGGGTGTGAGTTGCACATTAAGACTAGAATATCTTTGGAAATTTTCCTTTGAGCATGTCCTTTTCTCCCATGTTGTTGGAATCATTATCCATGACAACTTGCACCACATTGTCAACACCTAAAAGCAATGAAGATGGAAAGTTAGGAAGCATCCACATCACTAAAAGCAATAATTGAAAGAAAAGTTGAGAGTTCATGTAAAATCAACACCTACCAATTTTCTCAATGCACTCAACTACATTTTCGAAGATGTAAAGACTAGTGTGTGCATCAGTCAACGCCTCCTTTCATCCAAGAAAGGCAGACCCTAACTTGTAATGCACACGAAAGTTCATTATACTTCTCCTTTTCTTGTTGGTCCATGCATCGGTCATGATTGAGAACTCGGTAGCCACCCTCTCAACTTCATGTGACTTCATCAACTCTTTTTTTTCTTTCAACCTCTTGCAGCAACATCTTCTCTTGCATCATCTATTGGGAGGGTGGCTTCCACCTAGGACCAAATCGATGAAGGGCTTCACAAAATGCCTTGAAGTCATCATCATTGACAACATTGAAAGGGATATTTTTCTTATAGATCCATCTAGCCAAGTATTGGTCTACTTTGTAAGATCTCTCCTTGTCAAGTGCGTCATTTCTGTTCTATTGGAACTTCTTCAATGGGATGGAAGGATCAATTGGCATCAAAAAAAATTCCATAGGCCCTGCCATGCGAGCTTCACCACCTCCGCTTGCATCAAGATCTTCATCATTCTTCTCATTGTTCTCCTCTATTCCAATTACAACACTTGCTGCCACTTCTGCATCATGTTTTTCTTTAACCCTCTTCCTCTAATGTGGTGCCTCATATGATTCCTTACACCTTTTCTTATGATCCGTTGTGGCTACCATGCAGGGAGAAACTTGCCCCTTAATCCCAGCAATATGTTGCTTCATCCTATTGACCCCTCCATGCATTTCCTTCCCACACAACTTGCACTTCACAGCATGTACATCTAGAGGATCACATAGCACTACAAACTCCCACCCCATGTCATCTGAATTTCGTTTGAGAGCTTGAGAACTACTAGTAGTAGAACCTACTGCAGACCCCTATAAATCAACATCAAGAACTATCACTAGCATCCTCGCAATGAGGAGATCAAGCCATCCAGCAAGAAAACAACTATATGTGCTCATGTATAACAACTAGATCAATAAATCAAACTATAGCAACACATGAATATAGAGAGAGAAAAGATGGTGTACCTTGCTAGCCGGCGAAGCCATCATGGAGAAGTTTTTGCAGCCGGAGATGACCGATGGTGGCTTGCTGGAGTCGGATATGGGGGATTCTTGAAGGTATGCGCGGTATGTCAGGGATGGGGGCGATGGTAAGCGGCTGAACAGGAGGGAACAGGAACAGAGGAGGGAGGGCGATGGTGGCTAGAGCTGCCGAAGATGGTCGGCGGTGGCAGGAGCTGCTGGAGATGCCAGCCGCCAGGGGCAACACAAGGGTGGGAGGAGAGCCCAAACCCTAAAAATTTGGGGTATCGAGCAGGAGGTACCTAGGCCGGGTCACGAGCTACATATTGGCCTTGCCAATACCCTTTTAGTTAATTCCTTTTGGTGATTATTCAGTCTGACAACCGATTATTCGGTCTGACAACCGATTATTCTGTCTGATAGCCAATTAACTACCGGTTAATTAGGGTGACTAATGAACTCACCGAATACCTCCTATTCATGTCACTATGGCTCCGAGAAGCGATTAACTTCCCATTTAATCGGTGATTCGGCCGAATGCTCGAATAATGCATTTAATTACTTCGTGATTTTTGTTAAAGTACTACAAGGTTTCTTCCATCATGAACAAGGGTGAGGGCATCCTTGGTGCTCTATATCCAAGGTCTATAATAACCTTTACTAAAGTATGTATCAACCTTGATGAATCCTAACAATGGGAGGTAGATATGCTTGAAAAGGCGAAAGAATTGGCCGTGCATACCACAAGGTGGCTAGATGATGAGGTGCTAAAGGATCTGGGCATAGAGGATAATGGATACCTTCATATATTTTTCCATTGAGACGAACTTGTTTAGGTTTGCAAACCACCCTTAGAAGACTTATGCTGAAATAAGTCGTGAATTCCTCGCCACTTTCAGGTTTGTTCGCCAAAAGGAGAAGGGAAGCAATAGAGGTAAGGGTGTCACAAGCTCTTTCAATGTGAGATTCTTGATGAAAGACAATATATATGTTATGTCCTTAGATGAATTTTGCACTGAATTGTGTGTCCTAATACTGGTAGCTGGGAGGAAATCCCTAGTGATACTGATGCTAGCCTTAGGGCCTTTTGGAGTACTATAAGTGTAAGTGTGCCTGAGGAACTTCATAGGAGCAAGCTTTCACATATTCATCACCCTGCACTTAGATATTTTTTATTGTTTCTTGTTAGAGGATTTCTTGCTAGAAATAATAATATTGCTTACACCGGTCCTGTGATATATTTGTTGAAATGTGCTAAAGAAGGTAGAGCTCCTGATTATATTTCGGGTGTAATTTTTGCAAGAACCTTGTCATTTGTTTATCACATAATAGTAGCACACCCTTATTTGTTTGAGCCATAGATACTTTGATTTATGAGTATATTAAGGATGAAAGAGGATTTAAAAACACTAGCACTGAAATTAATGAAACTAATCTCTTGGATATGAATATGCTGCATAACATGAGAATATTGAGATGGTGGCGTGATGTATCTATATGTATCAGTTCATGGTTAAGCGTGTCTAGTTTGATTCCACGGTCCTTCCTCATCTTGACTATTTTGATAGGCACTCGGGCAAGTGGATAGTACCAGAGTTGGAGGAGCCTTCATGGGATGATACTCCTGCACCACCTTCGTACCCATCATGAGATGATACTCTAGCACCACCTGAGCACTCCGCCTGGGAGGCCTCCTTCTCTCTAAGTGGGGCAATGAGGACGCACCACAGGACGCGCCATGGGCGTCGACGCCCTACTACAATAATGGATTGAGTGGCTAGGGTTCACACCCGCACTACCCGGTTGAAAGAACATTTCATGATCTCTAGTGTTTTGTGTGTTAGATAACAATATCATGGATTATCTCATGTGTTCTAAGTGTTGTAGAAAAGTGTTCGCATGAAAAGCTAGAAATCCTATTGTTGGGGGGCCAGATAATCCGCCCCTATCAAGGGCCGGATAATCTGGCCTGACCCCTTCGACAAAGTTGGACAAGGCGTGGCTCTCTATAAGGGGGTGGATAATCTCTCGGATTGTTTTGCTAGGGCCGGAGTTTTTGCCTAGGCCAGATAATCCGCCCCCAAAGGGGGCTGGATAATCCCCCCCCCCCCCCGAGAAGGCTTTCAAAGTTGGACAAGGCGCGACTCTCTACGGGGGAGGATAATCTGTCTGATTGTCTAGCCAGGGCTGGAGGTTTCCCGCCGGATAATCCACCCCCAAAGTATTTTGCTAAGGATGCCATGGCGCGAGTTTCCGTTTGGGGTGGATTTTGCTCCGGACAATCCGAGTCTAGGACGGAGTTTTACCCTGGCCGGATAATCCGGCCATCACTTGGGCCGGATAATCCGACCCTCGACTTCACCAACAGCCAAGTTTGGACAGGGGGTATAAAAGCCCCAATCACCCCTCCTGTCAGATCTCTTGATTCATTCAAAAAGTACTGTCCTATTGCAAAATCTCTCATTCAAGGTCTCCCACTTCAACCACCCGAAGGCTTTGATCTTTGGGGAATCGAAGGAGGAGACTTCTTCTATCGACATCATGAATCAAGCGCATCACTCCCCTCCATTCACTTGGAGATTTCTCGATCTAGTATTACTTGTTAATATCTAGATCTTGTGTCTTAGTTTTGATAATATTTGTTCTTGTGGCAGCTTGTTGTCATTACAGGAGCCTCAAATTCGGTTGTGGAGTGTGCCCTGCTAATTGTGTAAAGGCATCGGTTCCCACCTCAAAGGGTACCAATCGTGGAAAGGTGGATCAGGCTTTTGGTGGCGAGATCCATCGGAGAACAGGGTGAGGCCTATTGTGGTGTGGTGGTCTTAGTATCGCCCACCCCTCCAACGCATATGTACTTCCGTTAACAAGGAAGGAACTACGGTGAAACAAATATTGTGTATCCGCGTGCTCCACTACGGTTTCCTCGCTCCTCTCTCTTACTCGCCTTTACTCGCTAGTAATTAGGTTTACATATAGGGAAATTCTTCGTAGTTGCATATCTAGAGAGTTTACCTTTGTGTTAAGCCTAAAATTGAAAAGGCATTAAAATTTGTAGTAGCACCTATTCACATCCCCCCTCTAGGTGCCCATACGATCAATTTCACTGGTGATGAGTACATATTTGCATCATGTTTTATATTATTATTTTGCATTGTAGATGTAGAATCTTGGTATTTTACGGTGTTCACATGCACATTTTATGTCTGTTTTCACCAGGATCAGGACAGATGATGGATACAATGGACACAATCCCTAGAGCAGTTATGCTGGGAAGAAAAGGAGTCAAAAACAACGTAAATCGCTTATTCGGGAAATACAATAATACTAGAAGAAAACCCGAAGCGATCAAGGCTTACAAACGGTTCAACGACCAACTATACGACCGGAATACATTTTTCGGCCGTATAGTTCTGGCCATATAGTTGGCGCCGCCACTTCCTCCTAATACTTTCCAAACGTATCTATAATTTTTGATGTTCCATGCTTGTTTAGTATCTACTTTCTTATGTTTTGTCTACATTTGGAGATACTTTTACACATTTTCTGGAACTAACCTATTAACAAGATGCCACAGTGCTAGTTGCCTGTTTTCTTCTGTTTTTGATTCCAGAAAAGCCAGAAAATGAATATTCTCGGAATTGGACAGGACAAAAGCCAAAGTCGATATTTTACCGGAAGACTCATGGAGCCAGAAGACGAGACGGAGAGGGGCCAGGGGCTGGCCACACCACCTGGTGGGGCGGGCCAAGCCAGGTCGCGCCAAGGGGTGGTGTGGGCCCCTCCGGCCTCCACTGACCTTGCCCTTTCGCCTATAAGAAGCCTCCGATGCAGAAACCCTAAATCTGGGAGCCTACAGCCATGAAAAGTTCCGCAGCGCCGCCGCCACCGAAGGGGAGATTTTTGGGACAGAAAGTCTCTGTTCCGGCACCCTGCCGGGACGGAGAAGTTGCTGATTCCCATGATGATGAGGGAGTAGTTCTTCCTCGAGGCTAAGGGTTCTATCGGTAGCTATGTGTTCATCTCTCTCTCTATGCATGATCATATTGTGATCATGAGCTTTGTAATCAAGTAGATCTACCTTGCTACTCAAGTGCTTTAATAGATCTCTGCTCTCCCCATGTGTGTGAAAGTGACAGCGTGCACACTGTGGTGGCACTTAGACTAGAGATTACAAATAATTGTTATGAGTTATATTTGGAGTTGGATGTCTCTATGAAATTGTGGTGTTTGTTGGAACCATCTAGCGCTCAAGGTGACAGTGTGGGGTTACCTAGATGGGATAAGCGAACTTTGAGGAGTGTTGTTATAGCCCTACCATGGATTAGAGTGTCCCACTGGAGAGTAGTTCATAGTAGTATCATAAATAGAAGATATTTATATGAGAGTGATCACTAGTGAAAGTATGATCCCTAGGCCTTGTTTCTAAGCATTGAAACACCGTTTGCAACTAGATATGTTACATGTTTGCTTACTGCCATCTTTATTTCAGTTTACCTTCAGTCTCTTCCACGCCATCAAGCTATTTTCTGGAACCGTTATCTTATATCCATACAACTTGTATTTTACTATCTCTTCGCCGAACTAGTGCACCTATACACCTGACAAGTGTATTGGGTGTGTTGGGGACACAAGAGACTTCTTGTATCTTGATTGCAGGGTTGCTTGAGAGGGATACCTTTGACCACTTCCTCCCTGAGTTTGATAAACCTTGGGTAATCCACTTAAGGGAAACTTGCTACTGTTCTACAAACCTCTACACTTGGAGGCCCAACAACTGTCTACAAGAATAGAAGTGCGTAGACATCAAGCTATTTTATGGCGCCGTTGCCTGGGAGGTAAGGTAAAAGGTACTCACATCCTCCGGTGTGAGTGCTCGAAGTTATTTCCTTTAGATTCTGCAATTTTGTCTTTTTCTTTCTTTTTTCACTAGTTAGGCTTAATGGAAAACAACAACAAAAATAGAGAGCTTTATAGTATTTATCTTGAGTTAGGACATGAAGTGTTTGAAGAGAAAATTAAAAAACCTATGGAACTTTATTTGCATGCTAATAGCAATGTTATTAGTATGAATTCTTTGAACATCATTATTGATAATGCTATGGAAAAGTCTAAGCTTGGGGAAGCTGGTTTTGATGAGCATGATATTTTTAGTCCCCCAAGCATGGAGGAGAAAATTTACTTTGATGATAGTATGCCTCCAATATATGATGATTACAATTATGAATATGATATTTTTAGTCCACCTACTATTGAGGAGGCAATTAATTATGACTACAATATACCTCCTATATTTGATGATTATGGTGATGAGAATAATAATGATAGTTATTTTGTTGAATTTGCTCCCACTATAATTAATAAGAATGACTATGCTTATGTGGAGAGCATTAATTCTTTTATGCATGTGGCTCATGATAAGAATGTTTTATGTGATAGTTATATTGTTAATTTTATTCATGATGCTACTGAAAGTTATTATGAGAGAGAGAAACATGGTTTTATGTATCTCAACAATATTAAGTTTCCCCTCTTTATGTTGAAAATTTTGAAGTTACACTTGTTTGCTTTCCTATGCTTGTTGCTTTGTTCTTTCATGACTTGTTTCTTTACAAGATTATTTTTCGTAGGAAGTGGGTTAGACTTAAATTTGTTCCATGTTTTCCTCTTGATGCTCTCTTTTACTTCAATTCATATTTCTTATGTGAGCATCTTCTCAAACTATCAAGGCTAACTTAAAGGCGTTAAAGAAAAGTACTTATTGGGAGATAACCCAAAAGTTTTAGTTGAGTCTTGGAAATTATTACCTCTGTAATAACGTCTCCTTATCATTTTTGTGTAGTTTTTGTGCCAAGAATAACCTCTAATGAGAGAGAAGTAATGCTTGGGAAAGTTGCTGTCTCGAAATAGATTTTTGTGCTTCGCTGTAAAAATTCGTGAAAAATCTCTATACGTTGGTTTGAGCTATAATTTTTGTGCTTCTGCCCTAGGTTGTTATCTAACTTTCGTTAGTTCAACACTTTTTGATTTGAGCAACAGAAGGTCTTCGAAAAAATTGATTTTTACCTGTTGGTCTATTTTGACAGATTTCTGCCATTATTTGCATTTACCACTTAATCTCTTTCTCTTTGAGTTCTCTTTGATCACTTGAACTTTTTGAGGGAATTGCTATAGTAGTTTGTGTTTTTAGTGAAAGTTTTGCTGTTTTAAAACTAAACCCCAAAGGTTTATTATCTTTTGAGTACACTAATGTGGCTAATAAAGATTGTGTGAAGTTTTGTATGAAGGAAAAAAAATAGGTGTAAGGAAAGAGTGATGTAATGAGATGAAGAATGGACTAAAGCTCAAGCTTGGGGATGCCACCCGTGTCACCCCAAGAAATATCCAAGAGGTACAAGCGTCAAAGCTTGGAGATTCCTAAGGAATCCCCTTCTTCATCAATATAAATCTCAGGTCTTTCTAGACACTTCGTTTTTATCGTTTCATGCACTGTTGTGTTGTTCTTGGAGTGTCTTCGTTTTGATTTTAGTTTTCATTTGCTTAGTTTGCTTGAATAAGTTGGTTGGATCCCAGCACTTCTTTTGGAGAGACACACACTTTGCTTTCATTGTTTAGAACACTCTAGTTTTCATTCTTATTATTTTGTGAGTGTTCTCTTTTGCTAGCACTAGGTTTAGCCTTAGTTTTCTTGTGCTTTCGGCTTAGAAATTTTTAGTTCTTCCTTTTTGGATTTGTGAGACAAGCTCACTAATCTTTATTTATTATTATTTTTGTGAGTTCTTTCAAATAAGTTGGTTTGGATTGGAAAAGAGTGGGAAAAGTTCATGCTTAAGTGGCATAAAAGGAGTTTGTTTTTTACCGTGGCCTATGCTTTGTCATGTCATGCTTGATATTGTTTTGGCTTTATGCTTAGTGGTTTTTGCTGTAGCATGACATGTTATAAACAATTGAGATTGCTTAATGTGCCTTGAAAGAATCATACGTTGTTTTAGCATATTAAAGCATAGTATTGTTGTATTCTCCTTTGATGTTTTATTTGGGTTGACTTGGCGCATGCACACACCATGTTATGACTATACCAAGTCACCATAGCCTCTATGATCATTTATTTTTTGACTTGTAATATCACTTTATGCTTTAATTAATAATATTTTGTCGATTTGCATGATTATGGCCATTATTGCTCTCTTAGTTGGTTGCTCCTAGTCTTTTGCTAGACTCCATAACCAAGTATGAGTTCCACTCATGCATCCAACTCCAAATAAAACCAAGTTATTCCAAAGAGTCCACCATACCTACCTATTAGCATTTGCTATTCCAAGTATATTCATGTTTTTATCTACCTTCCGAATTAAACTTATTATGTGGAAATTAGTGATTAAAGCTCTCACGAACTTGATGGCACATTTTATTTTCTTACAGTTAATAAACTTGAAAAATTGTGTCCATCTTTGTTGCGTATATGCTTGCGCTTTATAAATTGAAGTTAGCAGAACCATGTATCATGGGGAACGCTTTCAACATTGCACTTATATTCCGTTGATATCATGATTCTTTTGCTTATGGATCCCGACGGTGTGAAATAAAAGGGGAACTTGTAAGATCATGGAGTTTGTATGTGTGTTAGAGAAACGCGTGGGCTAGCATGCCTAATCATGGTGGAAACTTGCAGCATAACCATAACGAGCACTCTATGAAGCATCCTCAATAAAAAACCTATGCAAATAGCAAATAAAAAGTTCGCTGAGATGCTCATTGTCTGCTTGCCTTGTCATTTTGATTATGGGATAACTCATGTATCATGTGCAAGGGGTACCCCGTTGGCAGTTCTCTATGATACATATGTACTTACAATGACAAGAGCTTACTTTTGACTGAAGTTGAGTAGCATGAGGTTCGGTACTCGTAAGTAAGGGGCATGAGATTTCAACTTATAACTTGTCAAGCATATCCTCTTAGTTGTGTCACTTTAACCTTAATCACTTGAAGATGCCTATGATAGGGGCAATGAGAGCTGAAAGCTAATAAGTACCATAATTTTTGGAAGCTCTTTATGAGACTTGAATCCCTGCTTCCTTCTATGAAGGCCTTTCTTTTACTTTTATGTTGAGTATCCATCTTCTATCTTTATGCACCTATTGAGAGATCATAGTGGTCATTCTTAGTTTAATGTGCATTGTCCCAAGACTTGTTGATTAATGCATAACTTTGATAGTGCTTGTTCTTAAACTATTTGTATCTAGTCACCCTTATGAACTTTGAAGGTGTCCTATGCATTTATGTTTTGCTACACTATGAGGGACAAGCTGAATACCATTCTCATTATGTTTTCTATATGTGAAACAAACAAACGTCTTTCAATGCTTTGTTATTGATGATCTTTGTTTGTATCCTTTCATGTTGCATGCATAGTTACTATGTGTTATTGTTAGAACTTCATCTTTCATGCTCATGTTAAAGTTTATGATCCCAGCTATCAATGTTTTACAAATACTTTGATCAAGTTTATGATGGTGCATGTCACCTCAAAAATTATTATTTCTTTTTATCACTTACCTACTCGAGGACAAGCAGGAGTTAAGCTTGGGGATGTTGATACGTTGCAAACATATCTATTATTTTTGATGTTCCATGCTTGTTTAGTATCTACTTTCTTATGCTTTGTCTACATTTGGAGACACTTTTACACATTTTCTCGAACTAACCTATTAACAAGATGCCACAGTGCTAGTTGCATGTTTTCTTCTGTTTTTGGTTCCGGAAAACCCAGAAAATTAATATTCTCAGAATTGGACCGGACAAAAGCCAAAGTCAATATTTCACAGGAAGACTCACGGAGCCAGAAGACGAGACGGAGAGGGGCCAGGGGATGGCCACATCACCTAGTGGCGCGGGCCAAGCCAGGTCGCGCCAGGGGGTGGTATGGGCCCCTCCGGCCTCCACCGACCTTGCCCTTTCACCTATAAGAAGCTGATGGCCCAAAATATATCGAGCTCGTTGGGGAACCCCGAGAGGAAGGTATGATGAGCACAACAGCAAGTCTTCCCTTAGTTATGAAACCAAGGTTTATCGAACCCGTAGGAGCAAGGAAACACTTCCAAGGTGTTGCTAGCTGGCCTTGGCAGGGCACACTACCAGTGCTAGCAGCAACGTGGAAACCTGCACAACACAACCACAGAACTTTGCCCCCAACTTATAGTGAGGTAGTCAATCTCACTGGTTTTGCTGAAAACAAAGATTTAACGCATCGAGTGGAAGAAAGTAAAAGCTTGCAGAAAGTAAACAAAAAATAGTAAACAGTTGTAGATTGATGATAAAAGAAAGGACCAGGGTCCATAGTTCACTAGTGGTGGCTCTCCTTAAGATAGATAACATGTTGGGTGAACAAATTACAGCGGGGCAATTGACAAACATCGAGAAAGCAAACATGCATATACTAATCATCTTGACTCCTTTGAGATTCGATTGGGCATTACAACATTATACATAGACCATAATCCAACTGCATCTATGATTAATAATTCACCTTCAGGTTATCATACGAACCCCCTCCAGTATTAAGTTGCAAGCAACAGATAATTGCATCACGCATTGCGTGTAAAGTAAACAATACGATTATTCTATGAACAAAGGATTATTGTTTTCTCCCTAGTAGCAACATCGCATCTAGTACCTTAGAGATTTCTATCACTTCCCCAGATTACTAGAGGCATGAACCCACTATCGAGCATAAATACTAACTCTTGGAGTTGCTAGATCTACTTGGCCAAGATAGCTACTAACAACGGAAAGCATGCAAGATCACAAATAACAAAGACATGATAGAATCAATAATCAATCTGAAATAGCATCTCAATATCCATCAGATCCCCACAAACACAACATGTAGGATTACAAATAGATGATCTTGATCATGAACGGATCGAAACATGATAGCACAAAGGAGAAGAACCAGCCATCTAGCTACTACATGGACCTGTAGTCCAAGGATGAACTATTCACGCATCACACCGGAGGCTTGCATGGTGATGAAGAAGGCCTCCAAGGTGAATTCTCTCCTCCGGCAGGGTGCCGGGAAGAGCTTCAGATCCCTCGCGATCTAGGGATGGAGATGACGGCTGCTACAGACTCTTTCGTAGAATTTTGATCGGGTACTTGGGGTTTTTGTATCGGAGGCATCTTATAGTCGGAAGGGGAGGCCGAGGGGGTGCCCTAGGTGGCCACAACACCCCTTGGCGCGGCCAGGCCTGGCCCGCGCGGCCAGGTTGTGTGGCGGCCCTCTGGTCCCTCTCCGTCTCGTATTATGGCTCTGTGTCCCCCTTGGTGAAAAATTGACTTTGGCTTTTGTCCCGTCCAATTCCGAGAATATTCATTTTCTGACTTCCTGGAACCAAAAACAGGCAGCTGGCACTGTGGCATCTTGTTAATAGGTTAGTCCAAGAAATCATATGAAAAGTACTCCAAAGTTGGAACAAAACATAAGAAAGTAGATAAAACCAAGCATGGAACATCAAAAATTATGGATACGTTAGCAAAGTATCAACATCCCCAAGCTTAACTCCTGCTCGTCCTCGAGTAGGTAAGTGATAAAAAAGAAAGAATAATTTTTGAGGTTACAGGCACCATCATAAACTTGATCAAAGTATTTGTAAAACATTGATAGCTAGGATCATAGTACTTCAACATAGCATGAAAGATAAAGTTCTAGCAGTAAGACATAGCAACTATGTGGAAACATTAAAAGGCACAAACAAAAGATTCATGAATAACAATGCTTTGCAAGACGTTTGTTTGTATCACATAAAGAAAACATAGCATAGTGGCATTCAGCTTGTCCCTCATAGAGTAGCAAATATAAATGCATAGGACACCTTCAAAGTTCATAAGAGTGACTAGATACAAGTAGTTTCAGAACAAGCAATATCAAGTTATGCATCAATCAACAAGTCTCGGGACAATGCACATAGAACTAAGAATGGCCACTCTGCTCTCAAAGTAGGTGCATAAAGTTAGAAGGTGGAGACTCAACATAAAAGTAAAAAAAGGCCTTCATAGAAGGAAGCAAAGATTCAAGTTTCATAAAGAGCTTCCAAAAATTATGGTACTTATTAGCTTTCAGCTCTCATTGCCCCTATCATAAGCATCTTGAAGTGATTAAGGTTAAAGTGAACAAACTATTGAGTATATGCTTGACAAAGTATTAGTTGGAAATCTCATGTCCCTTGAATACGAGGGCCGCTCCTCATGCTACTCAAGTTTAGTCACCGGTAAGTTCTTGTCATAATAAGTACATGTGTATCATAGAGAACCGCCAACGGGGTACCCCTTGCCCGATGATACGAAAGAATCCCCATATCAAAATGACAAGGCAAGCAGACAACGAGCATCTCGGCAATCTTCTTATTTACCATGGGAAAATGGTGCTTTTTTCTCTCTTTCCTCTTTTCCCATATCTCTTTTTTCTTTTCTTTTTCTCTTTTTTCCTCAATATCTGACTCTTTTTTATAAGAAGAATGCTTCATAGACAACTCATTATGGTTACGCTGCAGGTTTCCACCATGACGGCATGGATTAAACTGGCAGCCCAGGCGTTTCTCTCACACACATACATAACTCCATGGACTTACAAGCTCCCCTTTCATTTCACACCGACGACATCCATACACAAAAGAGCATGATATCAACTAGGTACAAAGTACAAGTGCAATGTTGAAAGCGTTCCCCATGATAGCATGGTTCTGCTAATCCCCAACATATAAGTGCAAGCATATACAACATAGACGACACAATAGTTCAAGTTTATTAAGGGCAAGAAAAGTAAAGTGTGCCATCAAGTTTGTGAGAGCTTTAATCACTAGTTTTCTCATAACAAGTTTAATTAGGAAGGTAAACAAAAGCATGAATATACTTGGAATAGCAAGTGCTAATAGGCAGGTATGGTGGACTCTTTGGAATAACTTGGTTTTAGGAATTGGATGCATGAGTGGAACTCATACTTGGTTACGGAGGCTAGCAATAGACTAGGAGCGACCAACTAAGAGAGCAATAATGGCCATAATCATGCAGAGCGACAAAACATCATTAATCAAAGCATAAAGTGATATTACAAGTCGAAAACTAAAGGATCATAAAGGCTATGGTGACTTTGGATAGTCATAACATGGTGTGAGCATGCGCCAAGTCAACCCAAATAAAGCATCAAAGGAGAATACCACAATACTATGCTTTAATATGCTAAAACAACGCATGATTCTGCCAAGGCACATTAAGCAATCTCAATTGTTTATAACATGTCATGCTACAACAAAGATCACTAACATAAAGCTAAAACAATATCAAGCATGGCATGACAAAGCATAGGCCATAGTCAAAAACAAGCTCTCTTTACCACTTAAGCATGAACTTTCCTACTCTTTTCCATCCCAAACCAAACTATTTGAAAACTAATGTATGAAAGAGGGGGTCCAACCAATTTATCCAGCAAACTAAGAAAACCAAGCAAACGAAAAACCAAAACAAAAACGGAAAAAGAAGACGCTCCAAGAACAACACAACTCTGTATGAAACAATAAAAATGAAGTGTTTGGAAGAAACCTGGGATTTTTATTGATGAAGAAAGGGATGCCTTGGGCATCCCCAAGCTTTGACGCTTGTACTTCTTGGATATTTCTTGGGGTGACACGCGTGGCATCCCCAAGCTTGAGCTTTAGTCCATTCTTCATCTCATTACTCATTTCTTCCATACACCTGAAATTTTCCTTCATAAAAAACTTCACAGAATCTTTATTAGCAACATTAGTGCACTCAAGATAATAAGTCTTTTGGTTCAGTTTCAACACCAATAAAACTTCCATTAAAACACAAGCTACTGTACCACTTCCCTCAAAAAGCTCAATTCCACAAAAGAACTAAAAAAGAACCAACAAGAAGCAAATGCAAATAATGGCAGAAATCTGTCAAAACAGACCAGCAGGTAAAGGCGAATATTTTCGAAAACCTTCTGTTGCTCAAATAAAAAAGTGTTGAACTAACGAAAGTTCGATAACAACCTAGGGCAGAAGCACAAAAATTCACGCCTCAAAAGGACGTATAGAGATTTTACACGAATTTTTAAGGTGAAGAACAAAAATCTGTTTCGGGACAGCAACTTTCCCAATCATTACTTCTCTCTCATTAGAGGTTACTCTTAGCACAAAAAGCAAATAAAAAGTGTAAGGAGCGGTTATTACAGAAGTAATAACTTCCAAGACTCATCTAAAACTTTTGGGTTATCTCCCAATAAGTACTTTTCTTTAACGCGTTTAAGTTAGGCATAATAAGCAAGAAAAAGAATCAAGTGTTCTCCAATGAACAAGCATTCAAACCAAATTTCTTACCTTTACCTCTCTTACTTTTATTCTTAACCTTGGGGAACATATGATTGTTTGGTGGAGAAGCAAAGTGCATGGTGCCCTTTCCCACATCTATTATTGCTCCAAGGAGCTTCAATAGGGATCTTCCAAGTGTAATTTGTCCCTTTCCTACACATTCAATAACAAGATAATCAGTAGAAACCATTTTCCCTAGGATCTTTGTAAACACTCCTTCAACTATTCCAATGGGTAATATTGTGGCATTATTAGCAAGAAATATTTCTTCTCCTCCTTCAGAAAGTCCCCAAAGATTCAAAGATTCATAGATATCTTTGGGCATAACACAAAATTCAGACATGATATCACAATGAGCTTGAAAAGTTTCATTATTTATAACAATCTTTACTGTGGGGAGCCACTTTGAGGGTTCAGAATATTGGAACATAATCATGATGCTCTCTAAGTGTGCTATAGCAATCCTTTAAACTAGTAGTGCGGGTCTCAAGAGTGTTCAATCTAGCAAATATGTTTATAAAGGAAGAATCAGATTTGATACGCAAATTGTAAGTAAAGACCAAATTCTTTATGGCATTAACGGCATCATCCTCATTGCATTGGAGGAAATCTCCCCCACAACAGCATTCAAAGCATATCTATAGCAAAGAGCGATTCCAAGGTAAAAACTACTAAGGAACAACCTTTGAGTCATTTTAGGTTCAGTTTTTTCATGTAGATCAGAGATTCTAGACCAAGCTTCTTTGAAACTCTCTTCAATTCCTTGTTTAAAGGTGAAGATCATTTCCTCAGGTGACATAGTGATTGGAGAAATGCTAGACATAATGGCAACTTAAGATAGGAACTAATTTTTTTGTGTTTTTAATAAAGAAAGCAAACTAGCAAAACTATTTTTGTGTGTGTTTTTGACAAAGAAATAAGCAAACAAAACAAAAATAAACTAAGAAAAACAAAAACAACAAAGTAAAGAGATTGGTTATGAGGGAATCCCCTTGTGAAGATGTCCTTGACTCCCCCGCAACGGCACCAGAAAATATTCTTGATGGCCCAAAATATATCGAGCTCGTTGGGGAACCCCAAGAGGAAGGTATGATAAGCACAGCAACGAGTCTTCCCTCAGTTATGAAACCAAGGTTTATCAAACCAATAGGAGCAAGGAAACACCTCCAAGGTGTTGCTAGCTGTCCTTGGCAGGGTGCACTACCGGTGCTAGCAGCAACGTCGAAACCTGCACAACAGAACCACAGAACTTTGCCCCCAACTTACAGTGAGGTTGTCAATCTCACCGGTTTTGCTGAAAACAAAGGATTAAACGTATCGAGTGGAAGAAAGTAAAAGCTTGCAGAAAGTAAACAAAAACAGTAAACAATTGTAGATTGATGATAAAAGAAAGGACCGGGGTCCATAGTTCACTAGTGGTGGCTCTCCTTAAGATAGATAACATGTTGGGTGAACAAATTACAGTGGGGCAATTGACAAACATCGAGAAAGCAAACACGCATATACTAATCATCTTGACTCCTTTGAGATTCGATTGGGCATTACAACATTATACATAAACCGTAATCCAATTGCATCTATGACTAATAACCCACCTTCAGGTTATCATCCGAACCCCCTCTAGTATTAAGTTGCAAGCAACTGATAATTGCATTACGCATTGCGTGTAAAGTAAACAATATGATTGTTCTATGAACAAAGGATTGTTGTTTTCTCCCTCGTAGCAACAGCACATCTAGTACCTTAGAGATTTCTGTCACTTCCCCAGATTACTAGAGGCATGAACCCACTATCGAGCATAAATACTAACTCTTGGAGTTACTAGATCTACTTGGCCAAGATAGCTACTAACAACGGAAAGCATGCAAGATCACAAATAACAAAGACATAATAGAATCAATAATCAATCTGAAATAGCATCTCAATATCCATCGGATCCCCACAAACACAACATGTGGGATTACAAATAGATGACCTTGATCATGAACGGAGCTCACAAGATCTAAACATGATAGCACACAGGAGAAGAACCAGCTATCTAGCTACTACATGGACCCGTAGTCCAAGGATGAACTACTCACGCATCACACCGGAGGCTTGCATGGTGATGAAGAAGGCCTCTAGGGTGAATTCTCCCCTCCGGCAGAGTGTCGGGAAGAGCTTCAGATCCCCCCGATCTAGGGATGGAGATGACAGCGACTACAGACTCTTTCATGGAATTTTGATCGGGTACTTAGGGTTTTTGTATCGGAGGCATCTTATAGTCAGAAGGGGAGGCCGAGGGGTGCCCTAGGCGGCCACACCACCCCTGGCACGGCCAGGACTGGACCACGCGGACAGATGGTGTGGCGGCCCTCTGGCCCCTCTCCGTCTCGTATTCTGGCTCCGTGTCCCCCTCAGTGAAAAACTGACTTTGGCTCTTGTCCCGTCCAATTCCGAGAATATTCATTTTCTGACTTCCTGGAACCAAAAACAGCAGAAAACAGGCAGCTGGCACTGTGGCATCTTGTTAATAGGTTAGTCCAAGAAAGTCTATGAAAAGAACTCCAAAGTTGGAACAAAACATAAGAAAGTAGATCAAACAAAGCATGGAACATCAAAGTTTATGGATATGTTAGCAACGTATCAGAAGCCTCTGATGCAAAAACCCTAAATCTGGGAGCCTACAGCCACAAAAAGTTGTGTAGCGCCGCCGCCACAAAAGGGGAGATTTGGGGGACATAAAGTCTTTGTTCCAGCACCCTGTCGGGACGGGGAAGTGCCCCCGGAGTCATCTCCATCGATCTCCACCACCATCTCCATCGCCGTTGTTGATTCCCATGATGATGAGGGAGTAGTTCTTCATCAAGGCTAAGGGCTCTACCGGTAGTTATGTGTTCATCTCTCTCTCTCTCTATGCATGATCATATTGTGATCATGAGCTTTGTATTCAAGTAGATCTACCTTGCTACTCAAGTGCTTTAATAGATCTCTGCTCTCCCCATGTGTGTGAAAGTGACAGCATGCACACCGTGGTGGCACTTAGGCTAGAGATTACAAATAATTGTTATGAGTTATATTTGGAGTTGGATGTCTCTATGAAATTGTGGTGTTTGTTGGAACCATCTAGCGCTCAAGGTGACAGTGTGGGGTTACCTAGATGGGAAAAGCGAACTTTGAGGAGTGCTGTTATAGCCCTACCATGGATTAGAGTGTGCAACCGGAGAGTAGTTCAGAGTAGTATCATAAAGAGAAGGTATTTATATGAGAGTGTTCACTAGTGAAAGTATGATCCCTAGGCCTTGTTTCTAAGCATTGAAACACCATTTGCAACTAGATCTGTTACATGTTTGCTTGCTGCCATCTTTATTTCAGTTTTACTTTAGTGTCTTCCACGTCATCAAGCTATTTTCTGGCACGTATTTTACTACCTCTTTGTCGAACTAGTGCACCTATACACCTGACAAGTGTATTGGGTGTTTTGGGGACACAAGAGACTTCTTGTATCTTGATTGCAGGGTTGCTTGAGAGGGATACCTTTGACCACTTCCTCCCTGAGTTCGATAAACCTTGGGTAATCCACTTAAAGGAAACTTGCTGCTGTTCTACAAACCTCTGCACTTGGAGGCCCAACAACTGTCTACAAGAATATAAGTGTGTAGACATCACCTCCTCAAATAGTTTCACCCCGTGCAACTGGATCGGGGAGACGACATACAGAACACCCAAAAATCGCCGAAAACCTCACCTCCGAAAGGAATCTGGAGGGGGAACTCGCCCGAGGGATCCATCTTTCCGCTACACAGATCTAGGAGGCCAAGGCATTGATCTTCATCTTCATCAACCGCTGCACCACCATCATCTCCATCCATCCCATCTTCACCCATCTAGATCTTGTTGTAATTTCCATACTCGTTGTGGATTTAAACAAGAACTATTCATTTACAATTGATTCCATTACCATTGCTATGATGTTGATTGCCTCCATGTCTGAGTAGATCCTTAGTTCTTGGAGAGATGGAGAAACCCTACCATATAATTGACATAAGATAGAGATTATTATGTTATACATCATTATGTGTATGAGTTAATTGTCTTCATCTTGATGTTAGGAGTTGTGCACCTCCTTAATATTTGCCTCATATGGGGACTCGATGAAGGGGATTACTTGTTAGTAGACGGAGGGATGATAGCACTTACTGTGACTATAAAGTTATTGTCATTCTTTACGTACTAACTTGGGGAATCAAGGAGAACTCATAAAGCCATGTCTATGCCATGGGAGAAATCCCTTAATAGCGAGATAATGCGAGTGATGTCGTTTATCTGTCGGCTATGGTTATGAAGGATGATGTGAGCAGTGGTTGCTACCTATTTGTCCATATATGGAGCTCCTCCCACTTACATGCATATCATGAGAATATTCATTATAATAACCTTGATTGCTTAGTCTAAATTGCTAGTGGTGTATCCACCACTCCCTGAGAACGCCTTTTTCCCTATTGCAGTTCTAAGTTCTTTTACACACACGATTTTTACTTTCTACATTAAGTTTTACTTTACTTTACTTGCTTTGTTTAACCAAAATCCCCAAAACAACTCTACTATTCTTGCATCTTAAATTTATTCCTTAAGTACTTACTTTAGTTTTAGTTAAAAACATTTTAGTCTTTCGCCTACTGCTTCCTGTGGGATCGATATCTTTATTTCAAAACTAGCTACAAACGATCTGTGCACTTTCAGTCATCAAGCTATTTTCTGGCGCCGTTGCCAGGGAGCTTAGCGCTATAAGTCACTTTACTTTTAGTTATTTACTTTCATTGTACTAATTTTTAATTTAAGTTGCAGGACCGCAAAGCATTTAATCCAGCTTGAGGCAGTAAGGAAAATGGGTTCGCCCATGGACGCTTTTATAATTGTCAATAAAAGCATAAATCCGGATGGAATTGAGATACACCCTTTATTATTTGAGCTACTGCACTCTAAGAAATTTGCAGGAACCAATGAAGAGAGCCCATATGGACGCTTACAATTCTCTGAAGACACTCTTAGTTCCTTTATATTCGATGATTGTGATCTTGATATTGTTAAAACCCAGTTGTTTAGACAAACTCTCTCTAATAATGTTTGCGACTGGTATAGATCTTTTTGTAGAAGCACCAAGGACTTGGACGGAATTGACAACCAAGTTCCTATCAAAATATTACTTAGAAAGCAAAGCTCACAGGATGAGAGGTATTATTATCAGTTTCAAAAATAATCCTAATGAGGGTTTGTATGAGGGATATCTAAGGTACAAGAGCTATCTGGATAATTGCCCCCATCATCGTTTGCCTGATTGGTTAATCACTCATACTTTCTATAGAGGGCTTAATAATGAAATGTAATGAATTTAGACACTGGTTCTAATGGTAGTTTTCTATCTTATACCTATGATGAAGCTTGAAAATTAATAATGAAAATGAGAGAGGCAATGGAAAATCTTAAAAATGAGGAGAACATTCCAAATAGTTTTTCAGAATATGCTTGTGTTAACGATTTCCTTGCAGATGAAGGGACTTGTGCAATGATTAAAACCCTTGGTATTGATTCTTACTCGGTAAACAAAATTATTGAGAATTAATCCATGGCATTTACAGGTACCTATAGAATGGGAACCCCATAAACCCCTCGAAGAAAAGAAGCACGCAAGAGCATTAATGGAAGAGTTCTCCTCTGCACCTATTCGAGAGAATATCAAGAAAAAGCAAAAAGAAGAAGAACAAATAAAAAGAAGACTAAAGAAACCAGAAAAGAACCTCGAAGCTACCAATATAAATAATATTATATTGAAGGATCTTATGGAAGCACAAACGATGGATAATGAAGTGGTTATGCTAGACTTTGAAACCTCAGAATTCATCGAAGGTAAGGTACGAGGTAACAAAAGTTCTAAACCTATGGCTCATATATATTGTGGAGAAACTTTCTTATACGGAATTTGTGAGCTGATCTCCATTATAAATATTATGCCTTCATCACTTTATGAAGAACTTCGCTATAATTTAAATAATCCAGATGTGGAACCGGTAGACACTACTATTAAGTTTTTTAATCGAACTAATATAAAACCGGAAGGGGTTATCAGAAACATCTATGTCTTTATTGGATCACTCATGTACCCCCTTGATTTTCATATTGTTGACATGCCTCGAGATTCTTTTTGTCCTATTCTTTTAGGCAGGCCTTTTGTTTCCATAACCAAAGCTCGAGTTGATAATAAGAAGGAGACTATTTCACTGATGTTTGGAGAAGAGGAAATGACATTCCACTTTGCCAAACTAAAGAAGAGGCCATATGAAGTGGGAGATATCAAGGAAGAGGAAACGATTGCCGAGCTGACAGCAATTCATTTCAGTACTCCACAAGATGAATTAGAGAGGATCCTAATTAATTGGGAGGAAGCACCAGATTATGAGGAGAGAGAAGACATGGATGATTATCTTGATTCAGTTCTAGCAGCATAAAATCCACATGACTACAAAGAACTGGTAAGAAAATGAGATGAAGAACCTCCGCCAATTGAGTTGAAACAACTTATAGACGATATGAGGTATGCGTTTTTAGATAATGAAAATAAATGCCTTGTTATTATTAGCAAAAATCTGTTAGAAGATGAAACTAATAAACTCATTTCAGTCTTGGTTAAGCATCATAAAGCCTTTAGATATACTCTAAGTGATATTAAATGAATAGATCCATCTATTGTAACCCATAAGATTACCATGCTTGATGATGTTGAACCTGTAGTTGATACACGAAGAAGGCTTAATCCCAAAATGAAAGAAGTAGTAAGAAAAGAGGTTATACGCTTACTAGATGCAGGCATAATATATCCTATTTCTGACAGTAAGTGGGTTAGCTCGGCTCATTGCATACCAAGACCAGGTGGTCTTGATGCTGCTATGAATGAGGACGATGGGCTAGTTCCTATAAGACCTATTGTTGGATATCGAATGTGCATTGATTTTAGGAAGCTAAATCGTGAGACACAGAAAAATCATAAACCTATACCGTTTATGGATAAAATTTTAGAAAGACTAAGTAATAATTCTTATTTCTGTTTTCTTGATGGTTATTCTAGATATTCTCACATTACCATACAACCAGAAGATCAAGAGAAAACAACTTTCACTTGCCATTATGGCACATATGCTTATAGATTAATTCCGTTTGGCTTATGTAACGCAGTAGCAACTTTTCAAGAATGTGTTTCAAAAATCTTTGATGATTTTATTGAGAAGACTATGTAAATTCTAACGAATGATTTTGTTGTTTGTGGAACAACCTTTGATAATTACCTCTACAAATTCACCAAAGTTTTGCAGAGATGCAGGCAATCAAATTTGGGTTTGAATTGGGAACAATGCCGTTTTATGGAAAGAGAAGGTAAAGTTTTGGGGCATAAGGTTTCGGAGAAGGGAATATAAAAAGATAAAACTAATATAAATGCTACAGAAAATCTTCCAATACCTCAAGACATAAAAAATTTAAAAATGTTTCTGGGACGTGCAGGTTTTTATAAGCGTTTTATAAAATATTTTGCTAAAATAGCTATGCCTCTCACCAACCTTCTTGAGAAAGAAACTCCATTATACTTAGACCATAACTGTTGGGTTCGCAGCATAGAAAACAAAAAAATTCCTACGATGGGAACTATACGCCAAGATCTATCTACTAGATACAAGCAACGGGTGGATATACATCCATGGAGAACTTACCCTCGAAGACAACAAAGCTTTGTTAACGAGTTGGAACTCGTGGATGATGTAGTCGTACGCTTGCCGATCTCAAGATCGTGTGGAAGTCCTAGCGCCGCAAATCTGCAGCGCATCCGTCCGCGCACATATGTTCAGGCTACCGAAAAACCTCCACCTCCTCGCTCCAGTGAATCAGCGGAAGCAGCAACTCCTTCCAGACGAAATGCCACCGGGAACATGTACCTCGCTAATCCGTGACCATGGGGGAATATATCTAGAGGGGGAGAGAGATCCTTCACGAGGAGGTGTGCTTTGTGAGGGAGGAGAGGGGGCCTTTTATAGGAGAGGGGGGCTCCTCCCTTCCCATGGCCGGCGCCCATCGGGGGTGCCCCCACCTCTTCCTCATTCATGTGGTGGAAGCTCCACTCACATCAATTTAGCCTCCACCCAAAGTTCCACTCACATGCATTAAATTTCCACCAAATTTAATGCAACTCTTATTCAATAAAACTCTTTTATTTATTTTATTCAGATTTTTTTAATTACTTTAATTAACAAACATTCACATAAAATCCCTTGTAACATTTCAATATCACATGCAGAACCAGTTTCTGCAATTTCACCCGAAACAATTCCGGTTTCCATCGAAATAATTCCAACGCTTTGCAATTCTTTCGTCTGAAACATATGTGCTCCAAAATGGTGTTTGGCAACACTTAAGTGTGTCACCCTACGATTCGCGAATAATGCAGACATGATTGAGCCTCCTCTCAAATTAATAATTAGAAGCGGGACCTGGAGATCCATTCTGACTCCTGCACATTCAACGATGACTTCTGTGAACGTGAGAACCTTTAACGCTAGTAATTTAATCCCTTTGTCTCGCAATATATTACATGTCCGAGATTCGATCATAGGCATCCAAATACCTAGTTTGATCTCGTTACTGACATGCATCCTTTTCTTGTTCCCGTGATATAACATTCTGGTGATCACATCACTTGCTTGCAAGCTATCTTAATGTGATATCACCGAGAGGGCCCAGGGTATATCTATCCGTCATCGGGATTGACAAATTCCACTCTTGATCTATGAGCCTAAACATAACATCTTAGGAGTATCTGAACCCACCTTTATAGTCACCCTTTTACGGTGTGACGTTTGATGTTATCAAGTTACTCTTCCGATGTTAGCAATTAACATGATCTCATGGTCTAAGGACTAAGATTACTTCGTATGATGTTATAACAATATAAACATAATGGCTTTGATCATAATGCTATACTTCAGATGAATGTTCATCACATCATTTCAAAAATGTTGTGACCTCGTTATTAACAACATCCAATGTCATCATCTTGTTTATCAACGAGCTAGTCTATAAGAGAGGCATAACTAGGAACCTTTTATTTGTTTATTAAACACACATGTATTGACGTTTCCAATCAATACAATTATAGCATGCAAAATAAACATCTATCATATACAAGGAATACATAATAACAACTTTATTATTGCCTCTCAGGGCATATTTCCTTCAATAACTGCATTGCAGCTTTTGAAAGCCTTAAAAACAAATTAGTTTTAGCACCCGTCATGCAATCTCCAAAATGGGATGAACCTTTCGAAATCATGTGTGATGCTAGTGACTATGCTTTAGAGGTTGTGTTAGGACAGCGAGACGGAAAGAATTTAAATGTTATTTATTATGCTAGTAGACCTCTTAATAAGATTTAGAAAAATTATGCTACTACAGAAAAAGATTTCCTAGCTATAATTTTTGCTTGCGACAAATTTAGATCTTACATCATTAATTCTAAGGTGATGGTTCATACGAATCACCAAGCTTTGCGTCACCTCCTTGTGAAAAAGGATGCAAAGCCCCGGTTGATTAGGTGGGTTCTATTACTACAAGAATATGATTTGCAAATAGTAGATAGGAGAGGTACGGATAATCCGGTAGTAGATCATCTCTCTAGGATGGAGGGAATAATTACCGACCCCGTACCTATAAATGAGTCATTTCTAGGAGAGTATTTAGCAAATATTGAAATCGTTGATCCTTGGTATGAAAATTATGCTAACTATCTCGTAGTAAAATTTATACCTCCTGGTATGACAAGAAATCAAAGGATGAAATTCTTTAATGATCTTAAATATTACTTTTGGGATGATCTGTATCTATATCGTCATGGACCTGACAGAATGATTCGAAAGTGTGTTCTAACCATGAAATGAATGCGATTTTGCAAGCTTGTCATGACTGTCCGTATGGAGGACACCATGCAGGCAAGCGAACTACAACAAAGGTACTTCAATCTGGATTCTATTGGCCCACCTTGCTTAAGGACGCACACAAGTATGTAGAACACTATGATGCTTGCCAAAGAAGAGGTAATATAGGTAAGAGACAAGAAATGGCAATGAATTATAGTCTTATGATCAAACCCTTTGATGTATGAGGAATGGATTACATGGGACCTTTTATAGAATCAAATGGTTATACTCATATTCTTGTTGATGTCGATTATGTTACTAAATGGGTTGAAGCCATTCCAACAAGCCATGCAGATGCAGTCGCCTCAATGAAGATGATCAAGGATGTTATATTTCCCAGGTTTGGAGTTCCCAGATTTTTAATCACTGACGGTGGTTCTCATTTTATGAAAGGAACTTTCAGGAAAATCCTCAGCAAATATGGAATAACTCACCACGTTGCTTCAGCATACCATCCTCAAACGAGTGGTCAAGTGGAACTCTCCAATAGAGAATTAAAGACCATACTCAAGAAGACGGTGGACAAATCAAGAAAAGATTGGTCATACAAGTTAAATGACACTCTATGGGCATAGCGTACTGTGTTTAAAAATCCAATGGGCATGACACCTTATAAGATGGTATAAGGTAAGGCATGCCATTTATCTTTAGAATTGGAACACAAAGCTTTCAAGGTAATCAAGAACCTAAACTATGATTTTAAAGCAGCAGGAGAAAAACGTTTATTAGATATTCATGCTTTAGATGAGTTTAGAAGTGAGGCTTATGAAAATGCTAGATTTTTTAAATAAAAAGTGAAAATATGGGATGACATAAAAATAGAAAATAAGACCTTTAAAAGTGGAGACAAAGTGTTGCTCTATAATTCTCATCTTAAGTTGTTTCCAAGGAAGCTCGGATCGAAGTGGGAAGGTCCATATATAGTTGAAGAAGCTTATTCATCGGGAGTAGTGAAGCTCAAGGGAAAAACACCCTCTCTTTCATGGGTGGTAAATGGAAATGCTTGAAGCATTATCGAGTAAAAGAAAATATAAGTGCAGTCAGCATAGAAGTGATCACCCCAGAAGAGGTGATTGAGCAAAGATATACAAGGGATGGCAAGTTCAAGAAGAATGGACTCTAGACAAAATGAGCAACACTATGGTCAAGCTATTGACCATAAAAGAGCGCTTCATGGGAGGCAACCCATGTGAAATAAAGGTTTGATAAGTTTTTAAGTTTTTATGAGCTTGTGTTAAATGGGGAACACTTGAAGCTCTAGTGAAGAAAAAGGAAGATTGATAATGCCAATATTGGTCGAAAATTTAAGCTATCATTTTTTGTCAAAACTTGATATTTCGTCAAGTTTTAGATTAATAAAGAATCCTTGGAGAAGCAAGAAATTTTTGGTGGACACAGAGGGTTTAACGACCAACTATACGATAGGAATAAAAATTCCAGCCATATAGCTACGGTCGTATAGTTGTTTCGACATCACCCCTTCCGTCCATGAAAGGTATTGATAGTTTAACGACCAACTATACGGCGGGAATAAAAATTCCGCCCGTGTAGTTACCGTCGTATAAATATCGATGCCGTTGACGAAGCTATTTTCTGGGTACTGATGGTTTAACGACCAACTATACGGCGGGAATAAAAATTCCGCCAGTATAGTTGCGGTCGTATAGATATCGACCCATCTCTAAAAAAAATTCGGCGTACAGCGAGTTTAACGACCAACTATACGGCGGGAATAAAAATTCCCGTCTGTATAGTTCCGGCCGTATAGTTGGTTCCACCGTAGAATAAATTCTATAGTCGGTTCGTAACTATACGGCGGGATCTATACGGGCAACGCCCGTATAGTTGCTTGTTACGAAAGGCGGCTAGGGTTTTGACCTCCCTTTTTAAAGTTGATCGCATCTAACCTTTTTCATTAAGTTTTCACAGAGCTACAGCCCTAGCCTCGGAAAATCATCGCCTTCTCTATACAACCCCTCTAACAACATCCGTGCATCGAAGCCATGCAGCCTTTCCATGTTAACAATATCTGGAGGAAGAAATAAGAGAAGCCCGTGAAGAGGATCGAAGAAGTAGAACCTAAAGGATCACCATCATCATCCAGCCCGGAGATAAAGCCTCTCCCAAACTGGGAGGACATGTTCCCGCAATGGATGGAGATGATGAGGCAAGCTGAGCGGGGGAAGAACAAGGATGAGTATCTCCCTAATCCCTATCGTCACAACATAGGATCCTATTATAAACCTCCTCTTGGTCCATCACCTCTTAAACCTAAGAAGGTGCGGCAAGATGAGATTCATGATAAGATCTATGAGTTGGAAAAAGCTTTGAAGGCATGTGTTGAAACAATTGGAGAAGGGACTGACTCCTACTGGATGATGAGCAAAGACGTTGAGAAAAAGGTCGATGACATCGATGGTAGAGTTGGTTTCTTGATTAAAACTATTTTTAGTTGACAGATGAGAAGAAATTCCTCAAGAAGAAAATGTTGAAGCTTCAATATGACATGGCCGAGCTTAGCATCCGCTTTGCATGCATAATAAAAGATGGCAACACAAAAGAGGGGGGCAATGCTCTTCCTACCCAGGAGGAGGAATAGGTACCAACAAGGAGTTATTTGATCCAGCCTGGCTTGATTCCAAGCTCGGGAAGATCTTTAAGACCTTGTAATCTATCTTATAAGTTTTATATTACTATTTTAGTTTTGCATTAGTTCGAATTTATAAATAAGTTTGCATCATTCGAGTTCCCTTAAGGAATAGTCGATCCCATTTGTCAAATTCCGAGTTTCTTATTATATATGGAGCATTATTGAGTTTGTGCTTGTATTATTAGATATATGAATGGCTTGAGTATAATTTTACTTGTACTTGATGATAACAATAGTAGTCGTCCACACCATTGGTATTAATGGAACATATAAAGATAATTTAATCAATATGTTGTAAGTTCATGGTTTGATTTACAAAAGTAAAAATAATCTGATTAGTCAAGATGAAAAAGAAACCTTGAACAAAAGGAAAATTAAGAGCGCTACCAAAATGATGTGACGACAAGTCGAGGTAGAATCTTCAAGTCATAAAGATGCTTCATATACAATTGGAATTTGATAATTGAGATCGTTAAATTTTGGATTCCTACATGAAGTGGAATGTATGGCTAGCTTCTTTGCACAATACTTAAACAAAAGTGTGAGCATAAATAAATAGAAGAAGAAAAGAGCGAATGTGCAAAGAGTAAGTAGGCATACACCACTATATTGTGGTATGACAAAGAAGCATTTCGATATTTGAATCCCAAGTGAATATGTTAATCCTAAAACACCTGGGACTACCTCGCTGACTCATTCGGTCGAACCAAATACTTTTACACCATGTTGAGATTCATCTTTTGTGAACTGTTGATCACTAAGGTGTGGAAGCCTTCTAATATTATTCGGATGGTTCGAGTAAGGTAATATTCATGAACTTATTCCTATGTATCATATATGATAAACACATGCTGCAACTGCCTCATTTATTTTATCGACTCAGCTTCATGAATATGAGGATCACATCCATTAAGCTAAACTTGCTCGGGACGAGCAAGAGTCTAAGCTTGGAGAAGTTGATGAGTGCATATTTGCATCATGTTTTATATTATTATTTTGCATTATAGATGTAGGATCTTGGTATTTTACGGCATTCACACACACGTTTTATGTCTGTTTTCACCAGGATTAGGACAGATGATGGATACAATGGACACAATCCCTAGAGCAGTTGTGCTGGGAGAAAAGGAGTCAAAAACAACGTAAATCGCTTATTTGTGAAATATCAATAATACCAAAAGAAAACCCGAAGCGATCAAGGCTTACAAACGGTTCAACGACCAACTATACAACCGAAATACTTTTTCCGGCCATATAGTTCCGGTCGTATAGTTGGCGCCGCCACCGCCTCCTCAAATAGTTTCACCCCGTGCAACTAGCTCGGGGAGATGACATACAGAACACCCCGTAGATCTGGGAGGCCAAGACATCGATCTTCATCTTCATCAACCGCTGCACCACCATCATCTCCATCCATCCCATCTTCACCCATCTAGATCTTGTTGTAATTTCCGTACTCGTTGTGGATTTATACAAGAACTATTCATTTACAATTGATTCCATTACCATTGCTATGATGTTGATTGCCTCCATGTCTGAGTAGATCCTTAGTTCTTGGGGATATGGAGAAACCCAGCATATGATTGAGATAAGATAGAGATTATTATGTTATACATCATTATGTGTATGAGTGAATTGTCTTTATCTTGATGTTAGGAGTTGTGCACCTCCATAATATTTACCTCATATGGGGAGTCGATGAAGGGGATTACTTGTTAGTAGACTAAGGAATGATAACACTTACTGTGACTATAAAGTTGTTGTCATTCTTTACGTACTAACTTGGGGAATCAAGGAGAACGCATAAAGCCATGTCCATGTCATGGGAGAAATCCCTTAATAGCGGGATAATGCAATTGATGTGAATTATCTGTCAGTTGTGGTTATGAAGGATGATGTGAGCAGTGGTTTCTGCATATTTGTCCATATATAATCTTAATTACTTAGTCTAATTTGCTAGTGGTGTATCCACCAGTCCCTGAGAATGCCTTTTCCCCTATTGCAGTTCTAAGTTCTTTTACACATGCGATTCTTACTTTCTGCATTAAGTTTTACTTTACTTTACTTGCTTCGTTCAATCAAAAACCCAAAAACAACTCTACTATTCTTGCATCTTAAATTTATTCCTTAAGTACTTCATTTAGTTTTAGTTAAAAGCATTTTAGTCTTTCGCCTACTACTCCCTGTGGGATCGATATCTTTATTTTGAAACTAGCTACAAACGATCTGTGCACTTGCATTCATCACCCGGGCTAATAGATTTCACCCAAGCTTGGGGGGTATGAGTTCCTCCCTTCCTCTTCATTGTTTATACCATGCTTGTATTGTTTAAATTGTTTTTTTTGAATGAGAAAAGCCCAAAAGGGCCTGGAAGCTTTAAATTAATCACAGACAGTGGAGGTGTACTATATTACAGAAGACCCTAGAAGAAATAGAAATAAGCACATGGGTCCCTATTTTAAGTGGATAAGGCCCGGCTAAAAATATGAGTTGCAATCAGGTCCCTCCCTATCTGCACTGCCGAGCCGAAGGTCAGCTGCACCGCCACCGAGCACCACCACAGGGACAAAACCACTTGCTTCAGTGCTGATGTTGGACGCGACTGATACATTGCAAATGTATCTATAATTTTTGATGTTCCATGCTTGGTTTTATCTACTTTCTTATGTTTTTTCCACACTTGGAAGTACTTTTCATATGATTTCTTGGACTAACCTATTAACAAGATGCCACAGTGCAAGTTGCCTGTTTTTTGCTGTTTTTGGTTCCAGGAAAGTCAGAAAATCAATATTCTCGGAATTGGACTGGACAAAAGCCAAAGTTGATATTTTCCCGGAAGACTCACGGAGCCAGAAGAAGAGTCGGAGAGGGGCCACACGGCGGCCACACCATGTGGTGGCGCGGGCTAGCCCTGGCCACGCTACCAGGTGGTGTGGCCCCCCTGGCCGCCCACCGACCTTGCCCTCTGGCCTATAAGAAGCCTCCCGACGCATAGACCCTAAATCGTCAAGCCTCCAGCCACGAAAAGTTCCGCAACGCCGCCGCCACCGAAGGGGAGATTCGGGGGATAGAAAGTCTCTGTTCCGGCACCCTGCCGGGATGGAAAGTGCCCCCGGAGCCATCTCCATCGATCTCCACCACCATCTCCATCACCATTGCTGATTCCCATGATGAGGAGGGAGTAGTTCTCTCTCGAGGCTAAGGGTTCCACCGGTAGCTATGTGTTCATCTCTCTCTCTATGCATGATCTTATTGAGATCATGAGCTTGTAATCTATAGATCTATTCTGCTACTCAAGTGCTTTAATAGATCTCTGCTCTCCCCATGTGTGTGAAAGTGACAGCGTGCTCACCATGGTGGCACTTAGGCTAGAGATTACAAATACTTGTTATGAGTTATATTTGGAGTTGGATGTTTCTATGAAATTGTGGTGTTTGTTGGACTCATCTAGTACTCAAGGTGACAGTGTGGGGTTTTCTAGATGGGAAAGGCTTACTTTGAGGTGTGCTGTTATAGCCCTACCATCGATTAGAGTGTCCAACCGGAGAGTAGTTAAGAGTAGTATCATAAAGAGAATATATTTATGAGAGAGTGTTCACTAGTGAAAGTATGATCCCTAGGCCTTGTTTCTAAGCATTGATACACTGTTTGCTGCTAGATCTGTTGCATGTTTGCTTGCTTCCATCTTTATTTCAGTTTGCCTTTAGTCTTTTCCACGCCATCAAGTTATTTTCTAGCACCGTTACCACTTATAATTATCCATACCACTTGTATTTCACTATCTCTTCGCCGAACTAGTGCACCTATACACCTGCCAAGTGTATTGGGTGTGTTGGGGACACAAGAGACTTCTTGTATCTTGATTGCAGGGTTGCTTGAGAGGGGATACCTTTGACCACTTCCTCCCTGAGTTCGATAAACCATGGGTGATCCACTTAAGGGAAAACTTGCTGCTGTTCTACAAACCTCTGCACTTGGAGACCCAACAACTGTCTACAAGAATAGAAGTGCGTAGACATCAAGCTATTTTCTGGCGCCGTTGCCGGGGAGGAAAGGTAAAAGGTATTCACACCGGAGGATTAAAGAAGAAGAACCTCCCACGATAAACGCCTATTTTCAGGTGTGAGTACTCGAAGTTATTTCCTTTAGATTCTGCAATTTTGTCTTTTTGTTTATTGTTTTCACCAGTTAGGCTTAATGGGAAACGCCTGGGCCGTTAGCCTAAGCCATGCCTAATCATGGTGGAAACTTGCAGCATCACCATAATGAGCACTCTATGAAGCATCCTCAATAAAAACCTATGTAAATAGCAAATAAAAAGATGGCTGAGATGCTCATTGTCTTCTTGCCTTGTCATTTTGATTATGGGAAAGCTCCCGTATCATGTGCAAGGGGTACCCCGTTGGCGGTTCTTAATGATACACATGTACTTACAATGACAAGAGCTTACTCGTGACTGAAGTTGAGTAGCACGAGGATCGGTCTTCGTAAGTAAGGGGCATGAGATTTCGGTTTATAACTTGTCAAGCATATCCTCTTAGTTGTGTCACTTTAACCTTAACCACTTCAAGATGCTTATGATAGGGGCAATGAGAGCTGAAAGCTACAAGTACCATAATTTTTGGAAGCTCTTTATGAGATTTGAATCCCTACTTCCTTTTACAAAGGCTTTTCTTCCACCATTACATTGAGTCTCCACCTTCTACCTTTATGCACCTACTTTGAGAGCATAGTGGCCATTCTTAGTTCTATGTGCATTGTCCCAAGACTAGTTGATTGATGCATACTTTGATATTGCTTGTTTTAAACTATTGTATCTAGTCACTCTTATGAACTTTGAAGGTGTCCTATGCATTTATATTTGCTACTCTATTGAGGGACAAGCTGAATACTATTATGCTATGTTTTCTTTATGTGAAACAAACAAATGTCGTGCAAAGCATTGTTATTCATGAATCTTTTGTTTGTGCCTTTTCTTGTTGCATCATAGTTTCTTTGCTTATTGCTAGAACTTTGTCTTTCATGCTATGATTGAAGTACTATGATCCTAGCTTTGAATGTTTTGCAAATACTTTGATCAAGTCTTTGATGGTGCATGTCACCTCAAAAATTATTCTTTCTTTTTATCACTTACCTACTCGAGGACGAGCAGGAGTTAAGCTTGGGGATGTTGATACATTGCAAATGTATCTATAATTTTTGATGTTCCATGCTTGGTTTTATCTACTTTCTTATGTTTTGTCCACACTTTGGAGTACTTTTCATATGATTTCTTGGACTAACCTATTAACAAGATGCCACAGTGCAAGTTGCCTGTTTTTTGCTGTTTTTGGTTCCAGGAAAGTCAGAAAATAAATATTCTCGGAATTGGACCGGACAAAAGCCAAAGTTGATATTTTCCCGAAAGACTCACGGAGCCAAAAGGAGAGTCAGAGAGGGGCCACACGGCAGCCACACCATGTGGTGGCGCGGGCTAGCCCTAGCCGCGTCACCAGGTGGTGTGGCCCCCATGGCCGCCCACCGACCTTGCCCTCTCGCCTATAAGAAGCCTCCCGATGCATAAACCCTAAATCGTCAAGCCTCCAGCCACGAAAAGTTCCGCAACGCCGCCGCCACCGAAGGGGAGATTCGGGGGACAGAAAGTCTCTGTTCCGGCACCCTGCCGGGACGGGGAAGTGCCCCCGGAGCCATCTCCATCGATCTCCACCACCATCTCCGTCACCATTGTTGATTCCCATGATGAGGAGGGAGTAGTTCTCTCTCGAGGCTAAGGGTTCTACCGGTAGCTATGTGTTCATCTCTCTCTCTATGCATGATCTTATTGAGATCATGAGCTTGTAATCTATAGATCTATTCTGCTACTCAAGTGCTTTAATAGATCTCTGCTCTCCCCATGTGTGTGAAAGTGACAGCATGCTCACCATGGTGGCACTTAGGCTAGAGATTACAAATACTTGTTATGAGTTATATTTGGAGTTGGATGTTTCTATGAAATTGTGGTGTTTGTTGGACTCATCTAGTACTCAAGGTGACAGTGTGGGGTTTTCTAGATGGGAAAGGCTTACTTTGAGGTGTGCTGTTATAACCCTACCATCGATTAGAGTGTCCAACCGGAGAGTAGTTAAGAGTAGTATCATAAAGAGAATATATTTACGAGAGAGTGTTCACTAGTGAAAGTATGATCCCTAGGCCTTGTTTCTAAGCATTGATACACCGTTTGCTGCTAGATCTGTTGCATGTTTGCTTGCTTCCATCTTTATTTCATTTTGCCTTTAGTCTTTTCCATGCCATCAAGTTATTTTCTAGCACCGTTGCCACTTATAATTATCCATACCACTTGTATTTCACTATCTCTTCGCCGAACTAGTGCACCTATACACCTGCCAAGTGTATTGGGTGTGTTGGGGACACAAGAGACTTCTTGTATCTTGATTGCAGGGTTGCTTGAGAGGGGATACCTTTGACCACTTCCTCCCTGAGTTCGATAAACCTTGGGTGATCCACTTAAGGGAAAACTTGCTGCTGTTCTACAAACCTCTGCACTTGGAGGCCCAACAACTGTCTACAAGAATAGAAGTGCGTAGACATCAACGACCGCTGACCCAAGAAAGGACCTCCGATGGAGGTTAAAAAGATGTCAGAGCTCATCGTATGTAACGGACATCCCGTAGCCGTCAAGATGAAGCTCGCCGATGTCGCTTCCAAGCTCTGGTAATCCCTAATGGAAGAAACCTTGCTAGCTCCATCGAGGTCGAGCAATCCCACTCCAGCACAACACTCCTGCCACGGGTAGGTGAAGTTAGGTAGAGATGGTCGGAGAAGCGGGGAGAAATTTGCCGGAAGGGGAAAGACTAAAACTCCCTAGAGCGCCCTAGCCATTCCTTTTTCTCGCAGCTACCTGCATCCTCTCCCTCGCCGCCACGGCCGACCAAGAGGAGCAAGGGAAAGCAGCAGGCATCCATGCTGGCCCGAGCGCCAAACACGTGCTTATGACGAGGATTCGCTTGGAGTAGCATCGCCGGCATCTTCCTCCTCTAAAGATTGTCGGGAACCACCCACCATGGCCTCTTGCTGCCGTGCATATGCGTCAGGAGATACAATCCATCGCCCTTTCCTCTTGCAGTCGTAGCCCCGCTCGAACCCCTCCTCCCCTCGCTGCCACGGCCGGCCAGAAGAGGGGTAACAAGCAGGTCACCACCACAAGGAAGAAGAGGCACACCACATCTCGAGCACGGAGCCGCTGATGAATGACCGCAGGCTGGAATTCCTCTTTCCCCCGCCACCAAGGCCGGCCAAAGAGAGGAGAATCCGACCCCCACCGACTCTGAGCTCGAGCAGGCCTTATTGAGGGAGAAGCAGGACTCTACCACAACCACCATCACCGGACATGCAAGGTGCTAAGGGGAGCGTCCCAGCCGTCGTATCTGGCCAGAAACGGCGGACTCCCAGGTGGCAGAGGCCACCAAAACAAGGGAACTAAGCCCCAAAACTAATCTAATACCTATACTACATAGGCCACCGCCCCCTCAGCCTAGCTCGACCAGCGACGCCGGCGACCAAGGCCTCAGGGCGGCACAGTGCAAGAAGGGGGTGCTGGTTACTGTAGCTCAAGTGGGGGAGAGGATAAGGTTTCGGACGGGTTGCGTGTCCAATCCACACGGTTCAAGTTGTCCGAGTTCAAATTGTTTAAGTTGTATTTTCGTTGCCTAAAAGTTGGAAACCACAAAAAGATTTTCGTTTTTGATAAGCATGATAGGAGTTATAGAAATCTGCATGATGATGTCCACAGATTATTTTTATATTTTTTGTAACTCTGATTAGGCTGAAATTTCTACAACATATGTAACTTCACGTCACCCACATGCACAAAAATTGGCAAAAATTCTTGGGATGCTTAAGTAGGGAAAACTGGGATGCATCGCTACAGTAATTTATTGACAGGTTTTGATTATCATCACTAAAAGTGGATAGTTAAACTTAAGAATGTTCTCCAATGAAGCTAATGATGATATATGGATTGCAACCACTATGAACAATCATTTTTACAATCTATGATAAGATTTATTTGATGAAAAGTTTGTCGTACATTTGATTAAAACTGTTAAAAGTGAAGTCATGAATGAACCAAGTTATACTCTTTTGGCTCAATTCTATATGTGAGTGTATTGTGCAGATTAAGTTGGGAGAGACAGAACAACAATGTTGAATCAACATGTATGAATTCATAAAATAGGTATGACACCTTTGCTATATTTATGTGTGCAATTTAACAATATCAAGTGCTTGTTCATGGCTTCATTAATATTTAGGGAAGTGGTAATGGATATTCGTTTTTCATGTGTTCTCTTCGATATACAATGATGCAAATGATATGCTACTGAGTAACATTTTTAGCCTTTATTGAAAGATACTAGTTTTGAACAAAGGTCCATCCATCCCATTATGCTAGTTACTGTGAACGTGGCACATATTCAATGATGAATATTTATATTCTATGTGTCTTTGATATACAAGGGTCGATATTCGTATGACAGTCCAGTCTTTGAAATGATGAATCCCATCATAGAGTCGTATATAAGTCAATTGATACTATCTTTAGGTGATTACTCAGCCTTATTTCTAGCCTTTAAACCAATTCCACCAACATGGCCATCATTGTGTTGGTGGGCAAATACCCGTGAGCCAAAATCCTAAGAAAAAGGGAATAAACCCAATGAGATGGCTATTACAATATGGTTGAAAAATATGAAGTGCAAAACAAAATGAAATACGAGAAATGATGCAAATTTATATTTATGTTGAAGGGAAGAAAAAATCCCTGCCGCTCATCTAAGATGCTAAGCTTATAAGCATGTTCCTATCCTACTTTCTTTCCATCTTAAAGTTGTCAAGATACTAGCTACTTACTTATGTATGAATCTTCTATGAGTGTTTAAATGTTGAAAGACTGGAAGGGTACAATATCACCTGAGTATTTAGTTTGCAATGCAAGCATGGTGAATTATAAGTAAAACAATTGAAAGAATCAAAGGTATCAAAAACCTTACTCATGGTTCAATCAAAAGCAACGTTAGAACTTTGTTCGGTGCCACATCCAATTGATCTTGCCTAAATAGTGTCATCATATATCATCTTGCTTGCAACATGTATAAGCATTTGGACACTGATAGAATGAACATCTGCTGATACTTTGATATATTAATAGAGCCATGTTCTGAATACTTGTTGTTATTAAAATGCCATGCATGCATAGAGCAAAGTTCTTGTCAAAGTCTTTTATCTCTTCTACACTGCATTTGAGTTGTTTGAGGACAAACAACGAGCTAAGCTTGGAGGAGCTGATACATCCCAAGTGTATATACTTTTCCAAGTACTTTGCTCAATGATTTGCTCCGGAATCTCACCATACTTGAATAAAATTGCTGAATTTGATGTTGTTTTTAGCAGAAGTCTTCTTTTTGTCTATTTTCGTAGGAATAAAATCAGAAAAAAATAACACACAAGTTTTCAGTGGAACAAGGACCCTGGAGCTTTGGAATCACACAAAAGGAGCCAAGAGGCCCAAAAGAGCCATGGTGGCGCATGCACTACCACATGCCGCACAACCTAGGCCCGTCTCATCGCCTCCTTTCGCACACCCCCTTATATACCTAAAAAACCTAGGTATCCAGAGGCACAAAGCTTTTCGTGAAATATACCACCACCAAATCCACGGCCTTCGTTTTGGGAGCCAGATTGGCCCTGCTCTCCAAACAAGAGAAGGGGATTTCGATGCCTCCTTCATCACCATCATCACCAATGTCATCACCAACAACCATGTGCTCACTCTCCATCATCATGTGTGAGTAGTTCTCTGTAGGCATGTGAGGTGTATGAGGATTAGATGAGATTAATCATGTAATCATCCATATGTATCAAGATTTTAGGTGTTTATCTTGAGGATATTCTTGTATAAGTGTTGATGCACCTTTGCTATGTTTAATGCTTGTTACTAAGGCCCAAGTGACATTATTTCAGTACTAAACTTTTATTTCTCCATCATATATATGAGTTTGGTATCTATCTGCAAAGTGTGTGGCCTATTATGATGTTGAACCCGCGAACCCTAAAGTGATAGTTAGGGAAAACAATGGGAGTATATGATAGTTTGAGGATATTGTGTGTTCATGGATTGTTAATTCATTGTTCCGGGTTATTCAAAAGGATAGACCTTAATTACCTGTAGTTCCAAATTGACCCCGGTGAATTGGGCAGGTAGGATAATAGATGTTATGCAAATTCTCTTGGTTACTACACATAACTACACTTGGAACACATACCTACACACAACTGAATTAGAGATGAATACCAAGTTATTTGGATTACATTATATGGCCAATATTATTCATGCAACACCCCGTTATCACCTAATACCTACGCTTTTAGCCACTTAAAGTTACAAGTCACTACTTCTGGTGAAAGCTGGAAATCTGTTGCCATTGTTCACTGTTTGCTTTACTTTTTTGATTCAACTGCTATAACCACCACTTGCTTCTTGAGTATATTGATACACAGGTGGTTGAGAGTGACTTATTAATTGCCAAAGTCTTATTAATATTCTTGTGTTCCCCTTGAGCTGAACTGTAAATTTGGGTACTTCCCATCGGAGATTTCAACAATCTCCTATAGTCGTGGTCATCGAGATATGATGGTATAATGCTCCCCAATCGCCACAAAAGGCTTGCTTTGAGGTGTTCTTGCTCGATGCACACCAAACGCTACAAAAGTCCTCACGATAGGATGCAGAGTCACACCCCTCACCAATGCCACAAAGGATCACCTTACTCTCTCGTGTGCACATCATCAATACAAACATACAATCCATTATGGGACACTTTAGAGCGGTCACCAAACCTGTACAATCTTTGGAAGATCTCCACAATTTAATTGGGGGATCCAAAGTAATCACCACAAAGACTGAGCTTCAAGGTTACTCCAACTGTCTAGGGTCCCAAGAACCCAAGAATAATGAACTTCTCAGTTTCACCAACCGCTTCTTTGCGGAGAAATCAAACCGATGCATGAAATGCAATGATAAGAATATAAGAAGTGCTTAAGTTTTTCACTCTGAAATTCCACCAAACTTACAAAATCTATGGTCCGTCCCGTTGAGGGTTTGGCTTACATGGAGCCATTCTCAGATACCTTCCCGAGAGGGAATCGTTCTACCCTACCTACATCAACACTATGACAATCCCGTCTTCCGTTCCCCTGGAGCCCCACAACCGTGAACCAGCCAACCCCTTCCCAGAATGCCAAGGCCAACATCTCCGTCTAGCACCGTACAAAGTGGAGACGACCCCGAGCCAACCATTCCTAGGAGACCCCCGCTGACACCAAGCATCCGAGGCATAACATGCAATTCGGGTGCCCTCATCGGTTTGGGAGGGAGAAAGACCACTAGAGCCGTCTCCTACATCACCCTAGTCAGACCATCAATCCGATTGTCCCCTAACAGGGGCATCTTGAGCCAGAGTCGTACCAAGACGAGAGAAGAAAGAGACCGGACACCAGAAAAGGAAGGGTCACGTCCTGATTTGTACATCAAAGGTGTCCTGAAGGAAATCGCCAAGCGAGTCGGGACACCCCGTAGCTATTTCCGTTGTCAATGTTTCTAATTTCTATTACTTTTAGAAATCTTTATACCGCCATTCATAATTATTAATACGTTAGTAGACCTTTTCGCAAAAAAGTTATTATGAACGGATAGAGTAGTTTTTACATTTTTATTTACAAATTTGGCCAAACTTAAAATCAAGTGGAAGTACAGTGCAAGGTCATTTAATCATGACATGCAATCTCGTCGAGTTTTTCTGAACAAGCCCAAAAAAATCGGTAGACTTCTCTCAAACCGGAGAAGCGGAAACAGCTTTCTTGTTTCCTCCTCAGGAAAGCCCATATGGGAGGGCGAAAACGAAAATTGCAGCAGAGCCCCGAGCTAGGGTTTTATCCCGCAAGAGCCAGCCCATATAAGTAGTCTTGCCCCAACTCGTCGCGACCTCTCGCGCCGCCACCACCCGTGCCTTCTCTTCCCCTTCGCTCTCTCGCGCACGGGGCTCGCTTCCGAAACCCTAAACTCCCATCATGGCGGCCGAAGGAGGTGGCGCTAAGGCGCTGTCCCAGCGGGAGCAGGACGTCCAGATGATGCTCGCCGCCGACGTCCACCTCGGCACCAAGAACTGCGACTTCCAGATGGAGCGCTACGTCTTCAAGCGCCGCACTGACGGTACCAAACGAATCCCCTTGCTCTACTATTGCGCGTAGAAATCGTAGATCCGTTCGTGCTGTTGGCTTGACACGGCGGCGGCGCCCGAGTGCTGCCTTTAAATCGAAACTCAGTCTAGATCTTGTCATGCTCAGATGGTTCCTAGGATGCGGCTCAGTGTTTACATGTAAAGTATAGACGTGTGCGAAGCGAATGTCTACTCGAATCATATGAACATGCTGCGTCCTGCAGTAACCATATGCTTGTCTTGTATTGTCGAATCATACGAACATTTTGTAGTCCAGTGATGGCTGTTGAATCCTGTTGCCTGATGGTGTAGTGGTGACTAGAGTTTGACCTGTCCAACCACCACTTGTAAATGTGCCTCTCAGTAGAATATGATCATATGATCCTCTTGTCAGTCGTGATGACAATTTCTGAACAATGAAGTGGATCGAATTATTTTATTTTGTATTTAGTGTCATCCAGAATGTGGAAATTCAGCAGATGACCTTAATTAAATGACAAATGCTTTACCGTGAAGAACACATAATTTTTTCAGTTGACCATGGTGATTAAAGCGTCCTTTCTGGACTTCCATTTTAGGTATCTACATCATCAATCTTGGAAAGACCTGGGACAAGCTTCAGATGGCTGCCAGGGTCATTGTTGCCATTGAAAACCCTCAGGACATCATTGTGCAGTCTGCTAGGCCATATGGCCAGAGGGCTGTCCTCAAGTTTGCTCAGTACACTGGTGCCAATGCCATTGCTGGTAGGCACACTCCCGGTACATTCACTAACCAGATGCAGACATCATTCAGCGAGCCACGCCTTCTTATCCTGACTGACCCCAGGACTGACCATCAGGTAAAATTTATGATTGTTATGTATTGGTTCAGTTGGTCAAATTGTAGCATTTCTGAATTTTTCTGTTTGACTATATGCAGCCCATCAAGGAGTCTGCACTTGGAAACATTCCCACAATCGCCTTCTGCGACACTGACTCCCCTATGCGTTACGTTGATATCGGCATTCCTGCCAACAACAAGGGGAAGCAGAGCATTGGTTGCCTATTCTGGCTGCTCGCTAGGATGGTTCTGCAGATGCGTGGTACAATTCTTCCTGGACGCAAGTGGGATATCATGGTTAGCTTTCACTTCTGAAGCAGTATCTTCGCAATGTTGGATTATGGATCTAATGCACTACTTTCTCCTTGATGTTGTTTCTCCCTTGTAGGTTGATCTGTTCTTCTACAGGGACCCAGAGGAAGCAAAGGATCTAGAGGAAGAAGATGCTCTGGTTGCCCCTGAGTACGGTGCAGTTGCTGAATATGCTGCCCCAACTGGAGATACCTGGGGTGCTGAATGGCCAGGAGCTGCTGCTCCCGCTGCTGTGGAAGGACAAGCTGGGGCTGAATGGACTGCCGCAGGTTTGAATGCTCTTATATTATTTCTTAATAGCATAATTAAATTAGAGCTGTATGCAAACCAACGGAAATACGTACTGTGGGCAAGCATCTACCTTATCTTTAATGGCTTGATTTCCTTGATTCCGATGCCATGTTAGATGTCATGCCTAGCTTGAAGCCTTGATGTTGGTTGAGCCTTTAGCTGCACTACATTTGAAGTCAGACTACCCTCTTGAGTTTATTTTACACTAATCTGTAGCTCAATATGATGCCTTTACTTAGTCTGAGAGTAGTAAGTTTCCATGGTAAAGTTTGTCCACATTTTGTTTGCTTTTCTTCTTTTTATACCTTTCACCATTCACCATTTAGAAATATTCTAGTATATTTCCTTTTCCATTTTAGCATCCGCTTATTAAATAGATATATAGATGTCTTCTTGACTGTTATCTGATTCATCAACATGAAATATTCAAAATGTGCTGAATTTTCCATTATGGATTGCAGCTCCTGTTGTGGCTGATGGTGGATGGGATGCAGTTGCTGCCCCTGCTCCTACTGGCTGGGAACAAGGAAGTGTGCCTGCACCTGCTGCGGCAGCACCTACTCCGAACTGGGAGTGAAAGAGTAACCCATGAATGAATTTTATGGGTGGAAGGCTGAGTTATTCGCCGTCAGGAATCTGTTGGTAGACACCGTTTAAGTAGATTTTTACTGTATTGAGTTTATGTTAGGCCCAAAACGATTTTGTCTTGTTGACTTTGCTGGGGCTGAGAGTTTGTCGCAGCATTATGTTTACCGTCCATGGATAGCATTATTTGAAGTTTATTTTCATAGCAAGTGTATGTCCTGCAACAAATTGGTGAGATTCACTTGGTCCTAGTGAGTAATGTTGAACCCCTGGTCATCTGATTCTGTCTTATGTTCGTGTTTACTTTTGTTTTCTAAATAGTACTCTTTTGTTACGGCCTTTGTTTTCTGAAATAAAACTCTTTTTATTAGGCCTTAGACCACACCTTGTCGTTGAGTTTGACCGTGGGTACCGTTCATATTTACGTCAATTCACAAAATAAGAGCGTGTTCGGATGTGGTCCAGCTTCTTGGAAATCCGTAATCCGTCGATCTAGCTTCCAGGCCCGACTCCAGCGTCTGGGGTGGAGCAACAAACGTTCGGTTCAGCTCCATTTTTTTTTGCTGGGTTTCAAGTCTAGCTAGGCCCAGGTGGATAGAAATAACTACCTAGAATTGGCCCGTCTTCAATGTTCAACAAGACCTGCCGACTCTCTGTCCACCCTCAGGCTGACGCCGGAACGGAGGTGGCCAACGCGAAGCTTGTCCTCAAGCCTCGCAATGGATGTAGCCTAGCGCACCTTCAAGTTTGGCGAGTAGGAACTCTGCCTCAAGCCCCGCTACGGCCGCGGCCTGGCGTCAGACCGAGGTCCGTAGCTTCTTGCCATCCTCCTGCCTTGCATCGTGGGGAATTTTTTACATGAGGGGTGAGAGATCTCGTGTGTGGCAGAGGTAATTTTTGCCTTGTCTCTAGTGAGCTCGAAACGTCAATTAATGTGGCCGGCCTTAACACGCGCATAGGAGAAAATCAAGTTCAGATGAGAGAAAAACAAAGGGGATCGAGAAGAGTAGTAGCGTGGACAGGAGAGAGACATGTCGCGAGAGCACACCTGTTCGCTAGATAGATAACTTGGCGGTGGCATTTCGCTGTAAATTTCAACTGCTCCGCGTTTTCTGATCCGCGAATTTGCTAAATCGCTGCTCCGCGTTTTGTACACGAGATTTGCTCAGCTTCCCGGATCTGGCTTCCCGGATTTAGGACGTTCCGCATCGCTCCACTGTGAATTTTCAGGAAGCTGGAAGCCAGAGGACTTCCGAACACGCCCTAATTTTAGGTTAGATAACCACGCATGTCAGCAACATCTAAAATTGTAGCTGATCGTGCACGCGGTGCACTCAAAACACCATCCTAGATGCGCTGAAAACACCATCCTAGAATGTCGGTACCTGCGCATGCTTGTGCCTCACGCTGAAGTTCCCAGGAACAGTTCAGTTGGGCCTGGCCTGCCCTATACACAGGCCTGTAAGTGAATAGCTGGTAAAGTGGGAATAAACGGAAGCCCAAAAATAACTATATGCGTGCCCACTTACAGGCCTAGCTTCACATCCCAAACGGAAAGTAGAGCATCTCCAAAAGAAACGCTGCCGAATCTGTGCAGGAGGCAGCCCGCGGCGCTCTAGCATCTGTGGGGAAAAGTGGCATCGGCCGCTGGCTCAGCGCGGGCAACAGAGCATGCGCGCCGCTCAAACAGTCTGAATGAGTTCTCTTCTATTCATTCCCCATTGCCCATGATTCGCGCCACGCTGCCGCCGATTCCTGCCGCCCCCCTTCCACGTCGTGCTGTCGACCCATGCTGAGCACCACTGAGCTGTTGGGATGCCTCCGTGCCGTCTGGCCCCTTAAGCACCTCCGGCTTTCACGGCATGCGCGCCCAGCCGGTGAGCAACTTCTACGCGTAGATCCGCGCCGCCAGCTACCGCCTTCTGCTAGGGATCTTCGACACCGCGCACAAGGCCATACATGTGTATGATGCGGCGGCGTGGAGGCTCGGTCGTCCGCTCCGCGGCAACGTTAACTATCTCGAAGAAGCGGAGATGGTGACGCCTCCGCCTCGCCTCCTCTGTGCGAGGACCACCAGCGCCACCGCGCCCGTCAGCGGCGGCTCGCCATCGTCGAGGCGGACGAGCGGACCATAGCGGCGTGGAAGGTCAATTTTCCAGAGGATGTGCAGCGCGAGGAAGAGTTCTATGCACAGAGGAGGGCGTATAGGAGGGCTGAGAGGGCGCAGGGGAAAACGTTCATCGAAGCGCAGCTCGCCGGTCCGTGCACCATCAACTCGGATGATGAAAGGTGGAGTGACCTCTTTCTGTCGACCGACGAGAGTACAACAGAAGAGGAGGAAGAGTAGTTTAGGTTTACTTCACCGTTTGATCTATGTAATCGCACTATGTAATAATTTTTTTGTCTATTTTATTTGCTTTGTTTGATACACTTTTGTTGAAAAAGGGTTGAGGCGTCATATTTTAGCACGCCTGGTGAAGTGCAACTTGCCTCACTCGGCATTTTATCGTGCATGGAATTTCTCTCGTCTGCCGTGTGCTAAAACAGCAAAACCGGCGTCCAAAAACATTTTTAGTGCGAGGCATTATTTGAGTGCATGGCCTTCCGTCAGGTGGTCATTGATCACTTAGGGTGTGTTTGGTAGCCCGGGTCTACCTACAATCTTTATCTCTTCTCATACATGTTGAGTCTAGCCTAGTTGAGCTAAGATTTTGGCATGTGTTTGGTAGCACTTGTCTGTTGATATCTGTTGAGGTCAAATGTTGTTTGGTGGGTTCTTTTCTGTCTAGGGACGCTGAGGCACATGTCCAACATATAAAATTACAAGGAGGTCCAAAAACACAATCAGGTCCTCAGATCCCGACTACCGTATCGGGGCTGGGGGTGGCGCGAGGAGGCGCTTGGCGGCGGAGTTGATGCTGTGGCGGCGTGAGGAGGTCGAGATTCCCTGGTGCCATGGTCGGCGAAGCTTGGTGTCATGTAGGAGGGCGGCGGAGCTTGCTGCCCTGGAGGAGGTCCACGGGAGCCCATGGCTAGCGGCCGTTGCGGCGTGAGGAGGCACGTGCTCGTCAAGGTGGAGATGGTCCGTGCTCGTGCTGGCGGACATGGCCGACGGAGCTTGGTGGTGTGAGGAGGCGCGTGCTCGACGAGGCATTCCGTGCTAGTCCATGCTGCGGAGGCCGGCGAGACGAGGCAGTGCAGATCTGGGCGGGCCAGCGGCGAAGTCCGGCGTCAAGGAGGAGGCGGTGAGGCCGGCGTCGAGGAAAAGGAGGTCGGCGTCGAGGAAGCGGAGGCCGACGTCGAGCAGATGTGGACAGAGCACGATAGAGAGAAAGAGGTGAGAGCGGATTGGGGAGGGGGAATGAGGGTGGGGCGGTTGACCCCTATTTTTTTGGGTCGAGGCGCGATGCGCGGGGGGCTATTTTTCGGGCGAGCTCAGCCCTACTGAGTAGCGAAGCTCGATTTGAGCTTCTCTATCGGGCAGGGCTAAGAGGGCTTTTTCGTATGAGGCCGGCAGTGCTGAGATAAGAAACACGAGCTACCAAACACCCAAATTGCTAGAAATCTTGGTTGGGATGGGAATTTCTGGACTGCCCCGGGCTACCAAACACACCCATACTTCACCGAAGGAGCATGGCCTTCAACAAGCTTGGAGAAAGACATTAGAGCACAACGAGATGTTGATGTCATTGTGAGATCCTGCCATACCAAAGAACGCATGCCATATCTAGAGATCTTGTTCAGCCACTGCCTCAAGTACCACATTGCAGGCTCATTCGTGGCCTTTATACATTCTCTGCCAAGTAAATAGACAGTTCTTTTAGGCCCAATGCATGTAGTCGATGTTTCCAAGTATCCCAGAAAATCCTCTTGTTTCATTCTGTGGTATGATTCAGACAGTGTCTTCTACATTGGGTGTTCCCAAGTACATTGGCCCAAACAATGCCACCACTTATCTGTAGAACCGATACATGCACTCAATGGTCGTGGACTCGGCCATGCGCATATAGTCATTATGTGATAGAAGGAGCTCCATATGCAAGCATCCTCACAACAACAATGCACTTCTAGAGTGAGAAAAATCCTATTGTGCCGGTGCAGTCCTTCTTGCATTTGATGTAGTCATCATAGTGCTGGACGGACTCGACAATCTTCACGAAGAGCTTCCGGTTCATCGTGAAACGACACGGAAATACCACATAGCCGTGCAACGGATCATCGCCGAAGTAGTCGGCATATACCATGCAATAGCCTTCCATCCGCTACCTTGACTTGCTCTTGCGGCGCCCTGGGGCCGAGCCACCATGCTGCGGCTGTGCTGCCCGGGAGTCTGCATGCCAGAAAAGAGAGGAGCTTCATATGCTCTTCATCGTCAACGATAGCGGCGACTTCCTCTTCCATCAGTGCGGTGAACATCTGCTCATTGTCTGAGTCCATCGCTGGGGAGGCAAATCGCCAAACACCTAACGAGCAGGTTGGCCGCCAGATCGGTGCGGAGCTGTCTGCGAAACCAAACCGGCGGGAAAAGACGACCAGGAAGGAGGCGCGACGATGGCGGCACGCTTCCGGCGTGGTGCCGGGGAGAGGAGTGGTACTGGGGGAGAGGGGTGGTGCCGGCGGCAAGAGGCGGCGTGGAGGGTGGAAACGAGCGGGCGTTGTGGAAAAAGCGAAAGTGGAGGGGAATCTTGCCTCGACTCGCCGACAGAGCAGGCCTGCCTGACTTTTCGCTTGAGCCGACACCCCCGCTCGCCCCCTGTGCGTTGGGTTTTGCATGGGTACACCAGATGAAAAAGGGCATGTGCTGACGAAAAACGGGCTCCTAGGAGGCGACTAGGAGATTTTTCAGCGCCCGTGCAAAAAAATGGAGTGGGGGAGGGGAGGGGAGGGGGTGGGGTTAGGGTGGGCTGGAGATGCTCTAATAAGTCGACTCCTATGGCCTCCTTCAGTTCTCGTTCCACTATGATTGGTTCTTAATTAAGTTAGCAGGTGGTCTTGATATGTTACTGTTTTTTTTTTGACTTGATATGTTACTGTTTTTGATTGTACAGATAACTGAGCACAAAGCCCGCAAAAAAAATAAAAATTTGCTGAGCACAACCAAACGCTATATGGTAACCAGATACCATTACTGGATTGAACCAAATAAAATGGTGAATGATCCCGTTACACCCTTAATGCCACCGCAATCTCTTCAGATTACCGTTTGCGTTACCATTCCTGACCCAAACACTACCATGGTGTATCATATGCCATACGATGTCTAGTCGCTCTTCTATTTTTCCATAGAGCTCAATCATCATCCCTTTTACATGTTGTTGTTATTCCTACCAACACCACCACATCCAGTTTATTGAATGATCAATGTTGCACTTTCACTGGCACATGCCGCGCGCAATCTATACTTGCAATAGTAAAGTATCAATGGTGTAGTAGTAGTAAGCATGTGCTGCCGCTGCCGCATCGGCATGGCTCACAGAAGTGCTCTGATCCGGTCGCCCTCGGTCCGGACATGGTCCCGGGTGATCTCGCCGACGCTCCGGCAGCCGCAGAGCGCCATGGCCAGCTCCAGTTCCCTGTTCAGCATCTCGATCACGTGCTTGGCCCCCGCCTCGCCCCTCGCCGCCAGCCCGAACAGCACCGGCCTCCCCACCTGCAATGCAACCGCAACACAGGCACCATTTCATCTCCGAGCCGATGCAAACGTACAGCTAGCAGCTTCCGCGGAAGGCGACGTACGTACCATGACTGCCCGCGCACCGAGCGCCAGCGCCTTGAGCACGTCGGTCCCCCGCCGGATTCCGCCGTCCACTAGCACCGGGACAGCCCCGTCCACTGCCTTCACTACCTGCACACACGATGCACCGGCACTGTTTAATCTGAGAATGTGGCATGGAATGGAATCTACAGATCGCTAGTCCCTGCTGAAAATACTGGACGACCACGGCGGGCATGGTTCGGTTCAGTTTATACCTCTTCAAGCGCCGATATGGTGGCGGGTGCGTAGTCAAGCTGCCGCGCACCATGGTTGGACACGATCACACCGGCCGCCCCAGCCTCCACAGCTTTCCTCGCTGTTTGTTCTCCACCGGCGTTCAGCATTTCACATAAAACACGATTTTGAATCACAGTGAAGATGCTGAACAGTAGTTACCAACTTACCGTCCTCGGCGGTGACGATGCCCTTCAGTAGAATCGGCAGGCTGGTTATGGATTTCAGCCACTCCACGTCCTGCGCAACGGTGTGGAGACAGAATGTCAGAATGCACGTTCCAACTTCCAATATACCCCTGCAGGATTGGCTCACGGCTCCTCGTTTTTCAGACGTCAGTGCAGTAATGGGGACTCTTGCCCAAGTACTGGAGCAATTCAAGGTTACTGTCTGCCTATATATACAGGGTGGGCCTGTCTGCGTTTATATCAGCACGTTCTACTGAGAGTGAACTCTCTCGCCAGAGATGTACCTCCTGATGGGTGATGGGCGATACAGAGTTACATGCACTGTCCTTAAACTACTGTTGAAGTCCTGAAGACACTGTCTTCTACTATTGAAGACACTGTCCTTAAAACTACTGTTGAATATACTTACGAAGCACTGGCCGTAGGAGCACATGCTGTACAATGTAAAACTTAATTTGCACAAGGGTGCAACATTTTTCCGTACCTTCCATGATAAAGACGGATCTAGCGTATCCCGTGCATATTTCTCAAGCTTCGAGCCGTCTGTCTGCAGATGAGAAAGATAGCCTGTGCTTGAGTCTTTCAGAACGGAAAAATGAGTTCATGTGGTATCATAAACTATTTATTTTTTCATGTTGTCCAACATGCACGAATTAATATCAAGAAAATATAATCTAGATAAGGTATTCTATCAGCAGAGATTGACTCACAGTATCAAGATCATCAAATGACATTAAACCCTCGAGGTTTTCATTCCGAGGAGCAACCATCCTGCATGAACAAACAGATCAGCGAATCAAACATAAGAATTATACACTGGTGATTGCTTAAGATATTAAAAGGCCATATAAATCTTTTAGGTATAATTTCCAGCATGAAACATGCATATTTATCAAATTTTAACCCTACCGAATCGATTATATCATACTGTTAAAATGGTATTAAAAGAACCTGAGATACAGTGTATGAGAAAAAAAAATTCTCATATGGTTATTTTGGTGGGTTCAGACTGTAATAGTGCAGAGTGGTCGTGCAAATATTTGATATATTAATACTATATGCAAGCATTGAAGTTCTAGAACAAAATAACTCTATCTTTGAATAGGAGCATAGTGTCTGGTCGTGTGGTTTCCACCGAAATTCGATTAGTATATGTGCAAAGGAAAATAACATAAAGTTTTAAAAATCTTTGTAAGAACTTTGAAAATAGAATCATACTTATTTCTAATATCAGCTTCGCGCCGACCAAGCACAGGAGTGTCAACTGTCAGAACAATTGCCTTGAAACCATGACTCTCAGCCCGCCTTACCAATGTTGCTGAAACATCTCTCTTCTTAAACACCTACAATATTTATGAAAAGAAAATCACTGATCGCATTATCCCAAAGGAATTTTATCAGGATCTTGAAGTCTAGATTTCATACATATAACTGATAGAAGCGAATCGCAATACAACTGGAGGCAACCTCCTCGATTCTGCAACTGGATGAGAAGGATAGCACCTGGACATGAAAAATAGGAATATGTAGAGCAAACACTACAGAACATGTAGAGCAAACATAAAGGTACTAAGAGATGAATGAATGATGGTGAATTATCAGTTATCACCAACCATTATGCTGTTACATGATGCTGCAGCTCTTGCTGTAGCCACCTCCCCTGAAATAAACAGCGAAACAAGAGATGCAGAGATATTACCAGTGCTTAGATGCTATATCTGAAAATTCTGAACTTATAAGGTTGATATTTGATACCTTCTGGATTTGCTAATTTGTGTGACCCTGTTGGTGCAACAATTATGGGTGAGGGCATGTCATATCCCAATAAGCTTGTCGACATATTTATGTTGCTGACATCTACAAGAACTCGAGGCCGTAACCTGCAGAATGCACACCGAGAAAATCTTCAAGTCCAAATTCTTCGGATTGATGAAGATTTTACTTGTAGGAAGTACAAGAATAGTACTGAATTCTTCCATATGCTGCGATATTGTCCCTCAATGTGTGCTCGTCCTCTGCTCCTCCATTGATGTAATCATAGTGCATTTTTGGCAATGCTTTCTTGGCAAGTTCTTGGTACTCGCGGGTATTGACTGGTAGATTATTCTCCATTTCTGCTACAGGCAAGGATTAGAGGTCATTTATCTGATGCAAATATCAGTTTTGCAACCATGCACCGGTTCAGAATGGTCTTTAAGGCATGAACAACTAGTCAGTATTCGGTACCAGTACCAAATCATTACATATACAGGGTTTTAAGTCGAGCTACAACTGGTTAATACAACTCTTAAATCAAATTCCAAGCATATTCTGTTTACTACGACAATGCGTATCATAACCCAAATTTGTCAGGTCTCGGTTGTTAGAGTACGTCATGGGCCTGGGCTGGCAGTATAGCCCATTAGTCTTAGGGTTAATCGTACTCTAACACGGTATAGATTCAAATTGAAGTGCAAGCAGTGATTTTCTACAATCAGTCAGTGATAACTGGGGATAAAAGGGCAAACTGAAATAACTCCAGAATCAAACTACTCACTCTAAACTATGAAGTCCTGGGCCTGCAGACCTGATCTGAGCCAGTGAGACTACTAACATCACCAAAATGGGAAGACCGAGTTACAACTAGGTTCCAATTCACAAACAAAAGACAAGACTCAGAAACTACAAACGCATTAAAAAGTTTGCTACTATGAAAACCCAATATACATAGCTATATATTCTGTTCCAACTCAAGGCTGAACGAACTGAGATGATTAGAGAGGAGGAAGAAGAACTTCCAGGACTGCAAAGGACTGGATGAAACTACACTGAACTGAACGTCGCTTCATGGTTGGAGCAGACCTCAAATAGTTCGTTCTGATCATCCATGATAAACTAGTGAGGCCCGAGGTCGAACACCTAGCCTGCTGCTTACTGGAGTAGTATGCGACCGAATCTGTACTGAACCAAAGAAACGGTCGCGCAAGACCGGGGACAGACTACGACAGACACGGCGCACAATCGCCTCTGAACCTCCGACGCGACATCAGTGCTTTCACTGCACCACCGCAGTTGGGGATCACTCAAGATCCACTGTTCCAGATTAACACGGCCGTCTCATCTGCGTAGTCTCCCACAGAAATCAAGACTCAAGAGAGCCGGAGATCGACAGAAAATCGAGAGCGGAACGGCCGTGTGGTACAGACATCAAACTGAAGGAGGGGATCATGCGTGGAGGAGCAAGCGAGCACCATACCTCTAGAAACTCAGGGGGCGAGGGGTATCTATCGGAGACGTCGGGATGATTGGATGATGAAATTGGGGATTGATTGCTGCTAGCTGCTGGGGAGTATAATCGAGTGACTGTGATGATGTCAGAAGCCAGGTATACGACAACAAGATGTATGCTGTTGGCCCTACAGGCTAGGTTCGGTATATTTGGCCAACACCGGATCAAAAGCCCCCCTCCCCGAGGGGCTATTGGGATGCCGACGCTCTAAATCAAGTCAAATCCGTCCCCTCAATTTATTTTCGGTGTCGACGCGACCCATTTTATTATCCGGTATCTCCGAACCGAACCCAGGCGACAGGGTGGCTAGCAGGCTCGCCAGATGGAGCTGAAAACGCCGCGGGTCAGCCCAGACAGTGAGATAGATGACTCGTCTCCCGAGGAGCGTCGCGTCCTGTCGGCCGTCACGCGGCAGAGAAATTGCTTGCCACTGAGTTCTCCCGCCATGCCCTTCCGCCTTTTCCACCGCTTCCCGCCCTGTCTTCCCACCCCTTTCTCGCTATATGTAGACGCGGCGACCATCGTCATTGCAGATCTACACTCTCACACCATTCCCACACCTCACACCCTCTCGGAGGTGACACTTTCACCAGTAGGAGCGGCGCACAGCCATGCCTGAGCACCGTCTTCCTCCAACTCGCGCACCACCCGCAGGAGAGACGGAGGCGTCTCTCCATGGCCCCAACCACACTGACTCCGAGTAAGAGGAGGAGATCCCTCCGACGACCCCGATGCAGCCAACTCCGAGGGGTTGGGTAGGGCAGCTCCGACGCTGATTCCAAGGAGCCGGAAGAGCCGCCATGGATGCCACTCGAACATCGAGTGATCAACCGACGCATCCCAGAAGAGCGTCGGCGAGAGCTTCTGCGATCACCGATACCCTAATAGACAGCTTACTGGACCACTAACGAGCCTTACTGGTGGGATGTCCTCAACCATATTTTCTTGCCGGAGCACCTCTGGCTACAACATCTCGACGATGTCCACACATGCTTTGTCCTTGCATTGCGCAGATACCCAGGCGATGCAAACTTGCGTGCCCGCCACGACCGAGCGAAGGAGGAGGCCAAGACGCAACTAGAGTTGTACCACTCCATGTTTGACCTGTGGGGTGTCGACATGCCACCGTCGCCACACCCTCCTAGCGAGAGCAGCGCCTCCCTCCGCTGGGGGCCATAGTTTTAGTACTTGCTGTTTTTATGTAAATTTGCCCGCCGGGCGCATCCGTGTTGTATAAACATGTTTGAACTATATATGGAATCGCTATTAATTTCGTATTTTTAACAGATTTGGAATGTTTGAAATTTTTGTATGGGGGCATGTCAGCGCCTGCCCAAATCTGTTATCTATCCGACGCTCCCCATACGGACCAAAAAGGGGGATTGTTGGTTTGTGAAACCAAAGTTCCCGGGCGAGTGCATCCTGATACCCAAGTTGTCATCAATCTCGCGGAGGGGTCGTAGTAGAATCGCCAATTGTCCAGAAGGGCCAAATGGGGGTGACTACAAATCTAACAGCCAAACGGTCATTTGAACCAGACGAAAAACGGTTAAACTCAGATACCGCCGTTAGATCAACTCTTCTTGGCCCGTCCTGTCAGTATTCCCTGTTATATTTTGCGGTCGTGGACTAGTTTACCCCATGCGTTTGCTCTGCTCTACTCTTCTCTCCTGCTCCCCTCCCCATAACCTTTGCTCAGCTTCGGATGCTCGTCTCAGATCGGAGCTCGCACTTGCTCTAATTTGCATCCCCACCATGTCCGGTTAACCTCCCACGCCTCTAATCGAAGCTCGCAGCCGTCACCGTCGCATCGTCCGCCGTATCAGAGCTTCGCGTCCCCAGACTAATATCTTGCCTCTGGCTAGTCCTTCTCGCATGACGGAACGCGTCCTGTCGGGCGATCCTGGCCGGCGACCGGCCTCGAGAAGTTGCGTGCTGCCGCGCACCCCAGGCATGGTAGCCCTGACACAGTAGTTCGACGACCACGCTCTCATGGCCACCGTGCTGGGCGTCCGTCCCGCCGTGTCGCCGACAGAGTTGCTGTCGGCTTTCAGGTCTCGTTTTGGGATCAGACGAAATGATGTCAAGATTGAGGTATGCGCGCTGCCATTCAATTTTTTCGTCCGGTTTGAGCACAGCTCAGACACCGAGCGCGTTCTACATTCTTCCTGTTCTTTCGAGTGCCGTGGGGAGAAAATGAGCTTCATGCGTTGGCATCGCGCCTGTGGGTGGGACGATCGCTTGGTGCAGCTTTGTTTCTTCTCCAAACTCGGCTTTAACGACCTCCCATTGGATGCTTGGGAGCCGGAGGCCCTCAAGCAGGTCGTCAGTAGCCTTAGCGGCGAGCTGGTGGAAATCGTGCCACCGAGTGACAGATGGGTCATTGAGGTAAAGGCATGGCTGAAAGATCCTGACGTTGTTCCTAAGATGTACGAGGTGTAGATTCCAAGCAGGGCAGGGCGACAGGTTTTCTGGAAGCACCCGGTCATCATCCACCTGGAGGAGGTTTTGAAACCGATACATGGCATTCAGGGCCTCGAAGAGGCGGCCAGAAAGCGTCCTTGTCGCCTGCAGTGTTGTCCTGGAAGGATCGATGGCACAGGACCACCACCGTTTCACGACAGCGCACATAGTTTCGGTGGGGGAACTGGGCTTGGACAAGCTAGTGGTTCTGATCCCCTCGAGTGAAGACAGAGCCCACACGTCCCCAAACAAAAACCCCACAAGGTGTACAAGGGACTTGTGTGCAAGAAAAGATGGCTTAGAGGTAGGGAGAGGCTTGGGTTGAGAGAGCCAAACTGAGATGGTACTACACACTCAAGATTGCAAGAATCAAATCAACTAAAAGCCAAAATTGAGTGTGATTTCCATAAGAACAAGAGATGAGCAAAAAAATCTAAAAAGATCCACATAAATCCAACTCTTCTCATGGAAGAGGGTGGTGGCTGAAGCCACCTTGTTGGAGTGTATGGTATGACACCGTGAAGATATATCTTGGGTTCATGACCAATACTCATCAATAAGCTCACATATCACAAAATGATATTAAGAGAAATGATTTGACTTACTTTCGGTATTATGGGGAGAGGGCTAGCCCAATCAATTAGGACCACACTCCCCCTATATCCATGCCCACACCTAGACCAAATAAGCCTGATATGTAAGAGTGAGTGCATGGGTAATCAAGACATGCTCCTTGAATCAATGATATTTAGCTCATTCCTCAAGTAACAAAACCTTGCTTCATCAAGTGGCTTCGTGAAAAATATCAGCAAGTTGGTTCTTTGTGCTCACAAAAGATAGATCAATATCACCTCGAGCAACATGGTCCTGAATAAAATGATTCTGAATCTCAATATGCTTCATCCTTGTGTGCTATACCGGATTGTATGCAATTTTGATTGCACTTTCATTATCACATAAAAGAGGCACTTTGTCACAATTGACACCGTATTACTTTAAAGTTTGCCTCATCCATAATAACTGAGCGAGGCACTAGCAGCAACAACATATTCAGCTTTGGCGGTGGAGAGAGATATACAATTCAGCTTTTTAGAAGACCAACAGATTAGAGACCTTCCCAAGAACTGACAAGCTCCAGAAGTTGATTTCCGATCATCCTTATCACCAGCCCAATCTGAATCAGTATAACCGCATAGAGAGAAATTGGAGCCCTTGGGATACCATAGACCAAAATTAGGGGAATGAACCAAATATCAGAAGATCCTCTTGACCGCCACTAAGTGAATTTCTTTAGGAGTTGCTTGATACCTTGCACACACCCCTACACTCAACACAATATCGGGTCTAGATGCATAGAGATAAAGAAGAGAGCTGATCATGGACCGGTATACTTTTTGGTCCACATCTTTACCGTGAGGATTAAGTTCAAGATGACATTTTGTTTGCATCAGAGTGGCGACGCCATTAAGGTCCGTCATCTTGAATCTCTTGAGCATGTCTTGGATGTATTTTGCTTGATTGATGAAGGTTCCTTCTCTAAGTTGCTTGATCTCAAATCCAAGAAAGAACCATAACTCCCCCATCATAGACATCTCAAACCTATCAGTCATAAGCTTTGAAAATTCATCATTAAAAGCTTTATTAGTAGATCTAAAGATAATGTCGTCTACATTAGCTGGCATACGAAGAGCTCCCCCTTAACCTTCTTAGTAAAAAGAGTGGGATCGATTTGCCCAACTTCAAATCCACGGTCTAACAAAAGCTCTTTAAGGTGCTCATACCACGCACGTGGGGCTTGTTTAAGGCCATAGAGTGCCTTATCGAGTTTGTAGACATGGTTTAGGAAGTTAGGATCCTCAAATCCCGGGGGTTGCTTTACATATACCAACTCATGTAGAGGAGCATTAAGAAAATCACTCTTAACATCCATTTGCTATAATTTAAAAATATTATGAGCAACATAAGCAAGAAGGATACGGATGGACTCAAGACGGGCCACATGAGCATAAGTCTCGCCGAAGTTAATGCCCTCAACTTGGGAATAGCCTTGTGCCACGAGTCTCGCCTTATTCCTCACAATAATGCCATTCTCATCTTGCTTGTTTTTAAATATCCATTTTGTGCCGATAACATTGCGGCAATCCTTGGGCTTCTCTACTAATTTCCAAACCTTGTTGCATTCAAAGTTATTCAACTCTTCATGCATAGCAACAACCCAGTCTGGATCTTCAAGATCTTCAAACACTTTCTTGGGTTCCACCATTGAGATGTGAGCCTGATGCTCACCGAAACTTGCCAACTCCCTTCTTGTGGATACCCTTCGTCGAAGATCACCTACAACTTTGTCAAGAGTGTGACCCCTTAACTGAAGGTTCCTATCTGCACGAGCTTTGCAACAAAGTTCAATTAGCTTGTTGTATCTTGGGGGAATAACTTCATCATTTGAGTCTTCAGGAGGATACTGCTCTTCAGGAGTCTTCAGGAGGCTACTGCTCAAGGTTCCTATCAACAGCCGTAACAGGAGGCTACTGCTCTTCAGGAGTTTCAGGGCCGGATAATCCAGCCGTGGGTGGGGCCGAATAATCCAGCCTAGGAGAACCTGAAGCATCTTCACAAACTTGAGTGGATCTTGCTCGAATTGGAGAGTGGCCGGATAATCCGGTGTCGACCAGAAAATCCGGTCTGGGACTTGCAGCAGATTCTTCGATATGTTGATCATTTTGGCCAGTGATGGAGGGATGGACGGATAATCCAGTGTCGACCGGATAATCCGGCCTAGAGCATTCAGGAGCATGTTGATCTTCAGCATTCTGTGTGGTTGGTGTAGAAGATTCTCCAATGGTTGGAGCATGTTGAGCTTGTGTCGATGAGGGCTCCACCTGAGTAGAGAATTGTCCTTCCCGATCCACCACAAGGGGTTCCTCAATGGGGCGGAAAAATCCCACACCCATTCTTCTTATGGCATCTTGGGGTATTTCAACATCTGCATCACAAACATCAACTTGCCCCGCACGGGAGCCATCATTTTCCTCGAACACCACACTACAAGATTCTACAACAGTTCCGGAGAGCTTATTGTAGACTCTATAAGTGTGGGATTCGGCACCATAACCAACAAAAATGCCTTCTAAAGCCTTAGACTCATATTTAGATAACTGAACTCCTTTAGTGAGAAAGAAACACTTACAACCAAATACCCGGAAGTAGGAGATGTTTGGCTTGTTACCAGTAAGTATTTCATATGGAGTCTTGTCCAAGATTTTGCGGAGGTAGAGATGGTTGGATGAATGGCAAGCGGTAGAGATTGCTTCAGCCCAGAAGTTATAAGGAGACTTAAATTCAGCTAGCATAGATCTGGTCATATCCATTAAGGTCCGGTTCTTCCTCTCGGCAACACCATTTTGTTGAGGGGTGTACGCAACGAAATATTGATGTCTTATCCCCTCTTCACTTTGGAATTCATTTAAGGTGTAGTTCTTGAACTCGGATCCATTATAACTTCTTATTGCCAATATAGGGACATTGTGTTGACGTCGAACCTCGTTGGCAAAGTCGATGACCGTTTGTTGAGTCTCGCTCTTCAACTTGAAGAAATAGGCACATGTGTATCTTGAGTAATCATCAACAATCACAAGGCAGTACTTCTTCCCACCGAGGCTTGCATGTGATGGAGGTGCAAAGAGATCCACATGAAGGAGCTCCAAAATCCTCTTTGACAAAATAATGGTCTTCCTTTGATGGGGAGAGTCATGCATTTTCCCTTCAACACAAGCCTTGCAAACACGATCTTTGGCAAAGGAAACATTTTCTTTTAGTCCAAGGATGTGGCCACCCTTGTGGAGACTTTGCAAAGTTCTCATATTGACGTGGGCTAGTCGACGATGCCATAACCAACCCGCGTCAGCCTTTCTGAAAAGGCACATCGGGCCTGTAGTGGTTTTCCCCGAGAAGTCCACCACGTACATGTCATTTTCGACATATCCCATGAAAGCGACTTTTAGAGACTTGCTCCACAAGAGTACCACCAAATCAACATCAATGAAAACTGCAAAGCCCATCTTACCAAGGGCGCGAACTGAAAGTAAATTGTAACCGAGGGTCTCAACAAGCATGACGTCCACGAGAGAGATATCGTGAGCAACCACAACTTTACCGAGACCCAATACCTCAGATTTTGACTTATCACCATAGGAGACGGTTATGTAATCATGATTTGGTTGCATCTCCGTGATGATCTCCTTGCTTCTGGTCATATGACTTGTGCACCCACTATCGAGTACCCATTTAGACCCACCGGAAGCATAGCCCTGCAAGAAAGTTACTTCTTGGTTTTAGGTACCCATTTTTCAATGGGTCCTCTCATGTTAGTGATAATGGTTTTGGGAACCCAAATAGACCAAGATATGTAAATATCAAAAGGACCTACATAGCTAGCATAGACATCACCATAATAATCACAAAATAATTCATAGTTAGGATTATTAGCCCCTGCAAAACCATCATAGTTAGTCTTGTCATTAGTGGTGGTGCTAGTCTTTGGTTGAGCAGTTTTGCTCTTCTTCTTCTTCTTCTTATTTGTCTTGGGAACATAACCAAGACCCTCTCTTCCATTGTTTGTCCTTTGCTTGCTAAGAACCTCATATAGAATTTCTTTACCTTTATGTTGAGATCCCTTTACAAGTTCTTCTTGTTCACAAGATGGAGTAGAGGTGTTGGGCATATCATACTTCTCCAATTGAGTTTGGAGCTGGTCGCGTGAATCATTTAGAGTAGAATGTTCACTCTCCAATGCCTTGTGAGCAATGTCAAGTTTCTCAAACTTCTCCGAGAGTCTAGCATGAGCATCCCCAAATTCAATCTTTTCCTTTCTTAGTTTCTTTACCTTAGCAAGAGCATTGTCACGTTCTTTGATGAGCTGAGCAACAACCTCTTCATGGGACTCCTCAATTGACTCGAGTCTCTCTTCCAAGGATACTCGAGCTTCCTCTTCTTCTTCCAAGGCATTCTTCAAGGAGGCTATCTCCAAGGCATCTTCTCTTTCAATTCTACCCTTTTCTTCGAGGAGATCTTGGAATTGGGCAAGTTGACTCATAAGAGCATCAAAATGAAGTTTGTGCTCACCTTGCAAGTTAGTGAAAAAGTTTTCCAAAGCAATAACTTCTTCTTTTATCTTAAGACTAGTATGATCATCCATATCCATATTTATGTTAGTCTTAGAAAATGAATAAATAGAAGATGATACCTCGGACCCTCTTGCCATAAGGCAGGTGACGTTGTTGTTGATGACGTTTTCGTTTGGAGGGTCGAAGAGAGATGATGGGGTAGATGTGGTGGCTATAGTAGCCACCTCACGAGTACTATCTTCATCCTCTTCATCTTCACTTGAAGAGGAATATTCTTCTTGTGCCACCAATACAATCTTGGGTTGCTTCTTGTAAGGGCCATTCTTTTTGATAAATGGCTTCTTTCGAGGTGCCTTGGATTTTTCTTTAAGGATGAGCCTGCCATCATTGTCTTCTCTATTTTGATATGGACACTCAGCCACAAAGTGTAACCTATCTCCACAATTGTAGCATGTTCTTAGTTTTGAGCCATTCTCACTTCTTCCACTTGACCCCTTCTTGCGCTCAAGTTTCGACTTGGCCTTGGCTAGATCCTTCCAAAAGTTCCTTGCATAGAAGGCCATGTACTCACCATGAGCATGCTTGAATTCCTTGGGGCAGCCCATGGAGACACCCTCGAATCCTCTTTCATCCTCATCTTGCTCAACAACATTTGCCTTTAGAGCAACATTGACCCCTTTTTGCATTCCAATGGCTCGGGCACGGGCATCTTCCGCGTTCTTAGATCCAACCTTGAATGATGCCATTTCTTGCATGACTTCATTGGAAGTAATTTGATGGTAGTTGTGTCTACCTTGCAAGCTCTTCAAGTCCGTTGGCTCAAAAGGCATTAGAGCACTCACATATTTCCTTTTTACCCAAGCATCATCAATGTGAGTGGCTCCATGCTTTCTAAATGTTGTTGCAATGCCCTTGAGCCTTCTATACATATCTTCATGGTCTTCACCATCCAACATGTAGAATCCTTCAGCTTCATTGCTAAGGGCATCATACCTATTCCTCATCATGCTTTCATTTCCAATAAAGAGGTCGGTGAGAGCATCCCAAGCTTCTTTAGCAGTGTTGAAATGCTCAATGTGCAACATATCCTTGGGACCCACTCCGAGATGTATCATGTGGAGAACCGTTGCATTCAATTGACTATCCACAACTTCTCTTCTTGTCAAATTGGTGTGATCTTCAATATGAAGACCCTCTTCGATAATCCTCCAAAGATCAATTGACGAACTGCATACATGACACTTCATTAAGAATTGCCATTGATTAAATGAAGATGTAGTAAGTTTGGGTGGATCACCCCTATTGTTTATATGAGGATGTGGGATAGGTGGGTCAGGAGAATATAGGTGAGGAACCTCACTATAGTCCTCCTTACCACTTCCCTTCTTGGAGGCGGAACCATTATGTTTTTCACCTACCACTTCATCTTCCTTAGATCCGGTGTGAGCGTTATCCTTGCATGAAGGAGTGGTAGCCTCAGAGGACGATGGAGATGGGGCTATAGATGATGTGAGGCGAGCAATCATTTGCTGCATCTCCTCCATCTTGGTCTCAAAGAATTTCAACAAGGTTGTTTCCAACGTCTTGAGGTCATCCATTGTGACCTTATCCATAGCCTCATTCCCATTTTCCTTAGTACCCATACTTCTCTTAGGTGGTTAAGCCCGAATAAAGAGCTCGGGCTCTGATACCAATTGAAATGGATTGTATGGGCACCTAGAGGGGGGTGTGTGAATAGGTGCTACTTCAAATTTTAATGCTTCTTCAATTTTAGGCTTGACACAAAAGGCAAATTCTCTAGATATGCTATTATAAAGAATTTCCCTATATGCAAACCTAACTACTAGCAAGTAAAGGTGAGTGAGATAGAGGAACGAGTAAACCGTAGTGGAGCACGCGAAGACACATGATTTGTTTTATCGTAGTTCCTTCCTTGTTAAGGGAAGTACATCTACGTTGGAGGGGTGGGCGGTACTAAGACCACCACACCACAATAGGCCTCACCCTGTTCTCCGATGGATCGCGCCACCAAAGGCCTGATCCACCTTTCCACTATAGGAACCCTTCAATGCGGGAACCGACACCTTTACACAACTAGCGGGACACAACTCCACAACCAAATTGGAGGCTCCCATAATGACAACAAGCTGCCACAAGAACAAGTTATCAATAACAAAACACAAGATCTAGATATTAACGAGAATACTAGATCGGGGATTTCTCCAAGTGAATGGAGAGGAGTTGATGCGCTTGATTCCTGATGATGATGTAGGTTGTCTCCTCCTTCAATTCCCCCAAAGATCGAAGCCTTCGGGTGGTTGAAGTGGGAGATCTAGAGAGAGAGAGCACTTTCAGCACGTCTGGCCTTTTTCGAATGAATCAAGAAGTCTGAACGAAGGGGATGATGGGGCTTTTATACCCCCTGCCCCAACTGAGCCGTTGGAGCCTTTGGGGGCCGGATCATCCGGCCCAAGTGAGGGTCGGATTATCCGGCCTGGGGAAAACTCCGCCCCAGACTCGGATTATCCGGCGAATAATCCGACTCCAGACAGAGCGATGCGCCGAGCCAGCCTTTGTTCGTCTCCTAGGGGCCGGATTATCTGGCCCAAGGTGAGGGCCGGATTATCCAGTCAGGGGAAGAAAATCCGCCCCTATTCGGATTTTCTGGGGGAAAATCCGCCCCCAGTCAGAGCATCGCGCCATGCATGCCCTTGATCGTCGCCTAGGGGCCAGATTATCCGACCCAAGGTGAGGGCCGGATTATCCGGTCAGGGGAGGAAAACCACCCCTTCTCAGATTTTCTAGGGGAAAATCCGCCCCCAGTCAGAGCGACGTGCCATGCCTGCCTTTTCCAAGTGAGTTAGGCCGGATTATCTGGCCCTTGATGGGGGCGGATAATTGATGTGCTCGTCGTTCGACGTAGAGCTCGTTGGGAACCCCAAGAGGAAGGTACGATGAGCACATCAGTAAGTTTTCCCTCAGTTATGAAACCAAGGTTTAATCGAACCAGTAGGAGCAAGGAAACACCCCAAAGGTGTTATTAGCTAAGCTTTGGCAGGGCGCACTACCGGTGCTAGTAGCAACGTGGAGACCTGCACAACACAACCACAGAACTTTGTCCCCAACTTGCGATGAGGTTGTCAATCTCACCGTGTTTTGCGGAAAACAAAGGATTAAACGTATCGAATGGAAAGAAGTAAAAGCTTGCAGAAAGTAAACACAAAGAAGTAAAAGATTGTAGATTGTATGTAAAGAAAAAGGACCGGGATCCATAGTTCACTAGAGGTGGCTCTCCTTAAGATAGATAACATGCTGGGTGAACAAATTACAGCGGGGCAATTGACAAACACAGAGAGAGCAATACATGCATATACTAATCATCTTGACTCCTTTGAGACTTGATTGGGCATTACAACATAATACATAAACCGCCATCCAACTGCATCTATGACTAATAATCCACCTTCAGGTTATCATCCAAACCCCCTCCAGTATTAAGTTGCAAGCAACAGATTATTGCTTTACGAACTGCGTGTAAAGTAAACAATACGATTGTTCTATGAACAAAGGATTGCTGTTTTCTCCCTAGTAGCAACAACACATCTAGTACCTTAGAGATTTCTGTCACTTCCCCAGATTACCAGAGGCATGAACCCACTATCGAGCATAAATACTAACTCTTGGAGTTGCTAGCATCTACTTGGCCAAGATAGCTACTAACAACGGAAAGCATGCAAGATCTCAAATAACAAAGACATGATAGAATCAATAATCAATATGAAATAACATCTCAATATCCATCGGATCCCCGGAAACACAACATGCAGAATTACAAATAGATGATCTTGATCATGAACGGAGCTCACAAGATCTAAACATGAAAGCACAAAGGAGGAGAACCAGCCATCTAGCTACTACATGGATCCGTAGTCCAAGGATGAACTACTCACGCATCACACTGGAGGCTTGCATGGTGATGAAGAAGGCCTCCAGGGTGAATTCCCCTCTCCGGCATGGTGCCGGGAAGAGCTTCAGATCCCTCCCGATCTAATGATGGAGATGACGGCGGCTATAGACTCTTTCATGGAGTTTTGATCGGGTACTTAGGGTTTCGTCCCGAGGGAAATATATAGGCGAAGGAGAGGCCGAGGGGGGTACCGGGAGCAGCCACACCACCCCCTGGCGCGGGCCAGGCCTGGCCGCATGGCCAGGTGGTGTGGTGGCTCCCTGGCCCTTCTCCGTCTCATATTCTGGCACTTGATCACTTCCGAAAAAATAGGCACTTTGGCTTTTGTCCCGTCCAATTCCGAGAATATTCATTTTCTGACTTTCCTAGACCAAAAACAGCAGAAAATAGGCAGCTGGCACTGTGGCTCTTGTTAATAGGTTAGTCCAAGAAATCATATGAAAAGTACACCAAAGTTGGAACAAAACACAAGAAAGTGGATAAAACCAAGCATGGAACATCAAAAATTATAGATACATTTGCAATGTATCAACATCCCCAAGCTTAACTCCTGCTCGTCCTCGAGTAGGTAAGTGATAAAAAGAAAGAATAATTTTTGAGGTGACATGCACCATCAAGGACTTGATCAAAGTATTTGCAAAACATTCAAAGCTGGGATCATAATACTTCAATCATAACATGAAAGACAAAGTTCTAGCAATAAGCAAAGAAACTATGATGCAACATGAAAAGGTACAAACAAAAGATTCATGAATAACAATGCTTTGCAAGACGTTTGTTTGTTTCACATAAAGAAAACATAGCATAATAGTATTCAGCTTGTCCCTCAATAGAGTAGCAAATATAAATGCATAGGACACCTTCAAAGTTCATAAGAGTGACTAGATACAATAGTTTAAAACAAGCAATAACAAGTTATGCATCAATCAACTAGGCTTGGGACAATGCACATAGAACTAAGAATGGCCACTATGCTCTCAAAGTAGGTGCATAAAGGTAGAAGGTGGAGACTCAATATAATGGTGGAAGAAAGGCCTTTTGTAAAAGGAAGTAGGGATTCAAGTCTCATAAAGAGCTTAATGGTACTTCTAGCTTTCATCTCTCATTGCCCCTATCATAAGCATCTTCAAGGTGATTAAGGTTAAAGTGACACAACTAAGAGGATATGCTTGACAAGTTATAAACCGAAATCTCATGCCCCTTACTTACGAAGACCGATCCTCATGCTACTCAACTTCAGTCACGAGTAAGCTCTTGTCATTGTAAGTATATGTGTATCATTAAGAACCACCAACGAGGTACCCCTTGCACATGATACGGGAGCTTTCCCATAATCAAAATGACAAGGCAAGCAGACAATGAGCATCTCAGCGATCTTTTTATTTGCTATTTGCATAGGTTTTTATTGAGGATGCTTCATAGAGTGCTCATTATGGTGATGCTGCAAGTTTCTACCATGACTAGGCATGGCTTAGGCTAGCGGCCCAGGCATTTCTCTAACACACATACAAACTCCATGATCTTACAAGTTCCACTTTTATTTCACACCGCCGGAATCCATAAGCAAGAGAACATGATATCAACGGGGTACAAAGTACAAGTGCAATGTTGAAACCGTTCCCCATGAAACATGGTTCTGCTAATTTCAACTTATAAAGCGCAAGCATATACGCAACAAAGAAGGACCTAATGGTTCAAGTTTATTAGAGGAAAAAAGTAAAGTGTGCCATCAAGTTCGTGAGAGCTTTAATCACTAGTTTTCTCATAACAAGTGGAAGGTAAACAAAAGCATGAATATACTTGGAATAGCATAAGCTAGTAGGTAGGTATGGTGGACTCTTTGGAATAACTTAGTTTAGGGAGTTGGATGCATGAGTGGAACTCATACTTTGTTGTGGAGGCTAGCAAAAGACTGGGAGCGACAAACTAAGAGAGCAATAATGGCCATAATCATGCAGAGCGACAAAACATCATTGATAAAAGCATAAAGTGATACTACAAGTTGAAAAATAAAGGGTCATACAGGCTATGGTGACTTTGGATAGTCATAACATGTTGTGAGCATGCGCCAAGTCAACCCAAATAAAGCATCAAAGGAGAATACCACTATACTATGCTTTAATATGCTAAAACAACACATGATTCATCCAAGGCACATTAAGCAATCTCAATTGTTTATAACAAGTCATGCTACAACAAAGAATACTAATCATAAAGCCAGAACAATATCAAGCATGGCATGAGAAAGCATAGGCCACAGTAAAAAACGGGCTCTTTTTACCACATAAGCATGAACTTTCCTACTCTTTTCCAAACCAAACCAAACTATTTGCAAACCAATGTATGAAAGAGGTGGTCCAACCAATTTATTCAGAAAACTAAGCAAACCAAGAAAACTAAAAACCAAAACAAAAACGAAAAAGAAGACGCTCCAAGAAAAACACAACTGTGCATGAAACAATAAAAATGAAGCGTTTGGAAGAAACCTGAGATTTTTATTGATGAAGAAGGGGATGCCTTGGGCATCCCCAAGCTTTGACGCTTGTACTTCTTGGATATTTCTTGGGGTGACACGCGTGGCATCCCCAAGCTTGAGCTTTAGTCCATCCTTCATCTCATTACTCATTCCTTCCATACACCTGAAAATTTTCCTTCATACAAAACTTCACACACTCTCATTAGCAACATTAGTGCACTCAAGGTAAATAAGTCTCAAGGTTCAGTTCTAACACCAAATAAACTTCCATTAGAACACTAGATACTGTAGCACTTCCCTCAATAAGCTCAATTCCCCAAAAGAACTCAAGAAGGAACCAACAAGAAGCAAATGCAGAAAATGGCAGAAATCTGTCAAAACATACCAGCAGATAAAGACGAATTTTTTAGAAGATCTTCTGTTGCTCAAATCAAAAAGTGTTGAACTAACGAAAGTTATATAACAACCTGGGTCAGAAGGAAAAAAAATTACAGCTCAATCTGACATAGAGAGCTCTCTCACGAATTTTTACGGTGAAGCACAAAAATTCTTTTCGGGACAACAAATTTCCCGATCATTACTTCTCTCTCATTAGAGGTTACTCTTGGCACAAAAAAAAATAAAAAGGATAAGGAGAGTTTATTACAGAGGTAATACCTTCCAATACTCATATAAAACTTTTGGGTTATCTCCCAATAAGTACTTCTCTTTAACGCCTTTAAGTTAGGCATAAGAAGCAAAGAAAAAATCAAGTGTTCTCAAATGATGAAGCATTAAAACCAACTTTCTTGCCCTTACCTCTCTTACTTTTATTCTTAGCCTTGGGGAAAATATGATTGTTCAGTGGAGAAGAAAGGTGCATGGTCCCCTTTCCCACATCTATTATTGCTCCAAGGAGTTCTAATAGGGACCTTCCAAGTGTAATTTGTCCTTTTCCTACACATTCACTAACAAGATAATCAATAGAAATCGTTTTCCCAAGGATCTTTGTAAACACTCCTTCAGCTATTCCAAGAGGTAATATGGTAGTATTATTAGTAAGAGATGTTTATTTTCCTCCCTCAATGAGCCCCCAACTATTTATAGATTTATAAATATCTTTGGGCATAAGGCAAAATTCAGACATGATATCACAGCGAGCTTGAAAAGTTTCAGTGTTCATCTCAATCTTTACTGTAGGGAACCACTTTGATGGTTCAGAGTTTATTGGAACATAATCGTGATGCTCCCTAAGCGTATTATAGCAACTTTCTAATCTAGTAATGCTAGCCTCAAGGGTGTCCAACCTAGCAAATATTTTTGCGAAAGAAATATTAGTTTGGCTAGGCATGTTGTAAGTGAGGATCAATTTCTTTATAGAATTAATAGCATCATCCTCATTACAATGGAGGAAATCTCCTCCCACAATAGCATCTAAGGCATATCTATAGCAAAGAGCAATCGCAAGGTAAAAACTGCTAATGAACAAGCTTTGAGTCATTTTAGGCTCAGTTTTTTCATGTAGGTCGGAGATTCTAGACCAAGCTTCCTTAAAACTTCCCTCAATTCCATGTTTAAAAGTGAAAATCATTTCCTCGGGTGACATAGTGACTGGAGCAAGGCTAGACATAGTGACAACTTAGGATAGGAACTAATTTTTTTGTGTTTTTCAAATAAGAAAGCAAACTAGTAAAACTATTTTTTTGTGTTTTTGATAAAGAAACAAGCAAACAAAGCAAAAAGAAAACTAAGCAAAACAAAAACAACAAAGTAAAGAGATTGGTTATGAGGGACTCCCCTTGTGAAGATGTCCTTGACTCCCCGGCAACGGCGCCAGAAAATCTTGATGTGCTCGTCGTTCGACGTAGAGCTCATTGGGAACCCCAAGAGGAAGGTACGATGAGCACATCAGTAAGTTTTCCCTCAGTTATGAAACCAAGATTTAATCGAACCAGTAGGAGGAAGGAAACACCCCAAAGGTGTTACTAGCTGAGCTTTGGCAGGGCGCACTACCGGTGCTAGTAGCAACGTGGAGACCTGCACAACACAACCACAGAACTTTGTCCCCAACTTGCGATGAGGTTGTCAATCTCACTGTGTTTTGCGGAAAACAAAGGATTAAACGTATCGAATGGAAAGAAGTAAAAGTTTGCAGAAAGTAAACACAAAGCAGTAAAAGATTGTAGATTGTATGTAAAGAAAAAGGACCGGGATCCATAGTTCACTAGAGGTGGCTCTCCTTAAGATATATAACATGCTGGGTGAACAAATTACAGTGGGGCAATTGACAAACACCGAGAGAGCAATACATGCATATACTAATCATCTTGACTCCTTTGAGACTTGATTGGGCATTACAACATAATACATAGACCGCCATCCAACTGCATCTATGACTAATAATCCACCTTCAGGTTATCATCCGAACCCCCTCCAGTATTAAGTTGCAAGCAACAGATTATTGCTTTACGAACTACGTGTAAAGTAAACAATACGATTTTTCTATGAACAAAGGATTGCTGTTTTCTCCCTAGTAGCAACAGCACATCTAGTACCTTAGAGATTTCTGTCACTTCCCCAGATTACCAGAGGCATGAACCCACTATCGAGCATAAATACTAACTCTTGGAGTTGCTAGCATCTACTTGGATAAGATAGTTACTAACAACGGAAAGCATGCAAGATCTCAAATAACAAAGACATGATAGAATCAATAATCAATCTGAAATAGCATCTCAATATCCATCGGATCCCTGCAAACACAACATGCAGAATTACAAATAGATGATCTTGATCATGAACGGAGCTCACAAGATCTAAACATGAAAGCACAAAGGAGGAGAACCAGCCATCTAGCTACTACATGGATCCGTAGTCCAAGGATGAACTACTCACGCATCACACCGGAGGCTTGCATGGTGATGAAGAAGGCCTCCAGGGTGAATTCCCCTCTCCGGCAGGGTGCCGGGAAGAGCTTCAGATCCCTCCCGATCTAGGGATGGAGATGACGGTGGCTACAGACTCTTTCATGGATTTTTGATCGGGTACTTAGGGTTTTCGTCCCAAGGGCAATATATAGGCGGAAGGAGAGGCCAAGGGGGTGCCGGGAGCGGCCACACCACCCCCTGGCATGGGCCAGGCCTAGCCCTGCGGCCAAGTGGTGTGGTGGCTCCCTGGCCCTTCTCCTTCTCGTATTCTAGCACTTGATCACTTCCAGAAAAATAGGCACTTTGGCTTTTGTCCCGTCCAATTCCGAGAATATTCATTTTCTGACTTTCCTAGAACCAAAAACAGCAGAAAACAGGCAGCTGGCACTGTGGCTCTTGTTAATAGGTTAGTCCAAGAAATCATATGAAAAGTACTCCAAAGTTGGAAAAAAACACAAGAAAGTGGATAAAACCAAGCATGGAACATCAAAAATTATAGATACATTTGCAATGTATCAATAATCTAGCCCCCCAAACACAATATCATTCCTTGCACACTTAGTACACATGAGAAAACTCCATGGTATTGTTATCTAACACTCAAAATACAGGGAACCATGAAATGTTCTTTCGAATAGTTTGAATCGATGTAGTATGCGTGGGTAATGAATTTGATGTAGTGTGTGTAATAGTTTTAATGAATGTAGTTGAACACCGTGCTTTATAATTTCTGTGAATAGCCAAGGACAACCTCATGAAAAGAGGGTGGTCTGGCAATGAGCAATGTCAATTCTGTGGATGCCATGAAAATGTAGTCCATCTCCTCTTCAAGTACAAGGGAGCTAGATTTGTAACACGTTGAACTGCCGGACCATTTTGCAGATAGCACAAGACAAAGGAAAAATGGTTCACAACACAAATAGCAGACGCAAAATCTCTACATAAACTATCGTCTGAATTTTATCTGTCTGGGATAAAAAATGCCAGTTAACTAGATTTAACCACGACTAGTAATTGAAGGAAATAGATACTTGATAGTATTTGTTTACAACAGTAGTACTTCCATACAAAAGGGTCTTATACCTGCACAAAAGTGGGCTAAACTTCCTACTAGATTAAGAACAATTCGTCAGCATTTCATCTACAAAAGCCATTCTCCAGTCTAAACTTAACTATTCTACACTGAAGAAACTGCAGATCTCCACCAGAAAAGTTGGCTGGCCAATTGACCTGAGAGGACGTAAGTTATTTGATCATTTAACCAAAACTGATCTATTGCCATCCTGCCAAAATACAAGAAATCGGCATTGTTCATGCACGACCGCTTTGCATGTGCCAGTCCCGGTTCAGTTGGAACATCCATGCCACCGCAACAATTTCTTCGAAACTGAAATCCGGCATCTTCTTTTTGGGATCATAGGTTCGTGTGAACTGGAACCTGAATTCCGACGCTGAGCTGATGCCCGCCGCCGGCTCCAGCTGTCGAACAATCCAACATGCTGAGTGTAGACGCTTGGTCGCCGCCACGGTATGGCCTCCGATGGTGCGTTGGATGGAGTGCTTTGCAAAGACGGCGTGTTCCTAGCCTCCCCCACTGCGGTAAGGTAGCCCGCACCGAAGCATGGACGCGCGAGTTCCTAGACCTTGGCGCTGCCCTGTTCGAGGGTGTGTACCCTCAGTGGCATGCTCTCATGAACGATTTGATACGTACCTTGTTCCCTCTGCCTAGAGCATGCCCTAATGCCGCCGCGTGATTTCTCCATATCGCTCTCTTGGCCCTACTTGCCGCATCCGACACTGATGACGCCGGCGCCGCCGCCGTGGATGATTCGGCACATTCGGCAAAATCATCTGCCTTGTAGGGCAATGGGAGACCAGCCTTGAAGTAGAAATTCATGGCCTGCCTTAGAGGGGCTAAATACCCCAGTTTCAGCGGCTATTACGGTGGTGGCGACTACTTAGGCGGGGCCATGTTACCCTAGGTGGTGCGGCATGGAGGAGCTGCACAAGGTGAACTGTGGTTTGTCGGAGAAGGGGAGTGACAGACTGACAGTAGGTTTGGACTACTGGCACGCGTGAAAATAATCATGTCCCATTTCCTTAGAGGGTAATAATTCGACACTCGTTGCATTAACCGCTCAATCTTTATTTCCCTTCTCAGCATAAGAGTGCAAACATATTAAAAAGATCGGTCGTGTCTATCCACCTCATCGGGCAATGTACGAGGATAGGTAAGAGATCGGGTTTCATTTTAGAAATATTGACGACTATGCCCTTAGGTTTATACGATACAATTTCTATGCCACTATGTACCGTCGAATTGTAGCAACACCATCAGAAACAGGGGATGACGACGTGGCATGTTTTCTTTTTTAAAGGGCATCATAAACAGGGGAAGGTGATGTGGCATGTTTTCTGACTGGTGGGCCCATATCCTCCACCTTCGACGGTGCGCATCCCAAGTTCGAGGGCTAGTGCCACCCACCAACACATTATTGTGCATTTTCCATGTTTTGTCGCAACCAGCTCCGCTCCTCTGCTCCTGCCACCGCCACTCTGTTCAGTCATGCACCGCTCTCGTCCTCCCCTTGGGCCGTCGTCCTCCCACCCTCCCCTCCCTGTCATCCCCTCACGTCCCTTCCCCTCCCTCCCTGTCCTGTCTCCTTGCCGCTGTCCACCGCCCAGGTGTGTCTGGAACGAAAACCGAGAGTCGGCCATTGGGTTAGGCACCCAATGACGCTGGTGATCCGGATCCCACTCGGAGATGGATCCTGTGAGGCTTGAGAACACGGAGATGGGTCCTGTGTGGCTAGAGAGCACGGAATCTCCTTCAAGTCTGGAGAACACATAGGAGAGTGAAACATGAGAAGAGGAAGCGAGATGCAGAGCTTTGGAGGTATGGAGCCCGGAGAAGGTGCCGTACGTCCCCATTGAAGGGCAAGAACTGTGATTCCTTTTCTTCATACCCCAATTAGCGTTTCTAGTCCCGTGGTGATGGCAAGGATATGTGTTGGTAACCACAAGACGTATGTACAGCTTGTCCTTGAGCATGATGCTTTGTCAAGCGAGCATGAAGACACTGAAATGTGTGGCGGTGCAGATGATGATGAGAAAGCATATCCAGACGTGGCTACTGACCCTAATAGGATGGAGAGTAGGGAATATTTGGTTGATTCGAACTTTGAGCCTGACTATGGGACTGATGAGGAAGGGGAATGTGAAGATGTGGATATGGGATGTAGATACGATGACGAAGACGAGGATAGGCCAGTGATACACTTTGACAGGGACAATCCTACAATTGATGAGGGGACTGTCTTTGAGAATGTGGAGGACTACAGATATGCAGTTGCAACCTATGCAATTAGAGTTGGGTTTGAATTTATCATTGAAAAGAGCGACCAAAAGAGATTTAGGATGCATTGTAGGGAAAGTAATGTGTGTAAATGGAGATTACATGCATCTCCAATGCGGGGTGGACACCCATTTCAGGCTGCAATAGCTGCATTTAGTTTTAGTCTTTCTCATATTTATTCTACTAATAATTAGCTCTAAATTATTTGGGTTCTTATCAGATGCATATCAAAGTAAACACGAAGAAACACAACTACCCTAATACTTCAAGTGATAAAATTAGACCGACGACTACCGAGTGGATTGCTGCTACTGTACTTGACTGGGTGAGGCAGGATCATAACATTGGACCTGCTGAACTCAGAGCAAAGATTAGCAAAAACTTTAACATTCTGATTCCTTACCACAGAGTCTTTGATGGGAAGGATATGGCTTTAGACTTCATTCAAGGCAAGTGGAATGACAGTTTTCACATGTTGTATAGTTTAAAAGCTCTGGTAGAGAAAACATCACCTGGTAGTGTTGTTGACATCGATTATGAGGTTGTGAAAGGAAGAGAAAAGGTCTCGAGGGGGGTCAGGTATAAGCAGGCAGATAAGAAATGCTTTAGGAGATGTTTTGTCTGCTTGAAGGCTTACTGGAAGGGGTTCCTAGACGGCAGCATGCCATACTTGGCAATAGGCGCAACTCCTTTAGAAGGGAAGTTCAAGGGACATGTTGCTTCTGCTTGTGCTTTGGACGCGCATAATTGGCTTCTACCCATAGCTTATGCTGTTCTTGAGGGTGAATCAAATTAAAGCTGGACATGGTTCATAAAGAGACTATGGGCAGTAATTGGTCACCCTGAAGGCTTGGTGATACACACCGGTGCATGCAAGGGTCTTGAGAATGCTGTTGATGCTGTGTTTCCTAGGGTTGAGCATAGGGAATGCATGTGGCACCTTGCTACTAACTTCACGAAGAAGTTCAAAGAAAGATCTTTGAAGAGGACTTGTGGCGATCAACATACACACACACCCCAAGCACGCATGCTACTTACTTGCAAAACATGTATGTAGTGCCAAAGGTGAAAAAATACCTTGAAGAACATCACACCAAGCTATGGGCCAGAAGCAAGTTTGGTGAGTTAAGCAAGGTGGATTTTGTTTGCAATAATTTGGCAGAGAGTTTCAATGATAAGATTTTGGGCATGAAGACACTTGGAATTGTTATTTTGTTGGATGCAATAAGACAATGCATAATGGTGAAGATAGATTTAAGGCAAAGAATTTGTGCAAGAATTTTTTAGGCCATAAAATAGTTCCAAAGGTGGTTATGTTACTAAATGCAAGAACCAGGGCAATGAGAATGATAAAGATGAGGATGGTCAAAAGTTTCAGAACATTGGCTGAGGTTTATGCAGAATACAAGCATGGAAGTGAACGGAGGTACACTGTAGACATTGGAAACAAGACTTGTTCATGCAGGCAGTGGCAGATTACTGGTCTGCCATGTCACCATGCAATGTACTTCATCTTAAAGTTTAGAGGTAGCGGAGCTGAAATAGAGAACTATGTTGACAACTATTTCTCTGTGGACAAGTTTGCTGCAACTTATGCAGAAAATGTACCACCTATGGCTAATGAAAATGATTAGGAGATTGTTGATCCAGGGTTCAAACTTCAATCACTAGTTCTTAGGAGGCCACCTAGGAGGCCTAGAAAGCTAAGGATCGAAGCCTCCACCGATAAAGGTTCAAGGCTGGGAGCTAGGAAAAGTAAATGCAAATATTGTGGAGGATTCGGCCATATCAAGAGGTTGTGCAAAAACCCAGTTACACATGATCTTGTCCCGGTTCACACCCTAGTGGTAGAAAATGAGGCTTCTCAGCCCGAACTAGAGGAAGATCAGCGCGAAGACGAAGAACTTGAGGAAGTGCAGCAGGTGGAGGAAAATGGTGATGAGCACTCAGAGGAAAACATAGGTAAGCAGCAAATTTATGAAGAAGTGGATGTGCCGTCAATAAAAGGGTGTGAAAATAAACAAAGGGGTAAGCGGAACGGGGAGGAAAGGGCAAATAATGGAGGTGTATTACAATATGAAGAAGTTGCAGGGGTGATTGAGGATGTTCTTGAGGATCTTTTGGCTAACTGTAGGAGAAAATAATAAACCCTTCCCAATTTCATCTTTGTACGATTCTCCAGATGAAAGGTAAGCTTAAAAATTGTTTTATTTGCCATTTTATCATATTTTTCATCCTCATCAACTGTTGCTTAATGCAGCGTGGGCTAGCAGACTAATAAGAGGAGCAAAAATATGCGGGCATAGTAACGTCGTATGTTGAATTATATCATTGAAACTAAACTAGACGTGTCATCTTTACTTATAACTGGCACGTGCAACGTGTCTGTGATGGGGTCATGTGGACCAGATTGCAATTTTTTAAATATTATTACATTATTTTTTTACCTGCGTATGGACACAGCTACTAGTTCCCATCTCCCTTGGATTCCCATCTCCTCTAGCGCACTCTAGAATTATGGCTGTGCCATCAAGTGCTGGTAGCAGAGTCAGCATATTGTCCCATCAGATGTGAATGCAATAACTTTGTTTGTTCAGAAATTGACGACTTTTGATTAGTTTGAAAGAAAGAGAAACCTAAAACATGGCCAATATATGCCATCAGAAACTATTCCTAATAAATATTAATACTCCCTCCGTCTAGAACTAAGTGACTTGAATTTGTGTAGATTCGTATGTATCTAGACATGTTTTGGGTATAGATACATTTAAATATCTAAAAAAACTAAGTCAGTTATATCTGGACAGAAGTAGTACACTATTACAACACGCTCGACCCCTTCTCCTCTGGCACACTCCAAATTATGGTTGTACCATCAAGTGCTGGGAGCAGAGTCGGTGTATTATCCCATCTGATATGCCAGGAACGCGCGGAATTTATTTTCAGGATCAGACGAGTTTTGACTAGTTTCAAAGACAAAGACACCTAAAACATGGCCAACATATATAGATTATGAGGCTAATGACTATGACTCAAGTGACCCGGATCCAAAGAGGGCATTAAGATATCGTACATAGATTTAATTTATGCTTAAGTGACCCTAATCGACTATGATGCTCATGCAGTCTCCATCATCGACGATGTTGTCCGTGTCGCCGTCAGCCTCCTTCGCGTCGGAATCGATGTCGATGTTCCCGGCATCGTTCCTCCTCCTCATGGATTCTTCACGGCGCGCCGCATCGATAACGATGGAGGTCATATGCCTAGGCACTGCCCAGAAGCACTGCCTCCCTTCGAAGTTGCGCAGATCCAGGTGGATCTCCCGCCGGTGGGTTCCGCATAGCTCAATCAACGCCACCCGCTCCTTCTTGAACAGCTTTCGCCAGTACGCACTCGTGCGCGAGTATCGTGCCATTGCCGTCTTCTGCTCCGGCAGCTAGCGGCGGCGCTCCTCGATCTGCCTCGCTACCGCGTTGTCGCGCAAGAGTGGCACGACAGGAACCCCGTCGTAGCTGAGCTCAAAGCCGGTCGGAAGCCTCGCGAACGACAGCGCGTGTATGTCGTAGTGGGAAAACATCTGAGCCTCGTGCAAGCTGAGTTTGGGCCTCTCCCTCTCCATGGCGATGAAGGAACAGGATCTGAGCTTCAACCCCGAGGTTAAGGGGATAAGGGAAAGGACGTAGGCCCAGTCATGGATGCCGCTGCCAATCAGTTTGCAGAACAGACTTCTCGCGGATCACCCTCACAAAGGACATCCTTATCGTCCACGCACCCCGATCCAACGGCGCCTAACAATCGGAGATCGGGTCTTCTAGAAGCCCGGAGCGGTTGCTGGTTAGCTCTGCATACCGATTGTTTATGGCCAACAGCTGTCATTGAAAAGATTACGTGCAAATGACTCTGGTGGATCCATATGTGGTTTGTGAAAAGAACACACATGCACTGAACTCTGGTGGATCCATATGTAGTTTGTGAGAAGAACACACATGCAATGACACTTGTGGATCCATATGTGGTTTGTGAAAAGAACACACATGAAATGAGTCTAGATGTGGCTAATGAAATAATACACATTTCAATGACTCTGGTGGATTAATATGTGGTTTGTGAAAAGAACAAACATGCAATGAACTCTGGTGGATCCATATGTGGTTTGTGAAAAGAACACGCATGCAATGGCTCTGGTTGTGGTTAATGAAAAGAACACACATCCAATGACACTGGTGGATCCATATGTGGTTAATGAAAAGAACACACATGCAATGACACTCGTGGATCCATAGGTGGTTTGTGAAAAGAACACACATGCAATGACTCTAGCTATGGTTTGTGAAAAGAACATACATGGATTGACTCTGGTGGATCCATATGTGGTTTGTGAAAAGAACAAACATGCAATGACTCTAGTTGTGGTTAATGAAAAGAACACACAAGCAATGACACTAGGGGATCCATATGTGGTTAATGGAAAGAACACACATGCAATGACTCTAGCTGTGGATAATAAAAATAACACACATGCAATGACACTAGTGGATCCATAGGTGGTTTGTGAAAAGAACAAACATGCAATGAACTCTAGCTGTGGTTAATGAAAAGAACACACATGCAATGACACTGGTGGAACCATAGGTGATTTGTGAAAATAACATACATGCAATGAACTCTGATGCATCCATATATGGATGTGAAAAGAACATACATGCAATGAACTCTAGTGGATCCATATGTGGTTTGTGCAAAGAACAGACATGCAATGACACTGGTGGATCCATGTGGTTTGTGAAAAGAACACACATGTAATGACTCTAGTTGTGGTTAATGAAAAGAACACAATGCAACGACTCTAGTGGATCCATATGTGGTTTGTGAAAAGAACGCACATGCAATGACACTGGTGGATCCATAGGTGGTTTGTGAAAAGAACACACATGCAATGAACTCTGGCGGATCCATATGTGGTCTGTGAAAAGAACATACATGCAATGACACTGGTGGATCCATAGGTGGTTTGTGAAAAAAACACATGCAATGAACTCTAGTGGATCCAGATGTGGTTTGTCAAAAGAAAATACATGCAATGGCTGTTGTGGTTAATGAAAATAACACACATGCAATGACACTGGTGGATCCATAGGTGGTTTCTGAAAAGAACACACATGCAATGACTCTACTGTGGTTTGTGAAAAGAACATACGTGCAATGACTATGGTGGATCCATATGTGGTTTGTGAATAGAACACACATGCAATGACTCTAGCCGTGGTCTATGAAAAGAACACACATGCAATGACACTAGAGGATCCATATGTGGTTTGTGAAAAGAACACACATGTAATGACTCTAACTGTGGATAATGAAAAGAACACACAAGCAATGACTATGGTGGATCCATATGTGGTATGTGAAAAGAACAGACATGCAATGACACAGGTTGATCCATGTGTGGTTTGTGAAAATACCACATATGCAATGACACTGGTGAATCCATGTGTGGTTTGTGAAAATAACACACATGTAATGACACTAGTGGATCCATAGGTGGTTTGTGAAAAGAACACACATGCAATGACTCTTGCTTTGGTTTGTGAAAAGAACAGACATGCAATGACTATGGTAGATCCATATGTGGTTTGTGAAACAAACGCACATGCAATGACTCTAGCTGTGGTATGTGAAAAGAACACACATGCAATGACACTAGTGGATCCGTAGGTGGTTTGTGAAAAGAACACACATGCAATAAACTCTAGTGGATTCATATGTGGTCTGTGAAAAGAACACACATGCTATGACACTAGTGGATCCATAGGTGGTCTGTGAAAAGAACACACATGTAGTGACTCTAGCTGTGGTCTGTGAAAAGAACACACATGAAGTGACACTAGTGGATTCATGTGTGGTTTGTGAAAATAACACGCATGCTATGAACTCTGGTGGATCCATATGTGGTTTGTGAAAAGAACATACATGCAATGACTCTAGTTGTGGTTAATGAAAAGAACACACATGCAATGACACTAGGGGATCCAGAGGTGGTTTGTGAAAAGAACACACATGCAATGAATCGAGCTGTGGATAATGAAAAGAACACACATGCAATGACACTAGTGGATCCGTAGGTGGTATGTGAAAAGAACAGACATGCAATGAACTCTAGTTGTGGTTAATGAAAAGAACACACATGCAATGACACTAGTGGATCCATAGGTGGTTTGTGAAAATAACACACAAGCAATGAACTCTGGTGGATCCATATGTGGTGTGTGAAAAGAATAGACATGCAATGAACTCTGGTGGATCCATATGTGGTTTTTGAAATGAACAGACATGCAATAACACTGGTGTATCCATGTGGTTTGTGAAAAGAACACACATGCAATGACACTAGTTGTGGTTAATGAAAAGAACACACATGCAATGACTCTGGTGGATCCATATGTGGTTTGTGAAAAGAACACACATGCAATGACACTAGTGGATCCATAGGTGGTTTGTGAAAAGAACACACATGTAATGAACTCTAGTGGATCCATATGTTGTCTGTGAAAAGAACACACATGCAAGGACACTGGTGGATCCATAGGTGGTTTGTGAAAACAACACACATGTAATGAACTCTGGTGGATCCATATGTGGTCTGTGAAAAGAACACACATGCAATGAACTCTGGTGGATCCATATGTGGTCTGTGAAAAGAACAAACATGCAATGACACTAGTGGATCCATGTGTGGTCTGTGAAAATAACACACATGTAATGACACTGGTGGATCCATGTCTGGTTTGTGAAAATAACACAGATGCAATGACACTGGTGGATCCATATGTGATTTGTGAAAAGAACACACATGCAATGACTCTTTTTGTCGTTTGTGAAAAGAACAGACATGCAATGCCTATGGTGGATCCATATGTGGTTTGTGAAAAGAACACACATGCAATGACTCTAGCTGTGGTATGTGAAAAGAACACACATGCAATGACACTGGTGGATCCATAAGTGGTTTGTAAAAAGAACACACATGCAATGAACTCTGGTGGATCCATATGTGGTCTGTGAAAAGAACACACATGCAATGACACGGGTGGATCCATAGGTAGTGTGTGAAAAGACCACACATGTAATGACTCTAGCTGTGGTCTGTGAAAAGAACACACATACAATAACACTGGTGGATCCATGTGTGGTTTGTGAAAATAACACACATGCAATGAACTCTGGTGGATCCGTATGTGGTTTGTCAAAAGTAAATACATGCAATGGCTGTTGTGGTTAATGAAAAGAACACACATGCAATGACACTGGTGGATCCATAGGTGGTTTCTGAAAAGAACACACATGCAATGACTCTACTGTGGTTTGTGAAAAGAACATACATGCAATGACTATGGTGGATCCATATGTAGTTTGTGAAAAGAACACACATGCAATGACTCTAGCCGTGGTCTATGAAAAGAACACACATGCAATGACACTAGAGGATCCATATGTGGTTTGTGAAAAGAACACACATGCAATGACTCTAACTGTGGATAATGAAAAGAACACACATGCAATGACTATGGTGGATCCATAAGTGGTCTATGAAAAGAACAGACATGCAATGAATTCTAGCTGTGGTGAATGAAAAGAACACACATGCAATGACACTTGTGGATCCATCACTAGTAGGAAAAGGCTTATCCACATGGGTCATATTAGTGGCGCACCTCTAAATGGTGCCCCATGGATATTTATCTGTGGCGCACACGAGAAAAAATGCGCCACTGACCTGTACTTAATCGTGGCGCACGCTCGGAATGGTGCGCCACACATATGTGGGCCTAGAGCTGGTGGCTGACCCCGTCCATGGGCGGCATACCCGTGGCGCACGGAATTGGCATGCGCCATAGATAAGTTAGGTATCAGTGGCGCACGCTTTTTTGGTGCGCCACGGATATGTGTGGTTCCACGATTCGAAAAGTTGGCAGATTATCAGTGGCGCATGGAGTTAGGGTGCGCCACTGACCTCAAATACCCGTGGCGCATCAAAAAGTGGTGCCCCACTGATAACTTTTCAAAATTCTACTCCCCCCGTGGACCGCCTTTTTAGGTTTGCAAAAAATAAAATAAAATGATAAATACTTCAAAAAATAAAATCCTTTCATATGTAGGTAGGTAATGTGATGTATTTTCTAGGAAAATTAACAAATATGATTTTCAACTTGTTTTGCCAAAAAGGTAATGGCATGGTAAAACGGCCATAACTTTTGCATACGATGTCGAAAAAATGTATAATATATCAAAACGACGACCACGAAATTTTTTCTGCAGAAAAAAATCGAAAAGAGGAAAACGATATGGCAAAAGAAGATTTTTTCTGCAGAAAAAAAATTGAGGCAACTTATCTATGGCGCACCCCATAGTGGTGTGCCACAGATAACAAGGGCGGGAATTGAAATTTGAATCGCCACCACGCCCAGCTACCCCTTCTCCTTATATTCTCCTACACCTCCTCCTTTCCCTCCCATTCTCCTCCGAATCCTCTCCTCTTCCTCTTCCGCTTCCACCTCCTCCTTCCCCTCTTCTCATCCCCTTCGCTTCTCCTCCCCTTCTCCTCCCCTTCTCCTTCCCCTTCTCCTCCACCTCTCCACTTTCCGTCCACTTCACCATCCTCGAGCTCCTCTTTGACCACCACCGACGCCGTCCTCAAGCTCCTCTCCAACCACCATCGATGCCGTCCTCGAGCTCCTCTCCAGCCACCACCAACGCCATCCGCGAGCTCTTCTCCGACCATAGCCACAACCTCCTCGAGCTCATCTACGGCCACGACCCGCTCGACCTTCTCTCCGACCACGACCTCCTCGAGCTCCTCTGCAACTAGCAGTAAGGCGACACGGATGGCGATGGCAGATCCAGATCTAGTTTTAGAGGCGCACCATAACCACATGCGCCACGGATAATTTTGAGATATCCCGCCTTTTTTTCAAATTTTGAAATCGATATCAGTGGTGCACCATATCGCGGTGCGCCATGGATAAAAATTATCAGTGGCGTAATATCAGTGGTGCACGGCCCGTGCGCCACTGACCTCTTTTTTGGTGCGCCACTAATAGCACTTTTCCTACTAGTGCATAGGTGGTTTGTGAAAATAACACACATGCAATGAACTCTGGTGGATCCATATGTGGTCTGTGAAAAGAACAGACATGCAATGAACTCTGGTGGATCCATATGTGGTTTGTGAAAAGAACAGACATGCAATGACACTGGTGGATCCATGTGGTTTGCGAAGAGAATGAATCTAGTTGTGGTTAATGAATAGAACACACATATAATGACTCTAGTGGATCCATATGTGGTTTGTGAAAAGAACACACATGCAATGACACTGGTGGATCCATAGGTGGTTTGTGAAAAGAATACACATGCAATGAACTCTGGTGGATCCATATGTGGTCTGTGAAAAGAACACACATGCAATGACACTGGTGGATCCATAGGTGGTTTGTGAAAAGAACACACATGCAATGAACTATGGTGGATCCATATGTGGTCTATGAAAAGAACACACATGCAATGAACTATGGTGGATCCATATGTGGTCTATGAAAAGAACAGACATGCAATGACACTGGTGGATCCATGTGTGGTATGTGAAAATAACACACACGCAATGACACTGGTGGATCCATGTGTGGTTTGTGAAAATAACACACATGCAACGACACTGGTGGATCCAAATGTGGTATGTGAAAAGAACACACATGCATTGACATTGGTGGATCCATAGGTGGTTTGTGAAAAGAACACACATACATTGAACTATGGTGGATCCATATGTGGTTTGTGAAAAGAACACACTTGCAATGACATTGGTGGATCCATAGGTGGTCTGTGAAAAGAACACACATGCAATGACTCGAGTTGTGGTCTATGAAAAGAACACACATGCAATGACACTGGTGGATCCATGTGTGGTTTGTGAAAATAAAACACATGCAATGAACTCTAGTGGATCCATATGTGGTTTGTGAAAAGAACATACATGCAATGACTCTAGTTGTGGTTAATGAAAATAACACACATGCAATGACACTGGTGGATCCATAGGTGGTTTGTGAAAAGAACACACATGCAATGACTCTAGTTGTGGTTTGTGAAAAGAAGATACAAGCAATGACTCTAGTGGATCCATATGTGGTTTGCGAAAAGAACACACATGCAATGACACTAGTGGATCCATATGTGGTCTGTGAAAAGAACACGCATGCAATGAACTTTGGTGGATCCATATGTGGTCTGTGAAAAGAACACACATGCAATGACACTGGTGGATCCATAGGTGGTTTGTGAAAAGAACACACATGCAATGAACTCTGGTGGATCCATATGTGGTGTGTGAAAAGAACACACATGCAATGAACTCCGGTGGATCCATATGTGGTTTGTGAAAAGAACAGACATGCAATGACACTGGCGGATTCATGTGTGGTCTGTGAAAACAACACACATGCAATGAAACTGGTGGATCCATGTGTGGTGTGTGAAAATAACACACATGCAATGACACTGGTGGATCCATATGTGGTCTGTGAAAAGAACACACATGCAATGCCACTGGTGGAATAGGTGGTTTGTGAAAAGAACACACATGCAATGAACTCTGGTGGATCCATATGTAGTCTGTGAAAAGAACACACATGCAATGACACTGGTGGATCCATAGGTGGTCTGTGAAAAGAACACACATGCAATGACTTAGTTGTGGTCTGTGAAAAGAACACACATGCAATGACATTGGTGGATCCATTTGTGGTTTGTGAAAATAACACACATTCAATGAACTCTGGTGGATCCATATGTGGTTTGTGAAAAGAACATACATGCAATGACTCTAGTGTGGTTAATGATTATAACACACATGCAATGACACTGGTGGATCCATAGGTGGTTTGTGAAAAGAACACACATGCAATGACTCTAGCTATGGTTTGTGAAAAGAAGAGACAAGCACTGACTCTGGTGGATCCATATGTGGTTTGTGAAAAGAAAAGACATGCAATGACTCTAGCTGTGGTCTGTGAAAAGAACACACATGCAATGACACTAGGTGATCCATAGGTGGTTTGTGAAAAGAACACACATGCAATGACTCTAGCTGTGGATAATGAAAAGAACACACATGCAATGCCACTGGTGGATCCATAGGTGGTATGTGAGAAGAACATACATGCAATGAACTCTAGCTATGGTTAATGAAAAGAACACATGTGCAATGACACTGGTGGATCCATAGGTGGTTTGTGAAAATAAGACACATGCAATGAACTCTGGTGGATCCATATGTGGTCTGTGAAAAGAATAGACATGCAATGAACTCTGGTGGATCCATATGTGGTTTGTGAAATGAACAGACATGCAATAACACTGGTGGATCCATGTGGTTTATGAAAAGAACACACATGCAATGACTCTAGTTGTGGTTAATGAAAGGAACACGCATGCAATGACTCTGGTGGATCCATATGTGGTTTGACAAAAGAACACAAATGCAATGACACTGGTGGATCCATAGGTGGTTTGTGAAAAGAACACACATGCAATGAACTCTGGTGGATCCATATGTGGTCTGTGAAAAGAACACACATGCAATGACACTGGTGGATCCATAGGTGGCTTGTGAAAAGAACACACATGTAATGAACTCTAGTGGATCCATATGTGGTTTGTGAAAAGAACACACATGCAATGAACTCTGGTGGATCCATATGTGGTCTGTGAAAAGAACAAACATGCAATTACACTGGTGGATCCATGTGTGGTATGTGAAAATAACACACATGAAATGACACTGGTGGATCCATGTGTGGTTTGTGAAAATAACACACATGCAATGACACTGGTGGATCCATATGTGGTTTGTGAAAAGAACACACATGCAATGACTCTTGCTGTGGTTTGTGAAAAGAACAGACATGCAATAACTATGGTGGATCCATATGTGGTTTGTGAAAAGAACACACATGCAATGACTCTAGCTGTGGTCTGTGAAAAGAACACACATGCAATGACACTGGTGGATCCATAAGTGGTTTGTGAAAAGAACACACATGCAATGAACTCTGGTGGATCCATATGTGGTCTGTGAAAAGAACACACATGCAATGACATGGGTGGATCCATAGGTGATGTGTGAAAAGAACACACATGTAATGACTCTAGATGTGGTATGTGAAAAGAACACACATATAATAACACTGGTGGATCCATGTGTGGTTTGTGAAAATAACACACATGCAATGAACTCTGGTGGATCCATATGTGGTTTGTGAAAAGAACATACATGCAATGACTGTTGCGGTCAATGAAAAGAACACACATGCAATGACACTGGTGGATCGATAGGTGGTTTGTGAAAAGAACAGACATGCAATGACTCTAGCTGTGGTTTGTGAAAAGAACAGACATGCAATGACTATGGTGGATCCATATGTGGTTTGTGAAAAGAACACACATGCAATGACTCTAGCTATAGTCTGTGAAAAGAACACACATGCAATGACACTAGAGAATCCATATGTGGTTTGTGAAAAGAACACACATGCAATAACTCTAATTATGAATAATGAAAAGAACACACATGCAATGACATTGGTGGATCCATAGGTGGTTTGTGAAAAGAACAGACATGCAATGAACTCTAGTTGTGGTTAATGAAAAGGACACACATGCAATGACATTGATGGATCCATCACTAGTAGGAAAAGGCTTATCCACAGGGGTCATATCAGTGGCGCACCTCTAAATGGTGCCCCACAGATATTTATCCGTGGCGCACAAGGGAAATGACGCGCCACTGACCTGTACTTACTCGTGGCGCACGCTCGGAACGGTGCGCCACACGGATGTGGGCCCAGTGCTAGTGGCTGACCCCGTCCATGGGCGGCATACCCGTGGCGCACGGAATTGGCGTGTGCCACAGATAAGTTAGGTATCAGTGGCGCACGCTTTTTTGGTGCGCCCCGGATATGTGTGGTCCCACGATTCAAAAAGTTGGCAGAGTATCAGTGGCACATGGAGCTGGGGTGCGCCACTAACCTCAAATACCCGTGGCGCATCAAAAAGTGGTGCCCCACTGATAAGTTTTCAAAATTCTGCTCCCCCCGTGGATCGCCTTTTTAGGTTTGCAAAAAATAAAATAAGATGATAAATACTTCAAAAAATAAAATCCTTCATATGTAGGTAGGTAATGTGATGTATTTTCTAGGAAAATTAACAAATATGATTTTCAACATGTTTTGCAAAAAAGTCATGGCGCGGTAAAACGGCCATAACTTTTGCATACGATGTCGAAAAAATATGTATAATATATCAAAACGATGAGCACGAAATTTTTTCTGCAGATTTTTTTTCGGAAAGAGTAAAAAGATATGGCAAAAGAAGATTTTTTCTGTAGAAATAAAATTGAGGCGACTTATCTATGGCGCACCCCATAGTGGTGCGCCACAGATAACAAGGGCGGGAATTGAAATTTGAATCGCCACCCCGCCCACCTACCCCTTATCCTTATATTCTCCTACACCTCCTCCTTTCCCTCCCATTCTCCTCCGAATCCTCTCCTCTTCCTCTTCCTGTTCCACCTCCTCCTCCCCCTCTTCTCATCCCCTTCTCTTCTCCTCCCCTTCTCCTTCCCCTCCCCACTTTCCGGCCACTTGACCATCCTAGAGCTCCTCTCCGACCACCACCGACGCCGTCCTCGAGCTCCTCTCCGACCACAACCGATGTCGTCCTCAAGCTCCTCTCTAGCCACCACCGACGCCATCCGCGAGCTCTTCTCCGACCATAGCCACAGCCTCCTCGAGCTCATCTATGGCCACGACCCGCTCGACGTCCTCTCCGACCACGACCTCCTCGAGCTCTTCTCCAACTAAGAGCGAGGCGACACTGACGGCGGTGGCAGATCCAGATCTAGTTTTTTTTTGAAATTTGAAAATCTTATTAGTAGTGCACCATAACCACACGTGCCACGGATAATTTTGAGATATCCCGCCTTTTTTTCAAATTTTGAATTCGATAGCAGTGGTGCACCATATCGCGGTGCGCCACAGATATGTGGCTTATCCGTGGCGCACACCTGGGTGCGCCACGATTAAAAAATATCAGTGGCACACGGCCCATGCGCCACTGACCTCTTTTTTGGTGCACCACTGATAGCACTTTTCCTTTTAGTGCATAGGTGGTTTGTGAAAATAACACACCTGCAATGAACTCTAGTGGATCCATATGTGGTCTGTGAAAAGAACAGACATGCAATGAACTCTGGTGGATCCATATGTGGTTTGTGAAAAGAACAGACATGCAATGACACTGGTGGATCCATGTGGTTTGTGAAAAGAACATGCAATGAATCTAGTTGTGGTTAATGAATAGAACACACATGCAATGAATCTAGTGGATCCATATGTGGTTTTTGAAAAGAACACACATGCAATGACACTAGTGGATCCATAGGTGGTTTGTGAAAAGAGCACACATGCAATGAACTCTGGTGGATCAATATGTGGTCTGTGAAAAGAACAAACATGCAATGCCAATGGTGGATCCATGTGTGGTTTGTGAAAAGAACACACATGCAATGACACTGGTGGATCCATAGGTGGTTTGTGAAAAGAACACACATGCAATGAACTCTGGTGGATCCATATGTGGTCTGTGAAAAGAACACATATGCAATGAACTCTGCTGGATCCATATGTGGTCTGTGAAAAGAACACACATGCAATGACACAGGTGGATCCATAGGTGGTTTGTGAAAAGAACACACATGCAATGAACTCTGCTGGATCCATAGGTGGTTTGTGAAAAGAACACACATGCAATGAACTCTGGTGGATCCATATGTGGTCTATGAAAAGAACACACATGCAATGAACTCTGCTGGATCCATATGTGGTCTGTGAAAAGAACACACATGCAATGACACATGTGGATCTATAGGTGGTGTGTGAAAAGAACACACATGAAATGACTCTAGCTGTGGTATGTGAAAAGAACAAACATACAATAACACTGGTGGATCCATGTGTGGTTTGTGAAAATAACACACATAGAGAGGTGTTTCAATACCATGAAAACTTATACAACCATATTTTCCTCTCTCATAATAATTTTCATTAGCCTCATGAATAAACCCAACAATATAATTATCACATAAAGCATGCTTTTCATGTTCTACAAAAACATAATTTTTATCAAGCTCAAAAATAGTGGGATTAAAACCTTCAAACCCACTTTTAACAATTCTATAACACGATGAATGATATAGGACCATCATATAGAGCTTTATCATAAACAATTTCTAAGCAAAACTCTTTAGTACCATGCATCTCGAAGTTAGGCACAAATAAAGGATTATCACAGATAACACGAGCATAACATTCATCCTCCTTTAGTAAGCATGAGGGAAAATCAAATAATGTAAGGGATAAAGAGTTACTCTCATTAGAAGGTAGGCATGGGTAGCTAATCCATCCTTCCTCCTTTTGTTCATCACTCTCCTCCTCTTTTTCATCTAATGAGCTTTTAGGTTCATCAATTTCTTCTTCCATAAGATCCTACAAGGTATTAGTCTCTTCCATTTGTGGAAAGCATCTATTAATATATTCAAGAATATAGCCATTTTCTTCCTTGTAATTATCAAAGCAAAATTTAAGTATATCATAAACCTCATATTTATAAGGTGAATCATCAATATTTTCAAGAAAACTAGCAAGTTCAAATGCACCCTTCCAAGCAATAAATTCTTCAATTTGTTCCACAACATAAAAGTCATAATTTCCTTTAACATAAGAAGATATGGTAACTTTATCATTATACTCACATTGAAAAGGGAGGTGTTTATACCTCTTACAACAACAAGATTTAACAAAGCAATAAGTAATATTATAAGTAGAGCACACGTTTCTTGCAATGGTATACAATTTATCAATTTGTTCCCATAAGTGTTTCCCTTTTTGTGACAAGCGGTGTTCCTTATAATAATATTTTTGATCTTCCGTGAACCCACCTTGCCAATAAGATTCAGTTTCAAAGAAAACAACCATTGATCCAAAGCATGATAAAGCAAGACAACAACAGACCAACGAAAATAACAACTAGAGTGGGAACTAATTTTTTGTATTTTTGATAAAGAAACAAGCAAGCAAAGTGGAAATAAACTAAGAAAAACAAAAACAACAAAGTAAAGATATTGGTTATGATTATGCTTGAACAATAGTGATTCCAAGTGAACTTGATAAATAAAGGTATGCTCCCCGGCAACGGCGCTAGAAAATAGTCTTGATGACCCACAAGTATAGGGGGTGTATCACAGTATTTTCGAGGGAAGTGAAACCCAATTTATTGATTCGACACAAGGGGAGCCAAAGAATATTTATAAGCCTTAACAACTGAGTTGTCAATTCAGTTGCACCTAGAAAAAATCTTGCTCACAGCAGTTTATCAGTAGCAATAGTTTTGTAGTAGGAATAGTAAAGTAACATCAGTAGTGAAGTAAAGACAGTAGTAACAATAGTAGTAAACAGTAGGATTCGAGTGTGGTAGGCATAGGGATGGATGGACAGGCATTGCATGGACAAGACAATTCACATAGCAATTAGAACATAGGGCAATTGTAGATAAATCAGATAAAACATCCAAGTACTAGATAATCTTAGGCATGTGTTCCATATATAGTCATACGTGCTCGCAATGAGAACTTGCACAACATCTTTTGTCCTGCCAGCCCGTTTGCAGTGGTGCCTCAAGGCAACTACTGGCAATTAAGGTGCTCCTTTTAATAGAGCACCGGAGCAAAGCATTAACCCTCCATGAACACATGTGATCCTCACATCAAAGCCATTCCCTCCGGTTATCCTGATTTCTGTCACTTCGGGGCCATTGGTTCTGGACAACGTGTGTATACAACTTGCAGGTAAGACCAAAAACAATACTATCATAATGAATCAATAACATGTTCAGATCTGAAATCATGGCACTTGGGCCCTAGTGACAAGCATTAAGCATAACAATTCACAATAGAGTCATAAAACACTAATAGAAGATACTAGGCACCATGTCCTGACAATCTGATGCCATTACATGAATGATGTCATCCAATCCCTACCATCCCCATAGCCTACAGCGGGGGATTACTCACTCATAGATGGGGGAACATGGATGGTCGATGGAGAAGCGATGGTGATGATGATGGCGATGATCTCCTCCAATTCTCTGTCCTGGCAGGGTGCCAGAACGGAGTTTCTGGGGCTGTTTCATGGATTCTGGTGCTAGCAGCAAAGCGGAACTCCTTCTGGAAAAACGTCGACCCCCCTGAGTTTTTAGGTCAGAAGGCATCTTATAGGGAAAGAGGGAGACCGATGGGGTGTCTCGGGCGGCCAGACCACTCCCTGGCGTGGCCAGGCCTAGCCCGCGTAGCCAGGTGGTGTGGCTGGGCCCCAACCCCTCTCTGTCTCGTATTCTGGATCCTAGTGTCCCTCGGTGACAAACTGTCTTTGGCTTTTGTCCCGTCCAATTCCGAGAATATTCATTTTCTGACTTTCCTGGAACCAAAAACAACAGAAAACAGGCAGCTGGCACTATGGCTCTTGTTAATAGGTTAGTCCAAGAAATAATATGAAAAGTACTCCAAAGTGTGGACAAAACATAAGAAAGTAGATAAAACCAAGCATGGAACATAAAAAATTATGGATACGTTTGCAACGTATCAACATCCCCAAGCTTAGCTCCTGCTCGTCCTCGAGTAGGTAAGTGATAAAAAGAGAGAATAATTTTTGAGGTGACATGCACCATCATAAACTTGATCAAAGTATTTGTAAAACATTCAAAGCTGGGATCATAGTACTTCAATCATAACATGAAAGACAAAGTTCTAGCAATAAGAGAAAGAAACTATGTTACAACATTAAAAGGCATAAACAAAAGATTCATGAATAACAATGCTTTGCAAGACGTTTGTTTGTTTCACATAAAGAAAACATAGTATATTAGCATTCAGCTTGTCCCTCATAGAGTAGCAAATATAAATGCATAGGACACCTTCAAAGTTTATAAGAGTGACTAGATACAAATAGTTTAAAACAAGCAATATCAAGTTATGCATCAATCAACTAGTCTTGGGACAATGCACATAGAACTAAGAATGGCCACTATGCTCTCATAGTAAGTGCATAAAGCTAGAAGGTGGAGACTCAATATATAAGTGGAAGAAAGGCCTTCATAGAAGGAAGTAGGGATTCAAGTCTCATAAAGAGCTTCCAAAAATTATGGTACTTATAGCTTTCAGCTCTCATTGCCCCTTACATAAGCATCTTGAAGTGATTAAGGTTAAAGTGAACAAACTATGGTGTATATGCTTGACAAAGTATAAGTTAGAAATCTCATGTCCCTTGAATACGAGGGCCGCTCCTCATGCTACTCAAGTTTAGTCACCGGTAAGTTCTTATCATCGTAAGTACATGTGTATCATAGAGAACCACCAACAGGGTTCCCCTTGCCCGATGATACGGAAGAATCCCCATATCAAAATGACAAGGCAAGCAGACAACGAGCATCTCAACAATCTTCTTATTTACCATGGGAATATCGTGCTTTTTTCTCTCTTTCCTCTTTTCATAATCTCTTTTTTTCTTTTTTTCTCAATATAAGACTCTTTTTTTATAAGAAGAATGCTTCATAGACAACTCATTATGGTTACGCTGCAGGTTTCCACCATGTCAGCATGGATTAGATCAGCGGCCCAGGCGTTTCTCTAACACATATACATAACTCCATGGACTTACAAGCTCCCCTTTCATTTCACACCGACGACATCCATAGATAAAAGAGCATGATATTGATGACCCACAAGTACAGGGGGTGTATCGCAGTATTTTTGAGGGAAGTGAAACCCAATTTATTGATTCGACACAAGGGGAGCCAAAGAATATTTATAAGCCTTAACAACTGAGTTGTCAAGTCAGCTACACCTGGAAACAATCTTGCTCACAACAGTTTCTCAGTAGCAGCAGTTTTGTAGTAGGAATAGTAAAGTAACAGCAGGAGCAAAGCAAAGCAAAGACAATAGTAACAAAAGCAGTAAACAGTGGGATTCGAGTGCGGTAGGCATAGGGATGGATGGACGGGCGTTGCATGGACAAGACAATTCACATAGCAATCAGAACATAGGGCAATTGTAGATAAATAAGATAAAGCATCCAAGTAATATACAATCCTAGGCATGTATTCCATATATAGTCATACATGCTCGCAATGAGAACTTGCACAACATCTTTTGTCCTGCCATCCCGTTTGCAGCGGGGCCTCCAGGGAACTACTGGCAATTAAGGTGCTCCTTTTAATAGAGCACCGGAGCAAAGCATTAACACTCCATGAACACATGTGATCCTCACATCAAAGCCTTTCCCTTCCAGTTATCCCGACTTTTGTCACTTCGGGGCCATAGGTTCCGGACAACAACGTGTGTATACAACTTGTAGATAAGACCAAGAACAATACTATCATAATGAATCAATAACATGTTCAGATCTAAAATCATGGCACTCGGGCCCTAGTGACAAGCATTAAGCACAACAAGTTGCAATAAAGTTATAAAGCACTAATAAAAGATACTAGGCACCATGCCCTAACAATCTGATGCCTTTACATGAACGATCTCATCCAATCCCTACCATCCCCATAGCCTACAGCGGGGGATTACTCACTCATAGATGGGGGAAACATGGATGGTTGATGGAGAAGCGATGGTGATGATGATGGCGATGATCTCCTCCAATTCCCCGTCCCGGCAGGGTGCCAGAACGGAGTTTCTGGTACTATTTCGTGGAATCTGGTGGTGGCGGCGGAGCGGAACTCCTTCTGGAAAAACGTCGACCCCCCCCGAAGTTTTTAGGTCAAAAGGCTCCTTATAGGTGAAGGGAGAGGCCAAGGGGGTGCCTGGGGGGCCCACACTACCCCCGGCGCGGCCTGGCCTGGCCCGCGCCACTAGGTAGTGTGGCCACTCCAGGGCTCTTCTCCGTCTCGTATTCTGGCTCCTGGAGTCTTCGGGTGAAATAGGATTTTGGCATATTTTCCGGGATTTTTCCTGATAGTTGATTTTCTGCACAAAAAGTAGACAGCAAGGCAATTCTGCTGAAAACAACGTCAGTCCACATTAGTTGCATCCAAATCACACAAGTTTAGAGGAGAAACAATAGCAAAAGTGTTCGGGAAAGTAGATACGTTTTGGACGTATCAACTCCCCTCAATCTTAGCTTATTGCTTGTCCTCAAGCAATTCAGTTGAAAACTAAGTGCGATAAAAGAACTTTCACGAACACATTTGCTTCATATGATGTAAATATTCTCAGCAATGTGATCAACTACTTAGACAATTCATAATAAAGAGTATGTAACCAACTCTACTTAATAGTCATTGCAAGCTATGAAGAGATTCCAACTCAAGAATAATAAGTAGCATGAGGCACAAACATAAGCAACATTACCATGCTCATAAAAAGGTATGATAGAGTGGTATCTCACTTGCCTTTGATTATGAATGCCAAGGCACCTCTGAAGTTCAAGTGATGACTAGAAGTAAAGATATCAAGGATACAAGCATCAAAGTCATAACACAAATAATCAAGTAATGGAACAAACACAAAGAATGACAACCATGCTCTCAAGAAGGTGCTCAAAGAATATGTGGAGACTCAACAAGTAGAAGAAAAGATTTTGAATAACTTGAAAGGCTTCCAAATGCTGAAAGTACGGTACTCGTTAGCTTTGAGCTCTCATTGCCCCTATCATAAGCATCTTTAATGTGGTTAAGGTGAAAGTGACACAACTAAGAGGATATGCTTGACAAGTTATAAATCGAAGTCTCATGCCCCTTACTTACGAAGACCGATCCTCATGCTACTCAACTTCAGTCACAAGCAAGCTCTTGTCATTATAAGTATATACGTATCATAGAGAACCGCCAACGGGGTACCCCTTGCACATGACACGGGAGCTATCCCATAATCAAAATACAAGGCAAGCAGACAATGAGCATCTCAGCGATCTTTTTATTTACTATGTGCATAGATTTTTATTGAGGATGCTTCATAGAATGTTCATTATGGTCATGCTGCAAGTTTCCACCATGATTAGGCATGGCTTAGGCTAGCGGCCCAGGCGTTTCTCTAACATACATAAAAACTCCATGATCTTACAAGTTCCACTTTTATTTCACACCGTCGGGATCCATAAGCAAAAGAACATGATATCAACTAGGTACAAAGTACCTATGAAGTGTTGAAAGCAGTCCCCATGATACATGCTTCTGCTAACTTCAACTCATAAAGCGCAAGCATATGCACAACAAAGAAGGACACAATGGTTTAGGTTTATTAAGTGCAAGAAAATAAAGTGTGCCATCAAGTTCGTGAGAGCTTTACTAACTAACTTTCTCATAACAAGCAAACATTTTATTCGGGAGAAAACAAGGCATATTGAATATGCACGGAGGTAGCAAATGATGCTAATGGGTAGGTATGGTGGACACTTTGGAAATATTTGGTTTAGGGAGTTGGAAACTTGAGTAAAACATACTCAGTGGAAGTGAAGGCTAGCAAAAGTAAGGGAGCGACAAACGAGAGAGCAATAGCTGTCATTATCATGCTTGCAACAAAACAGGACTACTCATGACATGAAAGTGATTCAAGATCCTCGAGGCAAAATAATTCATCGAGGCTTAACTGATTATTACAGTCATGTGCATGCGTGAGCATGTGCCAAGTCAATTCAAATGAAACATTCAGAGGAGGATACCACGGTGTCATACCAATTTATGAATAGAGTAATGCAAGAAAACATTCATGAGACATGCTACAAACTATTAGCGAGCTGGAGCTAATCATAAGAAAGCAAGAACTATTAAGCATCCAAAGAAAACATACAGTCTTCATGAACGGACTAAGCAAGCTCACAATGATGAGTATATGTACAAAAATGAAGACAAATAGAGTTCGTTACCAGCCTCTTACCATGCCTCAAGTTATCATTAATCCTCATAATTGCTCTTCACTTGTGTGGCTTGAATAATAATATGAAACAAATAATCCACTAAGAACTGCCGAACCCTGTAGCAAACTCGCAAAAACCAAAGAAGAACGACAAATATTTTTGGTGTTTTCGATTTTTAAATAAGAACCAAAAGAGAAAAACAAGCAAAGCAAAACCTTTTTGGGTTTTTCAAAAAGTTCAAACAAAGCAAAAAGGGAAAAGTAAACCAAGGCATGCAAAAAGAAGAAGGAAACCAAAGAGAAACAATAGAAATATTTTTGGTCTTTTTGTGTTTTTAGAAAGCAAAAGCAAAGAAGAACGAAAACTAAAAAGAGAACGAAAACATGAATATACAAAGTACCGACGCAACATGATATGGAGATGAGTGCGGTGTCGGCGTACCTCCCCCTAAGCTTAGGCTTTTGGCCTAAGTGGGTATCAATCCATGTACGAATAGGGGTTCCAAGCGGGCGGATCTTGGTAAGAATGGTCATAGCTGGGCCCATGAGAAGAAGATGAAGCTTCCCAATCATAAGCGGGCTGCTGATATGTAGACTCTCCCTCATTCGAGGGCTGGACCGAATCATCCGTGACCTCCCTTCTAGTGTCCTGCTCTAGCTGGGAAAGCTCTCCCAGGTACGTGTCAAGCTCCTCCTAAGTGAGGGACCATCCTTCCCTATTATCAAGGTTAAACAAAATAGGTGCAGGCAAAAGAACAACACACTCGGACTTGCTCTTTCGCCAGCCAGCCTTGAGAAAGGTTATTTCATAAGATAACTCACTCAAACTAGCCCACGAGGAAATAAATTTATGCTGTATCATGGAATTAAAATCAAGCCTCTCTATGGGAAACTGTATGTCTAGATGATGAGGCACTAAACCATGCAATGCTAGCAAACGAGAAGCAATGAGGCCTCCACAAATTACACCTTTCTCACGGTTAGAAGCGAGATGGAAAGCTATCAAAGCACCCAAGTTGTAAGATCTATCTCGTTTAAGAGCAGCAGAGATAAATGCTAGATCAAACGAAGATAACTTATTGGCAGTTTTCCTAGCAAGAACACACTTGGCAATAAAGTAGGCAAAGTAGTGAATGGAGGGAAGATGAATGTTACGGATTTTTCCACTCTCCTTCGAGAAGCTACCCCCTTGGCAAATTTCTGCATATAAATCCATGAGTGGTTTAGGTCTCTCTTTAATCTTCCTACATGATCCCCATTGAGGTACCTTAATAGCTGCACAAAAATCATCAAGAGAAAGGTCGACGGCTATATTGAATTTTGTAATGGACCATGGGGTTAGGCAAAGAGTGACTAAATTTGAAGTCCTGCACCACAAACATGGTTAGCTTCACAAATTGACAAGGTTCATCTTCCAAAAAGTGCTCTAACCCTGCATTAGAAACCAAAGTGTGGAAATCTTGTAGAATTCCTGCAGCTCTCATGAACTCAGAGCATGGATAAATGGAGGTCAAAAACTTCCTCCTCCCGATGGACCTTCATGACCTGAGGCACCCAAAGCTCATGTTGGTTTAGGTGGTGTTCACTCATCTTCTATTCTGAAATTTAAACACCTATTACACAAGTGATTGCAAAGTAAATATAATGAAGGATTTTACTCATAGGGACTTGCAAGTGGCCTAAACATGCATCAAAACTATATCTCTAAGCATAAAACAAGCTTACAAGCCCTCATAACCAGTCACCTACAGCATCAAAATACTCGACATATAATCCACTAAACACAAATCTACTTGGACAAGGGGAGGAGTCACATACCAAGGAGCAATTGCTCCAAATTTCAGCAAGAAAGATGGGCTGAGCAAGGAGATCGAAGAAATCGAGAGCAAGCACAGAAAGAACGCGATTTTGAGCTATGAACTGGAGCTTACTCGGGAGAGAGAAGAAAGTGGTAGGGGAGAGAGTTAGTGGGGGGCCAGGGGTGGCCCACACCAGGGCATGGCGCCACCCAGGGCTGGCCGTGCCACCACATGGTATGCCTGCCTGGTGGGCCCCCCTAGTACCTACCAGGTACTCCTCTGCCCCTTTTTTAACATAACAATTTAGTATGAATTTTTTGGAATTTTTCGAGACACTTTATTTTTGGGCAATTTTCAGAAATAGAAGAATGATTTTTTTGACAGACAATATTTTTTTCTTTTTGAAACATGATGCAAGGACAAAACAAGGCTAGAACTACAGAAGTTCTAACATGCAAGCAACTAACAACACAAATAAAACTAAACGAAAGCAAAAACTAAAATGCAAAGGATAGAAATAAACAGAGATAATCATAGTGAAAACATTGTTTTGTTCAATGAAATCCTTTTGTTAGCAAGGTTGATCAAGTCTTGCTACCAAAACAATTGCATATTAGACAAACCTTTGTACTCCACTAATGATTATGTTACCTCAACCTTGATAGCAATGGTCCCAATCATAATAGTTTCAAATTTTTCTCTTGGTATGGGACAATATATTTCTCCAACTTGAATGCCTTCAACATGTTCAATTGAATTCAAGCCATAAGTTCTTTCAATCTTCTTGGGGAAATAGACAGTATGTTCCTTGTCATTAACATTGAAGGTCACCTTTGCTTGATTACAATTAATAACAGCTCCTGCAGTATTAAGAAAAGGTCTCCCAAGAATAATAGACATATTATCATCTTCAGGCATTTCAAGCACAACAAAATCAGTTAATATCAAGCAATTGTGAGCCACCTGAATAGGTACATCCTCACATATACCCACAGGAATAGTGGTAGATTTATCAGCCATTTGCAATGATATATCAGTTGGTATCAATTTTTCTAGTTGAAGCCTCTTATAGAGAGAGAAAGGCATAACACTAACTCTAGCTCCCAAATCACACAAAGCAGTTCAAACATAACTGCCCTTAATAGAGCAAGGGATAGTTGGAATCCCTGGGTCTCCAAGTTTCTTAGGAACCTTACCATTGAAGGAATAATTAGCAAGCAAAGTAGAAATTTCTTCATTAGGGATCTTCCTTTTATTCGAGACAATGTCCTTCATATACTTTGAGTAAGGAGGCAATTTAATAGCATCAGTCAAAGGAATTTGCAAGAATAAAGGCTTCATCCACTCGCAAAACTTATTGTAGTGTTCATCTTCCTTTGACTTGTGTTTCTTATCAGGGAAAGGCATAGGTTTTTGGACCCAAGGTTCTCTTTCGCTACCATGTTTCTTAGCAATAAAATCTTATTTAGTGTATTTAGTATTCTTAGTGTGGTTTTCAGGTTCTTCTTCAACTTTTTCTTCACTAGGAACTTCATTTTCTTCATTACCACTTTCAGTTTCAGCATCAGAGATAGATATACTATTAGGATCTATAGCAGGTTCAGAGGGTTCTACGACAGTTTTATGTTTCTTTTTCCTTTTCTTACGAGTAGAACCACTATTTTCAGCTTGTTGAGAATCCTGCTCAATTCTTTTGGGATGCCCCTCAGGATATAGAGGATCCTGGGTAGCAGCTCCACTTCTAGTTCTAATTTCATAAGCATGTTTTTATTTAGCAGCATTAACTAGCAAGTCGTTTTGCACTTTAACGAGTTGATCTATTTGAGTTTGAACCATTTGAAACTGTTTAACAATCATTTTAACATCATTAGAGGTTCTTTCCACAATATCTTTCAACTCAACAATAGCTCTAGTGTTTTCCCTTAGATGATTTTGCACCCTTTTATTAAAGTTATCCTGCTTAACAATAAAGATATCAAATTATTCTAAGCATTGATCAGGAGGTTTCAAGTAAGGGATATCACCTTCATCAAAGTGTTGGAGAGAGTGTACCTCAATAGTGGGTGAGTAGGGAATAGGCTTACATAATTCTTCTATAGGAGGTAAATTCTTGACATCTGCAGCTTTAATTCCCTTCTCCTTAAGACATTTCTTAGCTTCCTTCATCACTTCATCATTTAATTCAATAACTCCCCTCGTCTTTGATGTTGGAATAGGCACATGAATAGATGGTTCAGGTACAATTACTTCAGGTATAGCTTGTTTAGGAGGAGTCCAATCTTCATAATTCTTGCTTATTTTGGCCATTAATTCCTCAGCTTCCTTTGGAGTCCTATTCCTGAAAACACAATCAACACAACTATCTAGGTATGTCCTAGATTCCTCGGTTAGTCCACTATAAAATATATCAAGAAGCTCATTCTTAGGTAAAGGAGTTCCAGCCTGTGCATGAATCAAAGCACAAAACCTTGCCCAAGATTCGGGCAATACCTCTTTTTCTCCCTGTTTAAAATGAAAAAGTTCCTGCAAAATAGCATGTCTAGCACTAGGACGAAAATATTTCTGCAGGAAAGTACTAATCAAGCACTCAGGGCTATCAATAGATCCAGGAGGTAAATTACTAAACCACGTTTTAGCTTCTCCTTTCAGTGAAAAAGGAAAAATCTTAGCAACAAAATAATTACGCATCTTAATATCATCAGAAAACAAGCCACTCATAGTAGAAAGTTCATTCATATGTGCTACCGCACTTTCATTCTTAGTCCCACAAAAATCTTCTTTCTCGACAATAGCTATGTAAGATAGATCGAGAGAGAAATCATAATCTTCATCTATAATTTTTATGGGAGAAGCAACAAACTTAGCATCAAGAGATAATTTGGGTCTAATAGTACGCCTCTCAAGGAGACTCTTAGTAGCGCTCCTATCATGGGTGTTCTTACATTGTTCGATAAACTCATCGGTCATCTCAACATAATCTTCTTCAGTATCATAACCTCACTAGACTCAGGTGAGCTAACGGGTGTGGTAGTGTTTTCATTAGGAGTTTCGGTATTTCCAGCTATAGTTCTAGCAATCGTAGCATCTAGGAAAGGACCTAATGAACCACTCTTATCAAGCACAGTAGAAGCAACATCATAAGTATCAGAAGTTTCAGATTCAGCAGTAGTAGCAGTGTGTGTAGCATGTGTATGTGGTGGTGTAACGAGCTTACTTATAACATATGGTGAATCAAGAGCAGCAGAGGTGTTCAGAACCATACCTCTTCTTGTAGTGGATGGTAAAATAGGAACCTTGCCATCACGAGACTTACCCATGATGGATGGATAGCAACGAACAATAGAGAATCCAAGTGAACTTGATAAATAAAGCTATGCTCCCCGGCAACGGCGCCAGAAAATAGTCCTGATGACCCACAAGTATAGGGGGTGTATCGCAGTATTTTTGAGGGAAGTGAAACCCAATTTATTGATTCGACACAAGGGGATCCAAAGAATATTTATAAGCCTTAACAACTGAGTTGTCAATTCAGCTGCACCTGGAAACAATCTTGCTCACAACAGTTTTTCAGTAGCAACAGTTTTGTGATAGTCAAGTAACAGCAGTAGCAAAGAAAATACAGTAGTAACAAAAGCAGTAAAAAGTGGGATTCGAGTGCGGTAGTCATAGGGATGGATGGACGGGCGTTACATGGACAAGACAATTCACATAGCAATCAGAACATAGGGCAATTGCAGATAAATAAGATAAAGCATCCAAGTACTAGACAATCCTAGGCATGTGTTCCATATATAGTCATACGTGCTCGCAATGAGAACTTGCACAACATCTTTTGTCCAGCCAGCCCATTTGCAGCGGGGCCTCTAGGGAACTACTGGCAATTAAGGTGCTCCTTTTAATAGAGCACCAGAGCAAAGCATTAACACTCTGTGAACACATGTGATCCTCACATCAAAGCCTTTCCCTTCCGGTTATCCCGATTTCTGTCACTTCGGGGCCATAGGTTCCGGACAACAACGTGTGTATACAACTTGTAGATAAGACCAAGAACAATACTATCATAATGAATCAATAACATGTTCAGATCTGTAATCATGGCACTTGGGCCCTAGTGACAAGCATTAAGCACAACAAGTCGCAACAAAGTCATAAAGCACTAATAAAAGATACTAGGCACCATGCCCTAACAATCTGATGCCATTACATGAACGATCTCATCCAATCCCTACCATCCCCATAGCCTACAGCGGGGGATTACTCACTCATAGATGGGGGAAACATGGATGGTCGATGGAGAAGCGATGGTGATGATGATGGCGATGATCTCCTCCAATTCCCCGTCCCGGCAGGGTGCTAGAACGGAGTTTCTGGTACTGTTTCGTGGAATCTGGTGGTGGCGGCGGAGCGGAACTCCTTCTGGAAAAACGTTGAACCCCCCAAAGTTTTTAGGTCAGAAGGCTCCTTATAGGCGAAGGGAGAGGCCGAGGGGGTGCCTGGGGGGCCCACACCACTCCCTGGTGTGGCCTGGCCTGGCCCACGCCACTAGGTGGTGTGGCCACCCCAGGGCTCTTCTCTGTCTCGTATTCTGGCTCCTGGAGTCTTCGGGTGAAATAGGATTTTTGGCATATTTTCCGGGATTTTTCCTGATAGTTATTTTGTGCACAAAAAATAGCCAGGAAGGCAATTCTGCTGAAAACAACGTTAGTCCGCATTAGTTGCATCCAAATCACACAAGTTTAGAGGAGAAACAATGGCAAACGTGTTCGGGAAAGTAGATACGTTTTGGACGTATCAGATATCAATTAGGTACAAAGTACAAGTGCAATGTTGAAAGCGTTCCCCATGACAGCATGGTTCTGCTAATCCCCAACAAATAAGTGCAAGCATATACAACATAGAAGACACAATGGTTCAAGTTTATTAAGGGCAAGAAAAGTAAAGTGTGCCATCAAGTTCGTGAGACCTTTAATCACTAGTTTTCTCATAACAAGTTTAATTCGGAAGGTAGATAAAAACATGAATATACTTGGAATAGCATATGCTAATAGGTAGGTATGGTGGACTCTTTGGAATAACTTGGTTTAGGGAGTTGGATGCATGAGTGGAACTCATACTTGGTTGTGGAGGCTAGCAAAAGACTGGGATCGACAAACTAAGAGAGCAATAATGGCCATGATCATGCAGAGTGACAAAACATCATTGATCAAAGCATAAAGTGATACTACAAGTTGAAAACTAAAGGATCATAAAGGCTATGGTGACTTTGGATAGTCATAACATGGTGTGAGTATGCACCAAGTCAACCCAAAAAAAGCATCAAAGGAGAATACCACAATACTATGCTTTAATATGCTAAAACAACGCATGGTTCATCCAAGGCACATTAAGCAATCTCAATTATTTATAACAAGTCATGCTACAGCAAAGAATACTAAGCATAAAGCCAAAACAATACCAAGCATGGCATGACAAAGCATAGGCCATAGTAAAAAACAAGCTCTCTTTAACACTTAAGCATGAACTTTCCTACTCTTTTCCAATCCAAACCAAACTATTTGAAAACCAATGTATGAAAGAGGGGGTCCAACCAATTTATTCAGCAAACTAAGCAAACAAATCAAATGAAAACCAAAACGAAAACGAAAAATAAGACGCTCCAAGAACAACACAACTGTGCATGAAACAATAAAAATGAAGCGTTTAAAAGAAACCTGGGTTTTTTATTGATGAAGAGGGGGATGCCTTGGGCATCCCCAAGCTTTGACGCTTATACTTCTTGGATATTTCTTGGGGTGACACTCGTGGTATCCCCAAGCTTGAGCTTTAGTCCATCTTCATCTCATTACTCATTCCTTCCATACACCTAAATTTTTTCCTTCATACAAAACTTCACACAATCTTTATTAGCAACATTAGTGCACTCAAGATAATAGGTCTTTTAGGTTCAGTTACAACACCAATAAAACTTCCATTAAAACACTAGCTACTATAGCACTTCCCTCAAAAAGCTCAATTCCCCAAAAGAACTCAAAAAGGAACCAACAAGAAGCAAATGCAGAAAATGGCAGAAATCGCTCAAAACAGACCAGTAGGTAAAGACGAATTTTTTCGAAGACCTTGTGTTACTCAAATAAAAAAGTGTTGCACTAAAGAAAGTTAGATAACAACCTGGGGCAGAAGCACAAAAATTCATGCTATAAAAGTACGTACAAAGGTTTTACACGAATTTTTACGGTGAAGTACAAATATCTGTTTCGGGACAGCAACTTTCCCAATCATTACTTCTCTCTCATTAGAGGTTACTCTTTGCACAAAAAGCAAATAAAAATGATAAGGAGCGGTTATTACTGAAGTAATAACTTCCAAGACTCACCTAAAACTTTTGGGTTATCTCCCAATAAGTACTTTTCTTTAACGCCTTTAAGTTAGGCATGATAGTTTGGGAGGATGCTCACCATAAGAAATATGAATTGAAGTAAAAGAGAGCATCAAGAAGCAAATTCAAAACTCATTTAAGTCTAACCCGCTTCCTATGCATAGGAATCCTGTATGCAAATAAATTCGCAAAGAACAAAGTGACAGGCATAGAAAGATAAAACAAGACTAACTTCAAAACTTTCAGCACATAGAGAGGTGTTTCAATACCATGAAAACTTCTACAACCATATTTTCCTCTCTCATAATAATTTTCAGTAGCCTCATGAATAAACTCAACAATATAACTATCACATAAAGCATGCTTTGCATGTTCTACAAAAACATAATTTTTATCAAGCTAAAAAATAGTGGGATTAAAATCTTCAAACCAACTTTTAACAATTCTATAACACGATGACTGATATAGGACCATCGTCTAGAGCTTTATCATAAACAATTTCTAAGCAAAACTCTTTAGTACCATGCATCTCGAAGTTAGGCACAAATAAAGGATTATCACAGATAACACGCGCATAACATTCATCCTCCTTTGGTAAGCATGAGGGACAATCGAATAATGTAAGGGATAAAAAGTTACTCTCATTAGAAGGTAGGCATGGGTAGCTAATCCATTCTTCCTCCTTTTGTTCATCACTCTCCTCCTATTTTTCATGTAATGAGCTTTTAGGTTCATCAATTTCTTCTTCCATAAGATCCTGCAAGGCATTAGTCTCTTCCATTTGTGGAAATCATCTATTAATATATTCAAGAATATAGCCATTTTATTCCTTGTAATTATCAAAGCAAAATTTAAGTATATCATAAACCTCATATTTATAAGGTGAATCATCAATATTTTCAAGCAAACTAGCAAGTTCAAATGCACCCTTCCAAGCAGTAAATTCTTTAGTTTGTTCCACATCATAAAAGTCATAATTTCCTTTAACATAAGAAGATATGGTAACATTATCATTATACTCACATTGAAAAGGGAGGTGTTTATACCTCTTATAGCAACAAGATTTATCAAAGCAATAAGTAACATTATAAGTAGAGCACACGTTTCTAGCAATGGTATACAATTTATCAATTTGTTCCCATAAGTGTTTCCCTTTTTGTGACAAGCGGTGTTCCTTATAATAATATTTTTGATCTTCCGTGAACCCACCTTGCCAATAAGATTTAGTTTCAAAGAAAACAACCATTGATAGAAAGCATGATAAAGCAAGACAATAATAGACCAACAAAAATAACAACTAGAGTAGGAACTATTTTTTTTTGTATTTTTGATAAAGAAACAAGCAAGCAAAGTGGAAATAAACTAAGCAAAACAAAAACAACAAAGTAAAGAGATTGGTTATGATTATGCTTGAACAATAGTGATTCCAAGTGAACTTGATAAATAAAGCTATGCTCCCCGGCAACGACACCAGAAAATAGTCGTGATGACCCACATGTATAGGGGGTGTATCGTCGTATTTTCGAGGGAAGTGAAACCCAATTTATTGATTCGACACAAGGGGAGCCAAAGAATATTTATAAGCCTTAACAACTGAGTTGTCAATTCAGCTACACCTGGAAACAATCTTGCTCACAGCAGTTTATCAGTAGCAACAGTTTTGTAGTAGGAATAGTAAAGTAACATCAGTAGTGAAGTAAAGACAGTAGTAACAATAGCAGTAAACAGTAGGATTCGAGTGCGGTAGGCATAGGGATGGATGGACGAGCGTTGCATGGACAAGACAATTCACATAGCAATCAGAAAATAGGGCAATTGCAGATAAATAAGATAAAGCATCTAACTACTAGATAATCCTAGGCATGTGTTCCATATATAGTCATACGTGCTCGCAATGAGAACTTGCACAACATCTTTTGTCCCGCCAGCCCGTTTGCAGTGGGGCCTCAAGGGAACTACTAGCAATGAAGGTGCTCCTTTTAATAGAGCACCAGAGCAAAGCTTTAACACTCCGTGAACACATGTGATCCTCACATCAAAGCCATTCCCTCCGGTTATCCCGATTTTTGTCACTTCGGGGCCATAGGTTCCAGACAACAACGTGTGTATACAACTTGTAGATAAGACCAAGAACAATACTATCATAATGAATCAATAACATGTTCAGATCTGAAATCATGGCACTCGGGCCCTAGTGACAAGCATTAAGCACAACAAGTTGCAATAAAGTTATAAAGCACTAATAAAAGATACTAGGCACCATGCCCTAACAATCTGATGCCATTACATGAACGATCTCATCCAATCCCTACCATCCCCATAGCCTACAACGGGGGATTACACACTCATAGATGGGGGAAACATGGATGGTTGATGGAGAAGCGATGGTGATGATGATGGCGATGATCTCCTCCAATTCCCCGTCCTGGCAGGGTGCCAGAACGGAGTTTCTGGTACTATTTCGTGGAATCTGGTGGTGGCGGCGGAGCGGAACTCCTTCTGTTAAAACGTCGAACGCCTCCTGAGTTTTTAGGTCAGAAGTCATCTTATAGGCGAAGAGGGAGACCGAGGGGGTGTCTGGGGCGGCCAGACCACCCCTTGGCGCGGCCAGGCCTAGCCCGCGCGGCCAGGCCTAGCCCGCGCGGCCAGGTGGTGTGGCTGGGCCCCAACCCCTCTCCGTCTTGTATTTTGGCTCTTGGTGTCCCTGAGTGAAAAACTGACTTTGGCTTTTGTCCCGTCCAATTCCGAGAATATTCATTTTCTGACTTTCCTAGAACCAAAAATAGCAGAAAACAGGCAGCTGACACTGTGGTTCTTGTTAATAGGTTAGTCCAAGAAATCATATGAAAAGTACTCCAAAGTGTGGACAAAACATAAGAAAGTAGATAAAACCAAGCATGGAACATCAAAAATTATGGATACGTTTGCAACGTATCATGGATCCATGTGTGGTCTGTGAAAATAACACACATGCAATGACACTGGTGGATCCATGTGTGGTTTGTGAAAATTACAAACATGCAATGACACTGGTGGATCCATATGTGGTTTGTGAAAAGAACACACATGCAATGACTCTTGCTGTGCTTTGTGAAAAGAACAGACATGCAATGACTATGGCGGATCCATATGTGGTTTGTGAAAAGAACACACATGGAATGACTCTAGCTATGGTCTGTGAAAAGAACACACATGCAATGACACTGGTGGATCCATAAGTGGTGTGTGAAAAGAACACACATGCAATGAACTCTAGTGGATCCATATGTGGTCTGTGAAAAGAACACACATGCAATGACACGGGTGGATCCATAGGTGGTGTGTGAAAAGAACACACATGTAATGACTCTAGCTGTGGTCTGTGAAAAGAACACACATACAATAACACTGGTGGATCCATGTGTGGTTTGTGAAAATAACACACATGCAATGAACTTTGGTGGATCCATATGTGGTTTGTGAAAAGAACATACATGCAATGACTGTTGTGGTTAATGAAAATAACACACATGCAATGACACTGGTGGATCCATAGGTGGTTTGTGAAAAGAACACACATGCAATGACTCTAGCTATGGTTTGTGAAAAGAACAGACATGCAATGACTATGGTGGATCCATATGTGGTTTGTAAAAAGAACACACATGTAATGACTCTAGCTGTGGTCTGTGAAAAGGACACACATGCAATGACACTAGAGGATCCATATGTGGTTTGCGAAAAGAACACACATGCAATGACTCTAACTGTGGATAATGAAAAGAACACACATGCAATGACACTGGTGGATCCATAGGTGGTATGTGAAAAGAACAGACATGCAATGAACTCTAGTTGTGGTTAATGAAAAGAACACACATGCAATGACACTGGTGGATCAATCACTAGTAGGAAAAGGCTTATCCATAGGGGTCATATCAGTGGCGCACCTCTAAATGGTGCCCCACGGATATTTATTCGTGGCGCACATGGGAAATGTCGCACCACTGACCTGTACTAAATCGTGGCGCACGCTCAGAACGGTGCGCCACACATATGTGGGCCTAGCGCCGGTGGCTGACCCCGTCCATGGGCGGCATACCCGTGGCGCACGAAATTGGCGTGCGCCACAGATACGTTAGGTATCGGTGGCGCACGCTTTTTTTGTGCGCCACGGATATGTGTGGTCGCACGATTCGAAAAGTTGGCAGAGTATCAGTGGCGCATGGAGTTGGGGTGTGCCACTGACCTCAAATACCCGTGGCGCATCAAAAAGTGGTGCCCCACTGATAACTTTTCAAAATTCTGCTCCCTCCTGTGGATTGGCCTTTTAGGTTTACAAACAATAAAAGAAAATGATAAATACTTCAAAAAATAAAATCCTTTCATATGTAGGTAGGTAATGTGATGTATTTTCTAGGAAAATTAACAAATATGATTTTCAACATGTTATGCAAAAAAGGTAATGGCGCGGTAAAACGGCCATAACTTTTGCATACGATGTCGAAAAAAATGTATAATATATCAAAACGAAGAGCACGAAATTTGTCTACAGAAAAAATCGAAAAGAGTAAAAAGATATGGCAAAAGAAGATTTTTTCTGAAGAAAAAAATTGAGGCAACTTATCTGTGGCGCACCCCATAGTTGTGCTCCACAGATAAGAAGGGCGGGAATTGAAATTTGAATCGCCACCCCGCCCACCTACCCATTCTCCTTATATTCTCCTACACCTCCTCCTTTCCCTCCCATTCTCCTCCGAATCCTATCCTCTTCCTCTTCCACCTCCTCCTCCCCCTCTTCTCATCCCCTTCTCTTCTCCTTCCCTTCTCCTTCCCTTCTCCTTCCCCTTCTCCTCCACCTCCCCACTTTCCGGCCACTTCACCATCCTCGAGCTCCTCTCCGACCACCACCGACGCCGTCCTTGAGCTCCTCTCCGACCACCACCGATGCCGTCCTCGAGCTCCTCTCCAGCCACCACCGACGCCATCCACGAGCTCTTCTCCGACCATAGCCATGGCCTCCTCGAGCTCATCTACGGCCACGACCCGCTCGACCTCCTCTCCGACCACGGCTTCCTCGAGCTCCTCTCCAACTAGCAGCGAGGCGACACCGACGGCGGTGGCAGATCGAGATCGAGTTTTTTTGGAATTTGAAAATCTTATTAGTGGCGCACCATAACCACATGCGCTATGGATAATTTTGAGATATCCCGCCATTTTTCAAATTTTGAAATCTCAGTGGTGCACCATATCGCGGTGCGCCACAGATAAGTGGCTTATCCGTGGCGCACACCTGGGTGCGCCATGGATAAAAATTATTAGTGGCGCACGGCCCGTGCGCCACTAACCTCTTTTTTGGTGCGCCACTGATAGCACTTTTCCTACTAGTGCATAGGTGGTTTGTGAAAATAACACACATGCAATGAACTCTGGTGGATCCATATGTGGTCTATGAAAAGAACATGCATGCAATGAACATTGGTGGATCCATATGTGGTTTGTGAAAAGAATAGACATGCAATGACACTGGTAGATCCATGTGGTTTGTGAAAAGAACACACATGCAATGAATCTTGTTGTGGTTAATGAATAGAACACACATGCAATGACTCTAGTGGATCCATATGTGGTTTTTGAAAAGAACACACATGCAATGACACTAGTGGATCCATAGGTGGTTTGTGAAAAGAACACACATGCAATGAACTCTGGTGGATCCATATGTGGTATGTGAAAAGAACACACATGCAATGACACTGGTGGATCCATAGGTGGTTTGTGAAAAGAACACATGAATGAACTCTGGTGGATCCATATGTGGTCTGTGAAAAAACACACATGCAATGAACTCCGATGGATTCATATGTGGTCTTTGAAAAGAACACTTATGTAATGACACTGGTGGATCCATAGGTGGTGTGTGAAAAGAACACACATGTAATGAACTCTAGTGGATCCATATGTGGTCTGTGAAAAGAACACACATGCAATAAAATCTGGTCGATCAATATGTGGTCTGTGAAAATAACAAACATGCAATGCCACTGGTGGATCCATGCGTGGTCTGTGAAAATAACACACATGCAATGACACTGGTGGATCCATATGTGGTTTGTGAAAAGAACACACATGCAGTGACTTTTGCTGTGGTTTGTGAAAAGAACACACATGCAATGACTCTTGTTGTGGTCTGTGAAAAGAACACACATGCAATGACACTGGTCGATCCATAAGTGGTTTGTGAAAAGAACACACATGCAATTAACTCTGGTGGATCCATATGTGGTCTGTGAAAAGAACACACATGCAATGACACGGGTGGATCCATAGGTGGTGTGTGAATAGTGTTGGGGTTCCGCCTATGAAAATAATAAAATTTTACCCTACGCCCCTGAACCCCTGAAGCTGCCAGGACCTATCTATTAGTAATACAGTAACGGGAGGGGCTTTTCGTGAACTTACCTTTGATGACCGAAAAGCGTTGTCAACGCTCAGGAGAGTGTGGTTAATGTAGATGAGCCAAAGCCGACCTCAAGGTCGTAATGAAGTCCTTGTGCTCCTTGGCTCCAACGACTTGAGTGCCTCAAGTGCGACACCTCACGGGAAGTTACACACGTCCGGTGCCTGACGATGACTCCCGCTTCCCCGATCCAGCAGCAGTTGTGGAAGTAGAGCTCCCGGATCCGAATCCCGTAGCGCGACGGCGCTTTGCGGGGAAGATGTCTCTCGCTCGTGCAGTCCAGACTTGGGACCACGGTCCCGAGAGAGAGAGAGGGCGAGAGAGAAAATATCAACTAGAGGTCCTCCCAAAAGTGAGAAGACCTTTATTGATTATTGGTGTTTTTAATTTGGCCAAATACCCCCACTATATATAGGGAGGGGAGGTACTACCTCCCTCAAAGTCCCGGCGTGGGACTAAAGGAGTGGAGGGGGAGGGGAGGCCGCCGGCCCCTTAGTGGGCCCCGCGCGGGGGTGGGGGTGGGGGGGGGGGGCAAGGCCCAGCCGGCCACCCCCTTAGCCCCTTCTCCCTCTCTCCTTTCCCTAATGGGCCTCTCCCGCCAGAAATTGGCCCATTAAGCCTTTGACCATTAAGTTGATTTTTCTCTTTATTAAATAAATATGAATAAATGATTAAATCAACATTTAACATTCATTCACATATTATTCAACCTCTGTGGCCATGGAACACCTTCCACCTCCACTCTGGACATCCTCCGGTTTTACCGAAACCCTTCCGGTTTTCTCCCTACTCTTCTTCGGCGATTCTACCGATCCTATAAACACTCTCTAAGCATCATCAAGCCCTTAAGCGTGATACCCCATGGTTCGGGAACACTCCAGACATGGTCGGGACACTCCCGCACCAATGATCGATAGAGGGACCTGGATGGCCATGTGACCCCTGTGCGTTCCACGAAGATCTTTCATCATTTGAACCGGGACAGTCGTGTCTTATTTCCTCTGTCACTTGATACTTGCATTGTCCGAGATCTGATCAATGACATCACCATGTCGTGTTCAATCTCGTTACTGAACAATACTACTTGACTCATTCCGACAAGTGATATCCCTGTGATCAAATCACACGCTGTGTAGCTATTGGATATTACTTCTCCGAGTGGGCCCTTGAGTATCTTCCCGTCACATGGACGGACAAATCCCGCTGTTGACATATTTTTCCTCTACGGTTTCCTCCAAATACCTGAAAACACCTTTATAACCACCGTATTACAAGATGGCGTTTGATGTTATCTAAGCACTCTCGGGAGACAGTGATTGATATAGCCTCACTGTCTAAGGAACAGTTTACGAGGATCCATTTCTAATCATCATAACTTGAACTTCGTGACATGATTGGGTCACGATGTTTAGGTTGGGTATTGGTTCATCATCTCATTCTTAGAATGAGATGACCTCATTTCCAACTGGCATAAATGCCACATGATCAGGAAACTTGATCATCTGTTGACCAATGAACAAGTGACTAGAGTTTCACTGGGAACCCCTGGTTGTTTACATATCACACGTGTATTGATGTTTCCACTCAATACAGTTATAGCATGATATAAAACTTAATCATAAACTATATGAAATATGATAATAGTCCTTACTACTATTTGTCTCTAGGGCATATTTCCAATAGTCTCCCACTTGCACTAGAGTACAAATACACTAGCTGCATTTGTTCTCAATCATTGGCACCATATATTCGGTACCCTGAACATGCTTGCTCATGGAAGAGGTTGAGTCTTGGGTCTGTACTTTACAATCCCAAATCCTTTGCAACTTACTAATGTCACCTTGATTGACATTAATACTTTATCATCACATGATAGCATATGTGTGTATGTATCGTCGCTATGGCCTCAAAACGAGGCCTGATTCTAGGAGCCTACAGTGACGTTAGATCAACCTCGAGGGCTTTCTCATGGGCACTGTGCCCTGGGACACATCATTCTAGGTTAAAAGTGAACTAGCCCCGCCATAACATTATACAACACTTTAGATGGTACCCTTATCTATTATTATAAATGTATTCATTGAAACACTAGTGCACTTAGTGCAACTTTCGATGTTTTAGGTTCACCTTGCTTCCTACTTGACTTCAATCGGTATTTACGGGAGTTTCCAACATATTCCCTTATAACATAACTCTTTATGCTTTAAGATATGTCATCCTTTATGGATTTGGAAAATATGTCTGCAATTCTCTGACAGACACTGCGGACAGACTTGGCTCAACGTTCTGTGATTCGAACTTAATCACTTTTGAACGTTCCTTATTTGGATCACTTATTATGCTAAGTTATCATCATGGTTTGCTAAGATAGAACCTATGTCTCAACATGGTGGATGGCGATCATCCTTTTTCTTTCTTTCAACCATTGACGATCAACTTAATGCTATTCCTAATTTGAGTTATTAAGGATTGATACATTGCAAATGTATCTATAATTTTTGATGTTCCATGCTTGGTTTTATCCACTTTCTTGTGTTTTGTTCCAACTTTGGAGTACTTTTCATATGATTTCTTGGACTAACCTATTAACAAGAGCCACAGTGCCAGCTGCCTGTTTTCTGCTGTTTTTGGTTCCAGGAAAGTCAGAAAATGAATATTCTCGGAATTGGACGGGACAAAAGCCAAAGTGCCTATTTTTCCGGAAGGGATCAAGTGCCAGAATACGAGACAGAGAGGGACTAGGGGGCCACCACACCACCTGGCCATGTGGCCCAGCCTGGCCCGCGCCAGGGGGTGGTGAGGCCAGCCCTGGCACCCCCTCGGCCTCTCCTTCCGCCAATAAGTTTCCCTCGGGACGAAAACCCTAAGCACCTGATCAAAAATCCACGAAAGAGTCTGTAGCCGCCGTCATCTCCATCCCTAGATCGGGAGGGATCTGAAGCTCTTCCCGGCACCCTGCCGGAGAGGGGAATTCACCCTGGAGGCCTTCTTCATTACCATGCAAGCCTCCGGTGTGATGCGTGAGTAGTTCATCCTTGGACTACGGATCCATGTAGTAGGTAGATGGCTGGTTTCTCCTCCTTTGTGCTTTCATGTTTAGATCTTGTGAGCTCCGTTCTTGATCGAGATCATCTATTTGTAGTTCATACATGTTGTGTTTGCGGGGATCCAATGGATATTGAGATGTTATTTCAGATTGATTATTGATTCTATCATGTCTTTGTTATTTCAGATCTTGCATGCTTTCCGTTGTTAGTAGCTATCTTGGCCAAGTAGATGCTAGCAACTCCAAGAGTTAGTATTTATGCTCGATAGTGGGTTCATGCCTCTGATAATCTGGGGAAGTGACATAAATCTCTAAGGTACTAGATGTGTTGTTGCTACTAGGGAGAAAAAAACAATCCTTTGTTCATAGAACAATCGTATTGTTTACTTTACATGCAGTTCGTAAAGCAATAATATGTTGCTTGCAACTTAATACTGGAGGGGGTTCGGATGATAACCTGAAGGTGGATTATTAGTCATAGATGCAGTTGGATGGCGGTCTATGTATTATGTTGTAATGCCCAATCAAGTCTCAAAGGAGTCAAGATGATTAGTATATGCATGTATTGCTCTCTCGGTGTTTGTCAATTTCCCCGCTGTAATTTGTTCACCCATCATGTTATCTATCTTAAGGAGAGCCACCTCTAGTGAACTATGGATCCCGGTCCTTTTTCTTTACATACAATCTACAATCTTTTACTGCTTTGTGTTTACTTTCTGCAAACTTTTACTTCTTTCCATTCGATACGTTTAATCCTTTGTTTTCCGCAAAACAGGTGAGATTGACAACCTCATCGCAAGTTGGGGACAAAGTTCTGTGGTTGTGTTGTGCAGGCCTCCACGTTGCTACTAGCACTGGTAGTGCGCCCTGCCAAAGCTCAGCTAGTAACACCTTTGGGGTGTTTCCTTGCTCCTACTGGTTCGATTAAACCTTGGTTTCATAACTGAGGGAAAACTTACTGCTGTGCTCATCATACCTTCCTCTTGGGGTTCCCAACGAGCTCTACATCAACTACGAGTCAGCAAGGACTAGTTCCTTAATTAACTTCTATTCTGAAACACTTTTCAGAATCCCTTAAGGAATACTACATAATATCACAATACACCTATTATCAACTTCTACATATTATAAATCATTATTTAGAAGTACTTGCGCTTTTATTCTTAACACACTTAAGAATTACTCCTATAAGCTCCCACTCAAAATATGTTTCTACATATTTGAATTTGGGACTTATATTGCTCCCACACAAAAAATATGTCAATCACATATTGTTTCAGGAAGACTTTCATAGCTCCCACTCAATTTTATGCAAATTGCATATCCACTCACTATTTTAAATAACTTCAAAATCCTTTGATCAAAAATCAAATTTGGAGATTTACTATGAGATACTAGTACCTTACTAGTTTTAAATCCACTAGACATTTAGCACACTTGAATCAAATTCATTTTGAATTTGTCCAATGCTTGACAAATTGTGCTTTTGTCATTCACCCATTTTCCCACTATGGCTTTGCAGTCATTTGGGAAAATCCAAGTAACCCCTTTTACTTGTGAGATTCAACAACGAATTGCTTTCTAATCTCAAGGGAAGTTTGCTTCTAGGATTTCTCATAATATTAGTTTACAATTATTTCCTTAGTAGTTCGTAGGTATGTCATATTCCAAGAATCATGACAGATGATTCACAAATGTCTCCATACTACATATGGATTTACATTTTGAATCCTACTTCATGTAGTGAAAACACCAGTGGGGAAAACACAATGATCAATATCATTGACTCTTTCCTTTTGTGAAGAGAATCATTCAGAAACATTGTCCGTTGCGCTTCTCAACACTTTGATGCAGGGATTTGAATCCTCATCGTGTTTTACACTATCTTCCATTTGCTCCATAATCGAGAAATATCACTAAAAGTGAGCTTTCTCAAGAATGCACCAAAATCCAAGCAATACGAATTTTGCCTCCCTTTTGGTTTCAGCTATGGATTTCGTATCCAAAGTTTCCAATGAATACTCTACAAGGAATTATTCGCTATTGTTTTGGTTATATCGAATATCCCCAAAAATTTCATGAACTCAAATGGTTTACTACATTCTAATTGAGTGCTAACTATTTGTAACCAATGGTCTCTACATCTACACTACAACGATTTATTTGGTGCCTTCTATTCAACCACTTTGATATCTAATATCACATTGTGATGCTTTGCATTTTGATGTTTCAAAATGCTTTGCATTCCACAGTTTCTTTTATGCCATTCTTATAAAGTTGAATTTCATTAATATTAATCAAATCATAGCAATTAGATTCACTTTTATATTTATACCCTTTGTTGATGAAACATTTTGATCAAATCAAGTAATTTCATATTCATGTTTCCTTTGGTAAACTACTTTACACATTTAAACAATCATATAATGATAATTACCATTTTCGTTAAAACACAATACATCGAATATGTATTAATTTTAACAATTCGTCAAACACTTTGTATTCAAGTAATACACGGTGTTCTAGTTATTTTGCCGAATTTAGGCATGATTTATATGTGACAAGAAATCGAATGTCTTTCACATATTATCACATAACTTTTGAATTTATACAATGGTTTCATTCATTAATGAAATATCATTAAGTTGGGTATTTTAAACAAGGCATTTTACAAATGTTCATGCATTATCAATTAGTTTCAAACAACAAGGATAATTCACACATAATCAAACAAGATATGAACATGAATAGAAATCATTCATAAAAGTAGAACAACTGTTTGTTACAAACTGATATGAATAACCATCTCACAAAGCGTGAGACAAACTAAAGAAGTTCACAATCTCTTGATTACTATAATCATCCTAAACATAAACTAAATGATAAATGTCTAGGGAGAGTGTCGTCGGCCATCATCATCATGCTTGTCATCAACACGCAACGTCACCTCCTCTCCAGCAAGCACCTCTCATGCAGAAGGACCTGTTTTCAACAAAACAGAACAAGTATCAAATATACTTAACACTGGAAATGTGTTTGCAAGATTATAACATTTATAAAATTGTATATCAAATATATACCTTTGTCATTGATGACCTCAGCGACACTTGGTTCAACCAACACATTCCTGAGATGTGTCACGAACCGGTGGAACTCCATTGATTCCGCGTCGCCCTTCATAAAGCAAGCCGTGACTTGTGCTTGGTAGCAGCGACCGCAACACAACACTGTTTGCGAAAGAGCCCATCATCCAGCTATCCAGGAAGTATGTAGGCCTCATGTACACATCATGCATGCGCTCCAAGTGGTCGTCCAGTGATGAGTTCTCCTCCATCTTAATGGAGAGGAAGTCTCCCATCAGTTCATGCTCCCATATGCGTACTTGTTCCACGAAATGTGTCCTAAGCTGTAGCATCACCGAACGAGGGTCGACATCACCCATGAAGGGCCACAACTCATCCACCATTCCAAAACACATGGTAACTGAAATGAGGGAGGCCATCTCACAACGGAGATAGCGGTCTTTCCGCTCCTCTGGGGTCTCTAGGTCAGTGGGCTGATCCAAATCCATCCCGTCGAGTATGTATTCGACGACGTCGTTCTCGCTAAGGAGAACGTGGAGACGTGTAACCCATATGGAGAAGTTTGATCCATCTAATCTGAGCTTTTCTCCTTCTAACCAATCAATCATCAACACGAAAGGAGCCATCTGCATTTATAATTGCAAAAGGAATTTAGACTAAGTTTATAATTAAATGAGTTAATAATAACTCCACTCAGAAACACCTATCCCCAAAAGGGTTCCTAGTGACAACATGACCCATATCAGCCACATCTCCCCCAATTGAACACGGCCACCGATGTGGGTTCAAAGGTGGACGCTAAATGTCGGTCACATCATTCATGTGACTCGTGCTCGATCTTTTGACCATTCGTGTTCTGAGGCCACGCTTCTGTGGCGTGCTAGGCTCGCCAACTCAACCTTAGTGTATTCGCTGTGCAACATGGCTTACACCCACTGTATGCAAACATAGATATGTCTGACACCCAGGCATGTAACCCTGGATCGCCTCATACCAAAGAACTTTCTTGGTGGTGCACACTAAGGGGGAACACAATCGTTGGTAATTTTAACAGGGATCATCTTATTAGGCTACCGTCGAGTATCTAATACTAGCACACAATAAGATATACTGACAATAACATTGAATGTAAATGCTATGTGATATGGTTCTTCACGTCGTGATCTCCATCCGCCGTCACCGGGTTCCAGCGCCAGGGTTCCGGCGCCGTAGACACTAGGGTACCGGTGTCATTCTAGCGTGGTAGTTCGCCACCTCCGTGACTATCTACTACTATGTAACAAAAGGTAATCACTTTACCTTTGCCACAATCACAAAGCAACGCCCCCTGCAAAACAAAGTTAGACGCCTCTACTTTATATTTGCATGTTTTACGTGGCTGAATGGGCTTTCGCACAAGAACCGTTCTTACCTACGAAATTTCAGCACAACACTGATCAAGTAGTTGTCTCTACTACTGTAGCATCCCAATTGTCTAACAATTGTAATGCTACTTGGTCTAGTAAGATATTGGCTACTTCCTATATACAATTGTTGCATCATAATTATATCATGCTCATATCATCATGCCACCTTGCATTGGAGCATCATATAAAACCCTGTTTCTTTGGTTCTTCCCTCATATGCATTATTAATTGTATTTGCCTCTTGAGATTGTATTTGGTTATGGATATATTGTTTAATGCCCAAGTTGAGTTGGGGGCATATCTTTTATTCCACTCCATCACCCTTCTTTCACCACCTTATAATTCCACCATCCTATTATCCATGAGCTTGCAATTCTTTTTCTTTTGATTTTATTCTAGCTCATGTGGATGGGGTGGATCTAATCCAATTCTTTTGCTTGGCCTTATTCCATTTCTTGGGGATGCATAAGAATAATGCCATATTATTATTATTGTTTTCACAAATAAATCATGGCATTTAATATTTTGCATGGGCCATGCAACCTTCATCACCACCTTTTATCCCATTGGTTTATCCTTTGTTTTAATGGATCTTTTCTTTGTGGACCATCTCCATCCATTCCACCATCCTCATATTCTCTTCAACATCACTTTTATTTTATTTTCTCCATGCGTGATTCAAATGAGGCCTCTTCCCATAATTCTTTTCTTTCTCTTTTCTTGGTTTCTCCTTCACCTCATCTTAACCTAATCAAAGCCTCACTTTACCCTCTTGGTTGATCTCATAAACACATTTTAAAACCTAAACACCTAATAAAAATCTAACCTATCTTCCTCTCTCTAATTTTCCTCTAACCCTAATTCTACACAAAACCCTAACCCTTAACCTCTCCTCTCTCTCTATCTCCCTCTCTGTCATGCTGGCCCCACCTGGCCCTCTTTCTCGCCCTGGCCCACACCCCATCTAACCAGCTAACCACCCCAAACCCTAGCCCATGCCCTAGCCTAACCCAAGCTACCCCCTCCCTTCTCTCTCTTCTCTCTACCGCCGTGCCAGCCCCACCCAGCTGCTACCCATGCTGTCCCCACCTGCAGCCCCTCTCCCTGCCCTGCCTGGCTACCCAGGTCGAGCCCCAGCTCAACCACGTGATCAGGGAGAAAGGGAAAAGAGCCGAGGCCACTTTTCCATCTACCCCGCTCCCACACGGCATCTCGTCCCTCTCCCTCGCTTTACCTCCGCCCCACAGCTCCCCTGCCTCGTCCAGATCCAACCCCATGCCCTGCCTCTCCTCCCCTTCGTCTTCATCATCGCCAGGACCTGCCGCCGGTCACCGCCAGTACCGCGTCGCCCCCTCGTTCTAGCCGGCCAGTACGACGTGGAGGTGGTCAAGAAGAACGAGGAGACTCCCCTACTTCGCCTCGTACGCGCCGACGAGGACGAGAAGCCCTAGCACCGCCGGAACCAGCGCCACCCGACGCAAACCCTAATCGCCAGGACGCCAGCAACCTCGACGATCCGTCGCGTTTTCGGCCATGCCACCACCACCGATCACCCCGCGGTGAGTCCCTCTTCCTCCCTGACACCATCCGCCTCGCCGTCGCCGTCTAGCATCGCCGATGTTTTTGCCGAGCGCCCTTAGCGCACCGCCAGACGCTGGTGTTTGCACGCCCCGCGCCGCGCATAGCCTCATCTGGTTGTCTAGCCCCCACCTAACACCAAGCCCAAGCCACCGCAGCGGCTACGCCCTCCGCGCGCACGCCCAGATCCCTGGTTCGAACCCCCGTCCCGCGCCGCGCGGTGTTTTTCTTCGCCAGTCGTCAGATCGCGAAGAAGAGAAACAGTGCCGCCGCGCGTTTTGTAGAAAACCCCCCTAGCTTTTTATCTGCTTAACCCGCGCTCCTCGCTAGCCCCACCTGTCAGCCGCCGTGGCCTTGTTTCAGAAAACCCCCCAGCCTGTTATTATCCTAACCCGCGCTCTAGTTCGGTCCCACCTGCCAGCCTCTGCGAGTTCGTTCACTGTCACGTGGGCCTCAGCCGGTTGGTCCCACCTCGCAGTCGCACGGGCTAGGCAGAGCCCCGGTGTGAAAAGTTTTTCGTGCGCGTGTGCCCCGCCAGCGACTGACCCACCCGTCAGTGGCTATGGCTGGGTCAAGCTGGGTAACAAAAGTTTGCCCTGTTGTCTGTTTTAATTAAACCTTTTCAAAATTGAATTAAATTCAAATTCAAATCAGATTTAAATAACTTTTCAAATATAAATCCAACTAATACAAATGATATATGTTTTTGAATCAGAAAAATGTGAGGAATTCAAGTATGCCATTAAAAATATGTTTTGAGCACTTTAAAATTTCGAGATGGTTAAAATTACAATAAAATGCCCTTTTTCTTAATAAAATCATAACTTTAATTCTACAACTCCAAATTTAACAAATAATATGTCTAAATCGATCCGCGCGACGAGCCCGTTCTATTTATGCAGTCCTTGTTCTGAATTGAAGCATGCATCATGTCATTCTTACAAATCTGAACTGTTTATGGCAATAAATATTGGACTAAATAAATAATAAAATGCTTTAATTCTTGCACCACACCTCACCCTTGCCATGATACTTTAATGCCATGTAAATTGTGCATCATTCATCGTGGCATGCTTGTTTGCTTGTCGCATTTTAATTCATATGCTTGTGCACTTTATTTATGTTGGCCCTTGTTTGTTTGGTTCTTCTTCGAATAGACGCCCAACAGGAGAATTATCAGGAATCACAGGAGTACTACCCAGATCCATCTCTCGCTTCAACTGAGCTGCTAGGCAAGCACTACCACATGCTTGCATACATACAGTATCTATTGCCTCTATCTTATTCTTGCATCATTGGGTCGCGATTGCATCAAATTGAATCCCAAGTACTGCATAGCCTTTACTTTTAAACCCCACCGAAGCTTGTTCCTCCATCCCATGAGCCATTACTACAGGAGTTGTTTGAGCCATGCGAGTCGTAGAAAAGCATGTGTAGGGTATGTGAGTGTCTGATGGATAACGAGGTACCTAAACAACTTAACCTGAGTAGTAATGGGATAACTAATGAAAGAGGCACCGGCGAGCAGTATCTGCTATTTGGTTTTTCGTGCTCACTTGTGTCCCGTAGGACCCCGAGTACTTGATTCCTGTTCCTTGACTATTCGCACTATCCACATCCGGGAGGCCTTATGGACCCCCTGAGGCAGAGCTTGATTCATTCTTATTTCTTGGGGCCACAAGTAGTTTGGGGCTTTATTACTATCCTGTACTTATGCCATGCTACAGCTTTATTAATATTGTGCGTGGAGCACCTGTACTGTTTTGGATCGTGGAATGTTTTCGCGGTATCGACAAGCCCAGTCACACTTTCGGGTTCCCAGTCGTTTACAGCCATTGACACAAACCTTGGGTCCGTCTCGGAGCCAGCCAACTTCGTTGCGGGTAGCTTAATGGGGTGCCCCCCCTGAAATATTTCTGAATCCTATGATTGCTTTGTCGTGAATGCCTCGTTGGGTTTTGATTTGGTTTTTCCGAGGTTGATCGAGTGTGTGTTGCTATTCGTGCACCCCTGCAGGGTAAATCTTTCTGAAAGCCGTGTCCACGGTTATGGATGACTTGGAGCACAGTTTCTCGATCATAGACAAGTATAACTAAAGTACCGCTTTTAATTTGACCAAGTGCTTGACTAGTAAATAGTGCAATACTCATGGAATGGTTAATAAAACTGCTAACGGATGATGGGGGTTGTTCGTCCGCTTCCTCGTTGGTAAGCGAGGAGGAGGATGGATCTGTTACTTGTACTGTTATAACTGTTGTTCTTAATTCACGGACATCCGTCTAACATTGGTTAGGCGGATGGTTAGAGAGTATCTATAGAATTGCTAGATATTGTCTTTTGCCGCAATTGCGTCACCCCAGGTTGTGTCCCCTTTAGCGGCATAAAGACTTGCTGAGTACCCCTAGGGTCTCACACGATAAATTGTTTGATTCATATGAACAGGTGTACCCGCAAGAGGGATACTGGGTGGAAGAGACAGATGATGTTGGCAACGACCATTCGGTGTAGAGATTCCGGGAACGGGGACCCGTGAGATCTGTGGGTGGGATGTGTTTATTTATGGGGCATCTTATGCCGATTTGCTTCTTATCCGTACTCGGATCTTGTTTTCCGCTTCCGCCTGATACTCTGATGTTTGTTGTATGAGGAGCTATCCTAAATTATTATCTCTATCTAGGATATTTGAATCTTGCCGTATGGCGTTGCAATATTTCTATTTCTTTTAGATGGAATGGCTCTGAGGACTGTTGTATGTGGCTTGCATACATACTCATTTGTGTATGTAGTTGATCCCTTCGCCTGCCGATTACGCCGCTCGTTCTTGTCCCGATGTCTGAAAGTGGTTAGGACGGCCGAAAGGTCTACCGTGAGTGGCCCTGGGCCCCACCGTACTATTTTAACCACTTTCGTTCATCCAGGCAGGTAACTAAGAGCGTAATTCACCGAGGTAGTTACAACTACACCCCTTTTGGGGCACTCCGTTGCAAATGGCATACCAACTAATGCGAGTGAGATAGACACCCCCTAAGCCACTTTATACGGTACAAGCTGTATCTCAAGCATGGACCAGTCTTGCAAATGAACGCGTAAAGTCGGTTGGGGGCCGCTTCATCAAGCATTCCTGCGGTATACACAAGTACACGTGGGAGGGTAACAACTAAAAGATCAACGCCCACACGCTACATCTCGTGTGTTCTACCCGTACTAGCATTACTACGCATAGATCTAGCTTTGATACCACTGTTGGGGTTCCACGTATGAAAACAATAAAATTTTACCCTACGCCCTGAACCCCTGAAGCTGCCAGGACCTATCTATTAGTAATACAGTAACGGGATGGGCTTTTCGCGAACTTACCCTTGAAGACCGAAAAGCGTTGTCAATGCTCAGGAGAGCGTGGTTGATGTAGACGAGCCGAATCCGACCTCAAGGTCGTGATGAAGTCCTTGTGCTCCTTGGCTCCAACGACTTGAGTGCCTCAAGTGCGACACCTCGCGAGGAGTTACACACGTCCGGTGCCTGACGATGACTCCCGCTTCCCCGATCCAGCAGCAGTTGCGGAAGTAGAGCTCCCGGATCCGAATCACGCAGCGCGACGGCGCTCCACGGTGAAGACGTCTCTCGCTTGCGCATCCAGACTTGGGACCACGGTCACGAGAGAGAGGGGGGAGAGAAAATATCAACTGGAGGTCCTCCCAAAAGTGAGAAGACCTTAATTGATTATTGGTGTATTTAATTTGGCCAAATACCCCACTATATATAGGGGGAGGGGGGGTACTACCTCCCTCAAAGTCCCGGGGTGGGACTAAAGGAGATGAGGGGGAGGGGAGGCCGCCGCCCCCTAGTGGGCCCCGTGTGAGGGGGGGGGGGGGGGAAGGCCCAGCCGGCAACCCCCTTGGCCCCTTCTCCCTCTCTCCTTTCCCTAATGGGCCTCTCCCTCCGGAAATTGGCCCATTAAGCCTTTGACCATTAAATTGATTTTTAACTTTATGAATAAATGATTAAATCAACATTTAACATTCATTCACATATTATTCAACCTCTGTGGCCATGGAACCCCTTCCACCTCCACTCCGGACATCCTCCGGACTTACCGAAACCCTTCCGGTTTCTCCCTACTCTTCTTTGGTGATTCTACCGATCCTATAAACACTCTCTAAGCATCATCAAGCCCTTAAGCGTGATACCCTACGGTTCGGGAACACTCCAGACATGGTCGGGACACTCCCGCACCAATGATCGATAGAGGGACCTAGATGGCCATGTGACCCCTGTGCGTTCCACGAAGATCTTTCGTCGTTTGAACCAGGACAGTCGTGTATTATTCCCTTTGCCATTTGATACTTGCATTGTCTGAGATCTGATCAATGACATCACCTTGTTGTTTTCAATCTCGTTACTGAACAATGCTACTTAACTTGTTCCGACAAGTGATATCCCCGTGATCAAATCACACGCTGCGCAACTATTGGATATTCTGAGTGGGCCCTTGAGTATCTTCCTATCACATGGACGGACAAATCTCGCTCTTGACATATTTTGCCTCTACGGTTTCCTCCAAATACCTGAACACACCTTTATAACCACCATATTACCAGATGGTGTTTGATGCTATCTAAGCACTCTCGGGAGACAGTGATTGATATAGCCTCACGGTCTAAGGAATAGTATACGAGGATCCATTTCTAATCATCGTAACTTGCTTCGTGACATGATCGGGTCACGATGTTTAGGTTGGGTATTGGTTCATCATGTCATTCTCAGAATGAGATTACCTCATTTCCAACTAGCATAAATGCCACATGATCAGGAAACTTGATCATATGTTGACCAATGAACTAGAGACTAGAGTTTCACTGGGAACCCCTGGTTTTTTATATATCACACGTGTATTTATGTTTCCACTCAATACAGTTATAGCATGATATAAAACTTAATCCTAAACTACATGAAATATGATAATAGTCCTTACTACTATTTGTCTCTAGGGCATATTTCCAACAAAAAGAACACACATGTAATGACTCTAGCTATGGTCTGTGAAAAGAACACACATACAATAACACTGGTGGATCCATGTGTGGTTTATGAAAATAACACACATGCAATGAACTCTGGTGGATCCATATGTGGTTTGTGAAAAGAACATACATGCAATGACTGTTGTGGTTAATGAAAAGAACACACATGCAATGACACTGGTGGATCCATAGGTGGTTTGTGAAAAGAACACACATGCAATGACTCTAGCTGTGGTTTGTGAAAAGAACAGACATGCAATGACTATGGTGGATCCATATGTGGTTTGTGAAAAGAACACACATGCAATGACTCTAGCTGTGTCCTGTGAAAAGAACACACATGCAATGACACTAGAGGATCCATATGTGGTTTCTGAAAAGAACACACATGCAATGACTCTAACTGTGGATAATGAAAAGAACACACATGCAATGACACTGGTGGATCCATAGGTGGTCTGTGAAAAGAACATACATGCAATGAACTCTAGCTGTGGTTAATGAAAAGAACACACATGCAATGACACTAGTGGATCCATCACTAGTAGGAAAAGCTTATCCATAGGGGTCATATTAGTGGTGCACCTCTAAATGGTGCCCCACGGATATTTATCCGTGGCGCACACGGGAAATGATGCGCCAGTGACCTGTAGTTAATCATGGCGCACGCTCGGAATGGTGCGCCACACATATGTGGGCCTAGCGCTGGTGGCTGACCTCGTCCATGGTCGGCATACCCGTGGCGCACGGAATTGGCGTCCGCCACAGATAAGTTAGGTATCAGTGGCGCATGCTTTTTAGGTGCGCCACAGAGATGTGTGGTCCCACGATTCAAAAAGATGGCAGAGTATCAGTGGCGCATGGAGTTGGGGTGCGCCAGTGACCTCAAATACCCGTGGCACATCAAAAAGTGGTGCCCCACTGATAACTTTTCAAAATTCTGCTCCCCCCGTGGATCACCTTTTTAGGTTTGCAAAAAATAAAAGAAAATGATAAATACTTCAAAAACTAAAATCCTTTCATATGTAGGTAGGTAATGTGATGTATTTTCTAGGAAAATGAACAAATATGATTTTCAACATGTTTTGCAAAAAAGGTAATAGCACGGTAAAACAGCCATAACTTTTGCATACGATGTCGAAAAAATGTATAATATATCAAAACGACGAGCACAAATTTTTTTTTGTTGCAGAATTTTTTTCGAAAGGAGTAAAAAGATATGGCAAAAGAAGATTTTTTTTCTGCAGAAAAAATTGAGGCAACTTATCTATGGCGCACCCCATAGTGGTGCGCCACAGATAACAAGGGCGGGAATTGAAATTTGAATCGCCACCCCGCCCACCTACCCCTTTCCTTATATGCTCCTACACCTCCTCCTTTCCCTCCCATTCTCCTCTGAATCCTCTCATCTTCCTCTTCCACCTCCTCCTTCCCCTCTTCTCATCCCCTTCTCTTCTCCTCCCCTTCTCCTCCCCTTCTCCTTCCCCTTCTCCTCCACCTCTCCACTTTCTGGCCACTTCACCATCCTCGAACTCCTCTCCGACCACCACCGACGCCGTCCTCAAGCTCCTCTCTGACCACCACCAATGCCGTCCTCGAGCTCCTCTCCAGTCACCACCGACGCCATCCGCGAGCTCTTCTCCGACCATAGCCACGACCTCCTCGAGCTCATCTACGGCAACGACCCGCTTGAACTCCTCTCCGACCACGGCCTCCTCGAGCTCCTCCCCAACTAGCAGCGAGGCGACACCGACGGCGGTGGCAGATCTAGATCTAGTTTTTTTTGAAATTTGAAAATCTTATTAGTGGCGCACCATAACCACATGTGCCATGGATAATTTTGAGATATCCCGCCTTTTTAAAAAAAATTTGAAATCGATATCAGTGGTGCACCATATCGCGGTGCGCCATGGATAAGTGGCTTATCCATGGCGCACACCTGGGTGCGCCACGGATAAAAATTATCAGTGGCGTAATATCAGTGGCACACGACCCGTGCGCCACTGACATCTTTTTTGGTGCGCCACTGATAGCACTTTTCCTATTAGAGCATAGGTGGTTTGTGAAAATAACACACATGCAATGAACTCGGGTGGATCCATATGTGGTATGTGAAAAGAACAGACACACAATGAACTCTAGTGGATCCATATGTGGTTTGTGAACAAAACAGACATGCAATGATAGTAGGGGATCCATATGTGGTTTGTGAAAAGAACACACATGCAATGACTCTAGTTGTGGTTAATGAATAGAACACACATGAAATGACTCTAGTAGATCCATAGGTGGTTTGTGAAAAGAACAGACATGCAATGAACTCTAGCTATGGTCAATGAAAATAACACACATGCAATGACACTGGTGGATCCATAGGTGGTTTGTGAAAATAACACACATGCAATGAACTTTGGTGGATCCATATGTGGTCTGTGAAAAGAACAGACATGCAATGAACTCTGGTGGCTCCATATGTGGTTTATCAAAGGAACAGACATGCAATGACACTGGTGGATCCATGTTGTTGTTGAAAAGAACAAACATGCAATGAATCTAGTTGTGGTTAATGAAAAGAACACACATGCAATAAATCTGGTGGATCCATATGTGGTTTGTGAAAAGAACACACATGCAATGACACTGGTGGATCCATATGTGGTTTGTGAAAAGAACACACATGCAATGAACTCTGGTGGATCCATATGTGGTCTGTGAAACGAACACACGTGCAATGACACAGGTGGATCCATAGGTGGTGTGTGAAAAGAACACACATGCAATGACGCTGGTGGATCCATATGTGGTATGTGAAAAGAACACACATGCAATGACTCTAGCTATGGTCTGTGAAAAGAACACACATGCAATGACACTGGTGGATCCATGTGTGGTTTGTGAAAATAACACACATGCAATGAACTTTGGTGGATCCATATGTGGTTTGTGAAAAGAACATACATGCAATGACTCTAGTTGTGGTTAATGAAAATAACACACATGCAATGACACTGGTGGATCCATAGGTTGTTTATGAAAAGAACACACATGCAATGACTCCAGCTGTGATTTGTGAAAAGAATAGACAAGCAATGACTCTGGTGGATCCATATGTGGTTTGTGAAAAGAACACACATGCAATGACTCTAGCTGTTGTCTGTGAAAAGAACACACATGCAATGACACTAGGGGATCCATATGTTGTTAATGAAAAGAACACACATGAAATGACTCTAGCTATGGATAATGAAAAGAACACACATGCAATGACACTTGTGGATCCATAGGTGGTCTATGAAAAGTACAGACATGCAATGAACTCTAGTTGTGGTTAATGAAAAGAACACACATGCGATGACACTGGTGGATCCAGAGGTGGTTTGTGATAATAATACACATGCAATGAACTCTTGTGGATCCATATGTGGTCTATGAAAAGAACAGACATGCAATGAACTCTGGTGGATCCATATGTGGTTTGTGAAAAGAACAGACATGCAATGACACTGGTGGATCCATGTGGTTTGTGAAAAGAACACACATGCAATGACTCGAGTTATGGTTAATGAAAAGAACACACATGCAATGACTCTGGTGGATCCATATGTGGTTTGTGAAAAGAACACACATGCAATGACACTGGTGGATCGATAGGTGGTTTGTGAAAAGAACACACATGCAATGAACTCTGGTGGATCCATATGTGGTATGTGAAAAGAACACACATGCAATGACACTGGTCGATCCATAGGTGGTTTGTGAAAAGAACACACATGCAATGAACTCTGGTGGATCCATATGTCTTCTATGAAAAGAACACACATGCAATGAACTCTGGTGGATCCATATGCGGAAAGGCTAGAAAAAGCGCGCGCATTCCCGAGCACGCTCTGCAATCGCTGATGTTGCTGCACGTGGTGTCCGGAGAGTCCTTCGTGCGTTGTCCCTAGCCTTCCCCGTGCGACACATGGTGCCTGTAGAGAGAGGGGTGGCGGTCCTTTTTCCCTTTCTTTTTTAGATTCAAACACGAAAATGCGATATCTTTTAAACGAATCATCGAAACTGAGATCCATTTTCACAATTGTGCTAGTCGCGTCGAGATCTACAAAACTAGATCCCATATGATAGGTTTTTGAAGAACTTTTTGTTTGGCACTGCCCTTTGACCCTACATTGCACTGCCTTCGGTTGTGGTGCACGGCATGATGTCCTGGCAGTGCACGACAGGTGCACTGCCTTTTTCTTCTGCATTGCATTGCCTTCGGTCGTGATGTACGGAACGATGTCCTGGCAGTGCACTGTCTGCGTAATGCCTTTCTGTATTATCTTGCACTGCCCTCAAACGTAGTGCACGGCGAGGTATGCTGGCAGTGCACTACTTGTGCATTGCCTTTTTGTGTTGTGTTGCACTTCCTTCGGTCGCAGTGCACGTGACGATGTCCTGGCAGTGCACCAGCCGTGCACTGCCTGTTTATACTTGTTGCACTGCCTTCGAGCGCAGTGCACCTAGAGGTATCCTGGCAATGTACTACTCATGCACTGCCTTGTTCTGTTGGGTTGCACTGCCTTCGGTCGCAGTGCACGAGACCATGTTCTGCCAGTGCACCGGTCGTGCACTGCCTATTTATACTGTGCTGTACTGTCTTTGATCGCAGTGCACGGAAGATCCAGTGGTAGCTTACATTTTTTTCTCTTTTTCCATGGTGCACTGCTCTTTTTACATATACTACTGCCTACGTATCTGTTTACCACTCACGTCTAATAGCAGAATCAGTACACTAGCAGAGCAGCAGCATGTACACGTGGCGATCAGGAAGAGCAGGACGGGACTGATGCGCGCACGCGTGACCGGCTAGCGTCGTCGTCCTCTCTAGAGCGCGTGCGTGTGCTAGTCTCCCTCATCCATATGTGGTTGGTGAAAAGAACAGACATGCAATGAGACTGGTGGATCCATGTGTGGTCTGTGAAAATAACACACATGCAATGACACTGGTGGATCCATGTGTGGTTTGTGAAAATAACACACACGTAATGACACTGGTGGATCCATATGTGGTTTGTGAAAATAACACACATGCAATGACTCTTGTTGTGGTTTGTGAAAATAACAGACATGCAATGACTATCGTGGATCCATATGTGGTTTGTGAAAAGAACGCACATGCAATGACTCTAGTTGTGGTCTATGAAAAGAACACACATGCAATGACACTGGTGGATCCATAGATGGTCTATGAAAAGAACACACATGCAATGACTCTAGCTGTGGTCTGTGAAAAGAACAGACATGCAATGAAATCTAGTTATGGTTAATGAAAAGAACACACATGCAATGACACTGGTGGATCCATAGGTGGTTTGTGAAAATAACACACATGCAATGAACTCTGGTGGATCAATATGTGGTCTGTGAAAAGAACAGACATGCAATGAACTCTGGTGGATCCATATGTGGTTGGTGAAATGAACAGACATGCAATGACACTGGTGGATCCATGTGGTCTGTGAAAAGAATACACATGCAATGACTCTTGGTGTGGTCTGTGAAAAGAACACACATGCAATGACACTGGTGGATCCATAGGTGGCTTGTGAAAAGATCACACATGCAATGAACTCTGGTGGATCCATAGGTGGTTTGTGAAAAGAACTCACATGCAATGAACTCTGGTGGATCCATATGTGGTATTTGAAAAGAACACACATGTAATGACACTAGTGGATCCATAGCTGGTTTGTGAAAAGATCACACATGCAATGAACTCTAGTGGATCCGTATGTGGTCTGTGAAAAGAATACACATGCAATGAACTATGGTGGATCCATATGTGGTCGGTGAAAAGAACAAACATGCAATGAGACTGGTGGATCCATGTGTGGTCTGTGAAAATAACACACATGCAATGACATTGATGGATCCATGTGTGGTTTGTGAAAATAACACACATGTAATAACACTGGTGGATCCATATGTGGTTTGTGAAAATAACACACATGCAATGACTCTTGTTGTGGTTTGTGAAAATAACAGACATGCAATGACTATCGTGGATCCATATGTGGTTTGTGAAAAGAACGCACATGCAATGACTCTAGTTGTGGTCTATGAAAAGAACACACATGCAATGACACTGGTGGATCCATAGATGGTCTATGAAAAGAACACACATGCAATGACTCTAGCTGTGGTATGTCAAAAGAACACACATGCAATGACTCTAGCTGTGGTCTATGAAAAGAACACACATGCAATGACACTGGTGGATCCATGTGTTGTTTGTGAAAATAACACACATGCAATGAACTCTAGTGGATCCATATGTGGTTTGTGAAAAGAACACACATGCAATGACTCTAGTTGTGGTTAATGAAAAGAACACACATGCAATGACACCGGTGGATCCATAAGTGGTTTGTGAAAAGAACACTCATGCAATGACTCTAGCTATGGTTTGTGAAAAGAACCGACAACCAATGACTCTTGTGGATCCATATGTGGTTTGTGAAAAGAACAGACATGCAATGACTCTAGCCATGGTCTATGAAAAGAACAGACATGCAATGACACTAGGGGATCCATATGTGGTTAATGAAAAGAACACACATGCAATGACTCTAGCTCTGGATAATGAAAACAACACACATGCAATGACACTGGTGGATCCATAGGTGGTCTGTGAAAAGAACAGACATGCAATGAAATCTAGTTATGGTTAATGAAAAGAACACACATGCAATGACACTGGTGGATCCATAGGTGGTTTGTGAAAATAACACACATGCAATGAACTCTGGTGGATCAATATGTGGTCTGTGAAAAGAACAGACATGCAATGAACTCTGGTGGATCCATATGTGGTTGGTGAAATGAACAGACATGCAATGACACTGGTGGATCCATGTGGTCTGTGAAAAGAATACACATGCAATGACTCTTGGTGTGGTCTGTGAAAAGAACCCACATGCAATGACACTGGTGGATCCATAGGTGGCTTGTGAAAAGATCACACATGCAATGAACTCTGGTGGATCCATAGGTGGTTTGTGAAAAGAACTCACATGCAATGAACTCTGGTGGATCCATATGTGGTATTTGAAAATAACACACATGCAATGACACTGGTGGATCCATAGCTGGTTTGTGAAAAGATCACACATGCAATGAACTCTAGTGGATCCGTATGTGGTGTCTGGAAAGAATACACATGCAATGAACTATGGTGGATCCATATGTAGTCGGTGAAAAGAACAAACATGCAATGAGACTGGTGGATCCATGTGTGGTCTGTGAAAATAACACACATGCAATGACATTGGTGGATCCATGTGTGGTTTGTGAAAATAACACACATGTAATGACACTGGTGGATCCATATGTGGTTTGTGAAAATAACACACATGCAATGACTCTTGTTGTGGTTTGTGAAAATAACAGACATGCAATGACTATCGTGGATCCATATGTGGTTTGTGAAAAGAACGCACATGCAATGACTCTAGTTGTGGTCTATGAAAAGAACACACATGCAATGACACTGGTGCATCCATAGATGGTCTATGAAAAGAACACACATGCAATGACTCTAGCTGTGGTATGTGAAAAGAACACACATGCAATGACACTGGTGGATCCATAGGTGGTTTGTGAAAAGAACACACATGGAATGACTCTAGCTGTGGTCTGTGAAAAGAACACACATGCAATGACACTGGTGGATCCATGTGTTGTTTGTGAAAATAACACACATGCAATGAACTCTGGTGGATACATACGTGGTTTGTGAAAAGAACATACATGAAATGACTCTAGTTGTGGTTAATGGAAAGAGCACACATGCAATGACACTGGTGGATCCATAGGTGGTTTTGAAAAGAACACTCATGCAATGACTCTAGCTATGGTTTGTGAAAAGAACAAACAACCAATGACTCTTGTGGATCCATATGTGGTTTGTGAAAAGAACAGACATGCAATGACTCTAGCCGTGGTCTGTGAAAAGAACAGACATGCAATGACACTAGGGGATCCATATGTGGTTAATGAAAAGAACACACATGCAATGACTCTAGCTCTAGATAATGAAAACAACACACATGCAATGACACTGGTGGATCCATAGGTGGTCTGTGAAAAAAACAGACATGCAATGAACTCTAGTTGTGGTTAATGAAAAGAACACACATGCAATGACACTGGTGGATCCATAGGTGGTTTGTGAAAATAACACACATGCAATGAACTCTGGTGGATCAATATGTGGTCTGTGAAAAGAATATACATGCAATGAAATCTGGTGGATCCATATGTGGTTGTTGAAATGAACAGACATGCAATGACACTGGTGGATCCATGTGGTTTGTGAAAAGAACACACATGCAATCACTCTAGTTGTGGTTAATGAAAATAACACACATGCAATGACTCCGGTGGATCCATATGTGGTTTGTGAAAAGAACACACATGCAATGACACTGGTGGATCTATAGGTGGTTTGTGAAAAGAACAGACATGCAATGAACTCTGGTGGATCCATATGTGGTCTATGAAAAGAACACACATGCAATGACACTGGTGGATCCATAGGTGGCTTGTGAAAAGATCACACATGCAATGAACTCTGGTGGATCCATATGTGGTCTGTGAAAAGAATACACAGGCAATTAACTATGGTGGATCCATATGTGGTCAGTGAAAAGAACAAACATGCAATGAGCCATGTGTGGTCTGTGAAAATAACACACATGCAATGACATTGGTGGATCCATGTGTGGTTTGTGAAAATAACACACATGTAATGACACTGGTGGATCCATATGTGGTTTGTGAAAAGAACACACATGCAATGACTCTTGTTGTGATTTGTGAAAAGAACAGACATGCAATGACTATCATGGATCCATATGTGGTTTCTGAAAAGAACGCACATCCAATGACTCTAGTTGTGGTCTATGAAAAGAACACACATGCAATGACACTACTGGATCCATAGATGGTCTATGAAAAGAACACAAATGCAATGACTCTAGCTGTGGTATGTGAAAAGAACACACATGCAATGACACTGTTGGATCCATAGGTGGTTTGTGAAAGGAACACACATGCAATGACTCTAGCTGTGGTCTGTGAAAACAACACACATGCAATGACACTGGTGGATCCATGTGTTGTTTGTGAAAATAACACACATGCAATGAACTCTGGTGGATCCATATGTGGTTTGTGAAAAGAGCACACATGCAATGACTCTAGTTGTGGTTAATGAAAAGAACACACATGCAATGACACTGGTGGATCCATAGGTGGTTTGTGAAAAGAACACTGATGCAATGACTCTAGTTATGGTTTGTGAAAAGAACAGACAACCAATGACTCTGGTGGATCCATATGTGGTTTGTGAAAAGAACAGACATGCAATGACTCTAGCCGTGGTTTGTGAAAAGAACACACATGCAATGACACTAGGGGATCCATATGTGGTTAATGAAAAGAACACACATGCAATGACTCTAGCTCTGGATAATGAAAACAACACACATGCAATGACACTGGTGGATCCATAGGTGGTCTGTGAAAAGAACAGACATGCAATGAACTCTAGTTGTGGTTAATGAAAAGAACACACATGCAATGACACTGGTGGATCCATAGGTTGTTTGTGAAAATAACACACATGCAATGAACTCTGGTGGATCAATATGTTGTCTGTGAAAAGAACATACATGCAATGAACTCTGGTGGATCCATATGTGGTTGTTGAAATGAACAGACATGCAATGACACTGGTGGATCCATGTGGTTTGTGAAAAGAACACACATGCAATGACTCTAGTTGTGGTTGATGAAAATAACACACATGCAATGACTCTGGTGGATCCATATGTGGTTTGTGAAAAGAACACACATGCAATGACACTGGTGGATCCATAGGTGGTTTGTGAAAAGAACAGACATGCAATGAACTCTGGTGGATCCATATGTGGTCTATGAAAAGAACACACATGCAATGACACTGGTGGATCCATAGGTGGCTTGTGAAAAGATCACACATGCAATGAACTCTGGTGGATCCATATGTGGTCTGTGAAAAGAATACACATGCAATGAACTATGGTGGATCCATATGTGGTATGTGAAAAGAACAGACATGCAATGACACTGGTGGATCCATGTGTGGTCTATGAAAATAACACACATGCAATGACACTGGTGGATCCATGTGTGGGTTGTGAAAATAACACACATGCAATGACACTGGTGGATCCATTGGTGGTTTTTGAAAAGAACACACATGCAATGACTCTTGGTGTGGTTTGTGAAAAGAACAGACATGCAATGACTATGGTGGATCCATATGTGGTTTGTGAAAAGAACACACATGCAATGACTCTAGCTGTTTTCTGTGAAAAGAACACACATGCAATGACACTGGTGGATCTATAGGTGGTTTGTGAAAAGAACACACATGCAATGAACTCTGGTGGATCCATATGTGGTCTGTGAAAAGAACACACATGCAATGACACTGGTGGATCCATAGGTGGTCTGTGAAAAGAACACACATGCAATGACTCTAGCTGTGGTCTATGAAAAGAACACACATGCAATGAAACTAGTGGATCCATGTGTGGTTTGTGAAAATAACACACATGCAATGAACTCTGTTGGATCCATATGTGGTTTGTGAAAAGAACATACATGCAATGACTCTAGTTGTGGTTAATGAAAAGAACACACATGCAATGACAGTGGTGGATCCATAGGTGGTTTGTGAAAAGAACACACATGCAATGACTCTGGCTGTGGTTTGTGAAAAGATCAAACAAGCAATGACTGGTGGATCCATATGTGGTTTGCGAAAAGAAGAGACATGCAATGACTCTAGCTATGGTATGTGAAAAGAACACACATGCAATGACACTGGGACACATGCAATGACACTGGGGATCCATATGTGGTTTTTGAAAAGAGCACACATGCAATAACTCTACCTGTGGATAATGAAAAGAACACACATGCAATGACACTGGTGGATCCATGTGGTTTGTGAAAAGAACACACATGCAATGACTCTAGTTGTGGTTTATGAAAAGAACACACATGCAATGACTCTGGTGGATCCATATGTGGTTTGTGAAAAGAACACACATAGAATGACACTGGTGGATCCATAGGTGGTTTTTGAAAAGAACACACATGGAATGAACTCTGGTGGATCCCTATGTGGTCTGTGAAAAGAACACCCATGCAATGACACTGGTGGATCCATAGGTGGTTTGTGAAAAGAACACACATGCAATAAACTCTGGTGGATCCATATGTGGTCTGTGAAAAGAACATACATGCAATGAACTCTGGTGGATCCATATGTGGTCTATGAAAAGAACAGACATGCAATGACACTAGTGGATCCATGTGTGGTCTATGAGAATAACACACATGTAATCCCTTATTCTGTCTTGCCCTTGGTTTTTTGATACTCCATAGATTTGCCCTCTCTCTCGGTCACAAATCTCTATCTCTACTACTTAAAAAGAACGAATTTCCTCTGTTTCCTCTGGTCGCTGGTTTCGTCAACACTTTTTCAAATAAGACTAATTTACCCTCCCGCCTAATCTGTAGCTCTATCTCTACTACGTAAGAAGCATCTGGGTGTTCCATTTTCTACCAGCAGCCACTCCGTCGTTCCCTTCGTCCGACCCCCATCTCGCGATTCACTGCAAAACCACCGAAAATATGTGTGCGGAATTAACTCCCGTGATCCCATCGATCGCCTCAGCCCTTCAACAGAGTCTGTCGTCGCACCCATGTCCCAGACCACCAAGCCCCAGAACATCTCTAGATCCGGCAGTCGGTGCATGTTGAGTTCCTCATGGAGGTGTGTTGTGGGTGAGCGATCGGATCTCCAGAGTTCGAAAGGGATGTCCACAAGGCCACAAGGGGCCTCCTGACCCCACTACATCGTCACCCCCGCCCTTGTGGTCAAGCAAGCCCGAGGTCTGCATCCTCGAGGCCAAGATCAACGCTGCCAAGCCCCTCCCGATAAGCGCACGGGCCTGTTGTAGTAGAAGAGGCGGCTAGGTCTATGGCGCTTGCACGTGGTTCAACGAGGATGGGAGGCGGTCGGAGGGGCTGGAGACCGTCCACCGACAGGGATGGAGGCGGATCCGCTGGCGGGGACGAGGCTGGGGCTTTCACCGGCAGGATGGGTGGCAATGGCATCTTGCATCCATCTGAAAGATCTGTCCTTGGAGGGCATCAGATATGGCGTATGGTGGCAGCGAGCATGCTCCCCCGTCTGTATCCCACATATTGAGCATGGCAGTGATAGTTCTCGCTGTCTCTGCCTTTGATCGTAGTTCCCCTTGCCCCCATCGCCTCCTCTTCTCCAACTCGCCACAACCATCCTCCTCTGGCCTCCGTCACCACCAGGTTCGTTCTCGTCATTTTCCCTGTGCATAATCATTACTGAGACCAATGCTAAATTCATGTCTTAATTCAGTTAGTTGTGACATCATCTACAAAATTAAAATAGCCTGAATGTACCACAAAAACATTTTAGCAGTTTGTTCATGTTTGTGTTGTAGGTTTACCCGACGGACCGCGGCTGCAGATCAAAGCGGCGTGGGCGGGAATTCACTGTTGCTGTTGCCTGAGGTTACCGGCCGGCGGTGGCTGAACCGCAGTGTGTCTCCCGTGCTGCTCACTGGACTCCTCAATGGTGTTCTGAACATCATATCTGGTTTCGCCCAATTGCTCTTGCTACCACATGGACGTTGAAAGGTAAACCTACAGGTTTCTAGATTTTTTACATTACCGACAGTGACTAAAAAATCAATACAGTTTGCATGCTCCTTGTGACTCAAATATGCGATCCAATTTTCTGCTAATAAATGTATACCCTATGAAGAATGGTTCACTGGATTAACCGATACTCACCAAAGTATAGTCTACACGGACAAATCATAAAGCCAGTGGCACCGGAGCTAGGAGGCAAGTCCCCTTAACATCATGGATGATACTAAGTATACTTGAATTTCAGGCTCCAAATTATTTTCTCATATATAATTTATGTCTAAATTCCCAGTCTAGAGTCGGTACTAGCTACCAGTGCATTGCATGATGGTATCAGAGCAACCAGTGTCATCGGCAAGGCTACCGAGTGGTCGAAACTACAATCTTGTCCACACTCCCCGTGCAAGCAACCATGTAACCTCAGAAGCCCTTTTCTATTTTCCAGTTCCTTAAATTAATCAAGGAAGCCCCACCAATCCGCTGGTCTCTAATGTTAGATGTAGACAAATGAAGTTTGTAGGTTTCATATGCAAATACTCTTTACTAGATTAATTATGAGCTGCAGGGACAGAAAAGTGACTTGGTCCGTGTTGTGTCCAGCAGCACCAAAAAAAAGTATGCAACAGGGTTGTGTTTTCTACATTAGCAAGTTAAATACTGGACAACATGTTCTCTTTAATGCCAGCTCACTTTCATGGTCACAAGGATTACATTTACTAATTGGAATATTAGCCAATGAACTACCTGACGGTTTGGTACAAATAGAATCTGGATGTTTGTGTGTTGTTTCTTCTCAATGCACTCTGAATTTTATTATCTTTGTCGACATTTATCTCATATAAAATGTTTGTCCCTTACCTTTTTACTAGATCTCATTATTCTTAAGATCAATTGAAAGAAAGGTATTGTTTCTGTTAGGCAAGTTCAGCTCAGACCGTTGCATGTTTTTTACGATGTTTTCCTTTTTTATTGCGTGCTATTTTCGTGGCCATGCATGATTATCAAGTAGTACCCGTGATGATGTTTTCCATGTTCTTAGAACTCTGATAAATTTCTTTATTTTGTATAACTCGATGCATTTATGTACGATGCAGGAGAATGTTTCTTTAGAACCATTTTTGGCACACATTTCAATCCACTCTTAGAGAGAAAGGAAGAATGCCCTTTTCCTAAACAACCCTTAGAGCATCTTCAGCGGTGATCGAAGATTTTTATCTCTTAGAAAACAAAACACTGAATGGCATGCCTAATTTCCATATCTGTGTTTTGGGCATAATTATTTTGTGCATGCTTTTGTGGAAGATTTATCATTACAGTTTTCCACTTCAGCAAGATATAATTAGTAATATGTGCATAGGTTCTTTTAAGGTTGTAAGGCCACCATGGTTTAGCATGTTGTCTTTGCTGGAACTTGACATTCTGTGCATTCCATTTTAGATGTACAAGCAAGCTGGAGGTGAGACGGAAAATGAGCTGTTTTCTATGGTTAACTCTGTAATTGTTCTCAATCCACAAGTCAGAACTTCAGGCTTTCATAAAGGGGTCAATGTACCAGCAGTTGCATCCGTCATCTCCTTGTGAATATGATGGATACGATGCGACAGTTTGCATATTCAAATGTTAGGGGTTTGACATGATCCTTGGAGGTAATCACCCACCAAATGATGGCTTGGCTTTATTATGAGATCTTTTTTGCTTGCTAAATTGAGTCATATAGCTAAGATGTTTGTTCTTCTTCCAATCAGTTTATCATGAATACATTGAGGTCATAACAAAGAGTGCTATGACAAACCCAAAGCATCTGATCATTCATATTGACTTCAGGAGCCACTTTGACATCGCGAAAGTATTTGATACATATGTATGACACTCTATTGGACTCGCTTCAAGTAATCTATTTTGGTACCCTTCACGGGCTATAGCGATTGAAAGTTAAAAGTAACAAAATGAAAATTCACCCATTTCCTTTATATATAGTCCGCCAAGGAATAAGTAGCCTTTGGCACCTATTCATAAATTAATGAAATATCATGTAGATATTTTATATATCTATACAAACCCAAGATGATTTTTGATGAAGTTCTACATTGTGAGATGCAACACGGGTTCATGTCGTGCTTTTATGTGGTAATTCTTTCACTCATCATGTTTAAAGCCTGAAAGTGACCTTATTGTTATATATTTCTATGTTAGTAGTTTTAGATGCTAAGTTTCAGTCCCAACTAATAGTAGTATATAATCCACTTTTAGCCTTGAGATTATTAAAGAAAGTACAAGTGCATCTTTCAATAGAAAAATAGTTAACCCAATGCTTGCCATAATAGCTGGTTCAACATACAAGTGATACGTCTTTGTTTGCGCTTAATCTTTGAATCCAAGCCTCCAAGGATTTATTTCTTGGCACAATTTGGTTTCTTTGCCATCAAATGTACACGTAGCTACAGGTGAAAGTTTGGGTTAGTGTTTAGGATATATTAATGTTGATATGCGTGTGAAAAAAATTGAGAACCACATTGCTTTTGATCTGGAAAAGACAATATACTAGGAAACATATCCTTAAATCACGTGCTTAACGATTCTCACCCCTGGCGCACAACCCTCCCCTCCCGTGCCTGCAGATCCACATGCGACGAAATCACCGTCGTCCTAGCTTGGTGGAACCTCTCTGCACGGAGGAAGCCCAAGGTCGGCGAGGAGGACCCGACCGTCCATACGCCGTATTTCTGCATCAGTCGGTCTCTCCTCCGTCTTGCCCCAAACCAGGAGTCACCGACCCCTCCTCCGAAACCCTCTCCTTTTCCTCTCCATCTATCCACTCGTCGTGCGGCAGCGTCAGATGCAACGCGCGGCCAGAGAAAGGGCAACTCCCTACCTTGGTACCTCCTCGTTCCTCTCTCTACATGCCCATTTCCATGTCCTCATGTGTCTTTCCTCTATCCCTTGCAATGGTGGGTGTTGGAGGCTTCTGTGGTGTTTGTGGACCCGAGGACAAACGGGGATGGTGTTGCGGTGGAGGACTTAGGAAAGGGGTGGCGTTGGCAGGAGCACGATCAGGAGAACCATTTGGGCATTAGTCGGAGTGGAGGAGGGAGGTCAAGATGAACGCAAAAACGCAGGGAGAGGGGATTATTAAGGATGAAGGAGGGAAGAGGCCAAGACCTGGCCATGCTCCTCCCTTCTTCAATTTTTCATCTAGACGATGTGCCTCATCAAGTTATCCTTCACACCCCGCTGTAAAAGCACACAGCTTTGAGCGGATGGTAACACCTTCATAGCTACGAATTGGTATATGCTGAGTGGCCAAGGATGGAAGGTGGGTGTCTGAGGAACTACCTACGGTGGCAAGGTTATCATGGTCTGGTTTTTAATTATTGTTTCCTCATGTCTAAACACCTGCAAGATGTTTGTCAAAATTCCTCTATAGGCTAAGACTAAATGTGAAAACATCCTTTCAGAATAGGTTAGGAGAAATGCCATATTTGAGATACCTAAATGAATAAGAAACTGGTAGCTTGCATTTCTCAAGTATCCTAATTTTGAGCCACTTCAATGGAATACAAAACAGGTTTCTTGCAGTTTTCAATTACCCTAATTTTGAGCTACTTCAGCGAAACAACATACCTTTGCAATCCTTCCTGAGAAAAATGCTTCAGATTCAATCTAGATGCACGTAAGAGTCTTACTAAGAAATAGAAGACAGTCTTATCCCTACAATTAATGTATGATACAAAGATGTACTCTGGTTCCCTAGATTTATTTTCATAATGCTCTTTACATATGATGATATGTATCTTCATTTCGCGCAAGTATTTTTTTTATGGTTTGGATAATATTGTCCTGAACAATCTGGTTGAAGGATAGTTGGAATGAATACATGTATAGAAGAGATAAATAAACACATATATTATTATCAAGCATAGACCAAGATACCGGAATAAAAAAATTGCTATCATATCAAACAACATGTAACCGTTAGCTAATAAGCTCTTTATAGAAACATGATTTATGCTTAGTATTGTTGTTAATCTGATTTTTAAGATCTATTGTTGTAGGGTAAAGGACATGGAAATCTATTTTTTTCCACATTAATTTTGGCCAGTAATATTGTGATGCGCAAATCGGATATTGTAACTGTGCTTGAGCTTCATCCTTTACACATTTTCAGCTTTACACAGTTCATACACTAAGCTATATGGCTTTATCATGTTTCCTGCAGGTTCGTGTGCTAGTAATTTTTTTAGATGCTTGCAAGTTGTTCTTTCCAATACAAATCACTGTGCTTAATTTCTTTGATGCAAGTTGATGGGATATATTTTCAAAGTGGTGAAGCAGGCCTGCAAAATTTGCCAAAGAACAACTTCTTGGAAATGGACCAACTGTAAGCATTAAGGAAACTTGGACAATTTCTATCATGTAGAATCTTTGCATGCATGTCCGTTTGGGGATTGATCAATGATGGGTTGGATCGGAATACGCTGTCGATTGTTTTATTATTCCTGACTCCTCTATTGGATGGATTCAGCTGAAGATTAGTTGTTGCTCTGCTTCAACAATGCTATCTCACTAGATTAGTTGTTAAGGTTCAATATGGAAGGCTTGCTTACACATTAAGCACAACATGCCATTTTCAACAAAAAATATAGAATACGCTAGAAAATGATTTGTTGATTATTAATTTCAGGGAGACTTGCCCACATTGTCCTTGTTTTAACAACTGTTGATAACATATTTTTACTGGTTTAACAACTGAATCGCTTATCTCTTTTCTGGGAAGTGATAATTTTGAAGCTGCGATCTTGTGTACTAAGAGAGTATTCAGTATTTGGTGTACTTTTATGTCTCAGCTTTCTCAGTTAGCATTGCACAAAGCATACATAGGTGTATATGGTCAAACGCTCACTTTGGTTACAGATATTATATCACAGGCTGCACTAACTTCTTCCCAGTAGATTATATATTTCATATATCTGCTGGTTAATATGTTCTTGTGTTTTAGATTCTCAAGATTGACACATTCATATACCATGCCCATTCTATGTTGGATCCAGGTAGAATTGCACCTTCTACCTACGTTTTTCTTTAAGTTGTTTTTTTAGCTTGAAATTGTTCCTAATATATCCAAACATACAGACACGACATTTTATCTTACCAGATTAATTTTCCCTTAGGAATGATGCTTTGGATTGGGACAAATTTATCTAAGATGTATTACAATGAAAAAATACTACCAACATCATAATTTCTTTAGATGTATGGTAACTGTAGATTTCAGAGGCTTTTGTTGACATTGACATTGAAAATTCTGCTACTGCGGTTGGTACCCAAGTCTACATCCGAATACTTGAAAGACAACTATTGTAAGTGATGTTCTTTCTTCCAGTTTTCACTTTTCAATAGGGCTTATAGATGTAACAGTTCATTTTCTTTAGTATGCCAACAAGCTGAAACTAGGTTTGAACTAGCTTAGTAACTAATGCAAAAAATCTATGGAGTTTTCTGGGTGATAGTATATGTCCATAATAGCAGGAAAAGGAAAAAGGTTACATGTGTTTTGTTCTAGACATGTATATATATTTGTAATCTAAAATGGCTACTAAGAAGGGCATCTTCAAGATGATCCATAGAAAGCCATAAGAAAATTTAAATATGGTGTAATTTGCAATTCGCCAGTTTTAAAAGAAGCATATTATTTCAGCACAGATACTATTGTTCTGATCTTGGGACATTGCCATTTCTTTTTTGCTGTTTCCAGCTCTACAAGACTTCACTACGTGTTTTAAAAATTGACAACTATGGTCCAATAGAGTTCTCCATCATGGCAAAACACTCTGACCAGGAAGGCAATGACAAATAGTGTCTGTTTTATTTTTGAATATCTAGCATGCAAAAGAACCTCCTATGTACAATAGCTCTTATGGAGAGCTGGTTTGTCGTGTCGCCTATTTGGTCGGCTTTGGTCCGTCCCACTTAAGGTAGTTTTCGTATTTTATGGGAATTCGTGGACAAGGCCTTGGCATACGCTGATATTAGAACAAATGATCGAATTATGGTGACACGCCATTATAAATGGATAATTATGGGTGTTAAGTGCACTACCATGATCTCCATCGACAATACTACAAGTTCTTCTGCTGTTTTAGTGTTGTAAGACGAATTCTGCACACAAATCTACAATATATTTTTAAATTTGGGATCACACTGGATCTGGATGATGTTGAGACACAAGTACAGCCGAGGGCTGCTATACATGTATAATAGAGACGTTCAATGTTAATATATTTGTAGATTAACATCTACATCATTGCACTTATCATGACACTTTGACTATATTTCATGAAATTAATTGAAATATGTTCAAATTATGAATTTATTTATTTCATGAAATTTGCACCGGTTAATATGGAATTTTGTTTCTTCCCTACGGTTGTGAATCTGTGCCATTCCGATGTTGAAACAATCTATTCCCATTGTATATGAGATGTTCTTTGACCACAATTCTTTTCTAGGGATGAAAAAGATCAATGTTTTTCATATTGACAAAGACTAAAAATCAAATTTGAAAAAATTGGGAACATAGTGCATGTGTTCTGTCCCGTAGCAACGCACAGGCATATTACTAGTCTCACAAAAGCCCAAACGTGTGCTCACTCTAGGTGCTACGCCCTGATTGGCTGACACAGATGTCACGCGAATCGTCTCCACCAACCGTTGATCCTCTTTGATCCAACGAGCAGGATAACCCCCCCCCCCCTTCTCCACTTTTTTATGTAGGGTCTATCCGTGCCACCTCTCTATCCGTGCCACCAATACTTTACCTCCATAAACAAGTGAAAATCCATCTAAATAAAATAAATGATCATATTTCAAAGAAGCTATTGTCTTCGTCTTTCAGTTCGTCCTCGTCTTCGTCAATGCCATGGTCCTTGCCATCGCCACCGTCGGTGTCCTCCTCTAATGACTTGACACCGCCTCCTTCCTCGTATAAGTGCGTTATCTCCTCGTCGGAGTCCTCCTCCTCCTCCTCTTCGTAGTCCCACGGGTCCACGTCACTTTCCTCCACTTCTACCTCCAACTGATCCATGAACGCCTCCTCGTTGGTCGAGTCGGACTCGTCCAAATAGCTATCTCATCTCTTATTCATGGTCTTCTTATCGTCCCTCTTCTTGTCCGTACTCGTCGGTGCAACACACGCCCTCGTCCTGGTTGCTTCTTTGCGCTCGTCTATCGCTGCAGGTACCCCACGCTCCTCATGCGTGTCTGGTACGAGCTTCAACGTTGCGGTGTCCTTGAGTGCCGATGTCGATGGATCATGGCACGGTCGGACACGACGTGCTGCCTCAGTAGGCAACTCACAAACGTGAACGATGCAATGAAGAGCCGGGGACGCAGGACGGACAGTGGACGGCTTGGACCTGCCATTGTCATGACGAGGGGGCATCGTGCTCGAGGAAATTGTTTGGAATGGTCGATGGTGGGTACACAGAGTTGGGTGCCGATCTAATCAAGGACGAGTAGTGGTTTCGTGCGTCGTGTACATGCATGCATTTGTCGATTATCAAAAAAAATATAATATCTCGCGTACTGGACATAATTTGATCACAACAAAAGTGGCACAGCGTATTCTAGACTACTGGACCACGACCTATACTCTTTGACTCTTCTCCCACACTAATCACTATCTTCTTCCTCCTGCCACCACCTCCCCCTATAAGCTATGGATCCCCTGAGGAGAGGCCAGTCGACCATCCTCGCGGAGAAAAGGGAGAGAGCTCGCCGCGAGTCAGTTCTTTCTCTACCAGCCTCTCAAGCCCCCTCTCACTGAGGCCCAATCTCTCCCGACAATGGCGCTGAATGTTCTAGCAGGAGAGGGCTCCTCCCGGTAAGGTCTTCTTGTTCTACTTCTTCTCCATCTCCCTCTCCATCATGATCTTATTCAGCTTCTTGTTTTTCTTCTTCTTCTTGCTCTTCCTCTTCTACGTATTACAGGCTGGTCGTGGAGCCAGAATCCACCACGACGGAGGCATTATAGGACTCGTTTGGTCCTGTTCCATGTCTCAGCGAGGTACAAAATGTCCACACTGTTATTTCTCTGAGTTGTGATGTGGAATTCTTAGATCGTGTCCGCCCACATTGATTTTCTTCTTCTTCTTTTGCGAGTTGTACTAATTTTCATGATTATGACTAGATCTCCCGGTCTTTCCTTAATACCGTGGTTCATAGATTCAATATGGATTTTTTGTGATTAGGATTAGTTTATCATGGTTAGAATAGATCTCTAGGTCCATTTTTAACACTGTTGTCCATAGATTCAATGGGGATTTTTTGATCTATATTAGTATTCACCTGGAACCTGTAGTGTAATTATATAATTTCTATTTCAATTAACATGAACGATGCAGTGATCGAAGGCCGAGTACCGTGACAAGGTGTCCGCGATCAGTGCCAAGATTATCAACCAACATGAGCTTGCACGCTCCCTCACCCAAGCTAATGAGAGCCTACACAAGCAATTATCTTTGCAGAAGGAGATCTCGCTAGATTTTGCACGTGACGTCATGAGGCTGTAGAAAGTGCTCGACTGTAACTTGAATAGGCAAGAACAGGCCATCAAGATAATCAACAGGCTCATGGAGGAGAAGAAGAATCTCGTGGAAAGGTGCACCCTCCTATAGGACAAAGTCACTGAGGCACTCAGAGGACACGTCGAGGAAACCAAGGATGCCATCCGAGCCTACCATGATAGGAACCATTGCCTGGATGCAGTGAAAGAGATGAAGGAGGACATGAGCAGAGGGATCACTGTACTCGAGGGTGTTCAGAAAGAGAACGAGGAGCTAAGGGCTTGTCTGGAGGCGTATCGGAGCAATGCCCAAGTATGCTTCCCCTTATAGGGCTTGTCTGGGGGCACGAGTATCAGTTCTTGCTCCACTCCTTTTGTAATATTTAGGGTTCAGGGAGCAATGCCCAAGTATGCTTCCCCTTATAGGGTGCAATAAGAATCCTAGAGCAACTATTTATCTATCTGGACATGTGTACATGTTCATGTTCATGAATGGACACCATACGCTCTTTCCATTATGTATCTGGACATGGGTTTCTGCATTATGAGTTTGCCACTAGCCCACTACTATTTGGTGACATTGGAAAAAACCCGCAGCACACTAAACTGCAGATAAACCTTATATGTCTTTGAAATTGAAATTATGACAGTGCCACTAGTCGATTCATAAAATGTTGATTAGTCTTAGATTGCCTCTTCCTTGAAATTATGACAGTGCCACTAGTCGATTCAGTTAATTATGGAAACTAACCAGCTTTTCCTAGTGAACTGGACAAACCATACTATGTATTTTTGTTGCAGGGAAAGAGGCGAAAGCTCAACCAAGACCTGGCGACCTGGCCAAATGACAAGATAGCCATCCAAAGGGAGAAGCGGAATTCCCAGAAACTGGCCTTTGATAACCTGCGCGCTGAAGTCATGGTCCTTTTTAACAAGTGCCAGGAACTGAAGGAGGTAAACACCGACTGGTTGAAGCTTCACAGGGAAGGTCACACCTCGGCTAGGAAGTAGACAGAGATCATGAAAGGGATCTTGAAGGAAAATCGTATGGCTATGGACCAATTTCTTGAATCCGTGACGGACCGCTGGAACCTGCAGCTGGCGCACGACAAAGTACTGAAGGAGCTGGCCGATCTTAGGGAGGAAAACAAGCAGCTCCAGGCCAGGCTCGCTTGAACCCAACATATGTCTATCTAGTACTGAATGGCCTGGTTTATCCTCTGCAGTGGTGATTTTGTAAACGTGAACTTAACTCTATGCACGATATGTGTGTTTCATCTGAAATTAATTTGCTCGAGGATAGAGTTTGTCTTACTTAAGAAAGCACAACTGCAAGTCTTACAGTTTACTAGTTTCAGGCATTGGCACAACATAAATTATTCATCTCGAATTTCCTTTATCCTCTGTAGTCTGTCCTTGTTCACCCTCGCGCGCCTTCTTCAGTTCCTTCAACAGATCCGTAATGCAGTACTCTACATTCTTCTTGTCTTCCCTGAGATGATCCCTCTCCTTTTCTGCATTATGAATCAATAATCTGTGACTATCCTGAAGCTTCTTTGCAGTTCCAACAACCAAGCTCCCATTGATTTTGTCACTTAGTTCTCACTACAAATTCTCGATTTCTTGTTCTACCTCCTTATTTTGTACCGATAGCTTGTAATTTTTTTCAGCTGCATCACAAGCATTAGTAAATCACCCCGACCTTTCCAACTCATACATCTCCCATAACTGTGCCAAACATTTCTTAAGTGCATCTGGCCACACAAGATCCACCCACTCTACTACTTTGCACACCGGGCCAACCTAAAAAAACACACACTATAGTGTTATGAACATACACGATACAATTTTCTTCATGTCACCATTGCACATAATGTAAACAAACCTGATTTGTATAGCCCAAAAACCTTCTCCCAGTGTTACTGCCTTTGAATGCAACATATCTCCTCAGTTTTAGCCCATGGTCACATGGTACTTCTCCATCGAGATCTAGGCCCTCCCATTCAGAGTCGTAGATCGTCCGTGGTACCTATAGGTAAACACAAAGCTAGAATTGAACATGATTGCATGTACATATGAAGCTCAGATCGAGGGATTTACCAATGCCTAACCCTAGCCCGAGAAAATAGAGGAACTCACATCATGGAAGGAATACTCGATGTCGGAGAGAAGGTTGTCGCTGCTCGACTGGTCGTCCTCGTCGTTCCAGGACAGCATGGCAAATGCGTTGTCGCTGGCGACAGTGTTAGTGTCGGTGTGAGAGAGAGAGAGGGAGAGAGAGAGAGAGCAACCCTTCTACCACTGCAACAATGACTAAATTGGCACGCTACAATAGTTTAATGTATACCATGCCCTTTTCCTGGATTACTGTCTCCTACCTAGTATGGTTTCTCTTCATACATTCTTATTTCAAATATTAAACCTTTACTCCCTCCATCCCAATTTCATTGCCTAACGAAAACATACCAGTATATTACATCATCTAAAGAAACAAAATCATGTCAACTACAAGGTACTTATGCATCACTTGTTCAGTCATGGTTTCACAAAACATTACATTACAATCTCTCAACAAACATAATCACAGAACCAAGTATATTACATCATCTAAAGAAACAAAATCATGTCAACTACAAGGTACTTATGCGTTATTTGTTCAGTCATGGTTTCACAAAACATTACATTACAATCTCTCAACAAACATAATCACAAAACCAAGTATATTACATCATCTAAAGAAAAAAAATCATGTTAACTACAAGGTACTTATGCATCACTTGTTCAGTCATGGTTTCAAAAAACATTACATTACAATCTCTCAACAAACATAATCACAGAAACAAGTATATTACATCAACTCAAGAAACAAAATCATGTTGACTACAAGGTACTTACGCATCACTTGTCCAGTCATGGTTTCACAAAACATTACATTGCAATCTCTCAACAAACAAAATAACAGAAACAAGTACAATACATCATCTCAAGAAAGATAATCATGTCAACCACAATGTATTTATGCATCACGTGTCTAGTCATGGTTTCAGAAAACATTACATTACAATGTCCGAAAAACATAATAAGAGAAACAAGTACAGTACGTCATCTCAAGAAACATAATCATGTCAACTACAATGTACTTATGTCTTATTACAACAACGATGGTTTCAGTGAGTGACATGTCCGAAAATCTCAACAGCTTGCACAACATTATATCACAATCTCTCAACAAACATAATCACAGAAACACGGTCTAAATGCAACAACAGTCAATGTTACAAATACAGGCGGGGGAACCCCGCGGTCCATATGACAAGCCTAGGGTAGCAGCTCTCATTAGATCTCATCAATGTCGACCACCTCATTCTTTTCAGCCACTACAGGGGCCTCTACATCCACTAAAACCTATTCAACAACATCAGAAATGATACCAAGGAAGAACACCTTCCTGGTTCGCTTCTTTCGTTGCATAATCTGTATAAGATCATCAGTATCCAAAACATCTATGAATTGCTGCTTCTTATGATGCCACCACCAGATTTGTGCCATCTGCTTAGGGCCAATATTGATTTCCTTACCGATCATCTCTCTCATTTCATCAAGAGTTATGTTTTTGGAATCGACAGTGATCTCCACAGTACATGACGAAACTGGCTTATTAACTCCCTCATCAAGTTTTGCCATGTATGAATCCACCTCTAAGCATATATTGAACTTATCTAGATCAGCATCTATTGGTCCGTAGTCTCTAGGAGCCAAAGCTTTGGCAGCAAGATCTCCAGCATCTGCATAGATATCATCAATCATCGCTTCAACTTTCACCTTATGAGCAGCTGCACAACACTCCCAAACCATTTGGAGCTCATGGGAGTGCTCAATTTGCCGATAGGTATCATTCATATTGCGCCACACCTTGTCCTCTATCTAGAACCCCAGGGAATCCTAGCGGCAAGCATATCTACCAGTTGTGAAACAGACACAACCTCTTTGCAATTCACAAGCCGATGCACATCTTGCCCAAACATAACCCTCTCGCAACCAAAATCAAGTTTTGCAGTGTACTGGCGAACATGAACTATGAACTCATATAGGTCCCTTGTATCAAAGCTGTGCCTAATTTGATTAAAAAGGGGAACTTTTCAGTTCATTCGATTCTATTATGCTGTAACTAATCTACTTGTAAGATAAGGCACATATAAGAAAAATTCACCTCTTGCTCTTCTCCCGGGTTTTTTCTTCGAGATCTGGGTGCCGCATCCGCCCACCGGAGCCGAAAAATCCGCCGCCGGCCTTGATTTTCTCTTCAACCCGCTGCTCGTAGGTACCTTGGGAGCAGAATCCTTGCTGGCCTCCTCGCTAACCGAGGCAGAAGACCTCGCCGCTGCTTCGCGTTGAGCCCCAGACTCTAGCCTCGATGGATCAGAATCAGTTGGTGACGTAGCTACAACCTTCGCCTTGCAAGACATGATGGGCCGCTGCTGTCGGATTTAGTGTCGGGGGAGGGAGAAAAAAGGTCCTCTACCGCCGGCAGATTCAGGGTCAGAGAAGGGAAGAAAAAGGACCACCGCCGCCGTAGCCATATTCAGTGTCGAGAGTTAGGAAAGTACATTAATGGATTTGCCCCTACGACACGTGCAGGGTGGCTAAGAAGAGTGACCAGCGGAGAAGGGGCACAACAGGAACTAGTGTAATGGAATATCTTGACTTAACAGGTGCGATTTGAAAATATTGGGTTTGGCCATCATTCACTCGAAACACCCCTCTCAGCAATTGGCACCCCAACTTTTCGAATCGCGGTGATTAAATCAACTTGGGTACCGTGTTGTCTGGGCGCCTCAACTTTCGGGCCGCAAAATGATATTCTCCAAAAAAGGGTCGCGCCGGACGCCGTATGGGGAGTGAGTGGAGATGCTCTAACTACACTATTAGAGCAACTGTAGCATCTCTTCTAAATCTCTCATCACTAATATAGGGAAATCATCTTTCATTTTCATAGGAATTTCAGAGTCTCTCTCGATTGTAGGATTTTCATAAATCTTTTGAAGAATTTGAATCCTAAGGATATCATTTTTATATGGAAGCCCTTTGGATGATACTTAAGGCTACCGAATTTATATGGAATCCATTTCTATGCCCATGTTCCTTAGAAATCTCAAGATTATCTCAAACTTCATTTTTATTTCGTTTGAGAGGTCCAACTCAGCTCCTCTCACCAATCCTCCAAAATTGATTTGATTAATTTCTATGCACCGTTTAAAGACACCTATTATAGATTTTCCGTGTTTCGGAATCATGCATAAATCCACCTCATGCGACATCTCATGCATTTTTCCTATTACTACATTTTCAAAATCTTGCGATCCAAAGAAGTCGTCGAATGACTGCGAACAAAAGAACTGTAAACAAAGAAGTCCTTAGAGGATTGACGAAGTGGTGACAATGTGGAGAACGGTAGATCGGAGTCCACACGGAGACTGGGCGGAAATTCTTGGAAACTTAAGCCAGGCCTAAGACTCTGGTGTGTTAATGCCATAGAATCCGGAGTAGTGGGAGAATCCAGTGTATCTTCACTAGAAACTCTGGGTTAAGTGAGCTGCAATGGCTAGATTCTCAGGGTACCTATAAAATGCACTCTTTTTATCCAAGTGAAGTCGACTGTTGAAGGATAGTTTTCACGATCCCATGAGATCAAAAAGGAGTTTATTTGTTTGGAAATCAGCTCGAGTTAGCATGTTTGGATCTCAAAGACAAAGATAATGACAGAACAAGGAGGATTTCTAAGACTTTATTTATAAGGTGATCGAGAGATCGTACAAAGTGTCTACAAAATAAATCTTAATGGAATTTTAAGAGTACCCGACAAGAATAGATGAATCTAGGGCTAATGACTAAGGCTAATATGGCTTTGTCTTGGGCAATTATGGTGTGTCCTCTTCAGGTGAATTTATTTTTGATGGGGTTTGTTGCATGGAAAACAAAAAAATTCCTACGATTGCAACCACCAAGATCATATCTAGGAGATACATGTAACGATTTCAGATGGACTCACCCTTGAAGACCGTAACGCGAGATAACGTTCCCACAAAAAACATGGTTGTTGTAGAGTGTACTCGACCGTTCTCATGGATGCGATGACAGTGCTTCACGTGTAGCACCTCCGTAGTCGGTCACATGTACAGTGTGTCGATGACTCCCGAACCCTCGTTCTAGTCGGAAAGCAGAAGTAGCGGATCTCTGGGAACTCCAACAACACTACGCCATGGTAGATATGGTGGAGGGGAAGATCCCGAGCAGGGCTTCACCTAAGTACCTTTTCTTGTGGCAATGGACAAGGCTAACAAGAGGGAGAAGATGCCAACCAAAGGGCATATGAGAGAAGTGGGGAAGTGTGTGCCCCCCTCCTTGGCCGGAGCCATGGGGTGCCCCTTCCCCTCCTCTCATTCGTGTGGGTGGACACTCCACTCATATAATTTCAATCTCCATTTTCTCCCATTTATTCTCTACTCAAAAACCAAAGGTCTTTCCATTAAAGCACTTTAATTCTCTCGTTTTAATGCAACTCAATTTAATGAACACTTCATTTAATGAGTACTTCATTTAATGAATACATTAACATTTTGATCACTCGCTTTGTTTCGATACCCCGAAATCATTTCGGTAGATTCGACAGAATAAATTCCTGCGATGTCTATTATCTTCTCTTGTGTTCCCTATCCACTCAACTGCGTTGACTACCCTTAAGTGGTCACGAACTGTGTGGACATGATCAAGACATTCTTCGATCAATAGTCATTAGCGGGACCTGGAGATCCATAATGACTCCCACCAGTTCATGCGATGACTTAGTGATTGTGTGACCTTTTATTCGTAGTAACCAATTCCTTTTGTCTCGTGATATTTTACTTGTCTAGGATCCGATCATTCGTTATCATTCATACCTAGTTTGATCCTTTTACTAACAATTACTCTTTTCTCATTCCCGTGATATTACATTCTTAGTGATCATTATCACTTGCTTGCAAGCTATGTCAATGTGATATCACCGAGAGGGCCCTGAGTATGTCTTTCCGTCATTAGGATGGACAAATCCTACTCTTGATCCACGAGTCTCAACTAACAATTTCCAAGTATCCGATGACACCTTTATGATCACCATGTTACGGTGTGATGTTTGATGCAATCAAAATAATCTTCCAGAGTCAGTGATTGACGTGATCTCATGGTCTAAGGATTAGGGTTACTTTGAATGACGTTATAGTAGTGTGAACATAATGGCTTTATCGTGTTACTATACATTGGGAGTATGTTCATCACATCATTCAATCAATGGTGTGACCTTGTTATTAACAACATCCAATGTCATGATCAGGAAACCTTGATAATCTGTTAATCAATAAGCTATTGTAATGAGAGGCATCCCTAGGAACCTTCTATTTGTTTATTAAACACACATGTATTAACGTTTCCCTTTTAATGCAATTATAGCATGAGAAATAAACATCTATTATAAACCTGGAATAACATAATAACCATTTATTTTTGCCTCTCGGGCATATTCCTTTCAGTCTTTCACTTGCACAAGAGTCAATAATCTAGTTTTAAACAGTTATGAATCTAACACCCATAGCGTTCTGGTGCCGATCATGTTTTGCCATTGGGAGAGCTTTAGTCAACAGATCCGCAATGTTCAAATCTGTGTCTACTTTGCAAATCTCTACATCACCACCCTGGACATACTCCTGGATGGAGTGATAATGATGCTTGATATGCTTGGAATTCTTGTTAAACCTTGGTTCCTTAGCATTGGCTATGGCACCATTGTTGTCACAATAGATAACCATTGGATCCAAAGCACTTGGAACCACACTTAGTTTGGAAATGAACTCTTCATCCAAACCACTTGCGCCACTGCTTCTGAAGCAGAGATATATTCCGCCTCCATTGAAGATCTTGCCACCACAGGTTGCTTGGAACTCCTCCAACTCACCGCTACACCATTCATAATAAATACATATTCGGATTGTGACTTAGAGTCATCCGGATTGGTGTCGAAGCTAGCATCAACATAACACTTTGCGGCGAGCTCTTCTTCACCTCCATAGATGAGAAACATGTCTTTAGTTCTTCTTAAGTACTTAAAGACATTCTTGACTACTTTCCAGTGTTGTACACCTAGATCAGATTGATACCTGCTAATCAAACTAACAGCATGTGCCACATCCGGTCTTGTGAACAACATAACATACATAAGAGAGCCTATGGCTGAGGCATAGGGGACATTGACCATCAATTCTGTATCTTGTGTTGTAGCTAGACTTTGAGTTTTACTCAAAATCGTACCTTGTGCCATGGGTAAGAGACCTTTCTTACTATTATGCATTTTGAACTTATTCAAAATCTTTTCAAGGTATGTACTTTATGATAATCCAATAAAGTGTCTTGATCTATCTCTATAGATCTTGGTACCTAAAATATAGGTAGCTTCACCAATGTCCTTCATCAAAAACTTACTATTTAAGTAATCTTTTACGCTATTCAAAAGATCTACATCATTTTCAATCAATAATATGTCATCCATATATAATATCAGAAATGCTATAGAGCTCCCACTCACTTTATTGTAAATACAAGCCTCTCCTATAGTTTGGACAAATCCAAACCCTTTGATCACTTCATCAAAGCATAGATTCCAACTTCAGGATGCTTGCTTCAGTCCATAGATGGAACGCTGAAGTTTGCATACCTTGTTAGCATTCTTAGGATCAACAAAAGCTTTTGTTTGCATCATATACAACTCTTTCTCAATGTTTCCATTTAGGAATGTTGTTTTTACATCCATCTGCCAGATTTCATACTCAAAAAATACAGCAATTGCTAACATAATCCTAATTGACTTTAGCATCACTACAGGAGAAAAATTCTCCTCGTAATCAACTCCTTGAATTTTTCAGAACCCTTTTGCGAAAATTCGAGCTTTATAGACGGTTACATTACCGTCAACATCAGTTTTCTTTTTGAAAATCCATTTATTCTCAACAGCCTTGCGGTCATGAGGTAAGTCCACCAAAGTCCAAACTTAGTTTTCATACATGGATCCCATCTCAGATTGCATGGCTTCAAGCGATTTGTTGGAATCCGGGCTCATCATTTCTTCCTCATATGTCGCAGGGTCATCGCTTCCATCTACCATGAAATTTAAGACTGAATTACCATATAGTTCAGGAGCTGCATGTATCCTGCTTGACCTGCGAGGTAAGGTAGTGTTCTCTTCCGGAGTTTCATGATCTTCATCATTAGTTCCCTCTTCATTCAGTGAAGTCACCATTGGAACTGTTTTTGGTGCTGTGCTTCTTGCCACTTCAGGAGGAGGAGGTTCGATAACCTCGTCGAGTTCTACCTTCCTACTACTCACACCTTTCACGAGAAACTCTTTCTCCATAAAGGATCGATTCTTGGCAACGAAAACCTTGCCTTCAGATTGGGTATAGAAGGTGTACCCAATTGTTTCTTTTGGGTATCCTATGAAGACGCATTTTTCGCTTTGGGTTCGAGCTTATCAGGTTGAAGTTTCTTCACATAAGCCTCGTAGCCCCAAACCTTTAGAAATGACAGCTTAGGTTTGTGACCAAACCATAATTCATATGGTGTCGTTTCAACGGACTTTGATGGTGCCCTATTTAAAGTGAATGCAGATGTATCTAATGCATGACCCCAAAATGACATTGGCAAATCGATAAGGGACATCATTGATCGCACCATATCTAATAACGTTTGATTATGACGTTCGAATACAACATTTCTTTGTGGTGTTCCTGCAGGAGTGAGTTGTGAAACAATTCCACATTGTCTCATGTGCGTGCCAAACTTGTAACTAAGACACTCACCTCCACGATCAGATCGAAGAAATTTAATCTTTCTATTACGATGATTTTCTACTTCACTCTGAAAATCTTTGAACTTTTCAAATGTTTCAAATTTGTGTTTCATTAAGTAAATATACCAATATCTACTTAAGTCATCCGTGAAGGTTACAAAATAACGATATCCACCACGTACAGACACATTCGTTGGACCACATACATCGGTATGTATAATTTCCAATAAGTCGGTCGCTCATTCCATTGTTCCAGAGTATGGAGTTCTAGTCATCTTGCCCATAAGGCATGGCTCATGTCTCAAATGATTCATAATCAATTGATTCTGGTAGTCCATCAGAATGGAGCTTCTGCATGCATTTAACACCAATATGACCTAAACAGCAATGCCACATATATGCAGCAATATCATCATTCAGCTTGATTCTTTTGGCATTCACGTTATGAATATGCGTTCTACTAATATCAAGATACAAAAAAATAAACCATTCAACACAGGTGCAAAGATATTATTCATATAAAATGAATAACCATTGTTCTCAGACATAAATGAATAACCATCTCGCATTAAACATGAACCATACATGATGTTCATGCTTAATGCAGGCACTGGATAACAATTATTTAGGTTTATTGTCAATCCTGATGGCAGGTGAAGTGGCAGCATCCCAACGGCGAGTACATCCACATTGGATCCATTGCGTATGCGCATCCTCACTTCATCCTTTGTCAGTGGTTGACTATTCCTTAGCCCGTGTTTCGAGTTACATATGTTAGAAACCGAACCGGTATCAAATACCCAAGTGCTACTTCGACTACTAGTGAGGTACACATCAATAACATGTATATCACATATACCTTTGTTCATGTTCCCGACCCTCTTATCTGCGAAGTACTTTGGGCAGTTCCGCTTCCAATGACCAGTCCCCTTGAAGTAGAAACACTCAGTGTCGAGCTTAGGGCCTCCTTTGGTTTTCTTTTTAGGCTTGGAAATAGATTTTCCATCCTTTTTAGAGTTACCTTTGGATTTGCCTCTCTTACCCTTTTTCTTAAAACTAGTGGTCATGTTGACCAACAAAACTTGGTGCTCTTTCTTGATGTCTACCTCAGAAGTTTTTAGCATAGCTACGAGTTCAGTGGGAGACTTGTTCGCTCCACTCATCTTGTAGTTTAGCACAAACCCTTTGTAGCTAGGTGGGAGCGACTGCAAAACCCTATCTATCGTGAGATTAGGTGGAATCTCACATCCTAGTGTCTCAAGACGTTGAGCGTAGCCCATCATCTTAATGATGTGCTCGTTCACAGAGCTATGCTCCTCCATCTTAGCGATAAAGGACTTATCGGAGATCTCATATCTCTCAGCATGGATTTGGTCCCCAAACATAGTTTTGAGTTCGTCCACCATGACATCAGCATCAGTAAGTTCAAAGTGCTCTTGGAGTCCAGGCTCCGGCGACTAGAGGATCACACACTGCATAAGAGTGTATTCATCAAATTTCATGTCATACACGTCGCGCTCTTCTTTAGTCACGCTAGCTGCAGGGGCATCACCTAACGGACCGTCCAACACATATGACTTCTTCATGCCCGTGAGGATGATCCTCATGTGGCGGTGCCAGTTGGTGAAGTGAACCCATTATCTTGTAGCTTTTCTCTATCTAGGAATGCATTCAAATTAAACGCAGGGGGTGCCATGATCTACAATATATTTGTAAAGACTATTTTATACTAGGTTTATAAAAGATAGAGTTCAAGTAAATTCAAAATTACTATGAGAACTCCCACTCAAAAATGACATCCCTCTAGTCATTTTTAGTGATTACATGAACCAAATTCACTACACCATGACCGATCATCACGAGTGGTGGTGCAGCTCCAATGGCGAGCATCATATGGACATCATATCATTCATATGACTCGTGCTTTACCTTTCGGTTCATGTTCCGAGGCCATGTCTACACATGCTAGGCTCACCAAGTAAGAACCTTAGTACCCGTGTGTGTAAAACTGTCTTACACGCGTTGTATGTGAACGTAGATTCTATCACACCCGATCATCACGTGGTGCTTCAAAACAACAAACTTTCTTAACGGTGCGTACTAAGGAAGAACATATTATTGTCTTGATATTAGTGGGAGGGATCATCTTATAATGCTAACGGGAAGAACTAAGCAAGACATAAGCAAAATAAGATGCATAAAAGGGATAAACATCACATGCATATAAAATGTGATATGATATGGTCCTTTATTGCACTTGATCTCCATCATGTGCTCCATGGTATAATCTCCATCATTCCACCGGGGTGGCTCCAAGATTCATGGTGCCACCATCATGGTTGTCTTCTCCATTATAATATATCTCTTGGATATACATGAATAACACACAGGCTATAAAAGATAAAGACAACCATATGGCTCCGGCCGATTGTTTAACTTACAATAAATCTCATTGCATACACCAATTTTTGTAACAATGACCATATCACACCACATGCCCTGCAAAAACAAGTTAGAAGTCTTCTAATTTATTTTTGCATATTTTACGCAACTTTGGGCTTTCTAGGAGAGAACCGCTCTACCTACTAATTTTAGCCACAATGTTCACAAATCAAGTTATTTGCAAACTGTTGTAAATTAGATCGCGATTATGTTGGGAGAGACAGACACCCACTGAGCCACTTATAAAATACGACTTGCATGTCAAGCATGGGACATGTCTCATGTGCAAGGACATGTAAAGTTAGTACAGGCCGCTTCATCCCAAACTGCCACCATGATCAAAATTTACACAAGTATGAAACAACAAGACTATCAACACCCACATATCTGTGTGTTCTAACTGTACAAAGCATCTACGCATAAACATAGCTCTGATACAACTGATGGGTTTTGTTGCATGGAAAAAATTCCTACGATTGCAACCACCAAGATCCTATCTAGGAGATACATGTAACAGTTTCAAATGGACTCACCCTTGAAGATTGTAACCCAGGATAACATTCCCGTAAACAAACATGGTTGTTGTAGAGTGTAATCGACCAACCTCAAGGATGCGATGACAGTGCTCCACGTGTATCACCTCTATAGTTGGTCACACATACGGTGTGTTGACGACTCCTGAACCCTCGCTCCAGCCGGGAAACGGAAGTAGCGGATCCCTGGGAACTCCAACAATGCTACTCCATGGCAAATATGGTGGAGTGGAAGATATCGAGCAGGGAGGAGGCTAACAAGAGGAATGAGATGCCAATCAAAGGGAATATGAGAAGAGTGGGCAAGTGTGTGAGAGGGAGGAGGTATCCACCTCCTTTTATAGGGGAGAGGGTGGCAAGCTGTAACACCCCTAGTTCTACTAATAGTATTTAGAGTTTGGTTGTGCATCATGAGCATATCAAGGTTTGATAAATCTTGCATCAAGAGATATAAGAAAACCCTAAAACCCTAATTTTCTCCCTCTCTCAAATCAATTCAAAATGTTTTGAATTTCAAAAAGTACCAAAATTATTGGAGCCTAAATGGATTATAAGGGCCCCTGTAATATTTTCGATAAATTTACAAAGCCTCTGGTATTTTCAAAATGTTCAAAACAGAAAAGAGTTTGAAAATACAAACAAAGAAATGGAAACAAAAAAAGAAAAGGTTTAAAAAAATAGAATCCTAGCTCTATCTGGGCCCTAGCCCACCTCCTCTCCTCTCTCTGCCGCCCACCCTCAGCAACCAGAAGTAGCCAGCAGCCTCCTCCGCAACCTTTGTCGCGGCCTAGCCTGGCCTAGTAGTAGCCCGTTCCGGCCCATACCGATTTGGCACGGTGCATCGTCGTCGTCCACCTCTCCGTAGCCCCGAAGCAGCTGTGTATCAGTCGCACCGCCGCTCGCCGGTGCTAAGATGGTCGATGCCGTCCTCCTCGGCCTACAAGTACCCCCTGCATCGCCGGGCAACCCTAGTCGAGTTCCAGTTTGCTACTCCCTCATTCCCCCGATCTCAGGTCGTAGGGACCCGAACCCTAGCCACCCTAGTCACCGGCGAGCCCCGCCATCTCCGGCCCCCTCGCCGTTTTGAGGCCAGCGCTAAGCTTGCCTTGCTGCACTGGTTCGTCCAAGCTAGGTCACGCAGCCCCGCGTGCCTGCAATCCCTCGAATCGAAGCTTCGTCTCCGTCGGTCACCGCAGTCACCGACGTCAATTCTGGCGTTGTTCAAGCTCGCCTCGCCTCCTCGACACCACTATCAGACTTGCGGTGAGCTCCTGCACCTACCAGTGCCCTCCAACCCCTCCCTTGCTTCCTGGCTTTCTCCGCCGACGGCCACCTACAGTTGTCGCCACTTGGCCTTGCCGCCGACCGAGCTCCGGTTACCAAATAGCAGTGGCACCACCAGCAGATGGTTCAGCAAAGCACTGTGCATCAAACGCCCTCACCCCCACGTGCCCGTGCACGCCCCTACATTGATCCCGTGCTCGATCTAGAGGATCTCCATGGATGACGTCAGCAATGCATCATGCTGATGCAGTATTTCTTTTCTTTTAATGTTTTCTGAAATAATTTCTGTAATTAACTAAATGCTGACAGGTGGGTCTAGTATGTCAGGTTTTTATTCTTTTTGGAAATGTTTTCTGAAATTAATAAAGTCTGACATGTGGGTCCAGGTGGAAAATAATTTAAATATTCCAAAAATGTTTAATTGATTTACAAATGGACTAAAAATGAGAAAAATCATAACTAATTCATTTTAAGTCAGAAAATATGAATAATATATCAAAATGTTCAGAAAAATGAGATCTACACAATAGACTCATAATCATGCATTATTAAGCAACTTCAATGACAAGTTTAATTAGAAGAACAAACTGACCCCTCTCATATGCATCTAGGGTTTCTCCGAATTAGGGTTGGTACCCCTCGGACCCCGCTTAAATTACCAAGCATGCCTTAGGGTTTCATTACAATACACTTGAACTTGTCATATCATCATTCTTGATTGAGCATTGCATTGATGCCATGTGTTGATTGTTGCTTTCCTTTCCGGTGTTTCTGCTTCTTCTCGATAGACCTCGGAGTTGATGTGAGCAACGAGATCAAGTCCAAGATTGAAGACCGAGATCAACACCAACAAAGGTTATTGACAAATGATGCCAAGCAGATGAACCAGAAGTTCTATATTTGAGTATCAACAGGCAAAGGAAAGCATAGCCCCACACATGATATAATCCTATGATTTCCAAAGTATTTCATTCTTTTCATGTGCATATGATTCCAAAGTCTTTTATCGATAGATATAGTAATCCTATCTGATGCATGTTACCTTTGTAGCCTATAATCCCTAATCCAATGCTCCTAGCATAACTAGGGTTTGGCTTATGAGCTTCGCTAGAGCTATTTATATCTGTTGTGCTTAGCCAAGCTTAGTTGTTACCATTGGTCCATCCGGTTGATGAATCAAGCTGCGAATGAACCTAGTTGGACAGGATGACGTGGTATGATCAGAGATGAAAGTTAAACATGCTAAGGCTTGTATGGCAGGCCACGTCGGGTTGTGGTTTTTGCAGTCCCATACTTGCCACCACTAGGATCTGAGTTCTTGCCTCTTGAACCAAGACGAGCGTACAGCCACACGGGGGCCTAGAAACCCCCTCGACCAACTAACTTGCCTAGTAGATTCCATGAGTCACATAGTTTGGGCATTCCATTTGACATATGCATTCTGGTTGTTCTCGAAGGTGGTGGAGGAGGTGCATTCATATAGGTAGGCAAGCGTGGCCGGGAACAAGAGAGGCACGACCTCCGTAATCTTGAAACCTGCGCACATCTCTAGGGACCGACTTCGGGACTTGACCTATTATGGCAGCATCTCCTTAGGGCATGACTCATGGTCTTAGCGAAAGCAAGGTAAAGATCGTGGTCAACCACTCTCTGTTGGCCTTCCAAGGAAGAGGGCTAATGTTAACTGGCACCAAGAATCGGTTGGTACGTGTGGGTAAAGTTGTGCACCCTAGTAGGGTAATAATCTTTTTGAAAAGTTGTTTCCACGGTTATGGACGACTTGGGAACAGATTCAAATATCATAGAGAACTATAACCTAATCATAAAACTTGACAAGAGATGTGAGGTGTGCTTAAGGATGCTTCCTTAGGGATCGAGGGGGTGATCCTAGTTGGTAGGTTTAGCTGATAAAGATTCAGTGGATATGAAAAGAAGATCAAAGCTAGAGATACCTCTTTCTTATCCCCTTTCAAATGTTCTATTAGTCGAGCTTCTCCAACCTATTTTACAAACAAAGTTTGCTTTATGCAAAGTAACCCCACCAGCCATAAGTCTTGCGGAGTACACCTTGTACTCAGCCTTGCTTTGTTGATACTTTTGCAGCAGGTGTACCATAGAAGATGAGTTCATTATGACATTAACATCGATGAGTAGTTCGGGGTTCCTGGTCGGTAGCCTGGAATCTATGGATTGGGACATCATCGTTATGCTTCAGGCCTCTTAGGCCATTTGTTAAGTTTGCTATACTTAATAGCATAATTTGCCTTCCGTTGTTTGATGTTTGTGGCCAGTGACCTCTGCTTGTAATATTTTGGTTCTCTGCTCAGTTATGAGCATGCTATAATCATTTTTGTGTCGTAGGGTCACTGTAATGTTACCGATTCTCTCTTTGTACGCTTCTGAGATTTAGGTTAAGCTTATATCAGACAGAGGTCTGGGATTTTTCTAGCCTTAATCCTGGGGGTGTCACACAAGCCCTCCTCCTTGGCTGGCACCATGGGGTGCCCCTTCCCCTCCTCTCATTCATGTGGGTGGACTCTCTACTCGCATAATTTCAATCTCCACTTTCTCCCATTTATTCTCCACTCAAAAATCAAAGGTCTTTCCATTAAAGCACTTTAATTCTCTTGTTTTAATGCAACTCAATTTAATGAACACTTCATTTAATGAGTACTTCATTTAATGAACACATTAAAATTTTGATCCCATGCTTTGTTTCGATACCCCAAAACCATTTTGACAGATTCAACTGAATAAATTCCTACGATGTCCATTATCTTCTTCTATGTTCCCTATCCACTCAATTGCGTCGACCACCCTTAAGTGTGTCTTCCTACGGGTCACGAACTGTGTGGACATGATCAACATATTCTTCGATCAATAATCATTAGAGGGACCTAGAGATCCATAATGACTTCCACCAGTTCATGCGATGACTTAGTGATCACGTGACCTTTTATTTGCAGTAACCAATTCCTTTTGTCTCGTGATATTTTAATTCTTCTGTGATCCGATCATTCGATATCATTCATACCTAGTTTGATCCCGTTACTCATAAGTACTCTTTTATTGTTCCCACGATATGACATTCTTAGTGATCATTATCACTTGGTTGCAAGCTATGTCAATCTGATATCACCGAGAGGGCCCTGAGAATATCTTTCCGTCATTAGGATGGACAAATCCCACTCTTGATCCACGAGGCTCAACTATTTCCAAGTATCTAATGACACCTTTATGATCACCATGTTATGGTGTGACGTTTGATGCAATCAAAATACTCTTCCGGAGTCAGTGATTGACGTGACTTCATGGTCTAAGGATTAGGTTACTTTGAATGATGTTATAGTAGTGTAAACATAATGGCTTGATCGTGTTACTTTACTTTGGGAGTATGTTCATCACATCATTCAATCAATGGAGTGATCTTGTTATTAACAACATCCAATGTCATGATCAGGAAACCTTGATCATCTGTTAATCAACAAGCTAGTGTAATGAGAGGCATCACTAGGAACCTTCTATTTGTTTATTAAACACACATGTATTAACATTTCGTTTTTAATACAATTATAGCATGAGAAATAAACATCTATGATAAACCTATAATAACATAGTAACCATTTATTATTGCCTCTTGGGCATATTCCTTTCAATTTTAGCATATATAGCCCGTCGATAGTGTAAGAGTCTACCTTATTCATGACAGGTCTTCATCTTGCCTTGCATGTTAAGTCGATTGTTGAAGTCCCTTGGATGCACGCTTGGTCTTCAGAATCCTCCAGAGAGCCACCTTGCAACTCGATAGGTCAGGTCGGTTGAGAGCTCCAGGATGTGGGCCTCAAAGTCGCGGACGTCGAGGTCTCCGTGGGAAGGAATGTGGAGTAAGGCTTATGCAGGATACATGACTTAATCCACTTATCATTGACAAGCCCTAATGCCTGTAAAATATAACCATGTATCTCGATGTTAAAGGCGCATAGTTATCAAGAATTTTATGAAATATTTCTCTAGTATTGCCACAAATGACTAATTATTGCATAGATGTGCAAATATTCTCCTTGATCTTTTAACTTCCAGAATTGGGAAATTTTATGACAAAATCTGGAGCAATTAATGGACATTTACGAGTTTCCTATATTCCCAAGTCAATGGTGCTACATGGAGGACCTATAGAAGTTTTAACGATCACCCGTACGAGAAGGTCCCGCCCGTATGGCAGGCTCGTACGACCCTATAGAGGCTTCACCAAATCAAACAAAAAGTTTTCATGAAGGGGGCTATATAAGAAATGGCTTGCAGCCGTTGGAAAGCCTAACGCTAGTGTGCAGAACACATATGATGTCATTTGCATATGAGGAGAGATCACATCTTCATCACCATAGCCACAACTCCTCCCCCTCCCGCATCTACACTCCATAGCCACAATCATCTAATTGTAATATTGATCTCATCATGATTGGCAGTATTGTAAGATGTTTGTCATTTGTCTTAAGAATTTTCAGTACATGTGTCCTCACCGGCTGAGGGTTAAGGCATAGCCTCACGACAATTATGTGCAATTTCTAACACCATCGGATATTGAGTTGGCTTGAATGTTAGATCTATCCTTTTGTATTCTTGTCTTTTGCCTCGATCCAAGGACTTGTTAGGTACCCAAGACCCCAAATTTCGATCCAGGTATATATTAAGGTGTGATGAATGGTAATCATCCTAGAAACAGTAAGGGGAGTATAGTAGTTGTTTAGAGATCCATTTGGGAGTAACGTTAAAGTCATTGATCATAAAGCTTTGGTATATTTTACTTAATAACTGTATAACCCCACTTGATGGTGGTGTAGCGGTTGGAAAAAATTCGAAATTAAGCATTGCTGACAATACTATGACATGGATATTCTCATTTGAATACCAATCACCTTACTAGAGAATTCTTTACTAACCCTCGTTCTACCTACAGGTTTCATCCACTTACGAGGTTCTGACCTAAGGTCAAAGCAATTGCTCTAATACCAACTGCGGTGACCCAGTACACCATTGTATGTTGTAGTGTACAAGTTGTTGACATGACACTCACAGAAATCCTCATCCGCAAATATCACATCCCTTAGAGTGGTACAACATAAATGTTGCAGGTCTAACAACTTTATTTATTCGTACCAAGAGCCAAAAGTGTACAAGTTTCGAGATCTTCCTCGGTCCAATGAGGATTCACAACATGATGGAAATTTAAATGTAGAAGGGATAGCTTCCGAATCAATGGTAATACTAATCTTAAAACCATTGCAGCTGACAAATTATTGGAGAAGCTATACTATTGCTAGCTCATCTACCTATACATGCTCTAGTGGATCCTATATCTACATTCTATTTTATTTCTACTAATCTGATACCCTGTTGTTCAATCTAATCTCCATGTCGGTCGTCAATTCTTCTCATGGCCTAAGTAAGGGTTTAAGAAGATAGATTGAGTACGAGCGTACTTAGCAAGTTATATGGTGGTTGTCTGATGTTTATTTGAAAGTAATTGATCAAATACCCAAGACTTGTGCATTTTTCAAAAATGGTTTTTTGTCGTGGTGGTGTTACGGCAGATGCCATGGATAGGCTAAAGGTGGGGACTAAATGCACTAGGGGAATCCAGGGAGGGATAGTGTGGTGATTCCGCACATAGTTGTTTTGTATTTGATTCACTTCCACAGTTTACAAGTGCTCCTTGAGCTGTATTGGGGAGAGGAGGAAGAAGAACTCTCTTACTCTCACCACTAGCTAGCCCTTAGGAACCCACTAATAAACTGCCACATACTAGAGATCCCCCCTTTCTATAGAGGCCCTAGCCCTCCTTATATAGGGGTAACTAGGTCTCTAACTAGGGCACACGTGGAGGCATATTCCTTGGAATATGCCTCCTCCCAAAATAGTAAGCCGACCGGGTCACTTTTGCCCAGCGTCATCCATGCAGAGGCTACGTGAGCCTCTGTGACGCCTGCGTCATCCGACATAGGCATCGTCACCTTTGTCGGCCACGCCTCGGTGGTCCTGACCTCTGTCCGCTTCACTCACGCTCTGCGTACTGTGGTCACCCTTTGACCAATGAGATACCTTCCTTCTCTTACAAGCTTGATATAACCCGGATCGTGCCTAGCTGATCCGGCCACACCTGTACCTGCACATAAGTTAGATAGACCCTACCGACATACGACATAAGTCGGTTGAGGCCTAGTTAGGTGGACATCCCCGGGTCCGGGTTACTCCGTGATTCGGCCTGCCTTGAGGTGACTCGGCCAACACTTGCTTTGACCTTGCCGTACCTCGGCTAACTTGGCCTTTATACCCCGGCGTGACCCTACCCGGGGGTATCCCCCCAACATTAGTCCCCGAAGCTGGTGCGGTCTTAGCTGCTTTAGCCTCTAAGGCCGTAGCGGGTTCAATTTTACTAAGCCTCTTGCTCCTTTTCCGAGTTACCTCATAATCCGGATATAATAGGTTTACTTTCCCTTGGCACATTCCGAGTTTTCACTTGCTTGCCGGGTCACCTCATACTCATCCGAGTCATCCTTACTTCTCGTGTACGCTTCCCCACGTGGAAGCTAATCATTTCTTTGCCTCATTTTAAGGGCCTGCGACAGTAACCGCCGCAATTATTGTCAGATTTTACTGTAGCACACGTCACATCGTTCCTGCCTCCTCGTTAACTGTATCATAATATTGCATCTGGGATCCACTGCGCCCTGTGGCCCTTCCTGTGGCTCGTCGTTGATTGGTCGATCTGGGTTATACACGGCCACACCGTGTGGCCCGTCCGCACTGCGTGATCCCACTACCCCTCAAGGGTGTGGTTAAATAGGGGAGGGGCGCGCCCCTTGGGTCTTTTCCCCACTGCCGCGCCCCTCTGCCTCTTCTTCTTCCTTCTCTCCAGCGACAGCGCCGCCGCCACCGCATCTGCTTAGCCGCGCCGCCACCGCACCGCTTCGTCGTGCACCAGCGTCTCCGTCTTCTCCACGCATCTCCTCCGCCACGGGTCCTCGTCAGTCCAGGCCACTGCCCCCCACTGCTGCTAGCGCTAGTGAGGATAGTGACCTTGAGATGACAGAGGAGGAGCTTGCCATCGCTGAGTAGGAAATGGAGGAGGACGCTGCGAACGCTGACCACGGCGCCTGGACTGGGTCCTGGGTTTGCCAGGATGACCTTGACTGGCTGTATCGCACCCGACGTATCCCGAAGGGCATCACCGCATGCCTCGCCGTTGCGGAGCTTGCCCCTCACCTAATTCGGGTGAGTATGTGGTATTCCTCTCCCACTTCCAACGTGGGTTTGGTCTCCCGGTTAGCGATTTTTTCCATGACTGGCTCAACACGTATGAGCTTCAGCCGCACCATCTTCCGGCTAACGCCATCACCTCTCTCTCCGCCTTTGCTTCCACCATCGAGGGCTACGCCGGACTGTGGCCCACGAAGGAGCTCTGGATCCGGTTCTTTGGCCTCCGCCGAAACGTGATTCCGAACATAGATCTTAATCCGGAGGACAAGCAGCTCACGCAATTCGGCGCAGCCTCCATTTCTCCTAGGAAACAGTCAATCTTCCCCCGAGTCACGGGGCTTGACTCTTGTAAGGGATGGGCCCGCACCTTCTTTTATGTCCGGAACAACACATCTGAGGATCTGATCCGGCTGCGCCCCTACGCTCCGGGTCCTCCTAATCCAGACCTGTGGGACAAGATCCCCAAGAAGCCCACTGTCCTGGCAAACCAAGTCAACAAGAGGTTCCAGGAACTGAAGGATCTTGGATTGCGCAATGAGGACGCAATGGTCACATTTGTCCGCAACCGGATCTCCCCCTCCAGAAACGCACGCATAAACTCTGTCACATGAGCTCGGGCCGTGACCCCAACCGGACCTCCTCATTCGAGTTGAGCAACACCGAGATCTACCGCCGGGTCAAGGCCCTCTTCGCCACCCACAAGGACTTCTCTTCTGAGTGGACGTGGGGGATCGAATACTTCTGCCGAGATAGGCTTCCCCCTGCGGTAGGTCTCATGCCCCAAACCTTTTCCGAATTAAATCATATGTCGGTTTTTGTTGTAGGTTTAATCCTGTTGCCTTTTCTTTCCCTTAGATGTTTCTTCAGCAAACCATTGAGGATAGCACCGAGGCTTCTCTCAAATGGGCGGCTGATCGAGATACCTCGGACGAGGAGGAACCGAATCAGGAGATGTTCCTGCCGATGGCTGACGCGACCAAGCAACACCGGTGAACTCTCTTCCATTAGAGATTGGCCCGAGGATGAAGATGATTCGGACATTGAGGTGATGGAGGCATTTGATGCTGTCCCCCTTTCTTATGCTTTTCCGGCATCAGCTAACCCCGGTGGGCAGATCCATGAAGATCCTCCCCTTTCCACGGGTGAGCCTGTCCCGGTCGCACCGAAGAAGAGGGGAGCCGCATCTGCTTCTTCTTCCGGACCTTCTCAGCCAGCTAAAAGGCGAAAGAAGTCCGCGGATAAAGCTGCCACCAAGTCCACGACTAAGGTCGTGGCCCGGAGAGCTCGCAAGCCCAAGGAGCCTTTGACTCGGATGAGTAAGTCAGTTCTCCCTTTTCCATTCATTTGTTCTTCCTTTGTTATAGTTTGTCATCATTCATGATTTGATTCGGCAGGGCCGTGGTGGAGGTCCCTCAAAGTGGATCCGGTATTTCTTCATCGCTCCGGCATAGCTCTTCTCCCCCTCGTGGCGACGATTCACGCCCGTTGAGCCCCATTCAGGAGGGTTCAACGGCTGCTTCGGGTTCTATCCCACCTCGTCAAGAGGAGGGCAACCTCGGAGCGGGGAAACTGGCTCTGCCGAGGCAGCAGCAACCACCACTTTGGCTTCGCTGCAACCAGCTTCTTCCGAGATACCCACAACACCTCTGCCAAAACAAAAATCAGTACCAGCATCAGCTCTAGCACCAGCAGCAACAACAAAGGCACCAGCAACAGTGCCAAGCCCCTCCGCCTCGTCCGAGTCTTCCAAGACTCGGCGAGAAGGCCCCAGCAGCACCAAGGCAAGCACAAAGGCAGCACCCAAGGGCAAATCCGCCGCAGCAACTTCCACCTCACAGCAGCAACCCAAGGGCAAAAAGGCTCCTAACGCCACCAGGGCAGCGTCAATCGAGGCTGGACAGCGCACACTTGTGACCATGCTCCCGAAAAAGACTCCACCGCCGAAGGACGCCCCTGCCGAGCCAGCTGATGCGCAACTCGTTTTGCACACCAGCCCTACCGTTGCCCAGGTTGAGAGGACAGAAGCTCATGCTAAGGGTCTAGTTGCACCCCACATGCTCAGCGGCGAACGATACCCTCCGACCTTGATCAAGTTCGTAAATAACTGGAACAAGGCGTAGGTCGTCCACAATGATGATCTCCCGGAGAAATTCGGGCCCGCTGAGTTTGCTGCCCAGATGAATATCGCTGCCAAGGCAATCAACCTTGCAGGTCGGATGATGGAGGTATGTTAGTTCGCCTTTTCCTTAGCATTTAGTGATATAGCCATTAGTCCCCGAGCCTCCGGGGGAGTAACTTGTTACTCGGCCGGATGCTCCTTAGAGAACTAACGTAGCACCTTAATAACTTCGAATATGCACACACCTAGAGCCGGGTTAAGTTCCACTTGGCCCGGATCTTGTACACTTCGAATATGCACACACCTAGAGCCGGGTTAAGTTCCACTTGGCTCGGATCACGTACACTTCGAATATGCACACACCTAGAGCCGGGTTAAGTCCCACTTGGCCCGGATTTTGTACACTTCGAATATGCACACACCTAGAGCCAGGTTAAGTTCCACTTGGCCTGGATTTTGTACACTTCGAATATGCACACACCTAGAGCCGGGTTAAGTTCCACTTGGCCCGGATCTTGTACACTTCGAATATGCACACACCTAGAGCCGGGTTAAGTTCCACTTGGCCCGGATTTTGTACACTTCGAATATGCACACACCTAGAGATGGGTTAAGTTCCACTTGGCCCGCATTTTGTACACTTCGAATATGCACACACCTAGAGCCGGGTTAAGTTCCACTTGGCCCGGATTTTGTACACTTCGAATGTGCACACACCTAGAGCCGGGTTAAGTTCCACTTGGCCCGGATTTTGTACACTTCGAATGTGCGCAAGACTAAGTTGTCCTTTTTTACTCTTTTCAGGTGACCACCAATCACCGGAGCGCTGAGTTTCAGCGTCTTTTGGATACTCACAAGATGTTGCGCGCAAAACATACTGCGCTTCTCGCCGAACACGATAAAAGGGGTAAGTTTTCTCCTTGGGAATTTTCTGTTTCTCTTCGTCTTTTTCCGCCGAACTAATCCATCAATCGGATTTCGCAGCTGGAGTGGAGGCTGAGAATATCCTCATGAGGAAAAACTTGGACCAAATAAAGGGTAAGTTAATCTTGCTCCACCTTGCTATGCTTTCTATCTCCTTTTCTCCTTGGCTCGGCAAATATTCATACCTTGGCTTTGCCGAGTCAATAAACTATTTCAGCCTCTCTTGAAGATAGTGTGCTCGAGCCTGACATGATGCTGCATTTTATCGAACAAGCAGGGCAGCACCAAGCTAAACTCAAGAAGAAGGACGACGAGCTTGACCTCCTCCGGACCAAAGATGAAGAAATTGCCAAGCTTAAGGCAGACATAAAGAAGCTCAAGGCACAGCACAAGTCCGAACTAGAGAAAGCAGGCCAAGACTTTACTGAAGAATGAGAGCGCCTCAACCTCTAGATCGCCAAGGACCAAGAACTTCTTAAGGAGGCCGACGTCAAGCTTGAGTCGGCGAACACTAAACTTGCGCAACTCCGCAAAAGGCGTGATGACTATACCAAGGAGCTGACCGGATCCACAGCCATATTTCTCATAAGTTCTTTTCCTTCATCTGGCATGAATCTCTTTGGGTTGCTTTACTTGTCTTTTCCTTACTTGCTTCACCTGTCTTGTTTTTAGGCAAATTTCCGGAGGGCAATGCCATTGCAACCACAGCTGTTACCAAGTTCCGCCAGCAAAGGGGTACCCCAATTGCCCCTGACGTTGGAGAAATTCCTTATGACATGGAGGACCTGCTGGTCAGCTTGTCTTCTCGCGTCGAAATTGTGAAGAATTATGGCAAGGACATTCTTGATGTGGCAATCCAGATCTTCAACGCCTTTTGGCCGGATGAAGATACCCCGGAAGGGACCGAAGCTCTCGTCACCAAGTTAATGGACTATGAAACCTAGCTCGACCTTTGGAGGGAATCTGATGGACGCACCGGGGCTGAAATTGTTCTCCACTACGTTCTTACGTGGTATGAGAAGATCGACCTCAACCTCCTTGCGCGCATGCGCACCGGATCCAGGTGGTCCAGCGACCCGGAGTGGATAGCTCGGCGCAAGGCTTGCGCCCATAGCCTCATTGAATATGCCCCCATTCATCAATGGAATGAGGGTCCAAGCTTCCTTGGCGCCGCCGACAATGAAAATGCAGAAGATGATTCGGGTGAGGACGAAGGAGATGACGCCTCGGACGTCGAGGAAAGTGAAGATGACGCTGAAGCCGAAGCTGGAGCTACACCTGCTGGTGCCGAATTACCTCCCCCTGCTGCTCCTTGAGCGAAAACACTTTAAAGTTCATCAGATCCCCGGTATGCCGGGTGCAATTGTATTAAGCACATAAGTTATATTTTGCTACTAAGCTTCTATGCCGGATTAACTTGGGCGTAGTCCCCGAGTTTCATTTTCTTGTTTCTCCAATTTCTTGGCTCGGCTAGTGTCCACCTTGGTTCGGTTTTATGACTTACGAGTCCGAGTTTCAAAAATTGACTTAACAATACTTGGAAACTTTAGGATTAGCTCAAAATAATTCAGCATAGTAAATTTAAAGTAAGACTAGGGTTAGTCCGAATAACAAACGTCGGCTCGATTAAGTTTCTCTCCTTAGTTGTTTTTCATGTGCTACGCAATTCCAAACTTGTTCTCTTGCTTGCCATGAAGCCAAATCTTGTTGGAAAGTAGCAAATCGAAGAGTTAGGTTTTTGGTGCTCACACACTAGTAATCCGGCTTAGGTAGAAGGAACTTACGCTAGCCGACTTATAAATAATGAAAACAGAAGACAACAAATATTATGAAGGCAGTCCCCGAGTTACTACTCGAGGTGCCAAGATTTCATTGATAGGCTCATTGCCGGCATACATACCGACATATGAGAGATTCGGATACATACACTGCTCAGCTAAGTGTAGAAAGGACGAAGTAGCGCGACATTCCATGGACGCTTAGATTCCTCGCCGGACTTGTCCGCCTTGTTCTTCTCCTGCGGTTTTGCATCTATTAGATAGTAAGAATCATTGTCCAATGCTTTGCTCACAATGAATGGCCCTTTCCATGGGGGGATAACTTATGCATGCCAGCAGTACGTTGTACCAACCGGAGTACCAGATCACCTTCCCGGAAAATTTGGGGGTTTACTTTCCGGCTATGATAGCATCGGAGATTTTGCTGATATATGGCGGACCTGGACAATGCCAATTGTCTCGCTTCTTCCAGCAGATCAACATCATTTTTCCGGGCTTCTTGCACTTCGGCTTCTGTGTATTGGGTTACTCTAGGCGAATCATGCTCTATGTCGGCTGGTAATACAGCTTCTGCCCCATATACCAGAAAAAATGGCGTATAGCCTGTTGATCGATTCGGAGTTGTTCTTAAACTCCACAATACCACTGGTAGTTCTTCTATCCAGGACCCCACTGATCTTTGCAGCGGCTCAATGAGCCGGGGTTTTATCCCAGATAACACCAATCCGTTGGATCTCTCCACTTGCCCATTCGATGCGGGGTGGGCTACCGAGGCAACGTCCAGCCGGATCTTCTTATCTCGGCAGAAATGCGCAAATGCTCCTTCAGCAAAATTTGTGCCATTATTTGTTATGATACTGTGAGGATAACCGTATCTCAAGATGATATCTTTGAGGAATGTTACGGTAGTAGCTCCATCACATTTTATTATTGGCTTCACCTCAATCCATTTCGTAAATTTGTTAACCATGACCAAGATATGGGTCATGTTCCCTCTTGCTGGTTTAACGGGCCGACCATATCCAAGCACCATACGGCAAATGGCCATGTAATTGGTATGGTCTTGAGCTCCGACATTGGCATATGTGTCTTTGTCGCATATCTTTCACAGCCATTGCACTTTCTTACCAGGTCCTCTGCTTCTTCCAAGGCAGTTGGCCAGTAAAACCCATGGCGGAAAGGTTTTGCTACCAAGGCTCTGGATGAGGCGTGGTGCCCACATTCCCCTTGATGTATATCTCGGAGGATGTCCAGTCCTTCCTCCGGGTCAACACATCGCTGGAAGACATTAGTCACACTCCTTTTGTATAGCTCGGAATTGATGATCGTGTATGCTTTTGCTCTCCTCTGAGTTTGCCTGGAAAGCACCTCCTCAGCGGGTAAAGTTCCATCCTTCAGGAATTGAAATATGGGCAGTGCCCAAGCTGGTACAACTCGTACAGGGAACACATCCTCATCAATATCAGTTTGATCCACCGGCATAACTTCTACCGGATTGCGATGTGCAGTCCCCGGGTTTGCCAAGGCAGTCCCCGGGTTCGCCAAGGCAGTCCCCAGGTTTCGCGAACCACTCCCCACATCAATGTCCATGGGCACAGCCTCCGATTCCGGATTTGCCGGGATGAAAATTGAGTCGGATTCCGGGGATGGCCTAATAGATGGTTTTCTGAGGTGCTCTAATGCTACACCCGGTGGAATTGCTTGTCGGGTTTATCCGAGCTTCGACAGTACATCGGCAGCCTCATTTTCCACCTGGGTATATGGTTAAATTCGCATCCCTCCAAGTAACCAGATATCTTCTGCACATGGAATCTGTATAATGCCATGTTTGCATCCAAAGCGTCCCATTGTCGGGAGACTTGCTGGACTACGAGATCTGAGTCACCGAAGCATTGGATCCGACGTATCCCGATTTCTTTTGCCACTTTGAGCCGATGCATAGGTGCCTCATATTCTGCAACATTGTTTGATGCAGTGAAGTGGATCTGCAGCACATATTTCAGCTGGTCCTTCTTGGGCGAGGTAAGCACCACTCTGGCGCCTAACCCGGTTTTTGTTTTTGACCCGTCAAAGTGCATCCTCCAGTAGTTCGGATCTGGCAATGGTGGCTCATATTGCACCTCGGCCCAATCCATGAAAAAGTCCGCCACAGCCTGAGATTTGATTGCTTCTCTTCTGTCATATTGTGGCGCATAAGGAGCTAACTCAATTGCCCATTTTGCAATCCTTCCACTTGCATCCTTGTTGTTCATTATCTCGGATATGGGGGCTTCACATATTACCTTGATTGGGTGCTCCTTGAAATAGTGCTTCAGCTTCTTAGCTGCCATATACACACCATATGCCACCTTCTGATAATGAGGATAGTTCTGCTTCGATGCGGATAATACTTCGCTCGGGTAATATACTGGCCTTTGCACTGATTTACCCTCTTCATCGCGCTCTACCACAATTACTGCACTTACAAGTCGATTGGTTGAGGCTATATAGAGCAACATTGGCTCCTTTGATAGTGGAGAGGCTAACATTGGTGCAGTGGCTAACATCTTCTTTAGTTGGATAAAGGCTTCATTGGCCTACGGTGTCCAAATGAACTTGTCTGACTTTTTCATGAGTTGATAGAGAGGCAATGCCTTTTCTCCCAATCGACATACAAACCGACTTAAGGATGCCAGGCAACCAGTAACTTCTGGACATTGTTAAGACACTTCGGCAGTTCCATTCGCTCTATGGCCCGGATTTTAGTTGGATTGACCTCGATACCTCAGCTGGAGACCGAGTAATTTTCTAGCCGGGACACCGAAGGTGCATTTCTCCAGGTTAAGCTTCATTCGGAACCTCCTCAGGTTCGCGAATGTCTGCCTGATATCGTCAAGGAGCGTTTTGCTTTCCTGGGTCTTGATAACAACATCATCCACATATACCTGCACATTTTGACCAATTTGGTCATGCAAACATTTTTGCATACATCTTTGGTACGTTGCCCCTGCATTACGTAAACCAAAAGGCATGGTGCGATAGCAATAAACGCGGTCTTTATTTGATCACTTGGGTTCAGAGGTATCTGGTGGAAACCAAAATATGCATCAATGAACAACAACAACTTACACCCAGCAATAGAATCTATGACTTGGTCTATCCTTGCTAGTGGGAATGGATCTTTTGGACACGCCTTATTCAGGTTCGTGTAATCAATACACATACACCAAACCACTGCCACGTTCGGATCGTCCTTCTTCTCCACCAGCACCAGATTAGATAGCCAATCCGGGTAAAGCACTTCCATGATAAATCCAGCAGCCAACAACTGAGCTATCTCATCTCCTATGACCTTTCTCCTGTCTTCGGCGAAGCGGCGGAGAGGTTGCTTCACCGGCTTTGCTCCGGGTCTCACATTCAAAGAGTGCTCGGCCAACTCCCTCGGAACACCTTGCAAGTCTTGTGTGGACCAAGCAAAAATATCCCGATTCTCACGGAGGAAGTTGACGAGCTCGCTTTCCTATTTGTCATTTAACCCGGCACCAATTGTTACGGTGCACTCTGGGAACATGTCATCAACAGGCACTTTCTTGGTATCTTTTGTCGCTTGGAATGAGACACTACCATGCGGGTTTCTCAGCGCCGGCATATACTACTGCGCGGACTGAGCCAATGCCGCCATTTCTTGGATCTTTCTCTTCTCTTGCGCAATCACGAGTGACTCGGCCAGGTTAGACCCGGCTGACGCGCACTCAATGGAACGTTGGAAATCACCAGCTATGGTAATCACTCCATTTGGCCCGGGCAATTTCATCTTTAGGTAATTGATGTGGCAACTTCCCATGAACTTGTTCAGGGCTGGCCTGCCGAGCAACGCGTGATACGCGCTTTCCAAATTAACAACTTCGAATTCCAAATTCTCAGTTCGGCAGTTATCTCTCGTACCGAACAACACGTCAACCCGGACCTTGCCAATGGGTTCACAAGAAATGCCTGGCACAATGCCATGGAAAGTTTTCCTTGTAGCTTGGAGCATGTTCTCCGAGATACCCAACTTGTGCATCGTGTCCACATACATGATGTTGATACTATTACCATTGTCAATTAGCACCTTTGAGAACCTCACATTGATGTTAGGCCCAATGAATGTTGGATCCAACACCAGCGCATATGAACCAGGACTAGGCATAAGCTTCGGATGATCTTTAATGCTCCAGGTAACCTCCTGATCTGACCAAGGCATATACCTCGTCACAGCCGGCATTACTGCATTGACCTCCATATGTCGGCGCTGCAAGCTCTTTCTATCTGTCTCTTCTGTGGTGAACACACAGTAACTCTGATGATGCTCTCTGTACTCATTCCTCCCCTCATTTCCGGGGTACCTCTAATCCGGTTGATTTTGGTTCTCCACCTGATGCACTGCATCCCTTCTCTCATGGTTGTCATACGTCGGCGGAGGGGCAGGCAACATTAACTGTTGCGTGTTTGCTCCGGAGAGCAATTGCTACCAGGGTAACTCCTACCGAGGTTGATCATTCTGAGGTGCCTGAGCATTCCCCGAACCACTTTGTTCTATCTTTCGCATCCATTCACATTGCCTTATTGTGTGACCCCCTGGGTTACTCAGATTTGGTGTGTGTAATTTACACGGCTGATCCAGCATTGCCTCATAGGTATACCTCGGACGGTCCTTCTTTTCCTGCCACTGTTTCTTCTTTCCTGACGTCCAAGTTTTCTTGCCATCATTTCTTGGTGTCCATTGCTGTCCTCCAGTTTTCTGACGTTGACTTCTTCCTGCTCCGGGTTGGTCCTGATTCACAGCTGCAACTTGTTGCGAACTGTACGGGTAATCCGGTCTGTCATCCCTTCTTTTACCTCGGTAATCATTTCTTCGGGATGAACCGACCCCATCTCACTGACAATACTCCTCGCTTGAGTCGTTTGACATGAGCCTAGGTTGCGTCGGATCACCCAAGGCATATGAATCAGCAATCCGGATTGTTTCTGTCAATGTGGTTGGCATATCTCTTTGCAACCTTTGCCATAGCATGCTTGCATATCTACATCCTTGCGCAAACCAAGCTATGGCATGTGACTCAATCACACCCTCACACGAGTTTCACACGGTGCACCAGCGGGTCAGGAATTCCCGGTCTGTCTCATTCGGTCTCTACCTGCACATTGCTAGGGTCTATGGCATGTTGGGCCTCTCATACGTACTTGAGAAATTGCTAACGAACATCTCCTCAAAATCGATCCAACAATTAATAATCCCAGGTGGAAAATTGTTTAGCCATACCCTCGCTGGCCCCTCTAGCATCTGGGGTACATTCTTACAGCCCATCTCAAGTTTCCTGTGGCAATTTTTACAGCGGTTGCATAGTTAATCAACCAATCCTCCGGCTTAGTGCTGTCGTCATACGTCTTAGTGCCTCTAGGTAACTGGAAGTTTGGTACCGGAGGTTCCTTCATGATCCGGGGCCCAAAACATGCTGGACCCGGAGGACCTTGACACTCAATTTGTTCCGACCTATACAGTCGATCCAATTTTAACCTGGTGTCATCTGGCATCAAGTTCCTGCCTCCCAATCTTAACCCTATCACGTGATAGTCCGGCCTAGAATAGCCAGCGTTCACCATTTGAGTCACCATCATTGTATCTATCTTGCTCCTACGGAGCTGCTCTCTATTGCATACCTTGGTCGGCACTGCGCTCTTGCCGTGGTATATTCCGCTGCTGCGGTTGACCTGCACCTACCGAATTACGCTGTCCGGCATTGCCGTTTACAGCATTGCCTTGACTGGCATTGCCTTGGTCGCGGTTACCTCCGCCAGCTTCACCTTGGCTCACACTTCGTCGGTCCTCATTTCTCTGTACTTCTTTCCCTTTCCCTGCCCTTGCCGGGTCATATGGGACTATCTGCTTATTCCTCCTGGCCGAGGTTACTACCTCTTCTCTCCTAGGACCACCATCAGGAGACGATGCAGCTCCAGCGGATTTCTCCGGGTTACCCATCGCTGAATGAATGATCTTGGAGGCCCCAGCTCTCTCCGGGTTAGCCCTGAGCAATTCCTCATTTTGCTTGTTCCCGATCCGAACCAACTCATTGACCCTTTCTTGCTGTCTCTGATGGGCTTCACCCGTCAAACCTTCTAACTCGGATGCAGCTGCATCTGCTGCCCTGAGGTTCTTTGCCGGGTACTATACTTCGGCACACGGACATACAGTTTTCTGACTCCTCAATCCTAGTATCACCCTCTTTGTTCATTTCACTCATGAGGTTTCTCCCCTTCACTTTTACAGTATCTACCTTATTTTCCTTTGCGTACTCACGCAGTGTCATGTTCAACGACTGCTGAGCCGTGGCTATCTTTTTTGCACCCTCTAGTATTTTTTGCCTAGTCTCCTCTAGCTCTGCCTGTGCCTAAGCCAGGTCTACTGCTGCTGCTACTGGGTTTGCCAAGCTATCCATCGCCTGCTGCAGCACATTCTCTGGCCTCTCTAGAGGAGGACCTCTACTTTTCCTCGATGCCTTAGGTGTTACCTCCTGATATGGTGTCGGATCCTTGCTTGCACCAGCGCCAGGCACGGTCATCATCACCTCTGCGTGGTCCGGGGAGCGAGTGATACGTGCCCCGTGAGCCGCACTAAGGGGTGGCTCGCTGCTGACTCGTAGTTGATGTAGAGCTGGTTGCGAACCCCAAGAGGAAGGTATGATGAGCACAACAGTAAGTTTTCCCTTAGTTATGAAACCAAGGTTTAATCGAACCAGTAGGAGCAAGGAAACACCCCAAAGGTGTTACTAGCTGAGCTTTGGCAGGGCGCACTACCTGTGCTAGTAGCAACGTGGAGACCTGCACAACACAACCACAGAACTTTGTCCCCAACTTGCAATGAGGTTGTCAATCTCACCGTGTTTTGCGGAAAACAAAGGATTAAACGTATCGAATGGAAATAAATAAAAGTTTGCAGAAAGTAAAGACAAAGTAGTACAAGATTGTAGATTGTATGTAAAGAAAAGGACCGGGATCCATAGTTCACTAGAGGTGGCTCTCCTTAGATAGACAACATGCTGGGTGAACAAATTACAGCGGGGCAATTGACAAACACTGAGAAAGCAATACATGCATATACTAATCATCTTGACTCCTCTGAGACTTGATTGGGCATTACAACATAATACATAGACCGCCATCCAACTGCATCTATGACTAATAATCCACCTTCAGGTTATCATCCGAACCCCCTCCAGTATTAAGTTACAAGCAACAGATTATTGCTTTACGAACTGCGTGTAAAGTAAACAATACGATTGTTCTATGAACAAAGGATTGTTGTTTTCTCCCTAGTAGCAACAACACATCTAGTACCTTAGAGATTTCTGTCACTTCCCCAGATTACCAGAGGCATGAACCCACTATCGAGCATAAATACTAACTCTTGGAGTTGCTAGCATCTACTTGGCCAAGATAGCTACTAACAACGGAAAGCATGCAAGATCTCAAATAACAAAGACATGATAGAATCAATAATCAATCTGAAATAGCATCTCAATATCCATCGGATCCCCGCAAACACAACATGTATGAATTACAAATAGATGATCTCGATCATGAACGGAGCTCACAAGATCTAAACATGAAAGCACAAAGGAGGAGAAACCAGCCATCTAGCTACTACATGGATCCGTAGTCCAAGGATGAACTACTCACGCATCACACCGGAGGCTTGCATGGTGATGAAGAAGGCCTCCGGGGTGAATTCCCCTCTCCGGCAGGGTGCCGGGAAGAGCTTCAGATCCCTCCCGATCTAGGGATGGAGATGACGGTGGCTACAGACTCTTTCGTGGATTTTTGATCGGGTACTTAGGGTTTTCATCTCGAGGGAAACTTATAGGCGGAAGGAGAGGCTGAGGGGGTGCCGGGAGCGGCCACACCACCCCCTGGCGCAGACCAAGCCTGGCCGCGCGGCCAGGTGGTGTGGTGGCTCCCTGGCCCTTCTCCGTCTCGTATTCTGGCACTTGATCCCTTCCGGAAAAATAGGCACTTTGGCTTTTGTCCCGTCCAATTCCGAGAATATTCATTTTCTGACTTTCCTGGAACCAAAAATAGCAGAAAACAGGCAGCTGGCACTGTGGCTCTTGTTAATTGGTTAGTCCAAGAAATCATATGAAAAGTACTCCAAAGTTGGAACAAAACACAATAAAGTGGATAAAACCAAGCATGGAACATAAAAAATTATAGATACATTTGCAATGTATCAACATCCCCAAGCTTAACTCTTGCTCGTCCTTGAGTAGGTAAGTGATAAAAAGAAATAATTTTTGAGGTGACATGCACCTTCAAAGACTTGGTCAAAGTATTTGCAAAACTCAAAGCTGGGATCATAGTACTTCAATCATAACATGAAAGACAAAGTTCTAGCAATAGGCAAAGAAACTATGATGCAACATAAAAAGGTACAAACAAAAGATTCATGAATAACATGCCTTGCAAGACGTTTGTTTGTTTCACATAAAGAAAACATAGCATAATAGTATTCAGCTTGTCCCTCAATAGAGTAGCAAATATAAATGCATAGGACACCTTCAAAGTTCATAAGAGTGACTAGATACAATAGTTTAAAACAAGCAATATCAAGTTATGCATCAATCAACTAGTCTTGGGACAGTGCACATAGAACTAAGAATGGACACTATGCTCATAAAGTAGGTGCATAAAGATAGAAGGTGGAGACTCAATAAATTGGTCGAAGAAAAGCCTTTTGTAAAAGGAAGTAGGGATTCAAGTCTCATAAAGAGCTTCCAAAAATTATGGTACTTGTAGTTTTCAGCTCTCACTGCCCCTATCATAAGAATCTTGAAAGTGATTAAGGTTAAAGTGACACAACTAAGAGGATATGCTTGACAAGTTATAAACCGAAATCTCATGCCCCTTACTTACGAAGACCGATCCTCATGCTACTCAACTTTAGTCACGAGTAAGCTCTTGTCATTGTAAGTATATGTGTATCATTAAGAACCGCCAACGGGTACTCCTTGCACATGATACGGGAGCTTTCCCGTAATCAAAATGACAAGGCAAGCAGATAATGAGCATCTCAGTGATCTTTTTATTTGCTATTTGCATAGGTTTTTATTGAGGGTGCTTCATAGAGTGCTCATTATGGTGATGTTGCAAGTTTCCACCATGATTAGGCATGGCTTAGGCTAGCGGCCCAGGCGTTTCTCTAACACACATACAAACTCCATGATCTTACAAGTTCCACATTTATTTCACACCACCGGGATCCGTAAGCAAAAGAACATGATATCAACGGAGTACAAAGTACAAGTGTGATGTTGAAAGCGTTCCCCATGAAACATGGTTCTGGTAATTTCAACTTATAAAGCGCAAGCATATACACAACAAAGAAGGACCCAATGGTTCAAGTTTATTAGAGGCAATAAAGTAAAGTGTGCCATCAAGTTCGTGAGAGCTTTAATCACTAGTTAGTAGGTAGGTATTGTGGAATCTTTGGAATAACTTGGTTTAGGGAGTTGGATGCATGAGTGGAACTCATACTTGGTGGTGGAGGCTAGCAAAAGACTGGGAGCGACAAACTAAGAGAGCAATAATGGCCATAATCATGCAGAGCAACAAAACATCATTGATAAAAGCATAAAGTGATACTACAAGTTGAAAACTAAAGGATCATAAAGGCTATGGTGACTTGAGATAGTCATAACATGGTGTGAGCATGTGCCAAGTCAACCCAAATAAAGCATCAAAGGAGAATACCACTATACTATGCTTTAATATGCTAAAACAACGCATGATTCATCCAAGGCACATTAAGCAATCTCAATTTTTTATATCAAGTCATGCTACAAAAAATAATACTAAGCATAAAGCCAAAACAATATCAAGCATGGCATGAAAAAGCATAGGCCACAGTCAAAAACGAGCTCTTTTTACCACATAAGCATGAACTTTCCTACTCTTTTCCAAACCAAACCAAACTATTTACAAACCAAAGTATGAAAGAGGGGGTACAACCAATGTATTCAGAACACTAAGCAAACCAAGCAAAATAAAAGCCAAAACAAAAAAAAAAGACGCTCCAAGAAAAACACAACTGTGCATGAAACAATAAAAATGAAGCGTTTGGAAGATACCTGGGATTTTTATTGATGAAGAAGGGGATGCCTTGGGCATCCCCAAGCTTTGACGCTTGTACTTCTTGGATATTTCTTGGGGTGACACGCGTGGCATCCCCAAGCTTGAGCTTTATTCCATCCTTCATCTCATTACTCATTCCTTCCATACACCTGAAAATTTTCCTTCATACAAAACTTCACACAATCTCATTAGCAACATTAGTGCACTTAAGATAAATAAGTCTCAAGGTTCAGTTCTAACACCAAATAAACTTCCATTAGAACACTAGCTACTGTAGCACTTCCCGAAAAAAGCTCAATTTCCCAAAGGAACTCAAGAAGGAACTAACAAGAAGCAAATGTAGAAAATGGTAGAAATCTGTCAAAACAGACCAGCAGGTAAAGACGAATTTTTTCGAAGACCTTTGGTTGCTCCAATCAAAAAGTTTTGAACTAACGAAAGTTATATAACAACCTGCGGAAGAAGCACAAAAAATAAGAGCTCAATCCAACGTATAGAGATCTTTCAGGAATTTTTATGGTGAAACACGGAAATCTGTTTCGGGACAGCAACTTTCCCAATCATTACTTCTCTCTCATTAGAGGTTACTCTTGGCACAAAAAGCACATAAAAAGGATAAGGAGAGGTTATTACAGAGTTAATAACTTCCAAGACTCAACTAAAACTCTTGGGTTATCTCCCAACAAGTACTTTTCTTTAACGCCTTTAAGTTAGGCATAAGAAGCAAAGAAAGAATCAAGTGTTCTCAAATGAAGAAGCATTAAGACCAACTTTCTTGCCCTTACCTCTCTTATTTTTATTCTTAAACTTTGGGAAAATGTGATTGTTTGGTGGAGAAGAAAGGCACATGGTCCCCTTTCCCACATCTATTATTGCTCCAAGGAGTTCTAATAGGGACCTTCCAAGTGTAATTTGTCCTTTTCCTGCACATTCAATAACAAGATAATCAATAGAAATCGTTTTCCCAAGGATCCTTGTAAACACTCCTTCAGCTATTCCAAGAGGTAATATGGTATTATTATTAGCAAGAGATATTTCCTTTCCTCCCTTAGTGAGCCCCCAAGTATTTAGAGATTTAAAAATATCTTTGGGCATAAGACAAAATTCAGACATGATATCACATCGAGCTTGAAAAGTTTCAGTGTTCATCTCAATCTTTACTGTAGGGAACCACTTTGATGGTTCAGAATTTATGGGAACATAATTGAGATGCTCCCTAAGCGTGTTATAGCAATCTTCTAAGATAGTAGTGCTAGCCTCAAGAGTGGCCAACCTAGCAATTATTTTTGCAAAAGAAATATCAGTTTGGTTAGGCATAGTGTAAGTGAGGATCAATTTATTTATAGCATTAGTAGCATCATCCTCATTACATTGGAGGAAATCTCCTCCCACAACAACATCTAAAGCATATCTATAGCAAAGAGCAATCCCAAGGTAAAAACTGCTAAGGAACAAGCTTTGAGTCATTTTAGGCTTAGTTTTTTCATCTAGATCAGAGATTCTAGACCAAGCTTCCTTAAAACTTTCCTCAATTCCTTGTTTAAAAGTGAAAATCATATCCTCGGGTGACATAGTTATTGGATCAAGGCTAGACATAGTGACAACTAAAGGAGACTTAATGTTTTTTTGTTTTTTAATAAGAAAGCAAACTAGTAAAACTATTTTTTTGTGTTTTTAAAAAACCAAAACAAGCAAACAAAGCAAAAAGAAACTAAGAAAAACAAAAACAACTATCGAGCAAAAATACTAACTATTGGAGTTGCTAGCATCTACTTGGCCAAGATAGCTACTAACAACGGAAAGCATGCAAGATCTCAAATAACAAAGACATGATAGAATCAATAATCAATCTGAAATAGCATCTCAATATCCATTGGGTCCCCTCAAACACAACATGTATGAATTACAAATAGATGATCTCGATCATGAACGGAGCTCACAAGATCTAAACATGAAAGCACAAAGGAGGAGAAACCAGCCATCTAGCTACTACATGAATCCATAGTCCAAGGATGAACTACTCACGCATCACACCGGAGGCTTGCATGGTGATGAAGAAGGCCTCCGGGGTGAATTCCCCTCTCCGGCAGGGTGCCGAGAAGAGCTTCAGATCCCTCCCGATCTAGGGATGGAGATGACGGCAGCTATAGACTCTTTCGTGGATTTTTGATCGGGTACTTAGGGTTTTCGTCCCGAGGGCAACTTATAGGCGGAAGGAGAGGCCGAGGGGGTGCCAGGAGCGGCCACACCACCCCCTGGCAGGGGCCAGGCCTGGCCGCGCGGCCAGGTGGTGTGGTGGCTACCTAGCCCTTCTCCGTCTTGTATTCTGGCACTTGATCCCTTCCAGAAAAATAGGCACTTTGGCTTTTGTCCCATCCAATTTCGAGAATATTCATTTTCTGACTTTCCTGGAACCAAAAACAGCAGAAAACAGGCAGATGGCACTGTGGCTCTTGTTAATAGGTTAGTCCAAGAAATCATATGAAAAGTACTCCAAAGTTGGAACAAAACACAAGAAAGTGGATAAAACCAAGCATGGAACATAAAAAATTATAGATACATTTGCAATGTATCACTCGCCTCCTTCGACGACGTGCGGCGGATGAACGCACGACACATTGATAGCAACGTAGATCTTGTGCACGCCGAGCTTGACGAAGAGGCCGTTGCGCGGAAGGGGACGCTTGCTGAAGCAGCCAACGTTGTCGCTGACGAAGTCCAGCGCTCCAAAGCGCTGAACGAGCCCGGAGACGATGCGTTCGCGGTGCCGATGAAGTTTCCCGTCCGGAGCTTCACCCCTGCTAGCGCTGCTAGCCCCACGGTGGGCACCAATTGTCATGGTGGTGTCACGGCAGATTCCATGGATAGGCTAAAGGTGGGGACTAAATGCACTAGGGGAATCCAGGGAGGGATAGTGTGGTGATTCCACACACAGTTGTTTTGTATTCGATTCACTTCCACAGTTTACCAGTGCTCCTTAAGCTGTATTGGGGAGAGGAGGAAGAAGAACTCTCTTACTCTCACCACTAGCTAGCCCTTAGGAACCCACTAGTAAACTGCCACATACTAGAGATCCCCCTTTCTACAGAGGCCCTAGCCCTCCTTATATAGGGGTGACTAGGTCTCCAACAAGGGCACACGTGGAGGCATATGCCTCCTCCCAAAATAGTAAGCCGACCGGGTCACTTTTGCCCAGCGTCATCCATGCAGAGGCTATGTGAGCCTCTGCGGCACCTGCGTCATCCGACATAGGCGTCGTCACTTTTGTCGGCCACGCCTCGGTGGTCCTAACCTCTATCCGATTTGCTCACGCTCTGCGTACTGTGGTCACCCTTTGACCAACAAGATACCTTCCTTCTCTTACAAGCTTGATATAACCCGGATCGTGCCTAGCTGATCCGGCCACACTTGTACCGGCACATAAGTTAGATACACCCTACCGACATACGGCATAAGTCGGTTGAGACCTAATTAGGTGGACGTCCCCGGGTCCGGGTTACTCCGTGATTCAGCCTGCCTTGAGGTGACTCGGCCAGCACTTGCTTTGACCTTGCTCTACCTCGGCTAACTTGGCCTTTATACCCCGGCGTGACCCTACCCGGGGGTATCCCCCCAACATTTTTAGAAAAGGTAAGTTATATATTTTTCAAACTGTAAAGATGTCTATCTTCATGGGTTGTCTGAACTTTTGTGGAGTTTATTCCCATGCTACGATCATAATCCTTTCTCAAGATAGGGAGTAACATGTGACATTTATACACTCTCGAGAGGTGCGCTACTTTTCCCACAAACGTCCTTGGCCTTATTAATCTTTCCATACTTCCTTAGGTATGGGGTCTTGATACAAAGTTTCACCGAGTCATGCCGAGTCCCCCTCCACGACCCCGCTACCCACCCAATGTAACTAATTTCGGTCACAGAACCTACATTTAATTGCCCTCCCTTCTAATATACCCAGTCATTATCTTAAAGCGTAGGATAGGGACGTCCTGGGATCCCACCTGCTGATCACCACTCTGGTTCAAAACCCGACTAGATATACGAGGACATACAAAAGGAAGAAGGTACTTCTGACTCGCTCGCCCCATAACAAGATATGTTGCTAGCAAGGTACTGTACGACGCAAGAATGGCTGACTATTGTTCTTAATCCTAACTTTCCCGGTATAATAGAATCTCCACCACATGATCTTTCAACCATGTATACATTCATGATTGCATCGCACACCATTTACTTATTTCATTCCAAAAACGGCATTGCATTTTGAATGCAAGTAATAATAATGTTTTGAAACATTTCCACAAATAAGCCAAATGACATGTAAGATTTAACTTGCAACAGGATTGCAAGATTAACCTCACAAAGGTGATGCAAGAATGAACTTTCCTGGTAACTGCGAGATAATGCAGTTCGAAGGTTTTGCTTGACCCAAGACATCGGGTTCTAGAATTCGCAATCATTGTCTGATAAAGACAACACTTTGGATACAAATATGTGATGCTCTAATGTAATTATATACAATGCAAAATCTTCCTCTGTTGTGTTTGAATTTCACTGCTTTCATTTCTTTGTTTTTGGCGTTTTTCTCCCTTTTTAGGCTTTTATTGCATTTTCTTTGGTATTTATTATTACAATCCACGAGGTAATATTGAGTATTTTACTTTAGAATTTTCATATTTTTATGAAAATTGGTGTTTGCATATTTATGCTTATTTATCCTAATTTTATTGGAATTTTCTATGAATTTTAAAGTCAACAAATCAATTATTTCCACTCACAAATTAATAAAAATAAAGAGTTTGCAAGAATCCCACAAAATACGTTTTAAATTCCTTGAATTTTTCTACACACAAAACTATTTTTTTATGATTTGTATGCGTGAGTTATGATTTATTTGGGTTAAGGGTAAATGTGAAATTACCAAAATACCCTTATGTGCCTGAGCCCACTGGTCAGACCCTAGTGGTCAAAACCAGCTCCTAGACTGTGTCCAGCCCAGCCCGGCCCACTCACTCTCCACTCTCTCTATCTCGCTCATCTCTCTCTCACATGTACACGCTTGTGCTGGCGACTACTCTACCGATGCACTTCCGCTATCCTCTATCGATGCACTTCCGCTCAGAATACTCCCCACCTCTACTCTACCATCCTACTGACCCGATTCGTTCCTCTCACTCTCTACTGCTCACTCACAACCCTAACCCAATCTAGGGTTTCGATGATGCGTCACCTTCCTTGTCTCTAGCGCAACTCTGGTGCTTCCCGCCGTCGAGATGGCTCTCTACTATGTCTACAACTCCTCCATTGGCTACTTTGGCAGGTGTGGGGTGAGGCACCCTTCCTAGGCACTCCCCTCCGCCACCATCGCCATGACTACTCTCCTTCCTCTACTCCGTTAGTGTGAGCTCGACTCACCCTTTCTGAAGGTAAATCCCTTCCTTCTCCTCTTCCTCCTCCTCTTATTCTAATCTATTTCTCTATTCTATGGTTTGTGCTTTAGTACTATCTCTGTAAATGGTTTTCTAGGGTTTTCTGGTAGGTTCTTGAGGCTTCTACGGCTTTCTAGTTGTTAGTTAGGCTTATATTGTTTAGCATGATTGACTGTTCCTAGGTTTAGGTCATTAGGCTTACTAAATGTTTGATCATTAACACTTTCTTTGGTTAATGTTTACTCAGTTAAGTGTTATCTTCTGGTGCTTGCATATGTTAATTTAGGTGATGTAGTACTTATACTTTAATTTTCAAGATCAATAATGATAGGCTTAGTGTTATCTGCTACTGTTAGTAAGCATTATTAATGTATTAGTACACTTGTCTTTGCTTGTTCTTGTCAGGTCAATTCATTGTACATTCTTTACCGTTAGTTCTAATTGGGTATGCTACTTTACTATTAATTATACACTTCAGTCAAGGTAATTTGGTAGTATCTATTTAGTTTTTTATTATTACTTGAGCTTTTAACTCAAGCTTAGTTTTGTAAGTGTGTTGGGTTAAGAATTGTCTTTTGTTTCTTATGCAGGTGTAAATTTTAGAATGCCTTATCATTATATACATTCTCATCCTTAGACATATCTTAGGATCTTATCTAGGGATGAGGAATGAGATAGGGATTTAGTGTTCCATTAGTGGTTGATTTGTTGTGGTTTACTGTTCTTCTTATTCTAGCTACTGGCTATGGTTGTCCTAGTATTAGAGTGCGGTTAAATCTAAGATTAGTTTTTGCTAAACCGAGTGCACTGGATCGGTTTTTCCATGTGGGCTTATCCAGTTTGGTTGCTGATAGGCTTGATGTGGAAATAGTTCGGTTTGATTTGGTTCTGGCTAGAAAATGGTTGGGTCTGGATAGGTATGGATCTTAACAATTTGGTTCCAAATAGATCGAACCCACGGTTGACACCTAGGTGGTGCGATTGGTTCCTATACATGGTCGACCTCAACCCTCTCACCTTTGTAGCCCTCCTCCGTGATTGCCGATGTCGCCGCTGCCGTCTCCTCCGTGACTCCCGTCGCTGCCGTCTCCAACTCCCGCTGTCCTCCTCTAGGACTACAGTTGATGCCCTCTCTTTCGCCTGCTGGCCCCTCTTTTGTGTCTCCTCTTGCCCTCGCCATTACTGAAAACTAACCAGAGCTGCATTTCTTCATGAATATGGGGATTCAAAGAGTATATGTACTTGTTGTGCTTTTCTGCATATGCCTGAGAGGTAATTTGAACGTTGTAGAGCAATTGTGCTTCAAGTTGCAGCAGATCCTTGCAAATGGTGAGCTGAATCCGATCTGTGGCATTCACGTTGCTGAACAAATGCAGTGGCCACTACCACTGGGACGATGTGGCCGGGCGCCCGGGCATACTGTCTAACACGAGGAAGGCGAACATCGAACCCAGGAGCTTCATGCTCCCTCCCGGTGCAGCGCGTTGCCGTTCCCGACCGGCTGGTCCGGCCGGCTGTGGACACGCAGGGGTTGCGTGCAGGATGCCACCGAGAGGTTCGTGTGCGTGGTGCGCCATGGGCGACTGTCGCACCGGCACGCTGGAGTGAGCCTCGTGGACGGGTACAATATACCTATCCTGGCGGGAACACTGCCATGACCTGCGCTCTAGTTTATGAAGTTGCATAGCGGGTTCAGATACAACATGTTGTCGTTGCTTACATGATTATCAGTGGTACTACTTCTATACGGTTTCTAATGGTTCTGAACCCACTTAAGCAAATGGTTTCAACCTGAGGGTATACACTGGCTTTAGTTCAGTTTATGTGAAAAAATAGAGTTGGTTTGGTTTTGGTTTGGTTGACAACAACATTGAATGGGTTTTGTTGGGGTTGGGTTCACGGGAATACTCATCCGGGTTTGATTGAGTTACTGTGCAGATATCCAACCATTCTCAGGTTTAAGTGTGGTTGTGCATGTGGTGTTCTTCACTTAGTGAAGATGCACGCCGTGCAACCCTCATATTTCCTAGGTGCATTTTATTTCAATTACTATCTCTAGATTCCTAAGGGACTCTATGCTTCCTATTCTAGGGTTTATAGCTTAACAACCTTTGTAGTTTCCAAAATGTGTTTACTGAAGATCTGCAGCTACTGTTGTGGTTCTTCTCCTTCTGTTCTTGATTTCTTCCTCATCTTCTCTATCTAAACTCTAAGAGTTTGTTTTTTCTCCAAGCTTGAGTGGTGAGTTATGAGCTCTAGTGTCTCGGGTGGTCAGCTATTTATAGTGTCCCTAAATGGATCTGGTGTTGACACCTATGCCATGCATTTAGGTGATTCACCTGCTTGGGCATGTGTGAAACCTCCTCTGTTGCTTAACTTATATAGAGGTGGCATGGATTTTTTAGTGGTTAAGCCCATGCTTCTTTTAACCTATATGTGTATGCTAAAATTGGCATATGGACCTTTTGTTCTTATAAGTAGGGGTGGTATCTACATATGCCTAATCAAGAATGTCGGTTTATCTTTTGTCATGTTCTGGTTTTGGATCATGAAAAGTGTATATTAATTTTATTATTAGTGATTTTAGTTTGTATTTCAGCCATGATCCCTTGTAGGTCTATTTGGATGATTGTTCATAATATCCTTTGCAGTGAAGTTTGATTGGTTTTCATTTCTTATTGATCATTTTTTAAATTCCTACTGTTCTAAGGTTCTTGGCAGAATATAGAGCCTAGGTATATCCTTTGGTCTATGATCTTGTATTGTGGTTACTATAACTTTTTCATAGATGGAGATTTTGATTTCTGCAATTTTACTTGTCCAAAGTTATGTATTATGGTTTCTATCCTTTCTATTGGTTTATTTCATCTACTTGTTCTGTTTGAAAATTCTGGGTAGATGACTACCTAGATGATTTTGGTTCTACTGATAGGTGTAACAGTTCACTATGAACTGCCAGTGATCTATGATTTTAACAGTTCACTATGAAATGCACCTAGAGGGGGGCGTGAATAGGTGCTACTCCAAATTTTAATAATTTTTAAATTATAGGCTTGACACAAAGGTAAATTCTCTAGATATGCAACTACGATGAATTTACCTATATGTCACCCTATCTACTAAACGGTAAAGGTAGTGAGATGAACGAGGTAACCGATAGTGGAGCACGCAGAGACATAGTATTTGTTTTACCGCAGTTCCTTCCTTGTTAAGGAAAGTATGTCCGTGTTGGAGGGGTAGGCGGTACTAAGACCACCACGCCACAATAGGCATCACCCTGTTCTCTAATGGATCTTGCCACAACTGGCCTGATCCACCTTTCCACTATGCGGTACCCATCGAGACAGGAACCGGTGCCTTTACAACTGGACCGGGGCACACATCCACAACTTAATTGGAGCCTCACGTGATGTCAACAAGCTTCCATAATAAAACAAGTGATCATGTAATGAAACCAAGATCTAGAAATTCAAAAGAAACTCTAGATCAAGAGCCCCCCAAATGAATGGGAGAGTAAGTGATGATATCTTTGGTGAATATGTAGATCAAGGCCTCCTCCTTCCATTCCCCAAAGGACAAGGCCTTCAGATTTGATGAAAGTGGATATCTTGTTGCAAATCAATTTCAGTTGAGTGGAGCTTTTTTGTCAGATCTAGCAACCCCAAAATGAAGATGGGGAGAAGTATTTGTATCCCCTCACAGAGAGGGACCATTGGAGTCAATTGGGGTTGGATAATCTGGCCTAGGCAAAGGTCGGATAATCCGGCCGAAGACGAAACTCCGGCTCGGACGAACTAATCCAGGCCAAAACTCCGCCCCCTTCCCAAGAGATGTGTCGCTTGGTCCTTTGAGAAAATCCCTGGGGGCGGATAATCCGCCCCCCTTGGAGGGGCGGATTATCCGACCCTGGCATAAGCTATGGCCATGGTCGGATTATTCGGGGAATACTCCGGCACCCCTTCTGAGAACCGCGTTGCTTGGTCCTTTGAGAAAATGAAGGAAATATGCCCTAAGAGGCAATAATAAAGTTGTTATTATGTATTCCTCGTATATGATAGATGTTTATTTTGCATGCTATAATTGTATTGATAGGAAACATTAATACATGTGTGTTTAATAAACAAAAAAGGGTTCCTAGTTATGCCTCTCTTATAGACTAGCTCGTTGATTAGAAAGATCATCAAAGTTTCCTGATCATGTACATTGGATGTTGTTAATAACGAGGTCACAGCATTTTTGAAATGAAGTGATGAACATTCATTCGAAGTATAGCATTACGACCAAAGTCATTATGTTCATATTTCTATAACGTCATACAAAGTAATCTTAGTCCTTAGACCATGAGATCATGTTAATTGCTAACACCGGAAGAGTATCTTGATAACATCAAACATCACATTGTAACAGGGTGACTATAAAGGTGGGTTCAGAGCTACGAAGGTGTTATGTTGAGGCTCATGGATCAAGAGTGGAATTTGTCAATCCCGATGACAGATAGATATACTCTGGGCCCTCTCGGTGATATCACATTAAGATAGCTTGCAAGCAAGTGATGTGATCACTAGAATGTTATATCACGGGAACGAGAAAAGAGTGCATGCCGGTAACGAGATCAAACTAGGTATTTGGATACCGATGATTGAATCTCGGACATGTATTATATCATGAGACAAAGGGATTAAGTTACTAGCGTTAAAGGTTCTCACGATCACAGAAGTCATCGTTGAATGTGCAGGACTCAGTATGGATCTCCAGGTCCCGCTTCTGATTATTGATCTAAGAGGAGTCTCAATCATGTCTGCATTATTCGCGAACCATAGGGTGACACACTTAAGGGTTACCGAACACCATTTTGGAGCACATATGCTTCAGACGAAAGAACTGCAAACCGCTGGAATTATTTCGATGGGAAACCGGAATTGTTTCGGGTGAAATTGCAGAAAGTGGTTCTACATGTGATATTGAAATGTTGCAAGGGGTTTTATGTGAATTTTTGTTAATTAAAGTAATTAAAAAAATTCTGAATAATATAAATAAAATAGTTTTATTAAATGAGAGCTGCATTAAATTTGGTGGAAATTTAATTCATGTGAGTGGAATTTTGGGTGGAGCTTGAATTGATGTGAGTGGAGCTTCCACCACATGGATGAGGAAGAGGTGGGGGCACCCCCCTTGGCCATCGACCATGGGAGGGGAGGATCCCCCCCCTCTCCTATAAAAGGCCCCCTCTCCTCCCTCATAAAGCACACCTCCTCGTCAAGGATCTCTCTCCCCCTCTAGATATATTCCCCCATGGTCTTGGATTAGTGAGATACATGTTCCTGGTGGCATTGCGTCTGGAAGGAGTTGCTGCTTCCGCTGATTTGTTGGAGCGAGGAGGTGGAGGTTGTCCAGTGGCTTGAACGTGTGTGCGAGGACGGATGCGCTGCTGATTTTCGGCTCTAGGACTTCCACACGATCTTGAGATCGGCAAGCGTACGACTACATCATCCACGAGTTCCAACTCGTTAACAAAACTATGTTGTCTTCGAGGGTAAGTTCTCTATGGATGTATATCCACCCGTTGCTCTGTATCTAGTAGATAGATCTTGGCATATAGTTCTCATCGTAGGAATTTTTTTGTTTTCTATGCTGCGAACCCAACAGTGGTATCAGAGCCTGATCTATGTCTAGGTGCTTTGCACGGGAAGTACACATATATTTATATGTGGGCGATGATGATCATGTTATTGCTTCTTTCATGTATTTTGGATATTGGTGGCATAGTGGGATGAAGCGGCCCGGACCAACCTTACATGTCATCGTACATGAGACCGGTTCCACGACTGACATGCAACTAGTTTTGCATAAGTGGATGGCGGGTGTCTGTCTCTCCTACTATAGTCAATATCTGATTTACAACGAGTTGCAAATAACTTGGTTATCCTCGTTGTGGTTCCATGTTCATAGGTATGACCGGTTCTATCTCCGAAATCCCTAAGCCACGTAAAACTTGCAATGGATAAATTAGAGGCGTCTAGTTTAGATTGTTGCTGGGCAAGTGTCATGATATGGTAATGTTGTAAGTATATGTATGGTAGATACTCTTACAACACACTTAACGTGTAAGTTCCATAGACCTTGGCCTTACACACAAAGGAATGATAAGAGATCATACCACGATACATATCATAGAGATCAAATGCATGGACCATATCATCTCACTTTACACATTAGATGTTTGCATCTTATATTGCTAGTTTGGCGCTTTTAGTAGCATTATAAGATGATCCCTCATTTAAATATCAAGATAAAATGTGCTCTTCCTTAAGTATGCACCATTATATGCATCGTGTTTCGAGACATCACATGATGATCGAGTGTACTTGACTCTGTTCTTTCATACAAGGGGTGTAAGATAGTTTTACACACGCGAATACTATGGTTCTTACATGGCGAGCCTAGCATGTACATACATGGCCTCGGAATACGGACCAAAAGGTTAAGCATGAGTCATATACTTGATATGATGCCCATATAGATGCTCGCCTCTGAATCTATACCGACTCACGTGATGATCGGACTTGGTGTAGTGGATTTGGTTCATGTAATCACCAAAAACACACGAGGGATGTCGTTTTTGAGTGGGAGTTCATTAGTAATTTGGATTAGTTGAACTCAATCTATCATAAACTTAGTCTAAATAAACTTTACAAATTTTGTTGTAGATGGCACCACCTGCTTTTAATTTCAATGTGTTCATGGAGAAAGGGAAACTTGCTGCGAATGGTAGCAACTTCACCAACTAGGCTATGAATTTGAGGATTCTCATCACTACTGCACAAAAGCAATATGTGCTAGAGGCACCGCTAGGCCCCCACTAGCTCCTGATGCCCCTGATGAGGAAAAGAATGTCTATATAACTCGTCAGGAGGACACAACCTAGTTCATTGCGGCATACTGTATGGGCTAGAGCCAGAACTTCGAAAGCATTTTGAAAATGGCAATGCCTTTGATACCATGGGAGAATTGGAAATGATTTTCGATACCCATGATGTCGTAGAGAGTTATAATGCTTCTAAAAAGTTCTTTAGCTGCATGATGAAAGAGAATAGCTCCGTTAGTGAGCACATACTCAAAATGTCTGGGTACGCTGATAAGCTTGTGTCCTTGGGAATATCGATTCCCATTGACCTAGGCATACATCGTGTTCTCCCATCTCTGCCACCTAGCTACAAGGTCTTTGTGATGAACTGTAACATGCAGGGCATGAAGAAGTCTCTTCCCGAGCTTCTGTCAGTTCTTAAGACTGTAGAAGTGGAGATTAGGAAAGAACATCAAGTGTTGATGATCAATAAGACCACCGGTTTCAAGAAGGACAAGAAAGGCAAGCAGAAGGGAAAGAAGGGTGGCAAATATGTTGCCGCACCTGAAAAGAAATCTCGAGCTGGCCCTAAGTCTAATACCGAGTGCTACTATTGCAAGGGGACTAGCCATTGGAAGCGCATCTGCCCCAAGTATTTGGCGGACAAGAAGGCCGGCAAGGCAAATAAAGGTATATGTGATATACATGTTATTGATGTGTACTTGACTAGTACTCGCAGTAGCACCTGGGTATTTGATACGAGATCGGTTGCTAATATATGTAACTCGATTCAGGGGATGTGGAACAAGCGACAGCTAGCAAGGGATGAGGTCACGATGCGGGTCGGCAATGGATCAAGAGTTGATGTGATCGCCGTCGGAACGCTGCCTCTCCATATGACGTCGGGATTAGTGATAAATCTAAATAATTGTTATTTGGTGCCTGCACTGAGCATGAACATTGTGTCCGGATCGTGTTTGATGCAAAGTGGTTATTCCTTTAAATCTGAAAACAATGGTTGTTCGATTTATATGAATGATATCTTTTATGGTCATGCACCTGTGTTGAATGATTTATTTTTGTTGGATCTCGATAGTAGTATTACGCATATTCATTATGTTGATGCTAAAAGGATTAAACTTGATAATGATATATCTGCATATATATGTGGCACTGCCGTCTAGGTCATATTGGCATTAAACGCATGAAGAAACTTCATTCTGATGGTCTTTTAGAATCACTTGATTTTGAATCATTTGATACATGTCAGCCATGCCTTATGGGCAAGATGACTAGAACACCATTTTCCGGTTCAATGGAACGGGCGACAGATTTATTGGAAATCATACATACTGATGTGTGTGGACCAATGAGTGTATCGGCGCGAGGTGGATATCGTTATTTTGTTACTTTCATGGATGATTTGAGTAGATACGGGTATATCTATTTGATGAAACATAAGTCTGAAACCTTTGAAAAGTTCAAGGAATTCCAGAATGAAGTGGAAAATCATCGTAACAGAAAGATCAAATTCCTGTGGTCCGATCGTGGAGGATAGTATCTTAGTTACGAGTTTATCACACATATGAAAGACAGTGGAATAGTTTCACAACTCACGCCTGCCGGAACATCACAACGCAATGGTGTGTCGGAACGTCGTAATCGTACTTTATTAGATATGGTTCGATCTATGGTGTCTCTGATTGACTTGCCACTGTCATTCTGGGGTTATGCACTGGAAACCGCTGCATTCACTTTAAATCGGGCACCATCTAAATCCTTTGAAACGACACCGTATGAATTATGGTTTGGAGACAAACCTAAGCTGTCATTTCTTAAAGTTTGGGGATGCGATGTTTATGTGAAGAAACTTCAGCCGGATAAACTCGAACCCAAAGCGGAAAAATGCGTCTTCATAGGATATTCTAAGGAAACGATTGGGTATACCTTCTATCATAGATCCGAGGGCAAGGTTTTTATTGCCAAGAATGGATTCTTTCTTGAGAAGGAGTTTCTCGCGAAAGGTGTGAGTAGTCGGAAGGTAGAACTCGAAGAGGTTATTGAACCTTCTGTTCATGAAATGACGAGTAGCGCAGCACCGGAAGTTGTTTCGGAGTTGACTTCACCTAATGAAGAGAGAGCTAATGATAATAATCATGAAACTCCGAAAGAGGACACTACCGAACCTCACGGGTCAAGCAGGACACGTGCAGCTCCTGAACTGTATGGAAATCCTGTTATGAATTTCATGATTGATGAAATGGATGACCCTGTGATGTATGAAGAAGCGATGATGAGCCGGGATTCCAACAAATTGCTAGAAGCCATGAAATCCGAGATGGAATCCATGTACGAAAACCAGGTTTGGACCTTGGTGGACTTACCTCATGATCGAAAGGCCGTTGAGAATAAATGGATTTTCAAAAGAAAAACTGATGTTGATGGTAATGTGACCATTTATAAAGCTCAACTTGTCGCAAAGGGGTTTCAACAAATTCAAGGAGTTGACTACGATGAGACATTCTCTCCCGTAGTGATGCTTAAGTCGGTTAGGATTATGTTAGCAATTGCTGCATATTTCGATTATGAAATATGGCAGATGGACGTCAAAACTGCATTCCTCAATGGTAATATTGAAGAAGAGTTGTATATAATACAACCTAAGGGTTTTATCGATTCTAAGGATGCTGATAAGGTATGCAAACTTCAACGATCCATCTATGGTCTGAAGCAAGCATCCCGGAGTTGGAACCTCCGCTTTGATGAGGTGATCAAAGAGTTTGGATTTGTCCAAACTTATGGAGAGGCTTGTATTTACAAGTGAGTGGGAGCAATGTGGCATTTATGATATTATATGTATTCCTTATATATGATAGATGTTTATTTTGCATGCTATAATTGTATTGATAGGAAATATCGATACATGTGTGTTTAATAAAAAAAGGGTTCCTAGTTATGCATCTCTTATAGACTAGCTCGTTGATTAACAAGATGATCAAAGTTTCCTGATCATGGACATTGGATGTTGTTAATAACAAGGTCACAGCATTTGTGAAATGATGTGATGAACATTCATCTGAAGTATAGCATTACGATCAAAGTCATTATGTTTATATTCCTATAACATCATACGAAGTAATCTTAGTCCTTAGACCATGAGATCATGTTAATTGCTAACACCGGAAGAGTATCTTGATAACATCAAACATCACATTGTAACAGGGTGACTATAAAGGTGGGTTCAGAGCTACGAAGGTGTTATGTTGAGGCTCATGGATCAAGAGTGGAATTTGTCAATCCCGATGATAGATAGATATACTCTGGGCCCTCTCGGTGATATCACATTAAGATAGCTTGCAAGCAAGTGATGTGATCACTAGAATGTTATATCACGGGAACGAGAAAAGAGTGCATGCCGGTAACGAGATCAAACTAGGTATTTGGATACCGATGATTGAATCTCGGACATGTATTATATCATGAGACAAAGGGATTAAGTTACTAGCGTTAAAGGTTCTCACGATCACAGAAGTCATCGTTGAATGTGCAGGAGTCAGTATGGATCTCCAGGTCCCGCTTCTGATTATTGATCTAAGAGGAGTCTCAATCATGTCTGCATTATTCGCGAACCATAGGGTGACACACTTAAGGGTTACCGAACACCATTTTGGAGCACATATGCTTCAGACGAAAGAACTGCAAACCGCTGGAATTATTTCGATGGGAAACCGGAATTGTTTCGGGTGAAATTGCAGAAAGTGGTTCTACATGTGATATTGAAATGTTGCAAGGGGTTTTATGTGAATTTTTGTTAATTAAAGTAATTAAAAAAATTCTGAATAATATAAATAAAATAGTTTTATTAAATGAGAGCTGCATTAAATTTGGTGGAAATTTAATTCATGTGAGTGGAATTTTGGGTGGAGCTTGAATTGATGTGAGTGGAGCTTCCACCACATGGATGAGGAAGAGGTGGGGGCACCCCCCTTGGCCATCGACCATGGGAGGGGAGGATCCCCCCCCTCTCCTATAAAAGGCCCCCTCTCCTCCCTCATAAAGCACACCTCCTCGTCAAGGATCTCTCTCCCCCTCTAGATATATTCCCCCATGGTCTTGGATTAGTGAGATACATGTTCCTGGTGGCATTGCGTCTGGAAGGAGTTGCTGCTTCCGCTGATTTGTTGGAGCGAGGAGGTGGAGGTTGTCCAGTGGCTTGAACGTGTGTGCGAGGACGGATGCGCTGCTGATTTTCGGCTCTAGGACTTCCACACGATCTTGAGATCGGCAAGCGTACGACTACATCATCCACGAGTTCCAACTCGTTAACAAAACTATGTTGTCTTCGAGGGTAAGTTCTCTATGGATGTATATCCACCCGTTGCTCTGTATCTAGTAGATAGATCTTGGCATATAGTTCTCATCGTAGGAATTTTTTTGTTTTCTATGCTGCGAACCCAACAGTGGTATCAGAGCCTGATCTATGTCTAGGTGCTTTGCACGGGAAGTACACATATATTTATATGTGGGCGATGATGATCATGTTATTGCTTCTTTCATGTATTTTGGATATTGGTGGCATAGTGGGATGAAGCGGCCCGGACCAACCTTACATGTCATCGTACATGAGACCGGTTCCACGACTGACATGCAACTAGTTTTGCATAAGTGGATGGCGGGTGTCTGTCTCTCCTACTATAGTCAATATCTGATTTACAACGAGTTGCAAATAACTTGGTTATCCTCGTTGTGGTTCCATGTTCATAGGTATGACCGGTTCTATCTCCGAAATCCCTAAGCCACGTAAAACTTGCAATGGATAAATTAGAGGCGTCTAGTTTAGATTGTTGCTGGGCAAGTGTCATGATATGGTAATGTTGTAAGTATATGTATGGTAGATACTCTTACAACACACTTAACGTGTAAGTTCCATAGACCTTGGCCTTACACACAAAGGAATGATAAGAGATCATACCACGATACATATCATAGAGATCAAATGCATGGACCATATCATCTCACTTTACACATTAGATGTTTGCATCTTATATTGCTAGTTTGGCGCTTTTAGTAGCATTATAAGATGATCCCTCATTTAAATATCAAGATAAAATGTGCTCTTCCTTAAGTATGCACCATTATATGCATCGTGTTTCGAGACATCACATGATGATCGAGTGTACTTGACTCTGTTCTTTCATACAAGGGGTGTAAGATAGTTTTACACACGCGAATACTATGGTTCTTACATGGCGAGCCTAGCATGTACATACATGGCCTCGGAATACGGACCAAAAGGTTAAGCATGAGTCATATACTTGATATGATGCCCATATAGATGCTCGCCTCTGAATCTATACCGACTCACGTGATGATCGGACTTGGTGTAGTGGATTTGGTTCATGTAATCACCAAAAACACACGAGGGATGTCGTTTTTGAGTGGGAGTTCATTAGTAATTTGGATTAGTTGAACTCAATCTATCATAAACTTAGTCTAAATAAACTTTACAAATTTTGTTGTAGATGGCACCACCTGCTTTTAATTTCAATGTGTTCATGGAGAAAGGGAAACTTGCTGCGAATGGTAGCAACTTCACCAACTAGGCTATGAATTTGAGGATTCTCATCACTACTGCACAAAAGCAATATGTGCTAGAGGCACCGCTAGGCCCCCACTAGCTCCTGATGCCCCTGATGAGGAAAAGAATGTCTATATAACTCGTCAGGAGGACACAACCTAGTTCATTGCGGCATACTGTATGGGCTAGAGCCAGAACTTCGAAAGCATTTTGAAAATGGCAATGCCTTTGATACCATGGGAGAATTGGAAATGATTTTCGATACCCATGATGTCGTAGAGAGTTATAATGCTTCTAAAAAGTTCTTTAGCTGCATGATGAAAGAGAATAGCTCCGTTAGTGAGCACATACTCAAAATGTCTGGGTACGCTGATAAGCTTGTGTCCTTGGGAATATCGATTCCCATTGACCTAGGCATACATCGTGTTCTCCCATCTCTGCCACCTAGCTACAAGGTCTTTGTGATGAACTGTAACATGCAGGGCATGAAGAAGTCTCTTCCCGAGCTTCTGTCAGTTCTTAAGACTGTAGAAGTGGAGATTAGGAAAGAACATCAAGTGTTGATGATCAATAAGACCACCGGTTTCAAGAAGGACAAGAAAGGCAAGCAGAAGGGAAAGAAGGGTGGCAAATATGTTGCCGCACCTGAAAAGAAATCTCGAGCTGGCCCTAAGTCTAATACCGAGTGCTACTATTGCAAGGGGACTAGCCATTGGAAGCGCATCTGCCCCAAGTATTTGGCGGAAAAGAAGGCCGGCAAGGCAAATAAAGGTATATGTGATATACATGTTATTGATGTGTACTTGACTAGTACTCGCAGTAGCACCTGGGTATTTGATACGAGATCGGTTGCTAATATATGTAACTCGATTCAGGGGATGTGGAACAAGCGACAGCTAGCAAGGGATGAGGTCACGATGCGGGTCGGCAATGGATCAAGAGTTGATGTGATCGCCGTCGGAACGCTGCCTCTCCATATGACGTCGGGATTAGTGATAAATCTAAATAATTGTTATTTGGTGCCTGCACTGAGCATGAACATTGTGTCCGGATCGTGTTTGATGCAAAGTGGTTATTCCTTTAAATCTGAAAACAATGGTTGTTCGATTTATATGAATGATATCTTTTATGGTCATGCACCTGTGTTGAATGATTTATTTTTGTTGGATCTCGATAGTAGTATTACGCATATTCATTATGTTGATGCTAAAAGGATTAAACTTGATAATGATATATCTGCATATATATGTGGCACTGCCGTCTAGGTCATATTGGCATTAAACGCATGAAGAAACTTCATTCTGATGGTCTTTTAGAATCACTTGATTTTGAATCATTTGATACATGTCAGCCATGCCTTATGGGCAAGATGACTAGAACACCATTTTCCGGTTCAATGGAACGGGCGACAGATTTATTGGAAATCATACATACTGATGTGTGTGGACCAATGAGTGTATCGGCGCGAGGTGGATATCGTTATTTTGTTACTTTCATGGATGATTTGAGTAGATACGGGTATATCTATTTGATGAAACATAAGTCTGAAACCTTTGAAAAGTTCAAGGAATTCCAGAATGAAGTGGAAAATCATCGTAACAGAAAGATCAAATTCCTGTGGTCCGATCGTGGAGGATAGTATCTTAGTTACGAGTTTATCACACATATGAAAGACAGTGGAATAGTTTCACAACTCACGCCTGCCGGAACATCACAACGCAATGGTGTGTCGGAACGTCGTAATCGTACTTTATTAGATATGGTTCGATCTATGGTGTCTCTGATTGACTTGCCACTGTCATTCTGGGGTTATGCACTGGAAACCGCTGCATTCACTTTAAATCGGGCACCATCTAAATCCTTTGAAACGACACCGTATGAATTATGGTTTGGAGACAAACCTAAGCTGTCATTTCTTAAAGTTTGGGGATGCGATGTTTATGTGAAGAAACTTCAGCCGGATAAACTCGAACCCAAAGCGGAAAAATGCGTCTTCATAGGATATTCTAAGGAAACGATTGGGTATACCTTCTATCATAGATCCGAGGGCAAGGTTTTTATTGCCAAGAATGGATTCTTTCTTGAGAAGGAGTTTCTCGCGAAAGGTGTGAGTAGTCGGAAGGTAGAACTCGAAGAGGTTATTGAACCTTCTGTTCATGAAATGACGAGTAGCGCAGCACCGGAAGTTGTTTCGGAGTTGACTTCACCTAATGAAGAGAGAGCTAATGATAATAATCATGAAACTCCGAAAGAGGACACTACCGAACCTCACGGGTCAAGCAGGACACGTGCAGCTCCTGAACTGTATGGAAATCCTGTTATGAATTTCATGATTGATGAAATGGATGACCCTGTGATGTATGAAGAAGCGATGATGAGCCGGGATTCCAACAAATTGCTAGAAGCCATGAAATCCGAGATGGAATCCATGTACGAAAACCAGGTTTGGACCTTGGTGGACTTACCTCATGATCGAAAGGCCGTTGAGAATAAATGGATTTTCAAAAGAAAAACTGATGTTGATGGTAATGTGACCATTTATAAAGCTCAACTTGTCGCAAAGGGGTTTCAACAAATTCAAGGAGTTGACTACGATGAGACATTCTCTCCCGTATTGATGCTTAAGTCGGTTAGGATTATGTTAGCAATTGCTGCATATTTCGATTATGAAATATGGCAGATGGACGTCAAAACTGCATTCCTCAATGGTAATATTGAAGAAGAGTTGTATATAATACAACCTAAGGGTTTTATCGATTCTAAGGATGCTGATAAGGTATGCAAACTTCAACGATCCATCTATGGTCTGAAGCAAGCATCCCGGAGTTGGAACCTCCGCTTTGATGAGGTGATCAAAGAGTTTGGATTTGTCCAAACTTATGGAGAGGCTTGTATTTACAAGTGAGTGGGAGCAATGTGGCATTTATGATATTATATGTATTCCTTATATATGATAGATGTTTATTTTGCATGCTATAATTTTATTGATAGGAAATATCGATACATGTTTGTTTAATAAAAAAAGGGTTCCTAGTTATGCATCTCTTATAGACTAGCTCGTTGATTAACAAGATGATCAAAGTTTCCTGATCATGGACATTGGATGTTGTTAATAACAAGGTCACAGCATTTGTGAAATGATGTGATGAACATTCATCTGAAGTATAGCATTACGATCAAAGTCATTATGTTTATATTCCTATAACATCATACGAAGTAATCTTAGTCCTTAGACCATGAGATCATGTTAATTGCTAACACCGGAAGAGTATCTTGATAACATCAAACATCACATTGTAACAGGGTGACTATAAAGGTGGGTTCAGAGCTACGAAGGTGTTATGTTGAGGCTCATGGATCAAGAGTGGAATTTGTCAATCCCGATGATAGATAGATATACTCTGGGCCCTCTCGGTGATATCACATTAAGATAGCTTGCAAGCAAGTGATGTGATCACTAGAATGTTATATCACGGGAACGAGAAAAGAGTGCATGCCGGTAACGAGATCAAACTAGGTATTTGGATACCGATGATCGAATCTCGGACATGTATTATATCATGAGACAAAGGGATTAAGTTACTAGCGTTAAAGGTTCTCACGATCACAGAAGTCATCGTTGAATGTGCAGGAGTCAGTATGGATCTCCAGGTCCCGCTTCTGATTATTGATCTAAGAGGAGTCTCAATCATGTCTGCATTATTCGCGAACCATAGGGTGACACACTTAAGGGTTACCGAACACCATTTTGGAGCACATATGCTTCAGACGAAAGAACTGCAAACCGCTGGAATTATTTCGATGGGAAACCGGAATTGTTTCGGGTGAAATTGCAGAAAGTGGTTCTACATGTGATATTGAAATGTTGCAAGGGGTTTTATGTGAATTTTTGTTAATTAAAGTAATTAAAAAAATTCTGAATAATATAAATAAAATAGTTTTATTAAATGAGAGCTGCATTAAATTTGGTGGAAATTTAATTCATGTGAGTGGAATTTTGGGTGGAGCTTGAATTGATGTGAGTGGAGCTTCCACCACATGGATGAGGAAGAGGTGGGGGCACCCCCCTTGGCCATCGACCATGGGAGGGGAGGATCCCCCCCCCTCTCCTATAAAAGGCCCCCTCTCCTCCCTCATAAAGCACACCTCCTCGTCAAGGATCTCTCTCCCCCTCTAGATATATTCCCCCATGGTCTTGGATTAGTGAGATACATGTTCCTGGTGGCATTGCGTCTGGAAGGAGTTGCTGCTTCCGCTGATTTGTTGGAGCGAGGAGGTGGAGGTTGTCCAGTGGCTTGAACGTGTGTGCGAGGACGGATGCGCTGCTGATTTTCGGCTCTAGGACTTCCACACGATCTTGAGATCGGCAAGCGTACGACTACATCATCCACGAGTTCCAACTCGTTAACAAAACTATGTTGTCTTCGAGGGTAAGTTCTCTATGGATGTATATCCACCCGTTGCTCTGTATCTAGTAGATAGATCTTGGCATATAGTTCTCATCGTAGGAATTTTTTTGTTTTCTATGCTGCGAACCCAACAGTGGTATCAGAGCCTGATCTATGTCTAGGTGCTTTGCACGGGAAGTACACATATATTTATATGTGGGCGATGATGATCATGTTATTGCTTCTTTCATGTATTTTGGATATTGGTGGCATAGTGGGATGAAGCGGCCCGGACCAACCTTACATGTCATCGTACATGAGACCGGTTCCACGACTGACATGCAACTAGTTTTGCATAAGTGGATGGCGGGTGTCTGTCTCTCCTACTATAGTCAATATCTGATTTACAACGAGTTGCAAATAACTTGGTTATCCTCGTTGTGGTTCCATGTTCATAGGTATGACCGGTTCTATCTCCAAAATCCCTAAGCCACGTAAAACTTGCAATGGATAAATTAGAGGCGTCTAGTTTAGATTGTTGCTGGGCAAGTGTCATGATATGGTAATGTTGTAAGTATATGTATGGTAGATACTCTTACAACACACTTAACGTGTAAGTTCCATAGACCTTGGCCTTACACACAAAGGAATGATAAGAGATCATACCACGATACATATCATAGAGATCAAATGCATGGACCATATCATCTCACTTTACACATTAGATGTTTGCATCTTATATTGCTAGTTTGGCGCTTTTAGTAGCATTATAAGATGATCCCTCATTTAAATATCAAGATAAAATGTGCTCTTCCTTAAGTATGCACCATTATATGCATCGTGTTTCGAGACATCACATGATGATCGAGTGTACTTGACTCTGTTCTTTCATACAAGGGGTGTAAGATAGTTTTACACACGCGAATACTATGGTTCTTACATGGCGAGCCTAGCATGTACATACATGGCCTCGGAATACGGACCAAAAGGTTAAGCATGAGTCATATACTTGATATGATGCCCATATAGATGCTCGCCTCTGAATCTATACCGACTCACGTGATGATCGGACTTGGTGTAGTGGATTTGGTTCATGTAATCACCAAAAACACACGAGGGATGTCGTTTTTGAGTGGGAGTTCATTAGTAATTTGGATTAGTTGAACTCAATCTATCATAAACTTAGTCTAAATAAACTTTACAAATTTTGTTGTAGATGGCACCACCTGCTTTTAATTTCAATGTGTTCATGGAGAAAGGGAAACTTGCTGCGAATGGTAGCAACTTCACCAACTAGGCTATGAATTTGAGGATTCTCATCACTACTGCACAAAAGCAATATGTGCTAGAGGCACCGCTAGGCCCCCACTAGCTCCTGATGCCCCTGATGAGGAAAAGAATGTCTATATAACTCGTCAGGAGGACACAACCTAGTTCATTGCGGCATACTGTATGGGCTAGAGCCAGAACTTCGAAAGCATTTTGAAAATGGCAATGCCTTTGATACCATGGGAGAATTGGAAATGATTTTCGATACCCATGATGTCGTAGAGAGTTATAATGCTTCTAAAAAGTTCTTTAGCTGCATGATGAAAGAGAATAGCTCCGTTAGTGAGCACATACTCAAAATGTCTGGGTACGCTGATAAGCTTGTGTCCTTGGGAATATCGATTCCCATTGACCTAGGCATACATCGTGTTCTCCCATCTCTGCCACCTAGCTACAAGGTCTTTGTGATGAACTGTAACATGCAGGGCATGAAGAAGTCTCTTCCCGAGCTTCTGTCAGTTCTTAAGACTGTAGAAGTGGAGATTAGGAAAGAACATCAAGTGTTGATGATCAATAAGACCACCGGTTTCAAGAAGGACAAGAAAGGCAAGCAGAAGGGAAAGAAGGGTGGCAAATATGTTGCCGCACCTGAAAAGAAATCTCGAGCTGGCCCTAAGTCTAATACCGAGTGCTACTATTGCAAGGGGACTAGCCATTGGAAGCGCATCTGCCCCAAGTATTTGGCGGACAAGAAGGCCGGCAAGGCAAATAAAGGTATATGTGATATACATGTTATTGATGTGTACTTGACTAGTACTCGCAGTAGCACCTGGGTATTTGATACGAGATCGGTTGCTAATATATGTAACTCGATTCAGGGGATGTGGAACAAGCGACAGCTAGCAAGGGATGAGGTCACGATGCGGGTCGGCAATGGATCAAGAGTTGATGTGATCGCCGTCGGAACGCTGCCTCTCCATATGACGTCGGGATTAGTGATAAATCTAAATAATTGTTATTTGGTGCCTGCACTGAGCATGAACATTGTGTCCGGATCGTGTTTGATGCAAAGTGGTTATTCCTTTAAATCTGAAAACAATGGTTGTTCGATTTATATGAATGATATCTTTTATGGTCATGCACCTGTGTTGAATGATTTATTTTTGTTGGATCTCGATAGTAGTATTACGCATATTCATTATGTTGATGCTAAAAGGATTAAACTTGATAATGATATATCTGCATATATATGTGGCACTGCCGTCTAGGTCATATTGGCATTAAACGCATGAAGAAACTTCATTCTGATGGTCTTTTAGAATCACTTGATTTTGAATCATTTGATACATGTCAGCCATGCCTTATGGGCAAGATGACTAGAACACCATTTTCCGGTTCAATGGAACGGGCGACAGATTTATTGGAAATCATACATACTGATGTGTGTGGACCAATGAGTGTATCGGCGCGAGGTGGATATCGTTATTTTGTTACTTTCATGGATGATTTGAGTAGATACGGGTATATCTATTTGATGAAACATAAGTCTGAAACCTTTGAAAAGTTCAAGGAATTCCAGAATGAAGTGGAAAATCATCGTAACAGAAAGATCAAATTCCTGTGGTCCGATCGTGGAGGATAGTATCTTAGTTACGAGTTTATCACACATATGAAAGACAGTGGAATAGTTTCACAACTCACGCCTGCCGGAACATCACAACGCAATGGTGTGTCGGAACGTCGTAATCGTACTTTATTAGATATGGTTCGATCTATGGTGTCTCTGATTGACTTGCCACTGTCATTCTGGGGTTATGCACTGGAAACCGCTGCATTCACTTTAAATCGGGCACCATCTAAATCCTTTGAAACGACACCGTATGAATTATGGTTTGGAGACAAACCTAAGCTGTCATTTCTTAAAGTTTGGGGATGCGATGTTTATGTGAAGAAACTTCAGCCGGATAAACTCGAACCCAAAGCGGAAAAATGCGTCTTCATAGGATATTCTAAGGAAACGATTGGGTATACCTTCTATCATAGATCCGAGGGCAAGGTTTTTATTGCCAAGAATGGATTCTTTCTTGAGAAGGAGTTTCTCGCGAAAGGTGTGAGTAGTCGGAAGGTAGAACTCGAAGAGGTTATTGAACCTTCTGTTCATGAAATGACGAGTAGCGCAGCACCGGAAGTTGTTTCGGAGTTGACTTCACCTAATGAAGAGAGAGCTAATGATAATAATCATGAAACTCCGAAAGAGGACACTACCGAACCTCACGGGTCAAGCAGGACACGTGCAGCTCCTGAACTGTATGGAAATCCTGTTATGAATTTCATGATTGATGAAATGGATGACCCTGTGATGTATGAAGAAGCGATGATGAGCCGGGATTCCAACAAATTGCTAGAAGCCATGAAATCCGAGATGGAATCCATGTACGAAAACCAGGTTTGGACCTTGGTGGACTTACCTCATGATCGAAAGGCCGTTGAGAATAAATGGATTTTCAAAAGAAAAACTGATGTTGATGGTAATGTGACCATTTATAAAGCTCAACTTGTCGCAAAGGGGTTTCAACAAATTCAAGGAGTTGACTACGATGAGACATTCTCTCCCGTATTGATGCTTAAGTCGGTTAGGATTATGTTAGCAATTGCTGCATATTTCGATTATGAAATATGGCAGATGGACGTCAAAACTGCATTCCTCAATGGTAATATTGAAGAAGAGTTGTATATAATACAACCTAAGGGTTTTATCGATTCTAAGGATGCTGATAAGGTATGCAAACTTCAACGATCCATCTATGGTCTGAAGCAAGCATCCCGGAGTTGGAACCTCCGCTTTGATGAGGTGATCAAAGAGTTTGGATTTGTCCAAACTTATGGAGAGGCTTGTATTTACAAGTGAGTGGGAGCAATGTGGCATTTATGATATTATATGTATTCCTTATATATGATAGATGTTTATTTTGCATGCTATAATTGTATTGATAGGAAATATCGATACATGTGTGTTTAATAAAAAAAGGGTTCCTAGTTATGCATCTCTTATAGACTAGCTCGTTGATTAACAAGATGATCAAAGTTTCCTGATCATGGACATTGGATGTTGTTAATAACAAGGTCACAGCATTTGTGAAATGATGTGATGAACATTCATCTGAAGTATAGCATTACGATCAAAGTCATTATGTTTATATTCCTATAACATCATACGAAGTAATCTTAGTCCTTAGACCATGAGATCATGTTAATTGCTAACACCGGAAGAGTATCTTGATAACATCAAACATCACACTGTAACAGGGTGACTATAAAGGTGGGTTCAGTGCTACGAAGGTGTTATGTTGAGGCTCATGGATCAAGAGTGGAATTTGTCAATCCCGATGACGGATAGATATACTCTGGGCCCTCTCGGTGATATCACATTAAGATAGCTAGCAAGTAAGTGATGTGATCACTAGAATGTTATATCACGGGAACGAGAAAAGAGTGCATGTCGGTAACAAGATCAAACTAGGTATTTGGATACCGATGATCGAATCTCGGACATGTATTATATCATGAGACAAAGGGATTAAGTTACTAGCGTTAAAGGTTCTCACGATCACAGAAGTCATCGTTGAATGTGCAGGAGTCAGTATGGATCTCTAGGTCCCGCTTCTGATTATTCATCTGAGAGGAGTCTCAATCATGTCTGCATTATTCGCGAACCATAGGGTGACACACTTAAGGGTTACCGAACACCATTTTGGAGCACATATGTTTCAGACGAAAGAACTGCAAAGCGCTGGAATTATTTCGATGGAAACCGGAATTGTTTCGGTTGAAATTGCAGAAAGTGGTTCTACATGTGATATTGAAATGTTGCAAGGGGTTTTATGTGAATTTTTGTTAATTAAAGTAATTAAAAAAATCTGAATAAAATAAATAAAATAGTTTTATTAAATGAGAGTTGCATTAAATTTGGTGGAAATTTAATGCATGTGAGTGGAATTTTGGGTGGAGCTTGAATTGATGTGAGTGGAGCTTCCACCACATGGATGTGGAAGAGGTGGGGGCACCCCCCTTGGCCGCCGTCCATGGGAGGGGAGGAGCCCCCCTCTCCTATTAAAGGCCCCCTCTCCTCCCTCACAAAGCACACCTCCTCGTGAAGGATCTCTCTCCCCTCTAGATATATTCCCCCATGGTCTCGGATTAGCGAGATACATGTTCCCGGTGGCATTGCGTCTGGAAGGAGTTGCTACTTTCGCTGATTCGCTGGAGCGAGGAGGTGGAGGTTGTCCGGTGGCTTGAACGTGTGTGCGAGGACAGATGCGTTGCTGATACGCGGCGCTAGGACTTCCACACGATCTTGAGATCGGCAAGCGTACGACTACATCATCCACGAGTTCCAACTCGTTAACAAAACTCTGTTGTCTTTGAGGGTAAGTTCTCTATGGATGTATATCCACCCGTTGCTCTGTATCTAGTAGATAGATCTTGGCGTATAGTTCTCATCATAGGAAATTTTTTGTTTTCTATGATGTGAACCCAATAGAAAATCCCTAGGGGCACATAATCCGCCCCTGGGAGGGCGGATTATCTGGCCAGGGAAAAAGCTCCGGCCCTGGTGAAATTATCCGAGGAATACTCCGACCCCCTATCAGAGTGATGCGCATATGGTCCTTAGTCAAAATTTCTAGGGGTGGATAATCCGGCCCTAGCCAGGGGCATATAATCCGCCCCCAGATCCTTTGAAATGCTTCATTTGACCAGGAATCTGCAACACTCACCATGAGAATATAATTTTGTGGCCCAAAAGTTGAGGCGCTAAGGCAAAGTGATAACCAAGTTGCTTGTAATCAGCTGTGTTGCCCATAGTTGGTGTGCCAAATACTCAGGGGGTCTTTTCGACACGAATTCAACTTAACGTTTGAATACAAAATATCAGGCTAATGCCCGTAAAGTTGGGCCCCCTGTCAGTTTTCGCCAGTATGCCGCTGCCATCATGGCTGCCATGTAGGCTTGCAGCATTGGTGCCTGCATCCATTACACATCGTCTTCTCCCTGGAGCGGCGATCTGTGGTCGCGGCCATGGCGCGAAGTTGGGACGCCATTTTGTTCGATGGTGAGATCCGGGACGTGGACGAACCTGCTTGACCCCGCTCTCCTCACGATACCGAATCGAAGCTCTCCCTCACCATGGCTACACCCATGGCATGGCGCGGGGATGAGAATTCATTCCCGGGTGAGATCTGTCACCATGCCGACCATGCTCGGTCATGTTGTCCTCCTCCAGAATCCAAGCTCGCCGTCGCCGTGGTCGCACCCGCACCAGCCATGATGCCTTCCTCTCCGAACCCCAAGGCCACATCCACTATGTTCGGCACAACGCCAACAAAGTGAAATTCCATCCAATTTTCTTCTTGTGATTGTGGTAGAATAACATGTATAAATATGTTGTTTACTAGATTTTCATTTGAAATTAATAGCTTCGTGAAGAAGAATTAGAGAGATCCTAAATGGAATGACGATGAAGACCATGGTATGTACTTTGCATTGCATCAACAAGGGCTCGTTGACGAAGCATGTTACCAAGAGAGTGGAGTTCATCAGCCATTGCCAAAAAAATGGGAACAAATCTATGAGGGATTCAATGCAAATATGTGCAGAGAAGCTAGATCCATGTCATCAATCATAAATAGGTGGCACATTCTAGTGATGCGTTCAAATGCATACACCATGTATCATTCATCACAATAATACTATTGGCAGTGTTGCTAGCTGTTTGTATGAGCTATTCATTTTATATGATCATGGCACCTTACTTTCCTGGTTAGTAATCTTGAAACTGCAATTAACTTGAGGTGGTTGTTATCCTGAGCAAAATGTCTAGTATGCACATTACCTTTGTATGTTCTATACTGCAATTGTACTATTATGGGCATGGAAAGAAAAGCTGGGCTTCACTGAATATTACGTAGTTAGGCCTAACTTAGTCTTACACAAATAAGCATAATAGAGTCTTGACCAAATAAGCATTTACTTCGTAGAACTACGGAGGAAACTAAAGGTAAAGATAAAGATAAATGGTTCATCAGATCTGACAGTTGAGCACTAGGTCCATGGAGCTGGTGGTATTGTCGGAACTAACTAGAATGTTGCGTTTGTCCATCTCTCATTCTCTATCAAATTGTACGACCCCACTGATGAGCCAGTGATAGGTCGCCTCCCCATGACGTGGATTCGGCTCCAGGTCAGATCTGGAGAGTCAACATAATAAGTGCATGAGTGTGCACTAAACACACAGTCTTCTATCAACACTGGAAGTGCTGGCACCTCAACAACACCACCAGCATGTTCTTCCTGGACTCCGGCAGCAGCCTTAGCAAGTATTTCATCAGCTTGACCAGCAGCAGGATTAGCAAGTATTTCATCAGCTTCACCAGCAGCAACATCACCAAGTATTTTGCCAGCTTCACCAGGAGTAGCAGAAGCTAGTCCTTCGCCAGCTCCACCACCAGCAACAGCATCAGGAGCCAGGGTTGCCTGAGCAATTACAGGTACAACAGCTCTAGGGGCTCCGATGAAGAAAGGGTAGTTGATTCCAAGAAACAAAGATTGTCCCTTCAGATTATCAACTCTGCTCCAGACCTGTTCTACTGTGTCTTTGGATGGACATGCAGACCTCGAGAAAACGTGACACCGTAGCGAGGGGTATGAAGAAAGTTGTGTCCCCATATGTTCTATTGTATCACCAACGATGTTTAGTGCTCCTCTGATATGAATCCACATGAGTTCAACATCCTGTTTCGTGTAGCCTCTGAGAGGTGCCAGGAACCAGCACAGTAATCCAAGATCACCATCTGTTACTGCATCTTCGATCACCAGAGCTGGAATGACGCGCGGGGCTGCGTGTGTACCAGTCGTGTTACTTAAGTCATTAAGTAGAATTTCTAATGGAATTTTACATGCTATATGAAACCATGACTCACCCCATGTGAACGGATCCCAAACACACACGTCGCCGCTAGGTTTAGTGACTACATAAATGTGGTGTGGTGTGTTGGAAAAGTAGCTGGAGGTGAAGATGGTGTCGACATACTTCTCTAGCCGCATGAAGTCGTCATGCAAGACTGTCCATTCCTTGTCATCTAGGGCAGCTAATGAATGTGATTGCCTTGGCAAACCTCGCTAAGAGGTTGTACTCCCAATGCTGCCACACCTGCAGAGGTCTATGTAGGAGTTGTACCTTCAGGAGCTCAAGTTCTGCCATGTTGAACCTGTAAGCGAATTTGGAGTTGGGAGGCGGCAACCCATTGTTGAATACAGTAATGCCGACACCCTCTAATGATGGTAGTGTAAATCTCAACAATCTATAAGCATTTTTGAGAGACCAAGTAGTCCCGCCCTTGGTTAAAAGGACTAGCCACTCACTGTTGCCACCCACCCAGTTCTGGTCATCTCCAAATTCCATCTTGGCTTTCTCCCTGATATTCACCACTACTGATTACGACCACTTATCCAGCAGCATAAGTTTTACATGAATATTCTGCAAAGTTTGTTGTCAGTTGGTAGAATCACCTCTATAGTGTTTCCTTGTAAACAGTATGGCTAAATCACTAGTATCTTCCAGTTTTATAGCCTTTTTGCTCCAGTAACAAAAATATACCAAATTTGCTACCTAGGAGGACCCCCATGGCATCTTCACACGTAATGATGCCATCAGGTCAGATAACTGTACCACTTCAGGATCATCTGCCAAGGATTATATCAATATCGTCATAGAAGTTTTCTGTGCCATCATTAGCTGGAGCAACCTCGTTGGAAGTATCAGGACGAGGAGCAAGGCGAGGTCCCTTAGCAGCTGGAGCTACAATACCTGGTGGAAAGGCAGGGCCAAAGCTAACGACAGCCACAATAGGAGCGGCTGCTGATATGCCACATCGACGATCAGGAGCAGTTCCCACAACAGCAGTGCTTCAAGTGCTAGCAGAGTCCAGACCATGAGCTAGCTTCAGACCAGCAACCCGCTGAACTTGATCACGGGTTCAAGGAGGAGTAGTAAACAAGGCTTCAGTCTTGGCAACAACAGTGGGGTAGCCTCTAGAAGCCTTAGTTTGCTCATCAGAGGCAGGGATTAGGTTAACAATAGCCAAATCAACAACAACACTAGGACGACCAATACTAGCAGATTCCAGAGTAGGGGTTTGCATAACTTGAGCACTGTTTCGAGGAGGACAGCACACATGGCCATAGTATTGGCAACAACAATGGGGCAGCCTCTGGAAGCCTTAGTTTTCTCAACGGCGGCATGTATTGGGTCAGCAGTAGCCAGAGAAACAACACCACGGGGACGACCAGTACTAGAAGATTCTAGAGAAGAGTTTTGCACAACGGCAATACGGGGACTCCTACGAGGAGGTTCCATGACAAAAGCATGGCGCGAAGGAGGAACCACATTTTTCTTAACAGTAGCAGAGGTTCGAGTTAGACCACCTTGTCCAATAATAGTTGGGCGACTCCTAGCAGTAGCAACTTCCACATCTAGTATTTTACAATTCAGCATAAACACGTGAAGCCCAAGAAACTGTTTTATCAACCCAATTAGTTGACTATCACACGTTATAGGAACCATGATGTCTCGTTCATCCATGAAGCTGAACCATGCAGTCTGCTCTGGCCCCATTTCAGCACGTTCATGCATAGCAGCAACCATACCAGGGATAGTGCATAACCGTGTACGTGCTAGTTTCATATTCAGACTGCGAGGTTGATTCGACTTGCTCTTCCCATATGCTAATTTAATGTGGTAGCCTTAGAGGCTGACCATAACCGTGTATTTGGGTTCAGCGGAGATCCTACTTGACAGGGTTGTGCTAGGAAACAAATCTAGGTTCAATCTATCTCTATAATACCAATTCCAGCTAGCAGTTATAGATAGTGCGAATAGCAAAGAGAAGAGTAGCTCACCCGCAATTAGCTAGAACTACTTCTTCCTCGGTAATAGGATTTTCCATCCTTCGTGCTGCTCAGCTTGTCGGTGGAAGAGGCAGGCTAGAGCATTGCAATGGCAGGCACGGCATTCGGCATTGGAGCTTGGGATCAGCGAGTGAGCGCAACAACTTGGCGCCGGAAGTCAAATGTCTAAAGGGATCGTTCTGGTTGGAGGGTGGATTCTGACGCCGCCGGTGCTAGGGTTCATGTGAAAGGAGGGAGTGGATTTGTGAATTTGGTCAATGCACCAAGCCCCTTTGGTTCCTCGTTTTTCCTACGTGGTTGCCACGTTGGCGCTCGCATCACGAACAGATTAATGACATGAGGGTCCCGACCGTCTACTTCATGGGGCAGTTTGATGGAATGTTTGGATTTGGTAGCAGTGAGATGAGTTTGTCTCGAAATGGCCCCTCTCGGTAGTTGGCAGCCCAACTTTGCAAAACACAGCAATTACAGGCAAGTCGGGGCCCACGATGCACTCATCCGGGAACTTTGGGGCCACAAACGAACAAGCCCACTCACCACACAATTAAATTGTCCTTGATATTGTTATATAACACTCAAAACTCTAGGGATCATGAAATGTTATTTCAATATCCCCCTCTTTGGTGTTAGATGACAATACTAGGATTTGCAATAGAGACCTAATAAACATCATCATCCTAAAGGATAAAGAGACTCCCCCTAAATGTGTGCAGCATATAAGTGGTTTGCATTTGAATACAAATACACACATATAGGTATGTGACTCTTTATGAATTGGAAAGTAAGAACAAATGATGAAGAGATTTATCATACCAACCACACCGAAGTTCTCACTCATATATAGATACTACCATTTCAATATATCTGTACTGATAATTCCAATGATAATACCATCTCAATAAGGATAATTCCATAGTGATAACATATATGGTCCATATCCAGAATTCCATAGATAAATCCATAACAATAACCATAGTATCAATAGATAGATCCATGTGATAACCATATACTCACATAGTCTCAACAATACAAACCAAAAGAGCAAATAAAAGTTCAATGCTAAATGGGTACAAGAAAGGATAGATCAAAGCATGAAAAGCAAATGAGCTTGTACCCGACCCATGCAAATCCCCTCGACAACCTAATGAAACTACTTCTTCCCTTTTGGCATCAAAACGCCAAACAGGGAAAAGAGAAAAGCTAACGCCACGGGCGATCACTCATCCTCGCCCTCGTCCTTGTTCTTGTCTTTGCCCTCATCACCATACTCCTCCTATTTGTCCTCATCATCAACATAATTAGCTGGAGGAGTGAAGGGGTTTGATGCATGCAAAACAAAAAATCCTACGGTTGCAACCACCAAGATCATATCTAGGAGATACATGTAACGGTTTCAGATGGACTCACCCTGTAAGACCGTAACGCGGGATAACATTTCCGCAAACAAACATGGATGTTGTAGAGTGTAGACGATGATGTCTACGCACTTCTATTCTTGTAGACAGTTGTTGGGCCTCCAAGTACAGAGGTTTGTAGAACAGCAGCAAGTTTTTCCTTAAGTGGATCACCCAAGGTTTATCGAACTCAGGGAAGAAGTGGTCAAAGGTATCCCCTCTCAAGCAATCCTGCAATCAAGATACAAGAAGTCTCTTGTGTCCCCAACACACCCAATACACTTGTCAGGTGTATAGGTGCACTAGTTCGGCGAAGAGGTAGTGAAATACAAGTGGTATGGATAACTATAAGTGGTAACGGTGCCAGAAAATAGCTTGCTGGCGTGTGGTTGACTTGGGAAAACACTAAAGGCAAACTGAAATAAAGATGGAAGCAAGCAAACATGTAACAGATCTAATTGCAAACGGTGTTTCAATGCTTAGAAACAAGGCCTAGGGATCATACTTTCACTAGTGAACACTCTCATATAAATATATCATCTTCATGATACTACGCTGAACTACTCTCTGGTTGGACACTCTAATCGATGGTAGGGCTATAACAACACACCTCAAAGTCCGCTTTGCCCATCTAGATAACCCCACACTGTTAGCTTGATTACTAGATGGTTCAAACAAACACCACAATTTCATAAAGACATCCAACTCCAAATATAACTCATAACAAGTATTTGTAATCTCTAGCCTAAGTGCCACCATGGTGTGCACACTGTCAACTTCACACACATGGGGAGAGCAGAGATCTATTAAAGCACTTGAGTAGCAAGGTACATCTACTTGATTACAAAGCTCATGATCAAAATATGATCATGCATAGAGAGAGATGAACACATAGCTATCGGTAAAACCCTTAGCCTCGAGGGATAACTACTCCCTTCTCATCATGGGAATCAGCAATGGCGATGGAGATGGTGGTGGAAATCGATGGAGATGGCTCCGGGGGCACTTCCCCGTCCCGGCAGGGTGCCGGAACAGAGACTTTCTGTCCCCCTAATCTCCCCTTCGGTGGCGCCGGTGCTGTGGAACTTTTCGTGGCTAGAGGCTTGACGATTTAGGGTTTATGTATCGGGAGGAATATATAGACGAAGGGGCGAGGTTAGTGGCCAGCCAGGGGGGACACACCATGCCCTGGCGTGGCCTAGGGGGGACCCGCTCCTAGGGGTGGTTTGGCCACCCTGTGGCCCCCCTTCGTCTCTCCTTCTGGCTCCGTGAATCTTCCGGGAAAATAACGACTTTGGCTTTTGTCCGGTCCAATTCCGAGAATATTCATTTTCTGACTTTTTGGAACCAAAAACAGCAGAAAACAGGCAACTGGCACTGTGGCTCTTGTTAATAGGTTAGTCTAGGAAATCATATGAAAATTACTCCAAAGTGTGGACAAAAATTATAGATACGTTAGCAACGTATCACACGACCGTCCTCAAGTATGTGATGACAGTACCACAAGTGCAGCACCTCTGTAATCGGTCACACGTACAGTGTGCCGACAACTTCTGTCCCTCACTCTAGCTCGGCAACGGAAGTAGGGGATCCTCGGGAACTCTGCCAACACTACAACATGGTGGTGGAGAAGATCTTAAGCTGGGATTCGCCTAAGAACCTTGCTTTTGGCAATGTACAAGGCTACAAGAGGAGTAAGATGCCAACCAGAGGGCATATGAGAGGAGAGGTGAGTGTGTGTGTGAGAGAGAGGAGAGGATGGGGGTCTTTTATAGGTGAGGGAGAACAATTCCTGCATTGTCCAGTATTTTCTCTGGTGTTCCCTATCCACTCAAATGTGTTGACTACCCTTAAGTGTGTCTCCCTATGGGACGCAAGCTGAGTGGACATGATCGAGACATTCTATGATCAATAATCATTAGCGGGACCTGGAGATCCATAATGACTCCCACCAGCTCAAGCGATGACTTAGTGATCGTGTGACCTTTTATACATAGTAACCAATTCCTTTTGTCTTGCAATATTTTACTTGTTCGGGATCCGATCATTCGATATCATCCATACCTAGTTCAATCCCGATACTAACAAGTACTCTTTTCTCGTTCCCGTGATATAACATCTTAGTGATCGTCATCACTTGCTTGCAAGCTATGTTAATGTGATATCACCGAGAGGGGCCTGAGTATATCTCTCCGTCATCAGGATGCACAAATTCCACTCTTGATCCACGAGCCTCAACTAACACTTTCCAAGTAGCTGACGACACCTTTACAATCACCCTATTATGGTGTGATGTTTGATGTAATAAAATTACTCTTCCGGAATCAGTGATTGATGTGATCTCATGGTCTAAAGATTAGGGTTACTTTGAATGACGTTATAGTAGTGTAAGCAGAATGGTATGATCATTTTACTATACTTTGGGAGTATGTTCATCACATGATCATTCAATCAATGGTATGACCTTGTTATTAACAACATCCAGTGTCATGATCAGGAAACCTTGATCATCTGTTACTCAACAAACTAGTGTAATGAGAGGCATCACTAGGAACCATCTACTTGTTTATTAAACACACATGTGTTAGCGTTTCCTTTTAATACAATTATAGCATCAGAAACAAACATCTATTATATACCTAGAATAACATAATAACCATTTATTATTTCCTCTCGGGCATATCCTTTCAGTCTCCCACTTGCACTAGAGTCAATAATCTAGTTTTACATAGTTATGAATCAAACACCCATAGCGTTCTGGTGCTGATCATGCTTTTTCCTTTGGGAGAGCTCTAGTCAATAGATCCGCAATGTTTAATTCCGCGTCTACTTTGAAAATATCTACATCACCACCATGGACATGCTCCTGGATGGAGTGATAATGACGCTTGATATGCTTGGAATTCTTGTGAAACCTTGGTTCCTTAGCATTGGCTATGGCACCATTGTTGTCACAATAGATAACAATTGGATCCAAAGCACTTGGAGCCACACTTAGTTCGAAAATGAACTCCTTCATCTAAACCGCTTCCGCCATTCCTTCTGAAGCAAAGATATATTTTGCCTCCATTGAAGATCTTGCCACCATAGGTTTCTTTTAGAACTCCTCCAACTCATCGATGCTCCATTCATAAGAAATATATATTCGGATTGTGACTTAGAGTTATCCGGATCAGTGTCGAAGCTAGCATTGACCTAACACTTTGCGACGAGCTCTTCTTCACTGCCATAGATGAGAAACATGTCTTTAGTTCTTCTTAAGTACTTAAAGACATTCTTAACCGCTTTCCAGTGTTGTACACCTAGATCAGATTAGTACATCCTAGTCAAACTAACAACATGTGCCACATCCGGTCTTGTACAGCATAGAATACATAAGAGAGCCTATGGATGAGGCATAGGGAATTTTTACCATCAATTCTCTATCTTCTGTTGTAGCTGGAGTTTGAGTCTTACTCAAAATCATACCTCAACATAGGTAAGAATCCTTTCTTACTATCTTGCATCTTGAACTTATTCAAAATCTTGTCAAGGTATGTACTTTGTGATAATCCAATTAAGCGCCTTGATCTATCTCTATAGATCTTGATGCCTAAAATATAGCCAGCTTCACCAAGGTCCTTCATCAAAAACTTACTATTTAAGTAATATTTTACACTATTCAAAAGATCTACATCATTTCCAATTAATAATATGTCATCCACATATAATATCAGAAATGTTATAGAGCTCCCACTCACTTTCTTGAAAGTACAAGCCTCTCCTATAGTTTGGACAAATCCAAACCCTTTGATCACTTCATCAAAGCAGAGATTCTAACTTTGGGATGCTTGCTTCAGTCCATAGATGGAACGCTAAAGTTTGCATACCTTGTCAGCATCCTTATGATCAACAAAACCATTTGGGTTGCATAATATACAACTCTTCCTCAATGTTTCCATTTAGGAACACTGTTTTTACATCCATCTGCCAGATTTCATAATCAAAAAATGTAGCAAGTGCTAAGATAATCCTAATTGACTTTAGCATTGCTATAGGAGAGAAAGTCTCATCGTGTTCAACTCCTTGAATTTGTCGGAACCCTTTCATGATAAATCATGCTTTATAGATGGTTACATTATCGTCAGCGTCAGTTTTCTTTTTGAAAATACATTTATTCTCAATGGCCTTGTGGTCGTGAGGTAAGTCCACCAGGGTTCAAACTTGGTTTTCGTATATGGATCCCATCTCGGATTGCATGGCTTCAAGCCATTTGTTGGAATCTGGGCTCATCATCGCTTCCTCATATGTCGCAGGGTCATCAGTTCCATCTACCATGAAATTTAAGACTGGATTACCGTACAATTCAGGAGCTGCACGTATCCTGCTTGACCTGCGAGGTAAGGTAGTGTTCTCTTCCGAAGTTTCATGATCCTCATCATTAGTTCTCTCTTCGTTTGGTGGAGTCACCACTGGAATAGTTTCCGGTGCTATGCTACTCGCCACTTTAGGAGGAGGAGGTTCGATAACCTCATCGAGTTTTACCTTCCTACTACTCCCACCTTTCGCAACAAACTCTTTCTCTAGAAAGGATCTATTCTTGGCAAATAAAACCTTGCCTTTGGATCATTGATAGAAGGTGTAACCAATTGTTTCTTTTGGGTATCCTATGAAGATGTATTTTCCGCTTTGGGTTCGAGCTTATCAGGTTGAAGTTTCTTCACAAGCATCACATCCCCAAACTTTTAGAAATGATAGCTTAGGTTTGTGGCCAAACCATAATTCATACGGTGTCGTTTCAATGGATTTTGATGGTGCCCTATTTAAAGTGAATCCAGCCGTATCTAATGCATGACCCCAAAATGACAGTGGTGAATCGGTAAGGGACATCATAGAACGCACCATATCTAATAAAGTTCAATTATGATGTTCAGATACCCATTTCTTTGTGGTGTTCAGGCGGGAGTGAGTTGTGAAACAATTCCACATTATCTCATGTGCGTTCCAAACTTATAACTAAGACACTCTTCTCCATGATCGGATCGTAGAAATTTGATCTTTCTGTTATGATGTTGCTGACTCGTAGTTGATGTAGAGCTCGTTGGGAACCCCAAGAGGAAGGTATGATGAGGACAGCAGTAAGTTTTCCCTCAGTTATGAAACCAAGGTTTAATCGAACCAGTAGGAGCAAGGAAACACCCCAAAGGTGTTACTAGCTGAGCTTTGGCAGGGCGCACTACCGGTGCTAGTAGCAACATGGAGACCTACACAACACAACCACAGAACTTTGTCCCCAACTTGCGATGAGGTTGTCAATCTCACCGTGTTTTGCGAAAAACAAAGGATTAAACGTATCGAATGGAAAGAATTAAAAGTTTCCAGAAAGTAAACACAAAGTAGTAAAAGATTGTAGATTGTATGTAAAGAAAAGGACCGGGATCCATAGTTCACTAGAGGTGGCTCTCCTTAGATAGACAACATGCTGGGTGAACAAATTACAGCGGGGCAATTGACAAACACTGAGAAAGCAATACATGCATATACCAATCATCTTGACTCCTCTGAGACTTGATTGGGCATTACAACATAATACATAGACCGCCATCCAACTGCATCTATGACTAATAATCCACCTTCTGGTTATCATCTGAACCCCCTCTAGTATTAAGTTGCAAGCAACAGATTATTGCTTTACGAACTGCGTGTAAAGTAAACAATACGGTTGTTCTATGAAATAAGGATTGTTGTTTTCTCCCTAGTAGCAACAGCATATCTAGTACCTTAGAGATTTCTGTCACTTCCCTAGATTACCAGAGGCATGAACCCACTATCGAGCATAAATACTAACTCTTGGAGTTACTAGCATCTACTTGGCCAAGATAGCTACTAACAACGGAAAGCATGCAAGATCACAAATAACAAAGACATGATAGAATCAATAATCAATCTGAAATAGCATCTCAATATCCATCGGATCCCCGCAAACACAACATGTATGAATTACAAATAGATGATCTTGATCATGAACGGAGCTCACAAGATCTAAACATGAAAGCACAAAGGACGAGAAACCAGCCATCTAGCTACTACATGGATCTGTAGTCCAAGGATGAACTACTCATGCATCACACCGGAGGCTTGCATGGTGATGAAGAAGGCCTCCAGGGTGAATTCCCCTCTCCGGCAGGGTGTCGGGAAGAGCTTCAGATCCCTCCCGATCTAGGGATGGAGATGACGGCGGCTACAGACTCTTTCGTGGATTTTTGATCGGGTACTTAGGGTTTTCGTCCCGTGGGCAACTTATAGGCGGAAGGAGAGGCCGAGGGGGTGCCAGGACTGGCCTCACCACCCCCTTGCGCGGGCCAGGCTGGGCCGCGCGGCCAGGTGGTGTGGTGGCCCCCTGGTCCCTCTCCGTCTCGTATTCTGGCACTTGGTCCCTTCCGGAAAAATAGGCACTTTGGCTTTTGTCCCGTCCAATTCCGAGAATATTCATTTTCTGACTTTCCTGGAACCAAAAACAGCAGAAAACAGGCAGCTGGCACTGTGGCTCTTGTTAATAGGTTAGTCCAAGAAATCATATGAAAAGTACTCCAAAGTTGGAACAAAACACAAGAAAGTGGATAAAACCAAGCATGGAACATAAAAAATTATAGATACATTTGCAATGTATCAACATCCCCAAGCTTAACTCCTGCTCGTCCTCGAGTAGGTAAGTGATAAAAAGAAATAATTTTTGAGGTGACATGCACCATCAAAGACTTGATCAAAGTATTTGCAAAACTCAAAGCTGGGATCATTGTACTTCAATCATAACATGAAAGACAAAGTTCTATCAATAGGCAAAGAAACTATGATGCAACATAAAAAGGTACAAACAAAAGATTCATGAATAACATGCCTTGCAAGACGTTTGTTTGTTTCACATTAAGAAAACATAACATAATAGTATTCAGCTTGTCCCTCAATAGAGTAGCAAATATAAATGCATAGGACACCTTCAAAGTTCATAAGAGTGACTAGATACAATAGTTTAAAACAAGCAATAACAAGTTATGCATCAATCAACTAGTCTTGGGACAATGCACATAGAACTATGAATGGCCACCATGCTCTCAAAGTAGGTGCATAAAGATAGAAGGTGGAGACTCAATATAATGGTGGAAGAAAAGCCTTTTGTAAAAGGAAGTAGGGATTCAAGTCTCATAAAGAGCTTCCAAAAATTATGGTACTTGTAGTTTTCAGCTCTCATTGCCCCTATCATAAGCATCTTGAAAGTGATTAAGGTTAAAGTGACACAACTAAGAGGATATGCTTGACAAGTTATAAACCGAAATCTCATGCCCCTTACTTACGAAGACCGATCCTCATGCTACTCAACTTCAGTCACGAGTAAGCTCTTGTCATTGTAAGCATATGTGTATCATTAAGAACCGCCAACGGGGTACCCCTTGCACATGATACGGGAGCTTTCCCATAATCAAAATGACAAGGCAAGCAGACAATGACCATCTCAGCGATCTTTTTATTTGCTATTTGCATAGGTTTTTATTGAGGATGCTTCATAGAGTGCTCATTATGGTGATGCTGCAAGTTTCCACCATGATTAGGCATGGCTTAGGCTAGCAGCCCAGGCATTTCTCTAACACACGTACAAACTCCATGATCTTACAAGTTCCACATTTATTTCACACCGTCGGGATCCGTAAGCAAAAGAACATGATATCAACGGAGTACAAAGTACAAGTGTGATGTTGAAAGCGTTCCCCATGAAACATGGTTCTGCTAATTTCAACTTATAAAGCGCAAGCATATACACAACAAAGAAGGACCCAATGGTTCAAGTTTATTAGAGGCAATAAAGTAAAGTGTGCCATCAAGTTCGTGAGAGCTTTAATCACTAGTTTTCTCATAACAATTGAAAGGTAAACAGAAGCATGAATATACTTGGAATAGCATAAGCTAGTAGGTAGGTATGGTGGACTCTTTGGAATAACTTGGTTTAGGGAGTTGGATCCATGAGTGGAACTCATACTTGGTGGTGGAGGCTAGCAAAAGACTGGGAGCGACAAACTAAGAGAGCAATAATGGCCATAATCATGCAGAGCGACAAAACATCATTGATCAAAGTATAAAGTGATACTACAAGTTGAAAACTAAAGGATCATAAAGGCTATGGTGACTTGAGATAGTCATAACATGGTGTGAGCATGTGCCAAGTCAACCCAAATAAAGCATCAAAGGAGAATACCACTATACTATGCTTTAATATGCTAAAACAACGCATGATTCATCCAACGCACAATAAGCAATCTCAATTGTTTATAACAAGTCATGCTACAGCAAATAATACTAAGCAAAAAGCCAAAACAATATCAATCATGGCATGACAAAGCATAGGCCATAGTCAAAAACGAGCTCTTTTTACCACATAAGCATGAACTTTCCTACTCTTTTCCAAACCAAACCAAACTATTTGCAAACCAAAGTATGAAAGAGAGGGTCCAACCAATTTATTCAGAACACTAAGAAAACCAAGCAAACTAAAAACCAAAACAAAAACGAAAAAGAAGACGCTCCAAGAAAAACACAACTGTGCATGAAACAATAAAAATGAAGCGTTTGGAAGAAACCTGGGATTTTTATTGATGAAGAAGGGGATGCCTTGGACATCCCCAAGCTTTGACGCTTATACTTCTTGGATATTTCTTGGGGTGACACGCGTGGCATCCCCAAGCTTGAGCTTTAGTCCATCCTTCATCTCATTACTCATTCCTTCCATACACCTGAAATTTTTCCTTCATACAAAACTTCACACAATCTCATTAGCAACATTAGTGCACTTAAGATAAATAAGTCTCAAGGTTCAGTTCTAACACCAAATAAACTTCCATTACAACACTAGCTACTGTAGCACTTCCCTCAAAAAGCTCAATTCCCCAAAGGAACTCAAGAAGGAACTAACAAGAAGCAAATGCAGAAAATGGCAGAAATCTGTCAAAACAGACCAGCAGGTAAAGACGAATTTTTTCGAAGATCTTATGTTGCTCAAATCAAAAAGTGTTGAACTAACTAAAGTTAGATAACAACCTGGGGCAGAAGAACAAAACGTTACAGCTCAATCCGACGTACAGAGCTCTCTCAGGAATTTTTACGGTGAAGCACAGAAATCTGTTTCGGGACAGCAACTTTCCCAATCATTACTTCTCTCTTATTAGAGGTTACTCTTGGCACAAAAAGCAAATAAAAAGGATAAGGAGAGGTTATTACAGAGGTAATAACTTGCAAGAATCAACTAAAACTCTTGGGTTATCTCCCAACAAGTACTTTTCTTTAACGCCTTTAAGTTAGGCATAAGAAGCAAAGAAAGAATCAAGTGTTCTCAAATGAAGAAGCATTAAGACCAAATTTTGTTTTCATAGGAGAAGCAAAAGAAATCTTTTCTCTCTTTTTAGGGAAGTGTTCTATACCTTTCTTGAGTGGGAGTTGATATTTAATGGTGCCTTCTTTCATATGAATGATGGCACCAACAGTTCTAAGAAAAGGTCTTCCTAAAGTAATAGGACAAGAAGCATTGTATTCAACATCCAAAACATAGAAATCAACGGGGACATAGGAATCATTAACCATAATAAGAACATCATTAAGACTCCCCATGAGTTTCTTTTTAACATTGGCATCAAGTGGGACATTCAAATAACAATCTTCAAGAGGAGGCAAATCAAGCATATCATAAATCCTTCTAGGCATAATAGAAACACTACTATCAAGATCACACAAATCTTTGAAATAAAATTCATTCACTTTCATATTAATGATGGGTTCCCAACCATCTTATTGCTTTATAGGAATAGAAGCTTTATGTTTCATCTTTTCTTCTTTAATCTTTATGAGAGCATCAGTAATGTGTTTTGTAAAAGCCATGTTCATAGCACTAGCATTAGGACTTTTAGCAAGCTTTTGTAGGAATTTAATAACTTCAGAGATATTGCAACCATCAAGATCAAAATCAACTTCATCATCTAAAGTAGTAGAACTCTTACTAGCATCAACACTCGTGGTGGTAATAGTAGAAACACTAATGTTTCTAGCAATTTCATCTTCTCTTTCCCACTTAGCATGTAATTCAACTAATAGTCTAACATTTTCATCAATTCTTACTTGTATAGCATTAGTAGCTGCAAAGGGATTCTCATTAGTTTCAGGTTTAGCAGCCATTTTATTAATCAAAGAAGATTGAGCTTCAGAAAGAGATGATATATTCCTTTCAGCATTAGAGAGTTTCAATTGTAAACTAGGAATTTCCCTATTTAGACTCTCGAGTTGATGGCTAATGTTCTTCAAAATGATAGATTGTTCCTCCATAGTTTTAGTAAATAGCTTATTTTGCTCGTATTGCATTTGCATGAAGCTTTTAGTGGGTCTTTCAACTTCCAAGATTCTTCCTTCACTAGGTAATTCAGATTTACCATTGTTGGGAGGATATGGCTTATAATTGTTGTTACCAAAATTGTTCCTATAAGCATTGTTGCCAAATTTGTTATTTCTTATGAAGTTCACATCAACTTGCTCTTCTTGAGCAACCAAAGAGGCTAAAGGAACATTATTTGGATCAATATGGGCTTTTCCACTAACAAGCATAGACATAATAATATCAATCTTATCACTCAGGGAGGAGGTTTCTTCAACAGAATTTACCTTCTTACCTTGTGGAGCTCTCTCAGTGTGCCATTCAGAATAATTAACCATCAAATTATCCAAAGTTTTGTTGCAGCACCCAAAGTGATGGTCATAAAGGTACCTCCAGCTGCTGAATCCAATAGGTTCCTTGAAGAATAGTTCAATCCTGCATAAAAAGTTTGGATGATCATCCAAGCAGTCAATCCATGACTGGGACAATTCTTTACCAAAGATTTCATTCTTCCCCAAGCTTGAGCAACATGCTCATTATCAAGTTGTTTAAACTTCATTATTTCACTTCTCATGGATATAATCTTAGCAGGAGGATAGTATTTTCCAATAAAAGCATCTTTGCACTTAGTCCAAGAATCAATACTATTCCTAGTTAAGGAATTCAACCATTCTTTAGCTTTTCCTCTCAAAGAGAAAGGAAACAATTTCAGTTTAATAATATCACCATCTATATCCCTATGCTTTTGCATCTCACAAAGTTCAATAAAGTTATTTAGATGGGAAGCAGCATCTTCATTACCAATACCAGAAAATTGTTCTCTCATAACAAGATTGAGCAAAGCAGGTTTTATCTCAAAGAAAGTATTCTCAGCACAGGTGGAGCAATAGGTGTGCTCATAAAATCATTGTTGTTGGTGGTAGTAAAGTCACACAACTTAGTGTTTTCAAGAGTAGTCATTTTTTTTGGGTTTTCAAATAAGAAAGCAAACAAGTAAAACTAATTTTTTTTGTGTTTTTAAAGAACCAAAACAAGCAAACAAAGCAAAAATAAACTAAGCAAAACAAAAACAACAAAGTAAAGATATTGGTTATGAGGGAATCCCCTTGTGAAGATGTCCTTGACTCCCTGGCAACGGCGCTAGAAAAAATCTTGCTGACTCGTATTTGATGTAGAGCTCGTTGGGAACCCCAAGAGGAAGGGATGATGAGCACAGCAGTAATTTTCCCTTAGTTATGTAACCAAGGTTTAATCGAACTAGTAGGAGCAAGGAAACACCCCAAAGGTGTTACTAGCTGAGCTTTGGCAGGGCGCACTACCGGTGCTAGTAGCAATGTGAAGACCTGCACAACACAACCACAGAACTTTGTCCCCGACTTGCGATGAGGTTGTCAATCTCACCGTGTTTTGCAGAAAACAAAGGATTAAACGTATCGAATGGAAAGAAGTAAAAGTTTCCAGAAAGTAAACACAAAGTAGTACAAGATTGTAGATTGTATGTAAAGAAAAGGACCGGGATCCATAGTTCACTAGAGGTGGCTCTCCTTAGATAGACAACATGCTGGGTGAACAAATTACAGCGGGGCAATTGACAAACGCTGAGAAAGCAATACATGCATATACTAATCATCTTGACTCCTCTGAGACTTGATTGGGCATTACAACATAATACATAGACCGCCATCCAACTGCATCTATGACTAGTAATCCACCTTCAGGTTATCATCCGAACCCCCTCCAGTATTAAGTTGCAAGCAACAGATTATTGCTTTACGAATTGCGTGTAAAGTAAACAATACGATTGTTCTATGAACAAAGGATTGTTGTTTTCTCCCTAGTAGCAACAGCACATCTAGTACCTTAGAGATTTTTGTCACTTCCCCAGATTACCAGAGGCATGAACTCACTATCGAGCATAAATACTAACTCTTGGAGTTGCTAGCATCTACTTGGCCAAGATAGCTACTAACAACAGAAAGCATGCAAGATCTCAAATAACAAAGACATGATAGAATCAATAATCAATCTGAAATAGCATCTCAATATCCATCGGATCCCCGCAAACACAACATGTATGAATTACAAATAGATGATCTTGATCATGAACGGAGCTCACAAGATCTAAACATGAAAGCACAAAGGAGGAGAAACCAGCCATCTAGCTACTACATGGATCCGTAGTCCAAGGATGAACTACTCACGCATCACACCGGAGGCTTGCATGGTGATGAAGAAGGCCTCCAGGGTGAATTCCCCTCTCCGGCAGGGTGTCGGGAAGAGCTTCAGATCCCTCCCGATCTAGGGATGGAGATGACGGCGGCTACAGACTCTTTCGTGGATTTTTGATCGGGTACTTAGGGTTTTCGTCCCGAGGGCAACTTATAGGCGGAAGGATAGGCCGGGTGGTGCCAGGGCTTGCTTCACCACCCCTTGCGCGGGCCAGGCTGGGCCACGTGGCCAGGTGGTGTGGTGGCCCCCTGGTCCCTCTCTGTCTCGTATTCTGGCACTTGATCCCTTCCGGAAAAATAGGCACTTTGGCTTTTATCCCGTCCAATTCCGAGAATATTCATTTTCTGACTTTCCTAGAACCAAAAACAGCAGAAAACAGGCAGCTGGCATTGTGGCTCTTGTTAATAGGTTAGTCCAAGAAATCATATGAAAAGGACTCCAAAGTTGGAACAAAACACAAGAAAGTGGATAAAACGAAGCATGGAACATCAAAAATTATAGATACATTTGCAATGTATCAGATGTTTTTCTACTTCACTCTGAAATTCTTTGAACTTTTCAAATTTTTCAGATTTGTGTTTCATTAAGTAAATATACCTGTATCTACTTAAATCATTCGTGAAGGTTACAAAATAATGATATCCACCACGTGTAGACACACTCAACGGACCACATACATCGGTATGTATTATTTCCAATAAGTCGCTCGTTCCATTGTTCCAGAGAATGGAGTTCTAGTCATCTTGCCCATAAGGCATGGCTCACATTGTTCAAATGATTCATAATCAAGTGATTCCAGTAGTCCATAGAATGGATCTTCTTCATGCGTTTAACACCAATATGACCTAAACGGCAATGCCACATATATGCAGCAATATCATCACTCAGCTTGATTCTTTTGGCATTCACAATATGAATATGCGTACTACTAATATCAAGATTCAAATTAAATAAACCATTCAACACAACCGCATGACCATAAAAGATATTATTCATATAAAAGGAACAACCATTATTCTCAGACACGAATTAATGAATAACCATCTTGCATTAGACATGATCCAAACATGATGTTCATGCTTAACGCGGGCACCAGATAACAATTATTTAGGTTTATTGTCAATCCTGATGGCAGATAAAGTGGCACATCCCAACGACGATCACATCCACCTTGGATCCATTGCCTACGCGCATCATCACTTCATCCTTTGCCAGAGGTCGACTACTCCTTAGCCCCTGTTTCGAGTTACATATGTTAGCAACCGAACCGATATCAAATACCTAGGTGCTACTTCGACTACTAGTAAGGTACACATCAATAACATGTATATCACATATACCTTTGTTCACGTTCTCGGCCTTCTTATCTGCTAAGTATTTCGGGCACTTCAGCTTCTAGTGACTAGTCCCCTTGTAGTAGAAACACTTAGTTTCGGGCTTAGGGCCTCCTTTGGTCTTCTTTTCAGGCTTGGCAACAAATTTTCCATCCTTCTTTAAGTTATCCTTGGATTTTCCTTTCTTGCCCTTGTCGATCTTATCAACCATCAACTCTTGATGCTTATTCTTTATGTCTACCTTGACAACCACCAACATAGCAGCGAGTTCAATGAGCGACTTGTTCGCACCACTCATTTTGTAATCCAATGCAAACTCATTGTATGTTGTGGGAGCGATTGCAGAACCCAATCTGTCGTGAGATCAACTGGTATCTCACATCCCAGTGCCTTAAGACGTTGAGAGTAGCTAGTCATTATGATGATGTTCTCATTCATAGAGTTATGCTCCTTCATCTTTGCACTAAAGAACTTATCAGATATCATATATCTCTCAACTCGGATCTAGCTCACAAACATGGTTTTGAGTTCCATCACAATAGCATGAGCATCGGTAAGTTCAAAACACTTTTGGAGTTTAGGTTCCATCGACTGAAGGATCGCACATTGCACAAGAGTGTAGTCATCATACTTAGTGTTATACATGTTGCGCTCATCCATTTGAGAGGCTTATCAAAGTTAGAGAGATGGCAAGAATACTATACAAGCTTCGCTAAGTCAAGACAACCAAAGTAAAGTTTAATATAAGTATAAGTAACTAGAAGTGTAGCAATCAATCCAATTCCTCAACTTAACTCTAACTTGCCAAGGAACACTAGGATGTTTAAATAGCATAATTGAATAAGAGAGTTTCATGTCCTAAGTAGTATAACAATGAAGTGTCTTATTTATAGCCACATCAATAAATCAAGTCTATCAAAAACACTTCTAATCCAATCATTATTTTCAAGAAAAACTCATAAAGTAGTAAAGAGACCATGCCAAGGACTTGTTATGTGGATCCCCATAGATATCTCTTTTTTATTCTTTCAAGGATCGCTGGATATTTCTTTTGCAAGTGTTTGCACAACCTTTGAGAGTACCAATACTTTTGGCCATATATTGACACGTATGCCACTCATGTCATCAACTCATAGCCGAAATCCGGGGTTATACCATAGATCGTTCAAAATCTAGCGGAGTTGTTAACATCCCAAAGGTGTGCATTAGAGACATGGAACAAAGTTGTCTCACTTCTTTCTATTTTTTTGAGCTAGTACCGTGGATTGATCCACAAGGTTAGCTTTGGTATGCATCACAATTATCACTAGACTTTATTTCAATCAAACAACTCCTTTCATGAGTGTCGTTAAGACTATCAAAATATCTATGGGGTTAAGTATCATCGTGGGTATACTCTCAAGACAATCATTCATCAAACAAGTCATCAATTTCATACTTTTTCTTATTATACTTGTTTGGAAATATTATTTCCAAGGCAAGACTCGGTTAACTAAAAGACCTAGAGCAAGAGCTTCAACAACTAATCATCATACTAATAAAAAGCCTCACTATAATCATATTAAATTACTTCCCACTAGCATGGCATCTTAGCAAATCAACCAACTAAGATAAACAACTCAAACTTCATAAGTGGGAGACATAGGACATACCTCTCATAAGTGACTTCATGATCCTCTTACCTATAGGGATGTGTTCCTTCAAAACACAAAAATGATTACTCTCATAATGATATTAAAGCAAAGAGGCAAAGTGCGAATCCACATTTACGGAAAAAAAGGAGAGCAAAAAAATCTTTTTGTATTTTCGAGGATAGGGATTAAAGAATAGAAAAGAACTTGCGACCAAGAAAGGGTTTTAAGAAAAGAAAAACAAAAACAAACTAAAAAAGCAAAGTGTTGGAACAAGCCAACACGAGTGTTTCAAAGCTCCCAAGGAGCTGGAGTACAACCTCGTTATTACACAAATAAATTTGCCGAGGAACACATCACCAAGCTCAGGCTTTTGCAAGCCCTTTTGTTGCTCATTGTGGTGGTGGTGGATAATCTCCCACGTTCCATTGGCTTCTCCAATCATGGAACTGGGTGGCGAGGCTTGTAGTAGCATCTCGAAGGTTGATGGAGAGGTTGTTCATGTTTTAAATATTTCCTTTGAGTGTGTAGATGTCTTCATAGGTGGTGTAGTAGTTTGGTGGCTGCTCATCTTGTTCGGGCCCTCCTTATTCTACTTATTCATCTTCTCCTCCCATGGGTATTTCTTGTTGGGGTAGATTAGCTTCAACCTGCGTGTCAAAAAGCAAACGTCCATCCTTGATAGAGAATAAACCGTTAGGGAAAGGAGCTGGGATCAAGTGATCTGCTCCAAGTATATCGAAGAAATATCTACCATGATTTTTAGAAATCATACCACATGCTCTCAGAGTATAGAGACCGAGACGGTGACTTCCTGTCAAGGTTGGATGTTACCTATGTTGATGCGAAGTGCGCGTGCAAGAATAGTCACAACTCCTCCTCCACATATGAGTCCTCGATATTGAAGATCCTGATGCTTAAGGTAAAACATGAGAAAAACGCCCAAATTTGGCGTTAACTTACAATTAATAATAGCAGCTTTTGCGAGGATCAACATGTCCTCCTCATTAACTCTAGTAAACTCACCACATGCCTGTAAAGTGTTAGCAATCACATAGAATAAATATCAAATAGCAGGGTGATTAATTTGGTTCCCCTTTGGTGTGTTTCCATGAATTCTCATCAAATTAAAGTACTGTGAAGGGGAAGGATCTAAAACAAAAGTAGTTGTGCGTACATCGGTAGTGTTGTTGGCAAACCCAAAGCATTGAGCCCATTGGCTGAGTGTAAAGTTGTACTCATGCTTCATAAGGCAGAAATTGATGCGATCAACTCGGAGCCTTTGTTTCTTAGTATAACCATAAGGATCCACCGTGTGTGTCAAGGTGCTAAAGAACTCAAGCGTCAAGCAGAGATACGTGGCAACATCCTGAAAGACAAAATCATACAAATCAACATTGTTGCAAAGTAAATCGAAATCAACATGAATGCCAAGTTGGTTCAGGATATAGGGACACTCCCTCTTGGTGGACTTGATTTCTCGGAGCTTGAGACGATTGAAACGGTTAAGCTAGAAATCCTCGGTGAACTCGATGCCAAGTGATTCGGGGATCAATGTCTCAACAGGTGGTGCAGAGGATTCTGCAGCCATCTCACGTGTACGGCTCCTCGTGTTCATCTAATAAAAAAATAAGATAAAGTAAATAAAATTGCTAATAAAAATATTTGGTCCAGTAGAAACATAGCATAAGTGATTCCCTACACTAACTACAAAAGAAAATCCTCTAAAACAATGCTAAGCATGCTCAATATCAAGATTGAATCAAGAACAAGACCTAAGTCTAGATTAGCAATCATGAAAGATTGAGTGAAGCTTTTGCACAAATAAGTTGAAGATCGGAGGAGAATCATACGTTAGATCGAATGAGTGTGAGGAATCAAAGGAAGATTAAGTAAATTTGAAGATCCAATGGAGGTGGTTTCGAGTTTGGAGGAAGAAGAAAGAGAAAGATTGATTTTGGGGATTTTTAGGTTACCTCCTCGGGATGAATATGGCAAATGTGTATGTGGTACGGACAAGCGGTATGGCCGGAGCCTGCCCGCACCGGGTGACATACCTTGGGGCGACGACTGCTCCCAGGTGGTGCACTTGGTAAGGGCGCACGGTACGGTCGCGCGCGCCCGTACAGCAGGTCGTTATTGGTTCGGTACCTTCGCTTGAAATATGATGTTTGCTCGAGGGGTACGGTACGGGCGGGCAGTATGGGCGAGTCCGGCCATACCAGTGGTCTTTATAGACACTGATACCTATGGAAAAAATCAAAATTTCTATCTTCATTTGGCTTGATGTGGCACGGGCGCACGGTACGGTCTCTTTTGGCTGTTCTAGTGGTTGTTAAGAACATTGTGAGCTACAAAACTCAATTTTATTTGATTAGAAGCTCTGTGTTCCTTTGCACATCTTATGAAATGGAAAAATAACAGCAAATACTAAGTAAAGATCCAACAATACTTCTTAGGCCATGTGTTAGTAAAATAAAATATAGAGGATTACCTTGTTTCTTCTTGATACGCCGAAAACGTATCTACTTTTCCGAACATTTTTGCTATTGTTTCTCCTCTAAACTTGTGTGATTTGGATGTAACTAACACGGACTAACGCTGTTATCAGTAGAATTGCCCTGGTGTCTACTTTTTGTGCAGAAAATCAACTATCAGGAAAGATCCCGGAAAATATGCCGAAAATCCTATTTCACCAGAAGACTCCAGGAGCCAAAATACGAGACGGAGGGGGTTGGGCCCAGGCCACACCACCTGGCCACGCGGGCAAGCCCAGGCCACGCCAGGGGGTGGTCTGGCCGCCCCAGAATCCCCCTCGGTCTCCCTCTTCGCCTATAAGTTGTCTTCTGACCTAAAAACTCAGGGGGGTCGATGTTTTTCCAGAAGGAGTTCTGCTCCACCGCCACCACCAGATTCCATGAAACAGCACCAGAAACTCCATTCTGGCACCCTGCCGGGACGGGGGAATTGGAGGAGATCATCGTCATCATCATCACCATCGCCTCTCCATCGACCATCCATGTTTCCCCCATCTATGAGTGAGGAATCCCCCGTTGTAGGCTATGGGGATGGTAGGGATTGGATGAGATCGTTCATGTAATGGCATCAGATTTTTAGGGCATGGTGCTTAGTATCTTCTATTACTGCTTTATGACTTTGTTGCGACTTGTTATGCTTAATGCTTGTCACTAGGGCCCGAGTGCCATGATTTCAGATCTGAACATGTTATTGATTCATTATGATAGTATTGTTTTTGGTCTTATCTGCAAGTTGTATACACACGTTGTTATCCGGAACCAATGGCCCCGAAGTGACAGAAATCAGGATAACCGGAGGGAATGGCTTTGATGTGAGGATCACATGTGTTCATGGAGTGTTAATGCTTTGCTCCGGTGCTCTATTAAAAGGAGCACCTTAATTTCCAGTAGTTCCCTTGAGGCCCTGCTGCAAACGGGCTGGCAGGACAAAAGATGTTGTGCAAGTTCTCATTGCGAGCACGTATGACTATATATGGAACACATGCCTAGGATTATCTAGTACTTGGATGCTTTATCTTATTTATCTACAATTGCCCTATGTTCTGATTGCTATGTGAATTGTCTTGTCTATGCAACACCCGTCCATCCATCCCTATGCCTACCGCACTCGAATCCTACTGTTTACTGCTATTGTTACTGCTGTCTTTACTTTACTGTTGCTGCTACTTCGCTATTCCTACTACAAAACTGTTGCTACTGATAAACTGCTGTGAGCAAGATTGTTTCCAGGTGCAGCTGAATTGACAACTCAGTTGTTAAATCTTATAAATATTCTTTGGCTCCCCTTGTGTCGAATTAATAAATTGGGTTTCACTTCCCTCAAAAATACTGCGATACACCCCCCATACTTGTGGGTCATCAAGACTATTTTCTGGCGCCGTTGCCGAGGAGCATAGCTTTATTTATCATGTTCACTTGGACTCTCTATTGTTCGCTGCTATCCATCCATCATGGGTAAGTCTCGTGATGGCAAGGTTCCTATTTTACCATCCATTACAAGAAGAGGTACGGTTCTGAACACCTCTATTGCTCTTGATTCACCATCTGTTATGAGTAAGCTCGTTACACCACCACATACACATGCTACACACACTGCTACTACTGCTGAATCTGAAACTTCTGATGCTTATGATGCTGCTTCTACTGTGCTTGATAAGAGTGGTTCATTAGGTCCTTTCCTAGATGCTACGATTGCTAGAACTATAGCTGGAAATACTGAAACTCCTAATGAAGACACTACTACACCTATTAGTTCACCTGAGTCTAGTGAGAGTTATGACATTGAAGATGGTTATGTTGAGATGACCGATGAATTTATTAAAGAATGTAAAAACACCCATGATAGGAGCGCTGCTAAAAGTCTCCTTGAGAGGCGTACTATCAGACCCAAATTGTCTCATATTGCTAATTTTGCTGCTTCCCCCATAAACATTATAGATAAAGATTATGATTTCTCTCTCGATCTATCTTACATAGCTGTTGTTGAGAAAGAACCTTTTTGTGGGACTAAGAATGAAAGTGCGGTAGCACATATGAATGAACTTTCTACCATGAGTGGCTTGTTTTCTAATGATATTAAGATGCGTACTTACTTTGTTGCTAAGATTTCCCCTTTTCACTGAAAGGAGAAGCTAAAACTGTTGGAGATATGCCCAAGAGGCAATAATAAAAGTGATTATTATTATATCTTTGTGTTTATGATGAATGTTTACATCCCATGCTATAATTGTATTATTAGGAAACACTAATACATGTGTGTTTTGTAAACATGTAAGAGTCCCTAGTAAGCCTCTTGTTGAACTAGCTTGTTGATTAATTGATGATCATGGTTTCCTGATCATGGACATTAGGATGTGATTAATAACAAGGTTGTATCATTAGGAGAATGATGTGATGGACACACACCCATAGTAAGCGTAGCATAAAGATCAAGTCATTAAGTTCGTATTGCTATAAGCTTTTAAATACATAGTAACCTAATCCTTCGACCATGAGGTTGTGTTAATCACCATCACTGGATGGGTAATTTGATGACATCAAACACCGCTTCGTAACTGGGTGGTTATAAAGGTGTCATTGGGTATTCTGAAAGTATGTGTTGAAGCGCATGGACCAAGATTGGGATTTGTCCATCCATATGACGGATACATATGCTCTGGGCCCTCTCGGTGAAATGTCGTCTAGGTAGCTTGCAAGCATGTGACTGGGTCACAAGGGATGACATATCATGGAACGAGTAAAGAATACTTATCAGTAACGAGGTAGAACTAGGTATGGAGATGCCGACGATCAAACCTCGGATAAGTATAGTATCGCGTGACAAAGGGAATTGGTTTCGTATGTAAATGGTTCAATCGATCACGAAGTCATCGTTGAGTATGTGGGAGCCATTATGGATCTCCAGGTCCCGCTAATGGTTATTGATAGGAGATGTGTCTCTGTCATGTCTACATATTCACGAACCGTAGGGTGACACACTTAAGGTTCGAAGTGGTTTTAAGTAGATACGGAATGTGCGTTGGAGACCGAAGGTTGTTCGGAGTCTCGGATTGGATCCGGGACATCACGAGGAGATCCGGAATTGTCCGGAGAATAAGATTCATATATTGGGGATCATTTTCTGAGTTAGGAAATGTTCCGGAGTATTTGTATGAGGATTCTAGAAGGTTTCGGAATGTTCTGGAAGGTTCTAGAAGATTTCTTGGAGTTTGCTTGAAAATCAAGATAGGGATCAAGGAGTCCTGGTGGGTCAAGACAAGGAGTCGTGGGGGAGGAGGACTCCTCCCCCCTCCCCAATCCGCCGGCCCTAGGAGGTGGGGAGTCCTACTAGGACTCCCCCTCCCCAGGCGCCTCCCTCCTTTAAATAGAAGGGGGAGGCGCCACCCCTTGCCCCTCCTCTACAACACCCAATCTCCGCCGCCTCTCTCCTCCGCCTTTCTTCTGCACAGGCATAGGCGAAGCCCTGCAAAATTCTCTACTCCACCACCACCACCATGCCGTCGTGCTGCTGGGATTCCGTGGAGAAGATCTACTACTCCGCTGCTCGCTGGAACGAAGAGAGGAAGGTCTGCTTCGACTCCGCATGTGTGACCGATTGCGGAAGCGCTGCCGGAACGCGGTGTCGGAAGGATCGTCCACACGATCTTGAGATCGGCAAGTGATCGACTACATCAACCACGAGATCTAATCTCGTTAACGCTTTCGGATCTACGAGGGTTAGTTCCTATCTATCTCGTTGCACATGTCTAATAGATTAGATCTTGGCTTTTATCTAGATTAGATCTGGGTTTTGTTCGTTCTTGCGGTAGAAATTTTTTGTTTTCCATGCTACGAACCCATCAAAAACTTGGTTTAGTAATTTACCTCCTGGATCTATTGATAGCCCTGATTGCTTGATTAGTACTTTCCTGCAGAAATAGTTTCCTCCTAGTGCTAGACATGCCATTTTGCAGGAACTTTTTGATTTTAAACAGGGAGAAAATGAGGTATTACCTGAATCTTGGGCAAGGTTTTGTGCTTTGATTCATGCACAGGCTGGAAGTCCATTACCTAAGAATGAGCTTCTTGATATATTTTATAATGGACTAACCGAGGAATCTAGGACATACCTAGATAGTTCTGCTGATTGTGTTTTCAGGAATAGGACTCCTAAGGAAGCTGAGGAATTAACGGCTAAAATAAGTAAGAATTATGAAGATTGGACTCCTCCTAAACAAGCTATACCTAAAGTAATTGTACCTGAACCTACTATTCCGGTGCTTATTCCAACATCAAAGAAGAGGGGAGTTATTGAATTAAATGATGCAGTGATGAAGGAAGCTAAGAAATGTCTTAAGGAGAAGGGAATTAAAGCTACAGATGTCAAGAATTTACCTCCTATTGAAGAATTATGTAAGCCTATTCCCTACTCATCCACTATCGAGGTACACTCTCTCCAACACTTTGATGAAGGTGATATCCCTTACTCTAAACCTCTAGATCAATGCTTAGAAGAATTCGATATCTTTATTGTTAAGCAAGATAATTTTAATAAAAGGGTGCAAAATCATCTAATGGAGAACACTAGAGCTATTGTTGAGTTGAAAGATATTGTGGAAAGAACCTCTAATGATGTTAAAATGATTGTTAAACACTTTCAAATGGTTCAAACTCAAATAGATCAACTCGTTAAAGTGCAAAAAGACTTGCTAGTTAATGCTGCTAAAGAAAAACATGCTTATGAAATTAGAACTAGAAGTGGTGCTACTACCCAGGATCTGCAATTGCCCTATGTTCTGATTGCTATGTGAATTGTCTTGTCCATGCAACGCCCGTCCATCCATCCCTATGCCTACCGCACTCGAATCCTAGTGTTTACTGTTGTCTTTACTTTACTGTTGCTGCTACTTTGCTATTCCTACTACAAAACTGTTGCTACTGATAAACTTCTGTGAGCAAGATTGTTTCCAGGTGCAGCTGAATTGACAACTCGGTTGTTAAGGCTTATAAATATTCTTTGGCTCCCCTTGTGTCGAATCAATAAATTGGGTTTCACTTCCCTCGAAAATACTGTGATACACCCTCTATACTTGTGGGTCATCACTTCTCTCTCCAAAGGTCTTATTGAACACTCTTTGTTTAAAACACAACTAAACTAAACTAACACAACAAAAACTAATACATAAAGAAAATTTTATTTCACATGGGTTGCCTCCCATGAAGCGCTTCTAGTTAAGGTCAATTAGCTTGACCCTGATGGCAATCACTTAGGTTTAAGAAGTGGAACACCCACTCCAAAATAGTTGGCTTTTAAAGTAATTACACCATCATAATCATTAGGCTTGGCCTTCTTTTTCCTATGGAAGTGGACTATAAAAGGATCTCTAGATGGTAGCCCTATTCTCACATTCCCTTCATGTAAATTAATCAAAGCTTTAATAGTTCTTAGGAATGGCCTACCTAGAATTATAGGTGCTATGGGATATTCAGGCATGTCCACAATAACTAGATCAATAAGAGCGGAACTACCTTTAATTTCAACAACTATATTTTCCTTGATCCCAACAGCTTGTTTATAAGTTGATCAGCTAGATGGAGTCTCAATTCAGTAGTAACAAATGGCCCCAAGTTTAATTTATCAAATAAGCTTTTGGAAATTGTTGAGACGCTTACACCAAGATCACAAAGTGTGGATATCTCATTGACTCCCAACTTAATTTTAATAGTGGGCTCAAATATATCATCTAGCTTAGCTGGAAGCTTATCAGCTAGTGTTTTATACTCCATCTCTAAATCGTGAACTTTAGATACTACTTGTTGTATAAATTGTTGGTACATAACATCATTACCTTGTTCTATACCTTGATTCTTCACGGTGATCAACTTCAATAGATCTTCCATGGTATATTTCGGTGTTGGCGTGTTGCTATAATCCAGCTCTTCAGGTTTATCTTCATTAGTGACCACCCTCATCATCTTGAGGTCTTCTACCGGATTTGGCTTGGGTTTTCCAGCAAACTTTGCTAGTATGAGAGCTTGGCTCTTAGCTACCTTACCCAGCTGAGCCTCCATGGTCTTTGTCCTTTCCTATAGAGCCTGCACATTCTTCGTGATTTTAATAAGCATGTTATTTTGCTCGGTTTGAGCTTGTATAAAGGTTTTGACAGTTTTCTCAAATAGAGATTGCCATGATTTGCTCCATTAGTATTATCATAATTATTATAAGGAGCTCCTATAGGATTAGCATGATATTTTTGAACATTAGAAGCATAATTATTTTTCCATGTAGGATTACAAGGAGTGCGAGCTATAAAATTCACATCACTAACATCGGTAGTGATAGCATTAACTTGGATATCTTCTTTACCCTTTACTAAGCTAAGCATCTCGTCTACCTTAGATGTAAGCTCTTCATTATTTACCTCGGTAATTGAACTTACTCTCTCCAAGGTTTTTTCCACATGCCATTGGGCATGGTTGTTTTGCATATCATCAAGTAACTTCTTTGCAACACTCACTTGCTTTCCCATGATTGTTCCTCCTGCTGCAGTATCTAGCATAGACTTAGCCATTGGGTTAAGACCATTATAAAACAAATGTAATATAAGCCACTCTTCCATCCCATGACTAGCACAGTTCATTACGGCCTCTTTCATCCTTTCCCACGCAAGCGCTAGTGGCTCACGGTCTTCTTGTCTAAAGCTTGTAATGTTGGATCTTATCTACATAGTCTTAGATAGGGGGAAAATTTAGTCATAAACAAATTAGTACATTCCTCCCAAGATTTAATAGTGCCCATTGGTAGATCTAGCAACCAATCCTTAGCCTTTCCTCTCAGAGAGAAAGGAAACAATCTCAATTTAACAGCATTTGGATCTACATCCTTAATACGCATCATGTCGCAAATTTTAGTAAAAGTGTTTAAGTGCAAACCCGAATCTTTAGCGGATGAGCCCCCAAATTGGTTTTGTTGAACCAAACTTAAAATTTTAGGCTTTATCTCATATGTTTCCGCATCAAATGTGGGCTGAGTGATGGGTGCACGAATAAAATCATCAGCGGGAGTAGCATACTCCCCTAATCTCTTTTGAGCCATGGCTATTATATTTTTTGTATTTTGTTAAGTAATGAAAATAAATAACAAGTAACTATTTTTTGGGGTTTTCAAATAGATAACAAGAAACTAAACTAATAACAAGAATTAAACTACAAACTAATAATAAAACTAAAAACAAGATCTCTAGTGACCTCACCAGGATAGAGAAATTGCTTCCCCGGCAACGGCGCCAGAAAAAGGGTTGATACCTTCGATCCGGATTCACGAATGTAGTATAATAGCTTTTTCCCTAGAAGACCTATGTTTAATCGAACCTCGGAAAGAAATGCTAAAAGGAAATAAAAAGGACACGTCTGCAAGACTTTGTTTGTTTGTTTTACCTTAGTTTATTGGACCAATCTAGTTTATTTTATAATGGGTTGAATCAATGGATGGAGATAGGCCAGAGTTGAAGATCCACCTGCAGCTGCACATCATATGGGATAAAAGATAATAATAAGCATAGTCATGTATAATGTTTGAACAGAGATAATCTCTTGTGGGTAACACATCCTAATATACTAGAGCCCCTGTGATGCAGCGGGCATAGCAATAGTCTTTTAATCCAACCGAGTGCACACCGAAGCAACGGGTTACAAACAATTATTAAGTGTAAAACACATATCAAAGCTTTAAGTGGTGATATTGTTGTCATTCCCGAATTGGTCGCTAAGCGGAGACTGTACTACCCTTTCTGTCACCGAGGTTCCTATGATATCGCCGCTAGCCAAGTATCTCACCTCAAGCCTTTATCAATCTATGGGATCTTGGGTACCTACAAGTCCACAGATCGATACAAGAGACAAAGAAACAAAAGATACAAATCTCAATTGCAAACAAAATATAATACTCACATGATCTAGATGCACATAATCGCTGCGAGGTTTCTCCCCAACCCGTAGCCCGTGAGGACTACTCACTCATAACAAATAGATCGGAGATAGAAAACATCATACAAATACTTAGATTGAAATCAAATATTCTTACAATGATGACCAAATCACGGGGAGATCTAAAGTACAAAGCAATGGCTATGGCTAGTGGATGGATGGATGGTGGAAGTGATGAACAATGGATGAACTATGGCGTGGATCTCCTTTGGTGGTGTTGTGATGTAATCTGAGAATGGCGGATCTCTGGTCGGCGGCTAGAGCCTCAAAATATATAGGCGTCTTCACGAAAGTTTTAGGGTTTGATGAGACAAAGCAGTCACCACCTAGTACGGGCGGGCGGTACGGGCGAGCCTTGCCCGTACCAGTGGTCGTTAAGCATGTTGATGCCCTGGCATAACTTCCAATTACTTGGCCGTGTGGACTTCCTCAAAAACCTTCATTATGACTCCTTATTTCGCATTAAAAACCGTGATTTCCTGCACAACATAATTAAAAAGGAGGTTTTGCATATATTTGCAATTATTAGTCATTAGTAGCAAGGATTGAGAGTTTCTTGGCAATTGCTTGACCAAAAATAATGTTTAAACAAAGTGGAAGATGGCAAATATTGGAGCCATCAATAATCTACTGAAAATAGCATGCATCTGAACCAATGGGAATCCTCTACTCCAAGTTTCAACAACAAAACAAAAACTTCCACACAAAAATTAAGAATGTGGGAGTTACCCTCACTGATTGAGGAGCTACTTGGAGGAGAAGATGCCCATGGTGGAGGAGGAGCGGATTCGGTTGAAATCCGAGGGAACTGACGGCTGGGGGAGTGTCGGGGAGGAGAGAGGTGGCCAACAACGACTATGGGAGAGGAGGGGTTGGGGAGGAGAGTGCTGCTCTGTTTGAGCCTCTCCCCCGACTCTGAGCCCTAAAAAGAAAAATCCCCCTGGGCTGAATATTCTATCCCTCGCTAGGGGCGGATAATCCGGCCCTCTCTAAACATTCATGTTTACACAGGATTTAGGCCAGCATAACCTCACAAGGAGTCAAATGGACTTGTGTGCTTGAGAGAGAAATGTCTTGGGGTGAGATTAGGCTTGGGTTTAGATAGCCAAACTGAGATGGTACTCCACACCCAAAACTGCAAGACCCAAAAACAATTGAAAGTTAATGTTAGGTGTGTTTCCCATAAGAACAAGAGATAGGCAAAAAAAGTTTAAAAGATCCACAAAGAACAAACTCTCCATCATGAAGAGGGCGGTGGCTGAAGCCACCATTTAGGAGTGAATGGTATGACACTGCAAAGATGTATCTTGGGTTCATGACCAATACTCATCAATTAAGATCACATATCACAAAATGATATTAAGAGAAATGATTTGTCTTACTTTCAGCATTATGGAGGGAGGGTTAACCCAATCAATTAGGACCATAGTCCCCCTATGTCCATGCCCGCATCTAAACCAAATAAAGAATAAGACATAGGTGTGTATGCAAGGGAATCAAGTCAAGCTCCTTGAATCCAAGATATTTATCGCATTCCTCAAGTAGAAGAATCTTGCTTCATCAAGAGGCTTCATGAATATATCCGCAAGTTGATCATCCGTGCTTACATAAGATAGTTCAATGTCTCCATGAGCAACATGATCTCATATAAAATGATTGCGAATATCAATATGCTTGGTTCTTGTATGTTGTACCGAATTGTATGCAATTTTAATAGCACTTTCATTATCACATGAAAGAGGCACAGTCACAATTGACATTGTATTCCCTTAAAGTTTGCCTCATCCATAATAACTGAGTGCGCACTTGCAGCAGCCACATATTATGCTTTCATGGTGGAGAGAGAAATATAGTTTTGTTTCTTTAAAAACCAACATACCAAGGATCTGCCCAAAAATTGACAAGCTCCGGACGTTGATTTTCAATCATCCTTGTCACCAGCCCAATCTGAATTCGTGTACCCACATAGAGAGAAATTAGAGCCTCTGGGATTCAAATTCAATAGTTTGGGGAATGAACCAAATACTGAAAGATTCTCTTGACCACCACCAAGTGGCTTTCTTTAGGAGCCACTTGATACCTTGCACACACTTCTACACTTATCACAATATCGAGTCTAGATGCACAGAGGTAAAGAAATGAAGCGATCATGGATCGGTATACCTTTTGATCCAGATCTTTACCCTTGGTGTTTAATTCAAGATGGCATTTTGTTTGCATCGGTGTAGCAACGTTGTTGAGGTCCATCATCTTGAATCTCTTGAGCATGTCTTGGATGTACTTTGCTTTATTAATGAAGGTTCCTTCTATCAATTTCTTGACCTCGAAACCTAGAAAGAACCTAAACTCTCTCATCATAGACATCTCAAACCTGTCAGTCATAAGCTTTAAAAGTTCATCATTAAAAATTTCCTTAGTAGAGCAAAAAATAATGTCATAATTGGCATATGAAAATCCCCCCTTTAACTTTCTTAGTAAAAAGAGTGGGGTCAATCTGCCCAACCTCAAAACCATGGTCTAGCAATAACTCTTTAAGATGCTCATACCATGCACGTGGGGCTTGTTTAAGGCCATAGAGCGCCTTATCAAGTTTGTAGACATGGTTAGGAAAGTAGGGGTCCTCGAAGCCCAGGGGTTGCTTAACATACACTAATTCATGCAATGGACCATTAAGAAAGGCACTTTAACATCCATTTGCTGTAATTTAAAATTATGACGTGCAATATATGAAAGAAGGATACGTATATGAAGGAAATATGCCCTAGAGGCAATCATAGAGATGATTGTATTTCATGTGTATCCATGAGTTATTATAATGTTCCTTGAATATCCATATACCAGGCAACTTGTATTGATTGGCAATTATGTGAATTGTTTGTGAAACTCTTTACTTGTATGGTTATCTAATAATTGTCCCTAGTCGGAGTTCATGCGAGGACACACGTGAATATTAGACTAGCACATCGATTGGTTAATGACTATGTTTCGCAAGTCATTGACATAGAGATGTCAAACCAATGATGTGGACACATGTTATGAACATGGGGTTGGACTGACCCAACATGAGACTAGCAATAATACTTGCAGCTCTCTCTACACATCGTGTACGTTTTGTCCTTAGACCTGAGATTGTCGCATGTACTTGAGATGTGGATCGACCTACTTTGGGGCTATCAAACACTACTCCGTAACTGGGTAGTTATAAAGGTAGCTTTCGGGTTTGTCCTGATACATGCTGCAAGGCATCGGTCAATCAAGATGGGATTTGCCCCTCTCTACTTGAGAGAGATATCTCTGGGCCCCTCGAGTGATCGGATCCAGAAATGCATGGCCGTGCTACATATGGTTAAGAGTTAACCTAGTAAAGGGATTCTGAATCACAGTATCGAGAAAGAGAGGTCAGCTTAGAGCTAGACCAAATATCGTGAGGCAAAGGGAAAGACATGTACTCAACCTTGTGATGGTTCGTCCGAATGATCTTTATATGCGTTTAGGAGTTGGCACGTCTTGCTAGAGGCCGCTACCAACTATTGACGGAGTAAGTGTACTCGCGTCATGTCTATACGTGTATGAACCTATAGGGTCACACACTTTAGGGGCTGGAAGCCTAATGAGGATTGGATCCGAATTAGACCAGGCTTAGGCTGCTAATGGGCTGCTAATGTAGAAGCCCACCAGGGATGCCTATATAAGAGGGAGTGAGGCGAGCTGAAAAGGAGAGAGCATTCCACCCAGCCGCCACTCCTCTTCCGCCTGTGTTGCACGCGCAGACCTAGCAGTCTGGCGTGTGACGGCTTCCACTCCGGACGTGTGGATACCTCGGAGGTGCTGCATCTGTAGCACTTGGACGAGCCGCGCAAAGGGGAGCTGCTCGTGGGACGAGGACGAGGAGGAGACGTAGAACATCTACACTGCCGCAACGTGCTTCATCGAGTTCCGCACCTGCGCGTCTAGCGGTAATCCCGTGATCTATGACAATAGTATTCCTGGTTGACGCGGTAGAAAATTTTGATTTTACGCTAGTGTAGCCTACCCGTAACCCTACAGTATAGACTCAAGATGAGCCACTAGAGCATAAGTTTCACTAAAGTCAATGCCTTCCACTTGAGGGAAACCTTGCACCACAAGTCTTGCCTTGTTCCATACAACAATTCCATTTTCATATTGCTTCTTTTTGAATATCCACTTTGTGCCGATAACATTGCGGCATTTTTTGGGCTTCTCTACTAACTTCCAAACTTTGTTGTGCTCGAAGTTATTGAGTTCTTCATGCATAGCCAATAGCCAATATGGATCTTCAAGTGCTTCAAATACCTTTTTGGGCCCACCATGGATATATGAGCTTGATGGTCGTTGAAGCTTGCTAGCTCTCTTCTTGTGGATACCCTTCTTCTTAGATCTACAACCACTTTATCAAGTGTGTGTCCTCTGAGTTCTAGATTTCTTTTAGCTCAAGCTTTGCGACGAGTTTCGATTTCCTTATTGTTTCTTGGAGGAAAATCTTCAACATTCTAGTCCTCGTACTGACCAATAACTTGACCTTGATTAATAGAAGGTTCAGCACTGACTGTAGAAGGAGAGTCTTGCCCTTGTTCTTGATTGAAAACCATATAAGGAGATTGCTTTTCTGGACTTGCAGGGTCGGATAATCTGGATGAGGGAGGGGCCGGATAATCTGGACTGGGAGTTTCAACGGTTTCTTGATCGTTGGTGGTGTGTGAGGGGGATGCAGGGCCAGATAATCCGCCCGTTGGGGCCGGATAATCCGTCCTGGGACTTCCAGCTTGATCAGTTGATGGAGGATCTTTAGTAATTTGTTGAGTAGGTGCATTATTTGCTTCAGCAGGTGGTGTTTTTTGATCTTGTGTAGATGAGGGCTCTACTTGTGTAGAGCATTGTCCTTCCCGATCATCCATAAGGGGTTCCTCAACGGGGCAGTAAAATCCCGCACCCATTCTTCTTATGGCATCTTGGGGTATTTCAACATCTATATTACAAACATCAACTTGCCCCACATAGGAGCCATCATTTTATTCGAACACCACACTACAAGATTCTACAACAATTCTGGAGGTCTTGTTGTACTAGTGTGGAATTCGACACCATAACAAACAAAAATACCTTCTAAATCGTTAGACTCAAATGTATATAAACAAACTCCTTTAATGAGAAAGAATCACTTACAACCGAATACCCGAAAGTATGATATATTGGGCTTGTTACCGGTAAGTATTTGATAGGGAGTCTTGTCCAAGATCTTATGGATATGAAGCCAGTTTGCAGATTGACATGCGGTGGATATAGCTTCAGCCCAGAAATTATATGGGGACTTGAATTCAGCCAGCCTAGACACTGCCATATCCATCAAAGTTTGATTTTTCCTCTCGGCTACACCATTTCATTGAGGGGTGTACGCATCAGAATATTGGTGTCTTATCCCCTCTTCACTTAGGAATTCATTCAGGGTGTAGTTCTTGAACTTGGAGCCATTGTCGCTTCTTATTGCCAATATGGGTACATTGTGTTGACGTTGAACCTCATTGGCAAAGTTGATGACGGATTGTTGAGTCCCACTCTTCATCTTGAAGAACTAGACCCATGTGTGCCTTGAGTAATCATCAACAATGATAAGGCAATACTTCTTCCCATCGAGACTTGCATGAGATGGAGGACGAAAGAGATCCACATGAAGGAGCTCTAAGATCCTCCTTGATGAAATAATTGTCTTCGTTTGATGGGGAGAGTCATGCATTTTTATTCAACACATGCCCTGCAAACACAATCTTTGGCAAAGGAAACATTGTCTTTTAGTCCAAGAATGTGGCCACCCTTGTGAAGACTTTGCAAAGTTCTCATATTGACATAGGCTAGTCGGTGATGCCATAGCCAACCCACATCAACCTTTCCGAATAAGCTCATCGGACCTACAGTAGTTTTCCCCGAGAAGTCCACCACATACAAGTCATATTCGACATACCCCACGAAAGCGACCTTTAGAGACTTGCTCCACAAGAGTACCACAATATCACCATCAATGAAAACAGCAAACCCCATCTTACTAAGGGCACGAACTGAGAGTAAATTATAACCAAGGGTCTCAACAAGCATGATGTCCACGAGAGAAATATCATGGGTGAACACAACCTTGCCAAGACCCAATACCTTTGATTTGGACGTTGATACGTTGCAAACATATCTATAATTTTTGATGTTCCATGTTTGGTTTATATCTACTTTCTTATGTTTTGTCCACACTTTGGAGTATTTTTATACACTTTCTTGGACTAACCTATTAACAAGATGCCATAGTGCCAGTTGCATGTTTTCTGCTATTTTTGGTTCCAGCAAAGTTAGAAAATCAATATTCTCAGAATTGGACCAGACAAAAGCCAAAGTCGTTATTTTCCCGGAAGACTCACGGAGCCAGAAGGAGAGACGAAGAGGGGCCACAGGATGGCCACACCACCCCTAGGCGCAGGTCCCCCTGGCCGCGCCAGGGCATGGTGTGGGCCCCCTGGCCGCCCACCGACCTTGCCTATAAGATGCCTCCCGATGCAAAAACCCTAAATCGTCCAGCCTCCAGCCACGAAAAGTTCCACAGCGCTGCCGCCACCGAAGGGGAGATTCGGAGGACAGAAAGTCTCTGTTCCGAGACCCTGCTGGGACGGGGAAGTGCCCTCGGATCCATCTCCATCGATCTCCACCGCCATCTCCATCGCCATTGCTTATTGCCATGATGATGAGTGAGTAGATCTCTCTCAAGGCTAAGGGTTCTACCGGTAGCTATGTGTTCATCTCTCTCTCTATGCATGATCATATTGTGATCATGATCTTTGTAATCAAGTAGATCTACCTTGCTACTCAAGTTCTTAAATATATCTCTTCTCTCCCCATGTGTGTGAAGTTGATAGTGTGCACACCATGGTGGCACTTAGGCTAGAGATTACAAATACTTGTTATGAGTTATATTTGGAGTTGGATGTCTTTATGAAATTGTGGTGTTTGCTAGAACCATCTAGTGCTCAACGTGACAGTGTGGGGTTATCTAGATGCGGAAAGCGAACTTTGAGGAGTGCTGTTATAGCCCTACCAATGATTAGAGTGTCCAACCAGAGAGTAGTTAAGAGTAGTATCATAAAGAGAAGATATTTATATGAGAGTGTTCACTAGTGAAAGTATGATCCCTAGGCCTTGTTTCTAAGCATTGATACATCGTTTGCAATTAGATCTGTTACATGTTTGCTTGCTTCCATCTTTATTTCAGTTTGCCTTTAGTCTCTTCCACGCCATCAAGCTATTTTCTAGCACCGTTACCACCTATAATTATCCATACCACTTGTATTTCACTATCTCTTCGCCGAACTAGTGCACCTATACACCTGACAAGTGTATTGGGTGTGTTGGGGACACAAGAGACTTCTTGTATCTTGATTGCAGGGTTGCTTGAGAGGGATACCTTTGACCACTTCCTCCTTGAGTTCGATAAACCTTGGGTGATCCACTTAAGGGAAAACTTGCTGTTGTTCTACAAACCTCTGCACTTCGATGCCCAACAACTGTCTACAAGAATAGAAGTGCATAGACATCAAGCTATTTTCTGGCGCCGTTGCCGGGGAGGTAAGGTAAAAGGTACTCACATCCTCCGGTGTGAGTGCTCGAATTTATTCCCTTTAGGTTCTACAATTATATCTTTTTGTTTCTTATTTTCACTAGTTAGGCTTAATGGAAAACAACAACAAAAATAGAGAGCTTTTTAGTATTTTTCCTAAGATAGAACATGAATTGTCTGAAAATAAAATTAAAAAACCCATGGAACTTTATTTGCATGCTAATAGCAATGTTATTAGTATGAATCTTTTGAACACCTTTGTTACTAATGCTATGGAAACATCTAAGCTTGGGGAAGTTGGTTTTTATTAAAATGATCATTTTAGTTTCCCAGCTTTAAAGAAGAAAATTTGCTCTGATGATACTTTATCTCCCATATGTGGTAATTCTAATAATACTTATGATATTTTAAATCCACATACTGAAAACGTCCCTTTTAAAATACCTATGGCAATTATTGAACGTGTTATGAATAACTCTTATTTTGGAGATGGAACTGTCCATCCTGGTGATCATTTACTCCTTATACATGAATTATGCAGGTTGTTCAAGTGTGCAGGTATTTCAATGAACCAAGTTAAGAGGAAGCTATTCTATTTATCACTTAAGGGCAAAGCACGGGAGTGGTATGAGCTACTAGATGATCCTCATCATTTGGAGTGGAAGGAACTTGAATCTCTCTTTTACTCTAAATTTTATCCTCCTCATGAAATTCATAAACATAGGAATTATATTTATAATTTTCATCCTCATGATGGAGAAAGTATTGCCCAAGCATGGGGAGATTGAAGTCACTAATGCTCAAATGTCCCATTCATGAGCTCCCCGGGAATATTGTTATTAATAATTTCTATGCAAGGCTTTCAAGACATTACAAGGACTATCTAGATACTTGTTTAGAGGGATCCTTCATGAGTAATGATGTCAAAGCTAAGTGGGATCTTCATGTAACAATTCAAAGCAATACCAAAGATTGGGATAACAACAAAGGTAAAGAACCAGGTATAAACTATGAGTATGATTGCAATAAGTCTTTCGCTGAAACTTCTGATTTTCAAGAGATTAGTGCTAAATATGGTCTTGATCCTCAAATTCTTATTGATGGTTTTAGAACCTTTGCTTCTCATATTAATGCTCCTAAAGAAAAATGGGACATGTATCATGAGCCTTTTAAAGACACTTGCAGGGAAAATGAAATTGTTATTAATGATAGCAATAAACATGCTCAAACCTCTGAAAGTACTATTTCTTATAAGCATGTTAATTTTTGTGGAATACATAGACCTTGTGAGAATAATCAAATTGAAGAAGAATATTGTATCACCCACAGGAATGAAAAAACTAGAATGTGGTATAGGGCTTTAAATGATCTTGGTAAAAAAGTTTGTGCCCTTTATCCTTTTATTTGTGAACTTTGCTTTGAAGTGGGTCATTTCAATTTTCAATGCTTAGGCCATAATAATACCCTTCTAATCCAATGAGTACTACAATTTTGTATTGTGATGACATGATCACTCCTAATCAGCATGATGAACTTACATTATTTTTGGGGTGTGAAGAGTTATCAAGAAAAACCTCTTTGGTAGATATGGGTGCTTTTGATATGAATAGTGTCCTGCATGGTTGTCATCTTTATTGCGTTGATAATTTCCACACAAATACTTACATACAAAATATTGTAGAATATGAGATTTTACCAAAATATGACAGGACTAATATGTGTTTTGATCTTATTAATGAAAATAAGGAATCCTCCAAAGTATCTTCTATTATCTCTAACAATAAACCAGGGTATATGGAGAAGCTTCCTTTCAAGCTTCTCCCTCCTAAAGAGAAGAAGAAAAAGAAGAGGAGGAGGAGTAAAAGGAGAGAGGAAGCGGTATTTTCTCCTAAGCATGTTGCTCCTATTATAGTTTTTGATGAGTCTGAACTCGATGATGTTCCTATGCCTATTACCTATAGTAGTGATCATGATTGGGAAAAGCACACTACTTTTGATATTGAAAACCTCTTCGGTACCTATTCTGAAAATGATGATATTAATAATTTCTATACTATTAGTGTTATCCATGTTCCTTCCAATGATGATACGTTTATAAATGAACACACTTTGGAAGATAACTATTCTATTGCTTATGATGATACTATACCTCCAATATATGATGATTGCAATGATGAATATGATATTTTCAGTCCACCTACTATTGAGGAAGAAATTAATTATGATTACAATATGCCCCCTATATTTGATGATTATGGTGATGAGAATAATAATGATAGCTATTTTGTTGAATTTGCTCCCACTACAATTAATAAGAATGACTATGTTTATGTGGGGAGTATTCATTCTTTTATGCATGTGGCTCATGATAAGAATGTTCCATATGATAGTTACATTGTTAATTTTACTCATCATGCTACTGAAATTTATTACGAGAGAGGGAAACATGGTTTTATGTGTCTCAACAATATTAAGTTTCCCCTCTTTATGTTGAAAATTTTGAAGTTGCACTTGTTTTGCTTTCCTATGCGTGTTGCTTTGTGCTTTCATGACTTGTTTATTTACAAGATTCCTATGCATAGGAAGTGGGTTAGACTTAAATGTGTTTTGAATTTGCTTCTTGATGCTCTCTTTTACTTCAATTCATATTTCCTATGTAAGCATCTTCTCAAACTATCATGCCTAACTTAAAGGCATTAAAGAAAAGTACTTATTGGGAGGTAACCCAAAAGTTTTAGATGAGTCTTGGAAGTTATTAGTTCTGTAACAACCGCTACTTATCCTTTTTATTTGCTTTTTGTGCCAAGAGTAACCTCTAATGAGAGAGAAGTAATGATTGGGAAAGCTGTTGTCCCGAAACAGATTTCTGTGCTTCACCGTAAAAATTCGTGTAAAATCTCTGTACGTCGTTTTGATGCGTGAAGTTTTTTGCTTCTTCCCCAGGTTGTTATCTAACTTTCGTTAGCTCAACACTTTCTGATTTGAGCAATAGAAGGTCTTCGAAACAATTCGTCTTTACCTGTTGGTATGTTTTGACAGATTTCTGCCATTATTTGCATTTGCTTCTTGTTGGTTCCTTTTTTAGTTCTTTTGGGGAATTGAGATTTTTTTAGGGAAGTGCTACAGTAGCTTGTGTTTTAATGGAAGTTTTATTGGTGTTGGAACTGAACCTAAAGACTTATTATCTTGAGTACACTAATGTTGCTAATAAAGATTGTGTGAAGTTTTGTATGAAGGCAATTTCAGGTGTATGGAAAGAGTGATGTAATGAGATGAAGAATGGACTAAAGCTCAAGCTTGGGGATGCCACTTGTGTCACCCTAAGAAATATTCAAGAGGTACAAGTGTCAAAGCTTGGGGATGCCCAAGGCATCCCCTTCTTCATCAACAAAAATCCCAGGTCTTTCTAGACACTTTGTTTTTATTGTTTCATGCACTATTGTGTTGTTCTTGGAGCGTCTTCGTTTTCGTTCTTAGTTTTCGTTTGCTTGGTTTTCTTAGTTTTCTTGAATAAGTTGGTTGGATCCCAACACACTTCTTTTGAAGAGAGACACACTCTGTTTTTATTGCCTAGACACTCTAGTTTTCATTCTTATTGTCTTGTGAGTGTTCTCTTTTGCTAGCACTATGTTTGGCCTTAGTTTTCTTGTGCTTTCAGCTTAGAAATTTTTAGTTCTCGTTTATGGATTTGTGAGACAAGCTCACTGATCTTTATTTATTATTATCTTTGTGAGTTCTTTCAAATAAGTTGGTTTGGATTGGAAAATAGTAGGAATAGTTGTTTTTGACTGTGACTTAGACTTTATCATGTCATGCTTGATATTTTTTTAGCTTTATGATTAGTGATTTTTGCTGTAGCATGACATGTTATAAACAATTGAGATTGCTTAATGTGCCTTGAAAGAATCATGCGTTGTTTTAGCATATTAAAGCATAGTAGTGTGGTATTCTCCTTTGATGCTTTATTTGGGTTGACTTGGTGCATGCTCACACCATGTTATGACTATCCAAAGTCACCATAGCCTTTATGATCCTTTAGTTTTCAACTTGTAGTATCACTTTATGCTTTGATTAATGATATTTTGTCGCTCTGCATGATTATGGCCATTATTGCTCTCTTAGTTGGTCGCTCCCAGTCTTTTGCTAGCCTCCATAACCAAGTGTGAGTTCCACTCATGCATCCAAGTCCTTAAACCAAGTTATTCCAAAGAGTTCACCTTGACTACCTATTAGCATTTGCTATTCCAAGTATATTCATGTTTTCGTCTACCTTCCAAATTAAACTTGTTATATGAAAATTAGTGATTAAAGCTCTCACGAACTTGATGGCACACTTTACTTTCTTGCATTTAATAAACTTGAACCATTGGGTCCATCTTTGTTGCGTATATGCTTGCGCTTTATAAGTTGAAATTAGCAGAACCATGTATCATGGGGAACGCTTTCAACATTGCACTTGTACTGTGTACCCCGTTGATATCATGTTATTTTGCTTATGGATCCCGGCGGTGTGAAATAAAAGTGGAACTTGTAACATCATGGAGTTTGTATGTGTGTTAGAGAAACACCTAGGCCGCTAGCCTAAGTCATGCCTAATCATGGTGGAAACTTGCAGCATCACCATAATGAGCACTCTATGAAGCACCCTCAATAAAAACCTATGCAAATAGCAAATAAAACGATTGCTGAGATGCTCATTGTCTGCTTGCCTTGTCATTTTGATTATGGGATAGCTCCTGTATCATGTGCAAGGGGTACCCCGTTGGTGGTTCTTTATGATACATATGTAATTACAATGACAAGAGCTTACTCGTAACTAAAGTTGAGTAGCATGAGGTTCGGTCTTCGTAAGTAAGGGGCATGAGATTTCGGTTTATAACTTGTCAAGCATATCCTCTTGGTTGTGTCACTTTAACCTTAATCACCTAAAGATGCTTATGATAGGGGCAATGAGAGCTGAAAGCTAATAAGTACCATAATTATTGGAAGCTCTTTATGAGACTTGAATCCGTGCTTCCTTCTATGAAGGCCTTTCTTTTACTTTTATGTTGAGTCTCCACCTTCTATCTTTATGCATCTACTTTAGGAGCATAGTGGTCTTTCTTAGTTCTATGTGCATTGTCCTAAGACTTGTTGATTGATGCATAACTTGATATTGCTTGTTCTTAAACTATTTGTATCTAGTCACTCTTATGAACTTTGAAGGTGTCCTATGCATTTATGTTTGCTACTCTATGAGGAACAAGCTGAATGCCACTATGCTATGTTTTCTTTATGTGAAACAAACAAACGTCTTGCAAAGCATTGATATTCATGAATCTTTTGTTTGTGCCTTTTCATGTTGCAACATAGTTGCTATGTCTTATTGTTAGAACTTTGTCTTTCATGCTATGTTGAAGTACTATGATCCCAGCTATCAATGTTTTACAAATACTTTGATCAAGTTTATGATGGTGCATGTCACCTCAAAAATTATTCTTTCTTTTTATCACTTACCTACTCGAGGACGAGCATGAGTTAAGCTTGGGCATGTTGATATGTTGCAAACGTATCTATAATTTTTGATGTTCCATGCTTGGTTTATATCTACTTTCTTATGTTTTGTCCACACTTTGGAGTATTTTTATACACTTTCTTGGACTAACCTATTAACAAGATGCCACAGTGCCAGTTGCCTGTTTTCTGCTGTTTTTTCTTCCAGGAAAGTCAGAAAATCAATATTCTCGAAATTGGACCGGACAAAAGCCAAAGTCGTTATTTTCCTGGAAGACTCACGGAGCCAGAAAGAGATACGGAGAGGGGCCACAGGGTGGCCACACCACACCTAGGTGCGGGTCCCCCTGGCCGCACCAGGGCATGGTGTGGGCCCCCTGGCCAGCCATCGACCTTGCCTCTTCGCCTATAAGATGCCTCCCGATGCAAAAACCGTAAATCGTCCAGCCTCCGGCCACGAAAAGTTCCACAGCGCCGCCGCCACCGAAGGGGAGATTCGGGGGACAGAAAATCTCTGTTCCGGTACCCTGTCGGGACGGGGAAGTGCCCCTAGAGCCAACTCCATCGATCTCCACCGCCATCTCCATCGCCATTGCTGATTCCCATGATGATGCGGGAGTAGATCTCTCTCGAGGCTAAGGGTTCTACCGGTAGCTATGTGTTCATCTCTCTCTCTATGCATGATCATAATGTGATCATGAGCTTTGTAATCAAGTAGATCTACCTTGCTACTCAAGTGCTTTAATAGATCTCTGCTCTTCCCATGTGTGTGAAGTTGACAGTGTGCACACCATGGTGGCACTTAGGCTAGAGATTACAAATACTTGTTATGATTTATATTTGGAGTTGGATGTCTTTATGAAATTGTGGTGTTTGTTGGAACCATCTAGTGCTCAAGGTGACAGTGTGGGGTTATCTAGATGCGGAAAGCGAACTTTGAGGAGTGCTGTTATAGCTCTACCAATGATTAGAGTGTCCAACCAGAGAGTAGTTAAGAGTAGTATCATAAAGAGAAGATATTTATATGAGAGTGTTCACTAGTGAAAGTATGATCCCTAGGCCTTGTTTCTAAGCATTGATACACCGTTTGCAATTAGATATGTTACATGTTTCCTTGCTTCCATCTTTATTTCAGTTTGCCTTTAGTCTTTTTCCACGTCAACCACACGCCAGCAAGCTATTTTCTAGCACTGTTACCACTTATAATTATCCATACCACTTGTATTTTACTATCTCTTTACCGAACTAGTGCACCTATACACCTGACAAGTGTATTGGGTGTGTTGGGGACACAAAAGACTTCTTGTATCTTGATTGCAGGGTTGCTTGAGAGGGATACCTTTGACCACTTCCTCCCTGAGTTCGATAAACCTTGGGTGATCCACTTATGGGAAAACGTGATGTTGTTCTACAAACCTCTGCACTTGGAGGCCCAACAACTGTCTACAAGAATATAAGTGCGTAGACATCAGACGTATCACCATAGGAGACGGTTATTTGATCATGATTAGGCCTCATCACTGGTATGATCTCCTTGCTTCCGGTCATGTGACTTGTGCATCCACTGTCAAGCGCCCATTTTGACCCACAGAAAGCATAGCCCTACAAGAAAATTAATTCTTGGTTTTAGGAGCCCATTTTTGAATGGGTCCTCTCATGTTAGTAACAAGGGTCTTTGGAACCCAAATAGACTACTCAATATAACCATCAAAGGGACCAACATATCTAGCATAAACATCACCATAATAGTCACGAAACAACTCATAATTGGGGTTAGTAATTCCTGCAAAACCATCATGAGCAGTTTTGTTCTTTATGGTGTCATTTACTGCAGTGGTGCTTGTCTTAGCTTGAGTTGACTTAGTATTCTTCTTATTTGTCTTTGGGACATATCCAAGTCCCTCCTTCCCGTTTGATCTTTGCTTACTCAATAGGTCATCAAGCACATTCTTACCTTTGTGAAAATATGACTTGGCAAGCTCATTCTTCAATCTAGCGTTTTCCTCAAGAATTTCTGCATGATCACACAAAGAGGTAGAGGTGCTAGGAACATCATATTTAGCTAGTCATGTTTTAAACTGATCATGAGACTCATTGAGAAGTGAGTGTTCACTCTCCAAAGCCTTGTGGGCGATGTCAAGTTCCTCTAGCTTCTCAGTTAGTCTAACATGAGCAACCCCAAATTCAACCTTTTCCTTTTAAGTTTTCTTGTTTTAGCAATAGCATGATCACGTTCGTTTATTAATTTAGCCTTAATCTCATCATGTGACTCCTCAATGGACTCAGCCTCTCCTCAAGAGAAGCTCGAATCTCTTTCTCTTCCTCTAGAGCATTTTTCATAGATGTTATCTCAATTGCATCTTCTGTTTCAATTCTGCCCTTCTCTTCCAAAGAGTTCTTCCAAGTGACAAGTTTACCAATGAGGGCCTCATAATTCCTCTTGTTCTCACCTTGTAAGTTAGTTATGTAATGATCCAAAGCAATAACTTCTTCCTTTACCTTTAGACTAGTAGGATCATCCATATCAACATTCATAGTAGTCTTAGGAAAGGATGTGGTGGAAGGTGATACCTCGGAAGCCCTTGCCATAAGGCAATTGAGGTTCTTGTTGGAGAGGTTATCATTTGGCGAGTCAAAGAGTGAAGTGGTTAGTGTGTAAGTGGTGGCTATGGCTGCCACTTCTCTTGGGATTTCGTCATCTTCTTCGTCTTCGCTTGTAGATGAGTACTCCTCTTGGGCTACCAACACTATTTTTGGTTACTTCTTGTAAGGGGCATTCTTCTTGTTGAATGGATTCTTGCGAGGGGCTTTTGACTTATCCTTGAGAACCAATCTACCCCCATGGTCTTCTCTATTTTGATAGGGGCACTCGGCAACAAAATGGAAACGGTCTCCACAATTATAACAAGAGCTCAGCTTAGGACCATTTTCCTTTCTTCCACTTGACACATACTTACGTTCAAGCTTAGATTTTTCCTTGGCAGGATATTTCCAAAAGTTCTTCGCATAGAATGCCATGTACTCACCATGTGCATGCTTGACTTCCTCGGGACAACTCATGGCAGTTACGTAAATGTTCCTTTATTTCATCTTCTTCTTGCTCAACCACGTTGGCCTTCAAGGCAAGATTAACACCCTTTTGCATACCAAGGGCTCGCGCACGAGCATCTGTAGTGTTCTTGGTGACTTTGAAAGCAACCATTTCTTGCATAACTTCATTGGAAGTCATGAGGTGGTAGTTGTGTCATCCTTGTAGGCTCTTCATATCCGTGGGCTCAAATGGCATAAGAGTACTTACATATTTCCTCTTCAAGCATCATGAATGTTGGCACCATGGTTTCTAAATGTGGTGGCAATGTACTTGAGTCTTCTATGCATATCTTCATGATCCTCACCACCCATCATGTAGAAGCCTTCTGCTTGATTACTTAGAGCATCATATATATTTCTTATCATGCTCTCATTTCCGATGAATGTGGCATCCCGCTAAAATCACTACCAGAAAATCACTTGAATTGTCTACTACTTTGTGCACCATCATGACATCATCATGCATGTTTGTTCATAAAAGTACTTTGCAAAACCCTATTTTGTTTTCTAATTAGTCCTCCTTTAATTTCAAATCATAAAACTAGGTCTTCCTGGATATTTTAGTTGTCTAAAAACTATTTATAAAATATTTTAAAAGTTAAATAAAAATAAAATATTTTTAGTGGGGGAGGCAGCCACCGGTCAGGCCCAATTGGTAGCCACCTACTACCCCATATACCTAGCTCAGACCAAAACACTAACCCAGACCAAAACCCTAATTCCCCACCCCACCTACCCCTATTTTTCCCTCCATCCCGCCGCCAGCACCCAGCGGTGCAGCACACCATCGCGCGCTCCCGCCCAGCTCGCCAAACTCCCGCCCACCTGACCCTGCCGCCCGGTCCCACCCTGGCCCCATGTCCCCACGCCACACCGCAGCGGCCGAACCACCCCACCGACCAGGTCCACCCTGGCCAATCCCCAAACCCCCGCCTGATCCCCGTCTAGCCCCACGTCCCTCCCCCGCACTCTCCTTCCTCCTCCTCGCCACCTACCATCGCCGCCTGGATCCGCGACCGCGCGGCGCGCCGCACCCGGCCGCCACTCCGGAGCCCGGCCCCGCCTCTCCGCCTCGCCGCGCACGCCCGGCAGGCCCCAGAGACCCCGCGCACCGGCGTCGTCCCGAGCCCTCCTCGGCCTCGCCCTCTGCTGCGCTACTCTGGCGGCCGCAGAACCTCGCCGGAGTCCGAGCCCTTCACCGAGCCGCCGCTGGCCTTCCCCGCCGCCCTTCCTTGTTGTAGCCCCGCTTCTCCCCTTGATCTCCGCCGCCAAGCGTCGTCCTCGGTGTCGCCCCGCCTCTGCCTGCGATCCCCTCCGCCGTCGTGACCTCCCTGGCCCCCGTCCCGCGCCGCCAGGAGCCCCGCCTCCTCACTGCAAGCCGCCTCTGCACCCCTCTGTGGCTCGCGTCCCTGCCCGCTCAGCTGCTCCGGCCGTCGCCTCGCTGCAGGCCGCCTCCGCATCCTCAACCCTAGCCATCCTCGTCGCTGCATGTGCCGCGTCGGCCCCTGTCTCGAGCACCAGCCCGCGCCGCTCCGGACGCCCCGACCGTGCCAGCGACGCCTCTCTGCGTGCTCTCGTTGTCCTTCTGCCACCACCTACTTTTGAGAAGAGAAGGTTTTCCAAGTGGACAAGTACCAAAGCTCCCCGGTGACCCACCTCGACTACTTCCGCCCCGGCGATCGAAGATGTACATGGTGCCACTCCAAGGCCACTGACGCTGAACCAAGTTCTCCACGGAAACCCGAGATCTTCTTCCCGGACCTGGAGATGCCGAGACCCTGAAGACCCCGATCTTGGACCCGAAGGCCCGAGCTCTCCTTCCCGGATCCGAAGATCTAGTTCTCCCGAAGCCCGAAGACCGATCCCGGCGAGACCGGATATGAACCACATCGAACCAAGATCGCCAAACGCCAATGTGTGACCCCGATCCGAGCCCCTATTTTATAAATGCCATCTATATAAATTGTTGCATATTAAATCGTCATGCTTGCATACATATTCATGTGGGTTTGGGGGCATTATGCCGATTCACCTCATAATTAAATATGGAGACTATATGAGGGCTATTCTAGTCTTATATTGCCTCTATTTAAATTTGTGTAGCGAACCGATGCTATGTTTCACCCTGTTAATACCACATTTAAATTGCGGGGTAGTTAAATAACTTGAACCGCCTAATTAATTGTCGGGACCCCGGTTCCGCTTAATACTGCCTAATTGCACCGCATCTGCATCATATCATAATCATGCCGGATCTTCTGCCGTAGTATTAAATATTGCATCCGGTGTTTGTTCTAGTGTTTGCTTCTTCACGGATTAGGCCGATGAGTTGATGCGAGTATCAACAAGTTCTCCGGATATGAACCTTCGGCAGTGTTTCCGAGGCGAGCATTCTCCCCCTTTCTACCTATTTTGCATTTATAGTATTTATTTCCTCTTGTTGATCTATTGCTATCTATGTCGCGATGCTTTAGTTTCCGTGCACCAGTTATATCCCGTGCAGCCTCTATATTGCCATGGACACATCCTATTGCCTGTTGTTTGATAGATAGTCGGCCTGTGAGTCATAGTTGCTTGCTTCTGTGCTGCTTCGTGTCGTTGTCGTTCCATCGTTGATGGCAAGTTGGCACATGACAAATGGTGGAGATGCTTAATGGTGGAGATGACCATGACTTTAATTACAACCATTAAAATGCTAGATATAACTAATGCAGAGGCATCGGTGGGCAATAGATGTTATTTGATTCTTCCACGCCCACTTGTGTCTCGTAGGACCCCGAGTACTTGATACTTGTTCTGTGATTTTTCGCACTATCCACATCTGGGAGGCCGTGGACCCCCCTGAGCCAGAGCTTGATTCATTTCTATTTCTTGGGGCCACAAAGTAGTTTGGGGCTTTGTTACTATCCTGTACTTATGCCATGCTTTACTATTTTATTTAAGATTGTGCGAGGAGCACCTGTACTGTTTAGGATTGCGGAGTGTTTTCGCGGTATCGACAAGCCCAGTCAAACTTTCGGGTTCCCAGTCGTTTACAGCCATTGGCGCAAACCTTGGGTCCGTCTCGGAGCCGGCCAACTTCGTTGCGGGTAGCTTAATGGGGTGCCCCCCTAAAATATTTTATGAATCCTGTGATTGCTTTGTCGTGAAAGCCTCGTTGGGTTTTGAGTTGGTTTTTCCGAGGTTGATCGAGTGTGTGTTGCTATTTGTGCACCCATGCAGGGTAAAACTTTCTGAAAGCCGTGTCTGCGGTTATGGACGACTTGGAGCACAGTATCTCGATCATAGACAAGCATAACTCAAGTAGTGCTATAAATTTGACTTAATAACTAGTAATCAGATTCAACTATGACGGAATGGATGATAAAAATGCCAACAACGGGTGGATCTATGGTGATCTGTGTCATACTATACATGCCTAGTAAGTATTGCAACTCCAATGGAATGTGATAAAAGTGCCAACAACTGCTGGGTTTTGGGATTCCTCGGGACAATTATGTCTGACTAGTAAGTGTTCGAACTACAACGGAATGTTAACCAAAACTGCCCACTACTTATGCTATCAGGATGACTCATGCTATCTATATCTGATTAGTAATTGCTGCAACTATAATGGAATGAGTAAAATTGCCAACTGTGTGAGTTCCTTGGTCCGACTTCCTCGTTTGGTCTCGAGGGGGAAATGCCAGGATGGGTTTGTTTGGTGTTAGAATCAGGTGGTTCCGAATAGGTCTTTCTTACCTCTCTCTAATAGCCGACAGTTGTACCGAGTCTCTATAGGTTGTTTAGTGTTGCTGCGCTGCCGCTTCAGTCCACCATACCTATGTAGGCGAGAGCCGCTGAATTCTAGCCTCACCGTGTACTGGCCTCAGTACTAACGCTCCTCTTTTTCCTTTGGCCTTTGTCGGCACACCCTTTTATTTTAGCAGGTTTGAGATTGACGTCGTTAGCAGGGTTACCCTTCCGGCTTGGCCTGGCCAGGGTTATGGACGCCATTGGTTATTCTTCAGGGCTCTTAGCCCCATTTGCATCTTGTCCGTAGTCGGACGCTTTATCGTTTGCAAGGTGATTTGGATCTTTGTATTGTATATCTGTATTCTTGACTTGTTGAGTCGCTGTTGTATATGTATCTGTTCTATGGGTCCCATCGAGGACTGTTGTGTAATGGTATTACTTCGTTTTTTCCACCCGCACGAAAGTGCCTGGTGGGCGCCCTTGAATCGTTTCTATGCGGGTTTGGCGGGAAGCGCTAAAACTTGCATAGGGCCGATTTGAGGGTGTTACAATGAACAACTCGGTGATGGCATCCCAAGATTCCTTGGTGGTGATGAGATGTTCAATATGTGGCATGTTCCTTAGGACGCACACCTAGTTCTATCATGTGTAGGGCCGTGGCATTGAGTTGGTTGTCAACAACTTCTCTTCGAGTCATATTGGTTGGATCCGCAACATGAAGATCATCACCGAGATGAATTTTACACATGAGATTTCATCAAAAATTGCCATTGATTAAAATAAAATGCACTAAGATTGGGTGGATCACCCCTATTGTTTATAGGGATTTCCATTTTCGTACCGTCGATTCGTTAGTTGTACTCAGTTTTCCCTAGTCGCTTAGTTTTTCCTCACCTTCTCCCATCTCCTTGTACGAAACTCTCACATGGTTTGAAACTCGTTGTCCATCAGCCTTGCCATTACGTGCTGACAAGTGGGGCCGCATTCAGTCGGGTCCCGTAGTGGACCCTTGCCGTTACGTGCTGGCGAGTAGGGCCGCGTTCTGTCGGGTTCCATAGTGTACCCTTGCCATTACATGCTGACAAGTGGGGCCGCGTTCCGTAGATTCCCATAGTGGAAAGCTCTCTCAAGTTATCCAGATCAACATCGGACCCACAGCTTATCCACGTGAGCGCCGGACCCACAGCTATCCACGTGAGCGCTAGACTCACAGCTTACCCAGGTTGGTGTTGCAAGATGGACCCCGAGCCAGCCACGCGCCCGTGCCCTTTGTCTAGCTTAATTTTCATATAGTGAAATGTAATGCATATATGAAAATTATACGAAAATTATACACCTTTGAACTCTTTTAAATCGCACTTAGGACATGATAATGTTGTGCTAATAAAATCCTGGTCATTTATCATTTCTATGGAGTGAAATATAATGCATAAACTTGTGTATACGAAAATTATACACCATTGAACTCTTTGAAATCACACTTAATACGTGATAATGTCGTGCTAAGAAAATCTTGAGAGATTATCATTTTCATAGAGTGGAATGTAATGCACAAACTTGCATATGCGAAAATTATAAACCTTTGAACACTTTTAAATCGCATTTAATACGTGATAATGATGTGCTAACAAAATTTTGAGAGATTATTATTTTCTCCCCCATTTTCATAGAGTGGAATGTAATATATAAACTTGCATATACGAAGTTTATACACCTTTGAACTCTTTTAAATCGCACTTAATATGTGGTAATGTTGTGCTAAGAAAATCTTGAGAGATTATTATTTTCATAGAGTGGAATGTAATGCATAAATTTGCATATATGAAAATTATACACCTTTGAACTCTTTGAAATCACACTTAATACGTGATAATGTTGTGCTAAGAAAAAATCTTGAGAGATTATCATTTTCATATAGTGGAATGTATTCATAAACTAGCATATACTAAAATTATACACCTTTGAACTCTTTGAAATCGCACTTAATACATGATAATGTTGAGCTAAGAAAATCTTGAGACATTATCATTTTCATATAGTGGAATGTAATGCATAAACTAGCATATACAAAAATTATACACCTTTGGACTCTTTGAAATCACACTTAGGTCATGATAATGTTGTGCTAATAAAATCCTGATCATTTATCATTTTCATGGAGTGAAATATAATGCATAAACTTGCGTATACGAAAAATTTAAACCTTTGAACACTGTGAAATCAGACTTAATAACGAGATGATAATGTGCTAGCAAAATTTTGAGAGAATATCATTTTCTCCCCCCATTTTCATATAGTGGAATTTAATGCATAAACTTGCATATACGAAAATTATACACATTTGAACTCTTTAAAATCGCACTTAATATGTGATACTATTGTACTAAGAAAATCTTGAGAGATTATCATTTTCATAGAGTGGAATGTAATGCACAAGTTATACACCTTTGAACACGTTCCCTTCAAATTATATTCAAGTTCATTTGTTTATGGAGTTAAAGTACCGGTGGCAAACTCGTTATTTTGCATGGATAGAGGGGTGCCCCCCAACAGATACAGGGGTTATCCTGTGTGCTAGATCATAGAGGATCAACGGTTGGTGGGCACGATTCGCATGACAACTGTCTCAACCAATCAGAGCGTAGCAGCGAAGATGAGCACAAGTGCGAGAGATTAATACTAAGAGAGGGGAAAACTGAGTAGCACTTAACAACCAAGGGCAAAACTGAGTAGAACTTAAAAACCAAAGACACGACTGACAAAGGGATTCAAATAGAAAATATAAAAATATTTAAAAAATGGAAAATGTGTCTTTTATACAATAAAATACATCTTGTCATACATCAAACTGTTTGCAATTCAAATATATGCCAGTTTGACAATTATTGCCTCATTCAGACAAACTATGTTTTGGGGAGGGATGTTTTGGGAAGAGGCTTGAGTAGAAAGCCATGAACCTTCATAGATAGTAGGTGATTTGAGAAATGGTGATTTAGGTTAAAACTTGGTTTATATACATTTCTTATGGTGGCAGGTCACATAATAAGACTCCCTAGGTAGATGCCACTATGTTTTGCTCTTTTTGAATTTGTTGTGCATAAAATGATTAAATTAGATAGCTAAAACCTAATCGTTGACTCTCAGTTGACTAGCCACCAGAGGGTAAACGGAGCATATTGCACACAGCAATGTTAGTACAGGAGGGCAAAATTGAGTACAACCAAACTGCCAGTGTTACACTCGAGGGAAAAACTAAGCACAACTAAGTCACCAGGATTAGATAGGAGGTAAAAAACGTGACTCACGATACGTGTGTGCGGTGCACGGGGAAGTAGCGGACACGTGTGGTCGTGCACGATGCATACGCGGTTACGTGGTGCACGGTGCAGTAGCGTACGCGGTTACGCAGACACGCGTGACCTTCTCCATTAATAGAGGTCTCCTCACTCTCACTCATCACTCACTCACTCACTCACTCAACCATCTCCATTGTCCTATGACCTTCCGCAAACCCCCAAGAACACGCCGGCGATGGAGAAGAATGACGCGATGGCCATCGACTCCTCCAAGGCCGCTGGCGAGGAGGCCCCCGTCCCCGTACAGGCCCCCGTCCAGGCATCAAAGGCAGCCGTCGTCCCCATCCCCGCATCCGCCGTAGCCGCTGGCGAGAAGGCCCCCTCCCATCTCGGGCAGATCCCACTCAGCTTGGACCCCTATAAGGAGGTTAATTACATAAGGCCGGAGAACCCCTACGACACCGGCATCGCCGATCCATGGTTGGAGGTAACCAGGGTTTTCTCCCCTTCCCTTGTTCTTCCCTCGTTCCCATCATTGGATGCTAGATCGTATGTTATTAGGGCTCGGTTGTTCGTATTTTTACATTAGCTAATCCTCTTGTGTTAGATCTCGTATTTCGATGATCCCCCTGTTCGTATTTGAACCCCTTGTTCGTAGTTCCGATCGGTATTTGATTTGGTTTGAGATTTGGGGAATAATCAGGAGATCTCAATCGGTTAATTTATGCAAATAATCAATCCCGATAATCAAAGTATCTCAATCATGTCCTTATTGCACTCTATTGTTTTTTCCAACAAGAGGATAGCAACGGCGTCCGCAGCGATGACAAGTCCAAGGATACCAAGACTCCTCATGTGCTAAGGAGTTTGAAGTCCGGCCAGTACAACAAATTCTCCACCAGTGACATGTACATGTGCCCTTTCTGCCCCACCACGAGGCTCCACGCCACGTACTTCAACTCCCTCATGAAGCATGCCGAGGATGTGAGGACCAGCGGCGAGTCCGTGAACGTCAACGGCATCATAGTCAAGCACCAGGCGCTCTATCTTCACCTCCGCAACCTCTAGAAGGTGGCTATCGAGGAGGGTCGCATGCCCCCGATCAAGCCCAAGGTGCCCAAGGTCAAGGAACTGGGCACCAAGAAGTGGAGGAGGCGCCAGAGGGAGGAGGCGGAGGCCCTCCTAGCAGAGGCCATGAGGGGCCACTAATCTTGTGTTGCTGCTGATGTAAAGCAGTTTCTTTTGTTTTGTTTGTGTTGAACTTGTCCGCTGCTGCTGCTGAGTAGCCTAATTGTCGAACCTCGTTAAGTATCGTACTATATAACCTATATTAGCTGCTTTATCTATATTTGCTTTGTTTACTAAATTTATTTATGGTGCTGGTTAGATTTGCTGCTCTAGATTTGCTACCAGATTAGAGAAAAATGAGGGCCAAAAGGAGCAATGAATGAAGAGAGAAGATGCTCTAGATTCGCTACCTTTTAGCAAAAAAACACAACTGTTAGCGATAGAGAGGGGAAAAGGCGCTCTTAGAAAGGCCAATCATAAAAATAACAAAAAAGAAAACTTCCAATTTAAGCGACAGAGCGCACGTAACCACCAAACGTGTCCCACATGATCCAACACCATGTCCCCCATAATCAGCGAGAGATGGATGGCTGGTCCGCTGTGTATCCTGGCCCCACCTGTCAGCATGTAATGGTCGAGGCGACGTAACGTAACGCTCAACGCATGACCCGCCCCAATGCGATCCCACCGGTCAGCATGTAACGGTCAAACCTTTTACCTGACGGCATCCTCCCGCTCGAACGCATGTGAGGGTTTCGGAATGGAGAAAGGGCAAAAGTGAGGAAAAACTAAGTTGCTGGGGAAAACTGAGTACAACTAATGAACCGAGGGTAAAAAAATAGAAAACCCTTGTTTATATGAGGGTGATGGATTGGGGGACCAGGTGAATATAGGTGAGAGACCTCACTATAATCCTCCTTACCACTTCCCTTTTTGGAAGAGAAGCTCTTATTTTTATCTTCATCCTCCAACTCCTTTTCATTGGAGTTAGCCTTAGCTTTGTCCTTTGAAAGAGAAGTTGTGACCTCAGTGGGAGAGGGAGGTGAGTTTGTGGGTGGCAAAAGATGCGTCATCATGTCACACTTTTCTTGCAATTGGGTCTCCATGGTTTTAATCAAGTTTGTTTCCAAACTCTTGAGATCGTCCATGGTGACCTTCTCCACATCTCACTACCATCTCCACGAGTACCCCATACTCTCTTAGGCGGTAAAGCCCGAATAAAGAGACGAGGCTCTGATACCAATTGAAATGGATCGTACAGGCACCTAGAGGGGGTGAATAGGTTGTACTCCAAATTTTAATACTTTTTTAATTTTAGGCTTGACACAAAGGTAAATTATCTTGATATGCAACTACAGTGAATTTCCCTATATGTCACCCTAACTACTAAACGGTAAAGTAAGTCAGAGGAATGAGGTAAACGATAGTGGAGCACGCGGACACACTTGATTTGTTTACCGTAGTTCCTTCCTTGTTAAGGAAGTACGTCTATGTTAGAGGGGTGGACGGTATTAAGACCACCACGCCAAAATAGGCCTCACCCTGTTCTCCGATGGATCTCGCCACAATTGGCCTGATCCACCTTTCCACTATGTGGTACCCTTCGAGGCGGGAACTGGTGCCTTTACAACTGGATCAGGGCACACATCCACAACTTAATTGGAGGCTCATGTGATGACAACAAGCTGCCACAATAAAACAAGTGATCAAGTAATGAAGCCAAGATCTAGAAATTCGAATGAAACTCTAGATCAAGAGACCCCTAGATGAATGGGGGAGGAAGTGATGATACCTTTGGTGGAGATGTAGATCAAGGCCTCCTCCTTTGATTCCCCGAAGGACAAGGCCTTCGGACGGATGAAAGTGGAGATCTTGTTGCAAATTGATTTCAGTAGAGTAGAGCTTTTTCGTCAGATCCAGCAACCCCAAAATGAAGATGGGGAGGGGTATTTGTATCCCCTCCCAGAAAGGGAGCCATTGGAGTCAACTGGGACCGGATAATCTGTGTGGGGACAAAAATCTAGCCCAGACGAAATAATCCGGACCAAAACTCCGTCCCCCCTTCCAAGAGCCACGCCATTTGGTCCTTTGAGAAAATCCCTTAGGGGAATAATCCGGACCCCTGGGAGGGGCGGATTACCTGGCCAGGGCAAAAGCTCTGGCCCTGGTCAGATTATCCGGGAAATACTCCGGTCCCCATTCTGAGAGCTGCACTGCTTCGTCCTTTGAGAAAATCGCTGGGGGCGGATAATCCGGTCCCCTGGGAGGAGCGGATTATCCGGCCAGGGCAAAAGCTCTGGTCCTGGTCGGATTATCGAGAGATACTTCGCCCCCTTCTCAGAGCAACATGCCTATGGTCCTTAGTCTAATTCACCAGGGGTGGATAATCTAGCCCTAGCTAGGGGCAGATAATCTGGCCCCAGATTCTTTGAAATGCTTCATTTGACCAGAAATCCCTTTTTGGAAGTGGAATCTGCAGCACTCACAACACAATTAAATTTTCCTTGGTATTGTTATCTAACACACAAAACTCTAGGGATCATGAAATGTTCTTTCACTTATGACTTGTGTGTGTAGAATTCAAATTTTACTTAGGTCTAACCTACATTGAGAATTCATTCAAATCATTTGTATTAGCTTTTAAACTTGACTTCAATTCCTAGTGACCATTTGGTTACAAAACAACCTCACTAGAATCAAATTCAATTAGGTTTTGAAATTTTCAAACTCACCCTAAATATTCTATATGCATGCTATGCAAAACATAAAATCACATTTCTACCATTTCCTATTATATATACCCTTGGTCATTATATAAATATAGGATGAAATTTCTTATGTTTGTCAAAGATATTAATACATGTATACGGGAATTACATCCTAATATCAAGACATGCTCACAATCCATATAAGTATGCACTCCTTATACTGCATAGACGAGTGGGTTGTTTACACGCACAAATTTAAGAATAAATTAAAATATTTCATTAAGTTTCATGACATGAAGTTCAGAACAACAATACTTTCAAATGCATCACTCCTATTTATGAGCGGCAAGTAATTTGTCCTCTTATGTACCTAGTGGGGTTTCACAAGAAACTTCCCAACATGTCTTAGTGGTCTAAGAACTCTATAACTAGATAAGAACACGCGCAAGTTCCCTTCATCTAATGCACACCATTCTCTCTACTGATCAATCTACTAGGTAGCTAGGTTATCATCAAGAACGAATTATAATATGGATCCACATTATATCAAAGAGATACATGAAAAATATTGCATCTTAATAATTCATCTGATACTAAACATAATCTACCTTATAAATTACATAAAAATGTTGTAACCATGCAGGGCAGCTCATAAAGTCTAAAACATAGAGATATGGTCAAGGTAATCATAACCCCAAGTACAGGGGATAACTGTAGCACCTTTTAATGTGGAAGTATGTGTATCAAACCACACGACCAAGAAGGTAAAGCTATTTACATAAAAATGTGTGACAGTTCCAGTTGTTTATACACCAATCAGATTAAACAAAGGGAGTTGATTTAATGGAAAGAAGTAAATTGAAATAAGATAGTAAATGTAAAAGTGGCCTAGTCGAAAGAGGACAAGCCAAAACTTTTACTTTATGGAACAAGGGACCTGGTTCATTCACTAGATCTTCTCTCTCTAAAAATGGTGGTGGTCATGTTATGGATGACAAAGTACACACAATCTTCATGCTTTAATGGCTAATGATTTTATATGGGATACGTGTCGTAGAATACACAGTTATGAAAGGGAGTATCAAAAGTATGTTGTATCAAGCAGCGTGCCATTTCTGTCACTTGGCCAATTACTATTTCTCTTTTTTCCTAGATGCGCGTACACCAAAGTGAAAGGACACATATATCGTCTAGAGCGGGTGAATAGGCGATTTAAAATAATTATGATTTTGGCTGTAATAAAAGTGGAATAAAACTAGTGTTTACTTTAACAAACAAAAAACCTGAATATGCTAGGTTCAACTAAGTGCACCAACAACATATGGTAAGAAAAGAAAACAACTATGGGATAGCAAGATTCAAGCACTAAGGTTATCACCAAGTAAAGTGCATAAGTAAAGAGCTCTAGTATAGAAATAATCAAGTTATGTGTGTGTGTACGAGTCTAGAACTCGTGCACTCTAGGATGTGATGAGCTCTTCGAATGTCTCAGACCATGGGAGAGCCTCTCCCCTATGGGATTAAAGGAATTTTTTATACTATAGGCAAGGACCTGCTCCGTGGAAGTGGAGGTGGCCCTGTCACCTCCTTATTTTGGGTAGAGAGCCTTGCCCACGAAGACTCTTCTAGTATGGGGAGAAGTACACGACATGGTTTTCACTTCATTGCTGGCATCATACAACAAGGCGTAGGCACGTACCCGACCTTCTAGAATAAGACCGATGATGGAAGCAGGACTCAATTAGGCGCGGTCATCCTGACGGGCTGTCGACCTAACTTAAAAGTCATGTCCATCCCCATACCTGGTCTATAGTGGACTAGAGATGATGACGTCTGCTGAGTGTCGACCCGGACAGTAATCCGGATGCAATTGCTTCGGAGGTAAGTATGGACCACACGTTACGACTTCCCTTTGCTATGGGTACCCGGTAAGCTAGGAACCCGTCAAGGGTGGCTATAACGATGATCTTTATTTTACTCCGGAAACGTATGTTTAGGCACACGATAGTTTAAGATTGGAATTTTCTCCTACGACAATGGAGATAGCCTCTGGTCCCTCTCGGTATTACGATATCCATCACCACCTGGCCATACATAACATGATGTGATTCACGGGGATACCGGAATATGGTAACGAGAAAATAGAGAAAACTGGTAAAAAGGTTAACTTGTTATAGTGATCAAAGTGTTGCTTCACATGGATACATAATCATCTCACGTCAGGTTTGTTTTATGCCACGAAGCAAAAGGAAACATGTATATAGACAAGAGGTTCGTTCGAATCTTCCATGTGTACACGAGAGCAATATGGATGTCCAAATCCTACTATTGATTATTGATCGGAAAGGAGTTCCCATATCATATCCACATATTACCGAACCTATTGGGTCACATGCTTAATTCCCTTCAATATGTTGAGTATTTGTTGCATAGATATATGTGAGTATATTTCTGGTATGTGGTTGAGACAATCGTTCGGAATAAGTTCCGAAGACATCAAACTAGTTCAGAGTTGGTGCGGATCGATGGCGATGAGTTACACGACCTTAGGTTTGGTGCGGCTAGCATTTCCCCTTGTGGGGGCAGTGACTGCCCCAGGGAGCCCCTTCTCCAAGTCTTGTCCATCTCGGCCGCCTATATAAACCCCATGAGGGAAGCCCCATAATAAGTGTAATTCTTCTCGTGGCGCCCCCATTTGTCTCTATCTCTCTATCTCTGTTTCTCTCTCTCTCTCATACATATATGCAGTAAGGCTACAGAAACATCCAACGATCTTTCGTCCGAGACGATGAAGCTCTGCTGGATTGAGGGCGATGTGTGCGTGCATACACGTAGAGGGATCATCTCTTTAACCCTCCACATGAGAGTGTATTCTCCTCGCAGTTCGGAGGAATTATCCTAGCTACGGGGTTAGATTCTTAAGAAAGCGATGTTAGATTGGCAAGAGTAGATGTCGATAGTGACCTACTCATAAAAAAACGGCACAAGCGGATAAGCCGGACTTAGTAAAGCCAGACACAAAGAAACAACTCACACATGGGCTTTCCAGCTTAGAAAGCACCACAGTTTGCGGTAAACTTGTTCATTTGACATGACCAAAAAGAACAGCTAAATACAAGTGTTCATTACTTATTATGCCGCAGGGTGCATATGCAGAAGGTGATTTCGGGGAGGCTTCACCGCCGTGTAACTCATCGCCATCGATCCGACTCCTCGCTATCTAATTCGATCTTCCTGAGAAGATTCTTCACTCTCTCGTGTCAAGGGGATATCCCTTTCCTTGTAAAAGCTATCCAGCCCGACGGTATGGTCATGATCAGGTTTATGTCCTCTGGTCTTACACATACGCACATCATCTAAGACCGGTTCGGCAAACAGTTTGACGAGCTAAAAAACTGCACATGCTACAACTAATCGATCTTTTCAGGCCACTCTTCCGGTCCGGCAACCGTTACACGCACACTGACACACACACATATATCCACAACGCACGAGAGGCTGTATCACACGTTGTTGAGTGATGCACAGGACGCGATTGTAGCTACTCAACGGGAGAGTACATTACATTGAATGCGATCGATCTCGTCTCCAATATTAGGATTCAGCTGGATGACGCTGCACATGCATGGCGTCCACGAACGCGTACGTGGACGCGGACGACGAAACAAACGCAGGGCTTTTCGTAGAACCGTGGCCGAGAGCCACGTTTTTCCCCCTCTATGCATCACGCATCATACATGCATGAATCGACAGCTACTACTACAAGGGTAAGTTTCTGCATTGGCGCCATTGAAGCACCGGCCGGCCTGCTCTGCCACCAGGACGGATCACACATGGATGAAACCTACCCGGTAGCCGCATTGATCGATCGATCGATCGCTCGCTCCCTATGGATGACGATCGGTCAGACGACTGTGGCGTGCCGTGCCATTCCGGTGGCATGTGATGTGCCGGACGGCCGGGGTTAGGCGAGAGAGAAATCGATCCATTGCTCGATCGTGTTGCAGTTACTGCGTGTCAATGCTGCCATATATGTATGTACTTGTGTTTCTCTAAAAAGGTGACTCGCACGCTCTTATTTGCTGCCTGCCCTGCCCGTAGCGTACGTAGCTAGCTGCTCTGAAACTCCCAAGTCGTCGTCGATCGTGTCCATGCATGCTGCTGCGATTCAATGGGCAGGACACCAAAGGACGGTCGATTGAATGCCGTTTGACACAAAACGCCGGACACTACATTAGGTCTCTTCCTCTAAGCAAGATATGTACACACACTGACACTGTTGTACTACACCACGTACCACCAGTGTCTAGCTACTCCGCATTCATTTGTCCCGCGATCCAGCGTACGTGCTAACTCGTGTTAATTGCCACATGTATGCACAGTGTTATCACTTAGAGATATAGGTTCTCCCTCGCTAAGCCCCGCTTCAGGCCTCGTTTCCATCCTAACCATCATTGCTCAGCCTAGTCACGGTGGATAGTACCATCTACTACTAATATCGTGCATACTCTCTCTACTTTGTAGCAAGTGTCAGTACCATCACATCAATGTAGATATTGGCCTTGAAGAACCATAACTACGAGATTTCAAGCTTCTCATCCGGATCTCATCTTTGTAGCTGTTGTTGAGAGACAGAGTGTGTGTGTGGTCTCTGATCTTACGAGACGGAGTTGGAAAGGCACTCGTAATAACTTGATGGGCCTTTAAGTGCTTGACATTTTCGGGTTCTCGCGTGAGTTGTTTTTCGCCAAAGCTAGGCTGTGCGCAGTAAATCTTCACTGTAGCACGTGCGTGCCGTGCTTCCATGATCCATGTACAGGCTTGCCTCTTCATTTTCGTGGAGAAAAATGTTGCCAAGAATAGCTGTGCGCGGTCAGTGATTTTTTTCAGATCAGTATATACTATCAGTAGGTTCGCCGAATTAAGGACCGGACAGTGGACGTGTTGAATAGGGCGACCCATGCATAAGCCCGCTGGGCGCTGGCGCATGCACGGCTCACAGCAGGCCCATCAGTTAGCACGGAAAAAACGGGAATCATATGGAGCGACCGTTCCTCCCTCAAAAAAAAAATGTGGAGCGACCGTTCGGCCTACTAAGTCTGAAAACAAAAACAAAACGTTCCGGCGTCATCATGTAGTAGCCGTCATGAAAAACAATAACGTTTGGCATAGTGTCCCAACACGTGACACCAGCCTCCGCCGTCCGATACGGTGCCGCCGCAGCAAATATGCATGGCGTTGTGATGAGCAGTACTACTGTCTACTGGTGATGAGAACATGACTGACGTGTTCTGCTAGTAGTAGAAAAATAAACCTACGTACTATCGCCATCCCCCCCATCTTCTTATACCGAGTAAAATAAAAGGCAAAAAAATTAATATAAATACACGGCGTCACCCTCTCCGTCTCTGAAACAGAAGAATACAACGGCTCGCAGTGTATCACCCCTACCCACACACGCTCGCTCTCTCGCAATCTTACCAACCAAAGAAAATAAATAATGATAGATCCATTAGAAACAAATCCACAAGTCATCACTGGGTCGCTCCAAGGGTCCCACACTCTCATCGCCAGCTTCTTTGTTCTACTGATCTTGTCCCCGTTACGGTTTTGGCAAACATATTTCAGGTTTTGATTTGAGACGTTTTTTTTATCTTTATGATGATGATAAAGCCAGCCACTTGTTCTACGAAAGATCTAGACCATGGCCAAGTGGTGAGAGAGAGCGAGATTGCTCATTCTGGTTATTTCAAATATTTTGATTTTTTTCCTAGACAACATGTTATAGTTACCTAATAACTTTAGTAAGAAGTGAAATAATAGTTGTCTTTGTGCTTATCACTCATTACTTACCCAAGATAGTTGCGTGCACGTTAAGTCGGATCATGGCGTGTCTTGTGCGGGGTAAGAATGGCGACAATTTCGATATTTCCGTGGCGCATATAGATGGCGCGCACTTGCGGTTGTGCTTGTCATGGTGTAAGTACGGCGCGCGTGAGCGGTGGGGATTTGTACGCCCCGTCGGGAGGGGGGAGGGGGATATGTGTTTCTTGTTTTCTCGAATTCAAAGTGATTAAATAAAATAAGAGAGCCTTTTCCTGGAAATGCATTAAAAATAAGAAAGACTCTAATAAGAACTTGGAAAAATGGTGGGGAAGAAAACCAGAAAAAATCTCCAAATTTTCTCCTCCTCCTATATTAAACTCCCCAACCCCCTCCCTCCTCTTCCTCCTCCGGAACACCACAGCCAGCCTCCACTCCACACCTCGCTCGCGTCGAGCACCTCTGCCAATGTCGCCTCCCGCCCCCGCGACACGCCACGCAGCCCACCTCCTCTCCTCGTGAGATCGCCGCCCCGCTCCCCGCTACGCCCCGCGCCCCCACTTCCTCCAATCGCGAGCCCTCGCACCCGCATCTCGTCGTGCCTCCGACGTTCCTCCCGGCCCGACGCGCGGCTCTGCGTCCGCACGGAATCTGAGTGCCTCGCGCGCCCTTGGCCTGTCCGCGGGATCCGGGAAGCCGCGAGCGGGTCTCGGGTTATCACCCCAAGGGGACGGGGACAATGGCGGCAGCTGCGCCACCGCTCTGCACGTGGCTCGTCGCCGCGTGCTCGCACGCCGACTGTGGCGCGGAGGAGAACCGCGCCCACCAGCATCGTCAGACGCAGTGCCTCGACGGAGGCTCCGGCGCCATGTTCGGCCCGCGCCGCGACCGCCGCCCCATCGGGGCGCGGCGCCGCGGCTCGGCGCGCTCTGGTGAGATACTACCAAGTCATCCTAAATCCCGCATTTGTCTCTTGTTATTACTTGCTTGACCATCGCGCGACACTACGCGCGAATCCGCGTGTAATTTTCAGAGCATCGGTTGTATCGCCCGGGGTTTTTATACCCTTCTTGGCATCATATTCTGCGCTTGCACCCGTGATGCGACTATGCCAGTAGACAGGGAGGATTATTCCTGTTTTATGCCAAGGATCTTGGGTTCATGTGGGGTTTTTCGTATCGCTGTCAGGATTCACACGTTTCGGCTGAATCGGCTGCATCGACATTGTTTTTCGTTTAGCTTGGCTGCCTCTGCTTGTTTGCATTTGTTAGTAGCACAAACCGCGGGGATTTGGACTCTTGACTGGGGACTGCAGACAGAATGAGCTTGCATTACCGTAAAAAATTTAAGGTCATTGGCTGAAAGTGTGTGAAAGACTCCAAAAACCGGAAAAAAAATAGTCATACAAACATAATTTTGATTATCCACTAATCAGAAAACAAACTGTAGTCCTACAATAATTTTTTCCCTTCTGTTATGAATTTAGTTGTGTATCAGTGGTTCATGTGTGTTTTTTTGGTCTTGCTGTCAGCCTACGCGCTTAAGCCTTATGAGTGAAATTTACACAGTTTAGGTGAGTGTGCTGCATCCACATTGCTTCCTTTAGCTTGGCTGGCTCTGCTTGTTTGCATTTGTTAGTAGAACAAGTGACAAGCCACAGGATTTGGACTCCTTACTAGTGAGTGCAGACATGATGAGCCTGCATTTGTGTAAGATTTAAGGTCATTGGCTGAAAGTTTAAAAGACTCCAAAAAAACCTGAAAAATAGTCATAGAAACATATTATTGATCATCCACCAATCAGCAAACAAACAGTAGTCTTACAATATTTTCTTCTTCTGGCATGACTTAAGTTGTGTATCAGTGGTTCATGTGTGACTTTGGTCTCCCTGTAAGCTTACGTGGTTATGACTTGAGTTCACACGTTTGTGGTGAATTGGCTGCATCGACATTTTTTCGTTTAGCTTGGCTGGTTTTGCTTTTTTTGCATCTCTTATTATTAGCACAGGCCACATGTTTTGACTGCTGACCAGAGAGTGAGCTTTTGACTCTTGACCAGAGAGTAGAAAGAATGATCTTGCATGGAATGAAAATTGAGATCATTAGTCAAAAGTAAGTGCATGAAAGGCTTCAAAAACCTGAAAACTATTGTCATAAGAAACACAGTTTTGATTATCCACTAATCAGCAAACAAACTGTAGCCATACAATACTTTTCCTACAACATGAATTAAGTTGTGTGTGAGTGGGATGTGGCATGAGATGTCAAATAAGGTCGTCGAGAGAAGTGTCTGAGATGCGCGCCTATCTGTGGATAATGTTACTTGTCTACTTATGTCTGCCGGTTGTTTGTTACATGTGCTCACTCAAGCAGACTAAAGACCTTTCCCCTAAAAAAGTAGACAAGGGTCTAAATGCAATTCATTGCAATTTGCAGGAGTGGCCATGGCTGTTGCCTTGCAGCCTGAAAGGGTAATCGTCGAGAAGAAGAGACCTGATGTTAAACAAAGGAGGGTGGTCGTCACTGGCATGGGTGTAGTGACGCCACTGGGCCATGATCCTGATGAGTTTTACAACAACCTTCTGGACGGGAATAGTGGAATAAGCGAGATTGAGACGTTTGACTGCTCCATGTTCCCCACGGTAATACCCGGCTGATGGTTCATCACTGTTGTAATCAGGTTGAATATTTTCTTCCAGGATTTTGACATGTGTGTTTTTGTACAGAGAATTGCAGGAGAAATCAAATCTTTTTCTACCGAAGGTTGGGTTGTACCTAAGCTATCTAAGCGGATGGACAAGTTCATGCTGTATTTGATTACTGCTGGTAAGAAGGCATTGGAAAATGGTGGGCTTACTGCAGAAGTCAGGGATGAGTTGGATAAAACCAGATGTGGGGTTCTCATTGGCTCTGCGATGGGCGGCATGAAGGTATGGATTCCCATACTATACTAGTATAGACATATCTCTAAAGCGATGAGTATTCTTACAGATGCCTGTTTTCCATAATTTCATACAAGTGACGCTATGATATCATGCAGGTATTCAATGACGCCATTGAAGCACTGAGGGTGTCTTACAGGAAAATGAACCCGTTTTGTGTTCCCTTTGCAACTACTAATATGGGTTCTGCAATACTTGCAATGGATCTGGTAATAAACAATATCTTTTCATGCATGCTTAAAACGATATAGTTATTATTCTCAAATAAAAAAGGATATCATATGTAGTTGATGGCTCATATTTTCTGTGGTGCATAGGGATGGATGGGGCCAAATTATTCTATTTCCACTGCTTGTGCCACCAGTAACTTCTGTATCCTCAACGCAGCAAATCATATCAGAAGAGGGGAAGCTGTAAGTAACTTCTTGTTTGCAGGATCTATGAGGGAGTAGCATCTTGTCTGATTTTGTTTCTAATCTTCCAGGATGTCATGCTCTGTGGTGGTTCTGATGCGCCACTCATCCCAATCGGTATGTGATCCTGATAAAACTTAACCTCTAATTTCAACATTGTCGTTGTCTTAGCTGTTTTGAGCCTTTAAACTATTACATGCAGGATTGGGAGGTTTTGTTGCCTGCAGAGCTCTTTCACAGAGGAACAGTGACCCAACAAAAGCTTCCCGACCCTGGGATATGGTTAGTGTACTTTGCATTGCATAATCTGTTGTTCAATGTTGCTAAACAATTTGGTTCATGCACATTGGCCCGTTCTTTGTTTGAAAGATCAATTTGTGGGTGAAATGTCACTGGTTTCATACTTGTGTAACTATCACTGTTTTGCATACCCAAACACACCAGCACCTTGCTAGCTTGTGGCTTTTCTGAAAGTGAACTTAATGGCTTGGTTTTGGCATTTTGCCAAATTTTAACATTGTATCTTTTGCAGGGCCGTGATGGTTTCGTTATGGGAGAAGGGGCAGGTGTTCTAGTATTGGAAGAACTTGAGCATGCTAAGGTTCTTCATATACAGTTTCATTGACCCCTTTCATGTGGATATGTTCCTTATTTTTCTTTCAGTTGGTTTACTTGGTACTGATGTTCAACTGTTCAATACTTTCTGCTATGGGTGAATGTTCTGCAGCAAAGAGGTGCAACCATATATGCTGAATTTCTTGGTGGAAGCTTCACATGCGATGCATATCACATGACTGAGCCACACCCTGAAGGTGAAATGCACATTCTAACTTTCTCGTGCTCATCTGTTTTCTTACCTAAATATGACCTTTGACAACATCTCCATTTACTCCATATCAGGAACGGGGATCACTCTCTGCATTGAGAAGGCACTGGCTGATTCAGGGGTAACAAGGGAAGAAATCAACTATGTGAATGCCCATGCAACATCTACACAATCAGGTGATTTGAAGGAGTATGAAGCCATCGTTCGTTGCTTTGGCCAGAACCCTGAGGTATATATTGACCTGATGCCAGAATGTTGAGCAATTTTATGAATCAAATCAAATAACTTATATATATTATCTTGATGCAGCTAAGGGTGAACTCAACAAAATCAATGACTGGGCATCTTATAGGAGCAGCTGGTGGAATAGAAGCTGTTGCTTCTATACAGGTAAGGAAGTCTTATTTCTGGACTATGGATTATTTCCATTATGGATTTTTTTAATGATTTCCCCACATTAATTATACTTTTCCAAGTATTGATCCATATATGGTGATATCTTGTTCAGTTGTTAGCAGTTGTAGAAAAAGTAATGCTTCGTACTTGACTTCTTGGTATACATCTGTTATAGTTTGTGAAATGGGACACATATAATTAGTGTATTTAGCAATACTAGCCAATCTACTGCACGTCTGCATAGCCATTTTTTATATCATTGATCACTAACATAGGACATTTGAACTGGATCTGTATGAGAACAAAGGTTATCAAGTGTCGAGAAACAGCTTCTATTCCACATGATACTGCTATATTTCTCCCAACGTTTTTTTTCGATAAGATTTATAGGCATCATTAATTTTCATGGTACTCCAATTGTTGTGCATGTAGAACCAATATAAACTCGCAGACATCCATCATTTTTGTAATGTGAACGTTTCCACTTGCATTTCACTTCCATATAGTCAAATCACCTGCTTATTCTTACTTGTTGCAATAACTTTCTGCTAGTGAAAATGACATGCCAGAGCAATGCATTAGTGTGAATGCTTTCAGATCATCATGGCTATGTTACTCATTACTATTTGCTGTGTTCGTTGCAGGCTATAAGAACTGGTTGGGTCCATCCAAATCTGAACTTGGAGAACCCAGAAAAAATAGTGGTAAGCTTGTTGGAAAGTATACTTTTCCACTGTAGACCTGCCATTTGGATGTTATTTATTGTTATCTGGTTGGTAAATATCTAGATTAGGCCTACCCTGTTAAGTATATTGGTGTGAGAATCAATGGGATTCCCATCAAATTTGCTTCCACTAAATAAGCTAGATATGAAAGGACAAGTTTTACAACAATATTTAGACTTCATTTCGTCCACTGAGTATTCCGATCTCTATCTTGACCACAGGACGTGGGCATGCTGGTGGGATCAAAGAAGGAGAGGTGCGAAGTAAAGGTCGCGCTGTCAAACTCATTTGGATTTGGCGGGCATAACTCATCAATTCTGTTTGCCCCCTTGAAGTAAACTCGGCACAGTGATCTGTTTGCTTCCTTCTTGTCCAATTTTACACCGTGGAACTGGAACTGAATATACAAGACTTGTGGACTAGCTAGGCGGCTTCTCCATGCCGCGGATATTACATGGAGGTCCGAGCTGAGAAGAACATCCTACTACTTACAGTCGAGCGAAGTACTACTTACAGTTCATCGAAGAAAGTGTCTGAGGGCTCACAAGCCCAGCTATGTTCATATGTGTCGCCATCACAGGCACATCCCTATCAAGCCAAGAATTGCGTGGTGTGTAGCCTATGGCCTATATTTATTGTTTGTTGTTCGGTACAGTATTGCTGGATAATCCACCTTCTCCAGACTTGCCCTTCCCGGCTGTTATTTTTTCGCCTCACCGTCTGCTAGCCCCTCATGGGTGCTCTTTCCTAGATTTTGTGATGAGAGACCCTTGCAGAGGTGCTGCTGGGTTTTGCTGTTGTAATGATGTTGCGCTTCATTGCAAGCATGTCTGAACTTGTCAGCTCCACTCTTCTCCTTGTTGCTCTACAACCAGGTTATAAGATTGGTGAGTGGAATGCTCAATTTATCATCCAAACTTAAAAGGCCGTGTATTTCAATGCCTCGTTTTTCCCTGATTTATGCAGAAATTGAATGTTTCTCGTGAATTCCTTGCCGAAACTGTCAGACAATATTCAGATTTCAGAGAGCACATTAGCGGAGGCTGCAGAGAATTTGGTTATCTGCCTGTAAGAATCCTCGGATATAACAAAGCTTTTGCCAGTTGCACAAGAAATTTGTTCGTCATCATAACCACTCTCCGTGCCATCTTTCCGTCGCCATGCAAAACACCAAACTGTAAGAGCATCTCCACTGTCCCCCCCCCCCCCCCCCCCCCCCCCCCCACCCAATCCATCTTTCCGTCGCCATGCAAAACACCAAACTGTAAGAGCATCTCCACTGTCCCCCCCCCCACCCAATTACGGCGTCTAGCGTGGACGTTTTTTGGTCCGTCTAGGAGTGCTGGTGCGGTTTTTATTACGGGGAGACGTAGGCGCCCAGTCGTTCACCTTATAGGCATACCTCATACTTAATTTCAATTAAAAGTTTACATAAAATAAGCTAAAAAACAACTGCCAGCGGGAGGTGCTGCTCTCGCCAGGAGGGCCCGGCGGCGACGATCCTTTGGCGACACCTCACAACTCGAATAGGGAGTTGTAGATCGCTAGATGTGTGTCAAACTCCTTAGCTCGGGCTCGTTGCAAGGACGCGACATCCGTAGACGTCGCTGAGTTCTTGTAGCCGGATGTACTCCGGCGGGAAAACATGGGCAAAGACATCCCACCCGTAAGGCTCGCCGTTGGTTCGATAAGCTGGCCCTCACGGTACTGGCGGCCGCGGCTCCAATGACTCCTCGGAGCCGAAGGAGGTCATCTTGGCCAACTCCTCGATGTTGGTGTTGGCGGAATCGTCGGAGGTGATCTAGTCCTCATCTTTGGAGTCGGTGTGGTTGGGGACCATTTGGGTTAGGTGGTGAGTTGGTGGAAGACGGCGACCAAGCATGGCGGCAGCTACATGTGGGCATGCGACACTCCTCCTGGTGAAAACAGCACCTTCGGCCGCCATAGATATAGCTGGAAACGGCGTGGAAGGGAGTTGCGGCAAAAAAGCACCTCCAGCCGCCGTAGATATAGCTGGAAAGGGCGTGGAAGGGAGCTGCGATGAGAGCGATGTGGATCTGTGAATGGCAATGGCGTCCGTCCTAGATATAGCGGGAAAGCTGAGCGGGAAGCGTTGAAAAGGGCGGGAAGAAAGGGTCGCCGCCACGTGGCCGGTCGACAAGGCACGTCAACTCTAAAAACGAAGCACCTCTCCCACTGCTAGGACTGGCCCGCAGCGTTTTCAGCTCCATTCAACGCCCCCACTTGCCCCACTGTGGGTAGAGTTCGGTCTGGGAGCGCTGGATGACTAAATGGGCTGCGCCGGCGTGAAAAAGATTTGGGGGACATACTGAGCGCGATTTTGAGTACCGGCATCCCTGATAGCCTTTAGGGGGCTTTAGCGCCCTGAGCAGAGATGCTCTAACCATGCCATTCGCTGGTCATGGTGGCGACGGCAGCCGTGAGAGCCTCCTCCTGTCTATCCTCTGACATGTCGACCAGCCTCTCGTGGAACGACCTACTTGTCAACGGGGGGTACACTACAACTTAAACACATGGCACATCTCTCGCTCATTCATTATCTCTTGGCTACTGGCTCTCTATTTCCAATCTGTTTAAATGCAAGAGTCAAATGTGGGGCTGAGTACAGTTAGGGAGGAAGATAGAGTAACGCGTGAACAGTGCCATAATGCAGCACGATGCCTCCTAGACATGATCGATCTACAAATAAAAAGTCTATGATCTAGGTTGGGGCTTACACTAGGTAGGTGCTGCCTGCAAGGAACATGGGGGTGGGGGAAGGGTCTATGGACAGTAGTGTGGTCTGCCCTGGTAGAATGCTTGTCAATGAAAACACCAAAATTACAAGATTCAGTTAAGATGTGAACATCTGGAAGAGGAGGGAACTGGACATAAAGAGTTCGCGTATGCCACTCCTTGTTTACACGTTCTTAACAGAAAACCATGGAAAAACGGAACAAATCACCTAAAAATGTTGGGATCCTCTCTGAATCAGCAGCCTGTTTATCATTCCGGAATTCATGGGAGTTTGCATGTTTGGCAGAGAATGGACTCATTTACATGTATCAAATCCAAGAATTTCAGCATGAGTTCATCCCCCAATCATTTCAAGTCAACTAATACACAAGATATGGTCCAGAAAAAAAAAAGCATAGGCGGGAAAAGTGTTCATGTGAGGGGCAGAAAGGAATTAAACCCCTACCACCTATAAAAAAATGCTCCAGAAATCTGTAATAGCATATGTTAAATAGAAGAGAATGGTATGCTCTACTGAACAATACACAGCTTGGAAGTGGAATTGCGATATATATGTGTGAACGACTAAACAAATGGAATGGGAGATACAAGCATATCACAAAAACAATAAAAAATACAGTGTCTCTGGGCCAACTGAAAAAATGCAAAAAAAAAAATCTAGAAGTCTGACTCTACACAAGTGGTAAAAAAATGAAAATAACTATCAAACAACTACAATGGAAACGCTCAACTGGCAGCTTATAGGAATTACCATAGATACAAGATATGTATTTATATATGACAAGCTAGCACTGTCCGCGTACCATCCATGAAAATTTGATACCTTTACCTAGTTTGGGAAGATATTTTATACAATCCGTCTCTGGTGCTTGAGGGTCACCTTAGCCTAGCGTCGCCTCCTTTGCTTCGGAATGTTGGGAGGGAGAAGAATGAACGTGGGGCTGCAATTTTGTGGTGAAGATAGTTTTAGTAAAGCTGAACAAGTAACACTAATTTGTGATACAGATGACGATAGTAAGAAAGCAGACACCAGGGAATCCACTTTGGCACATAAGTGTAGATGCACACATTGTCCAAATACACATTTTCAAAATGTCAAAAAATTCCGAAAAAAATCCCCATGTATGTCCGGACATTTTCATATTCGCACACAAAGTTGCAAAAGAACATTTTTTTGTGGTTTATGTAAAAATGACAGTTTTCGATGCTCCAACATAACTATTCACAAGACGTTTTTTTGTCTTTTTTACGCAAGCCACAATAAATGTTCTATTCTTTTGAAATGTGTTTTTATGCACTTTTCAAAATAGGTGCATCTACAGCTACGAGCCAAAACACCACCTCCACACCAGACACCTTCATGTGTTACGTACTAATGGAGCAACTTAAAGTAAGAATATACATGTCCTAAAAATCTGTATACCTTTAATTGAGCTACTACCAGTTAGTAGATCCTCTCTCAGTCTGAAATTTGCAGGAGGGTTTGGAATGGAGCTGCGTAACGATGGTTCTGCAAATTAAGATGTTACGTAAAGCTGTGTACTTATAATTATGCAGGCAAAGAAATGAAGAGCAAAATGAGTCAGTAGCCAAAGTCTGAAAGACATAACGTATCATTCCCATCAGCAAAACGTTTTCAATACTGCATGCACATAATGATCTAGCTAGGGGAGCCCTGTTTTTGGATCACAGTTTTCCGTTCTGGTCCCTTTAAGGGGACCCACCTTGCAAAGGGATGACTTCGTCCCATATGGCGGTGTCATAAAAAGTAGGAAGCTGGAACCAGGTGGAACTGGGGAGAACATGTAAGTTCATAACGGGATTTACTATTTCCTATCCAAAAACCTGCGGCAAACGGTATGCTCATGTCCAGAGATATGAACAATTTTCCATGGTAGTTAGACTGACAGCAAGGATAGAGTAACTCGTTCACCCTGAGCTTTGTCAGGTTAAAATATTGAGTCAAACTTCTGAAGTTATTAAAGAAGCTGAAGATAGTGTGAATCGACTTTCACACATATAGTTAAACTTTGCAGGTATATCACTTTCTCTTATCCCAAAAATTAAGGACCCTGAAAGACACTTTTATTAAAACAAAGACTTGGTACTCTGTTGTAAGTGTGGAAGAGTTGGAAAGTGGACAGACGGTGAAAGGTCTAAATGGGTTAAGCATAACACCTAATCAACACTCAAGTGAAAGATAATGGAAATAGCACGTGTAGAGGATTATGCTACCTTGTTCAGTGAAAACCTCGTTCTCGACAAAACCATCATATGAAGAAGGATAGCCCATTCTTGACTTCCTGAAATCATCAGAAGATCCTATGGCCAGATCCCGGCCATCTTCCAAATCATCATCACATTCCGAGGCAGTTGAAGCAGAAACCCAGTCGTTTACTAAACCATCAGCACCTCTATTCTTCCTCCCAAATTTCAGCAGTTTCTTAAACCCTTTTGTAACATCTTTGCGTGGCTGTTGAGATGCATTGGCGCCACTAAAAGGCATCTGAGCGCTGCCCCACTTTTTCCTCATACGTGAAACATCAGCATCTGTTATTTGATCTAGCGAATGAGAATTCCATGGTGATGGACTTCCAGTTGGTGAATCGACAAAAGCATCGCCATCTGAGGTATCATTTGTGTAAGGCAATAGGTGTGGAAGGCGCGAACTCCAGGGAGCTGGTAATTCGCCAGGTAAGTCATGCATGTTTCCTGCAAAAGAATTGAACTTGGTACTGGCTGCTTCCCCGGGAAAAGAAACATCACCATTTTCTGATCCTGGGTCATCTGAATTTCCAAAATCATGGCTTAGTTTTGGGGTCTCACTCTCTGAATCAGCAGGAAAATCACTTTCCCTAAGATTCTCTTCAATGCTTTCGTATCCTTCATTTTTGGCATCATCTGGGGAATCATCTTGCTGATCTGGAAAATCGTCGTCATCGTCATTGACATTTGCAAACATCGGTGCACGAAATCCGGTTATACCAACAATAGGATGGGCCCCATTTGCTTTCTTAAGAAAAGACTTTGGTGCGCCAGATTTATGGGTGCTACTACTAGTTCTCGAGGGAGCCCAATTGTAAATGTCCTTGTTCACTGATGAAGTGTCCCTTAATTCACTAGCATTCAAGTTTTTCCTCATAGACTGTGACCCCCTAGATTGATCTTCATTCATAATACTCTTTGACTCTTCAATTATGCTCTTACTACGGGAAAAGCTTTTGGCTGAGCCCTTCCAGTAACTCTGCTATGACCAGGCTTTGTATTTTCCTTTCTGAGGTCAGACAAATTAGGAACTGATTGTGCAAGAGAATTTTCTAGTGGGTTCCTGCGATTTGGATAACTCGGCCTTACAGTCCTTGACGGATGCTTATGGTTATGGACAGGAGCAATGGATATCTTCGGTGTGTAAGCAACTCTGTTTGAAAAATGCTTCCTGGAATCAGCACTCCTGGAAGAACCATCGCCAGATAGGTAGTCACTATTCATTTCATCTTCTACCAAGAAAGAATCTACCCCCTGGAAAGACAAAGATGACAAACTATCAGCAAGCAAAATCTACAACTATGCATTACTGCAAGTTACATCATGTCACATGGTTATTCTTTTTACACCTGTACTTACTGAAAAGCACATTTTCAGTACTTCACATAAAAATCAACAAACATTTTATGTTTAGTGGGGAAACCAGAGTACAGCACTTGGTGTATATGTTAACATTACGAAATATCAAAGATTTCTGTATTACTATTTTCTGTTGAAAAAGGTAAGAATCTACTGCATGTTGAATCTAATACCTGATCCTTATTTCGAGTAACTGATTGCAAAGGAGGAATCTTCTGAGCAGAACGAGAAACATATGTTGAATCGAGGAGATCTACAGACTGGGAGAATTTGGCCCGCATCTCTGCCTTGCTCCGTTCCAGGCTTTCATGCATTGCCTTTAACATTGCTTCCTTCTCTTCTTTCTGTAACTTCCAATCCTCCTTTAGTTTTGCATCTCTCTTCTGTGAATATTGATCATAAAACTTCCCTCTTGACTCTTCTAAGCTAAGCATGTCATGTTTATCTGGTGTGCTATTGTTGTTATACCCTTCGTTGTCCACCATCTTCAGAAGCTCAGTGGCATCGAAGTTGTTAGTCATACTATCCATCACAGTTTGTTTCACATATGTCTTCTCTGGAAGAACCTTTGTAGGCCTTGGCTCACTTACCCTAGGTGTGTCATCAACCTGTGCATCTGTGGACTTTCCTCTCCTAGTGGTAGTTAGCTTGTGTGCAGCAAATAGTTTCTCCAACTCATTGGCCTTCATTTGCAGTTCATCATGCCGATCTTGATTCCCCTTCGCCGGTCTCGTCACCCTGGTCTGCTCCAAGGGAACAGCATTTCCATCATTTACTGATTTAACTTTACCTCCCAGCAAATTCAATTCCTGCTCAGCATTAGATGATTGTCTGCTCAAATTTGTTCCCTGGCGACCAGAATAATCTGGTGGAGGCAGTATTTCAGAACCAACTGCAACCTTTCTCCGTGCATCCTCTACCTTCCGTGGTAGACTTTTCCGCCGTAAGCTAGAATCATGTCCATCAGTTTCTGCAGAGGGAGCTCCATCCCTGCCAGATGAACCCCTAAAATTAGTACGGGCATTGGATGTGGCTTTTGATTTGGGATCGACGCCACTTGACACCTTCCCAACTGTTCGGGAGGATCGATCATTCCTTCCGGGCACAACTGCTTCAGCGTGCATCTCCTTTGAACGGAGGCGAGAACCTCTATTGCCTTTCTGTCCAACCTGTTCACTTGTAACTGGTACCTCATGAGCAATAGAAGTGATTTCCTTATCTGTCATCTGGGCATGCTCCTCCGACGATGGGGTAGTTAAAGCATCATAATGTTTTGGCAAAGCTTCCTCAGCTGTCCTCAGAGATGTTTCTAGTTGGGTTCGAGTAGAAACATTTGAAGCAACATGCTCTGATATCCTTGCATTGCCTTGCCTTTTATTAACTCCCAGCTCCTTGTCAAAGGATGCCTCACTCTCAGTGCTGGATGTTATAGCCATGTCATCTGCCGAACAAGATTTAGTCTGTTTTTTAGGAGACTCGGTAACAACGGCTGATAAGGGGAATGGAGATGCAGTATTAAAAGTTGATGAACAAGAATTTGTAGTGATAGGATCCTTAGGTGTGTCACCATCCTTTTGAGATGACCAAGACTGAGATGTTACTGGATGCTTAGCCCCGCTAGCATCCTTATCAGCTCTTACTTTTGATGAATTGGCCTCCTGATTGGCAGATGTTGGGGTCCCGGCAGGAGTTCCATTTTCACTTTTGTCATTAAAGCCGCCGTTATCATTTTGACTTAGATCAATGCTCATGTCACTGACACTGCTCCACCTCCGTACTAACTTGTCCATGGACGCAACAGAAGGCACCCTGCGGTGCTCACCTTTCACCGGAACCACCTTCGCAGTACCTGCAGAGTTGCTGTTACCAGAGGTTGAAGTTTGCTCCTTTTGCTTGTTCTCAAACATGCTTATCCTGTCTTGGACACTCAAGCGCCTTGAAAGCTCTTTAGAAGGAGCAGGAGGGGCATCTGTTTCCTTTTCTTGTTTATCTACTGCCTGCTGGATGGTTGACTTTGAGTTATGTTCAGTGCTGGATCCTGGTGGAACATCTACTGACTGTTGGCTGTTGCTTAATCTGTCGGTATGCAGGACACTAGCACCGCTTATAGATTTATTACTGGATCCGCCATGATCAGCCTGTGGTTCATCTATAGACATGTCTGAACTGCAGGAGTCACGAAGATTCCCATCTTCAAAGCTCTTCCAGTGTGACGAAGCTGCTTGCGATGCATGCTGAGGATTGATGTCTGGACGGCGCTGGCAAAGTGACATGTACTTATTGCATGCTTCGCTGGATAAAACAAGTTCATGTTGTCATATGCATATAAACATCATTCATCAAGAAAGGCAACAAAAAGACTGATAAAGAAGCAACGGGTGGGACAGAAGATATCACAATGCACAATACTTTTAGTTTTAGTTTTGTGAACGCAGAACCGTGGTTTCTATCCACTAGCTCTTAAAAAAACCCAGTGCTCTCATGGTAACCACATATCATAATCATGTAGAAATCTGAACACTGTGAAGCTGAATTTTTCAACACATTCCACTTCAACATGACCCTCCCTCCTAATTCCTAAGAGAACCTTCTTATACAAACTTTTCCACTTTCCAGAATACTTCAGGGGGTTTGAATTATTTCCAAGACTTAAGTTACAAAGTTTCTAAGTCAGCTTCCAAAATCTCATCTTAATTTCTCAATTATATCATACAGGTTCAAATGGAACTAAGTAAAATCTGGTGTGCAATATAATGGCATTTGATAAAAACAGTGATTAACTTTTTTTTACAGGTGCCTGTTGTTACATACTAGCATAAACGAGACCTGCGTGTTTACATCACAAAGTTTAACTTGAGTACATTAGTCTACTGCTGATGGGGAGTCACATTTGCTAAATCTGTGCATCGACTTTAGGAGATACCACGGTGACAGATGGTGGGACATGCTTAACTGAAAACTGTTAACTGTAATCGCATCAAAATACATAAAATCGACCAGAGAAACTTCCAAATAATATCATATAGCTATAACCGAGTGATGGGCTTGGCATGTTTCAAGCATACCTCAGCCGGTCGGCACCAAAGTGGTCTGCAAACAGGAGTAGCTCAGAAACACTGGCATGGTTAAACCCTGCGGATGATGCCCTGGCACAAGACGTGACAAGGTCTTGTTTAAGTGCACTCAGGCGGACATCAATTGCCCTAAGAAGCTCCTTCCTGCACAAAAATAGCCAAGGCATAATAATGGATTGTTAAGATATGCAGATTGCATCAAAAGAGTTGAAAGATATCACAGCACAGCCTACAGAGAAACATTATGCATTCAAATGATATGTCTTATCGATCAAAACTTACAGCACATTACATTGCCGCATCACTGCACATCAACTATACTAATACAATAAGAACATTAGTTTGTATGTACATAAACAGAGGTGTGGATGTCCAGGGTCTTCCAGTCAATAACATTCCATCAAACTAGTAACAATTAATTCTTGTTTAAGTAACATAGCCAATTAAAGGGTGGACAGTTTGCTTCACTTGAAGCTCCCAAATATGAAAGACATAAATATGTCCATGGAAGGTACATGAGAAAGTAATTATATAAAAAATATCCAACTGATCATCCAGGATAAAGAAAATAATTCCATACGGCTCGACAGTATGTATATGGAGTATGAACCATAATGTGGGCAAGATTTAGCAGGAACTACAGTTGATTTGTTTCATCTCTCAATCAATCTATTAAACAAAATACATACTAATCATGGATCATGTTATAGTCACTTAAATAAATTTTATTTGGCAAACGAGAGGTAATTGAGCTGCAATTGAAATGAGAGATTGACTTACTTTGTAATGTCTGCTGCTGCTGAGGCTTCAGCTGACAATTAGCACAACAAGAGAAAGAGATTACGTAAGTTATGTTCAGAAGCCTCACATACTGCCATACATGACTGTAATTATGTCACATTAAAACAATTCTCGGGATGAAGGTTGCTCTTCAAAGCATGCACCAATGAACTGTGTTATCCGTTCCTTTCCTAAACTAAGAACTGGTTATTGAATATATTACCTAATTAGCCAAGGTTCATGGTAACATGTGATGAATAATATAGATATGTTGGCATCAATGTATTAGCATTAAACAAGAGCCTTTGTGTTGTTCATGCACGTCAATTATCAGTTGTCCATTAATTAAGTAAGAGAATAATCAAATAACTTTCCCTTCCTTGCCCCGGGATAATATCACCAGTAGCACATTGATTAACTCCAGTAAGATGGGACTAGACTCCAATGATGAAAGAGTGCGAACAGCATAAAAAAAAATATCACTGACATACCATCTCCACTTGAGGAAGCACCCTGCATAAAGTATCACCAATTTTAGACAAATGGTACTAGACCGTAGAAAGCATGCTGAAAGAGGTGGTTGATACTTACTCCTTGTGCCGCGTAAATCTTTCTAGCCCCTTCCAGCTGCGACATTTCCGCCTCGAATCCATTAGCCATCTCCAGCACCTCCGGCGTGCTGACGAAGCGCACGAACCTTCAAGCACAAGCGAATCGAGCACCCGTCAGCATACAATCTCTTGGGTAGGACACCACCAGGGGGAAGCTGTCATCATCATTCATAGGCCATGTGAAGAGAACCTCTCGAGGGTGTCCTTGCTGAACCACGCGGCGCGGCGCTCCAGCTGCAGGCGGATGGCGGGCTGCGGCGGCTGGGCGGCCGCCTGCTCCTCCGCCGCGCGCAGGTGCGTGACGAACGGCTTCACCGACCCCGACGCGATCTTCTCCGTGCGACCACTGCCGGACACCACCAGCTCGCACCTGCGCAGGTAGACACCAGCAGCCAGCTAGCTTTAGCCCCCCCCACAGGAACCGCGGTAGAATGCGAGATTTCGCCCCCGGTTTCCTCACCTGGAGCGGCGGGGGGAGAGCTGGAAGAGCGCGTAGTCGAGCGGCGCGCTGGGCTCCATGGCGACGCTGCCAGTGCCGCCGCCGCCGGCGAGGTTGGATCTGATGGATCGCGTGCGAGACCCCGCTCCTCTTGCCTCCGCCGGAACCGTCCGCCCGCCCGCCCGCAGGAAACGCCGGAAAGGCGGGGGGCGAGGCGCGCAATGCAGCAGCAGCCGCGGCGACGGGATCGCGCGGCGGCGGCGGCGGCGACCGGAGGGTGGCCCGGATCTCGCCCCCACGCGCGCCCGAATCCGATAACGTGTGCGCCTGCTGCGCTGTGCTGTGGGGAGAGAGAGAGAGAGCGGAGTCGAAGAAGAGAGGACTAGAGAGAGAGAGACAGAGAGAGCAGTCTGCCTGTTTGGTGGAGCTGGAGACTGGTGTGCTAGTGCTAGTGCTACCCTCTTTCTCTCTCCTCCGTGGGAAATGGGACGAAAACCAGAAGAAGGGTAAAACCAGAAAAGGTTGGGGGTGTTTGGGAGAAAATTAGCGGCTTTAATCTGGAGTTTCGGTGAAGCTTTAGGTGCTGATTAAGAGAGATTGTTCTTTTCTGGGAGTGTAATTGTGGCAAAAAGGTTTGTTCTCATTTCATTTCCTTTTAAATTCCGTTTATTTTTTCTACTTTGATTTTATGTGTCCTTGGCTTTTCAGGATAACAACAACGGCTTTTGAGTGGACAGTTGGCACGAATCTGACCATTCTGTCCCTCAGCAGAAAACAAAACTCCTACTAGGAGGGATCGGTTTTGAATCCTGGAGGAGGGATTTCTTGAAAATCATTATCATTATTACAGACATGAGGATAGTGGACGACGCGTCACTCCTGTTTAACTAATTACTCCAAGTGTGTAAGTGAGTAAGTCCGGTCACCAATCTTCACGAGACAAATGGAAAACGTCTGTTGTTAACAGATCTTTCAATCCTTCAGCATCACCAAATGAATACGATGTGGCCATGATGGAAGTGTCTGGTGGTGGTGTTTGAATTGATGGATTTGCTGTAGATATAACCTTGATAATAAATATTTAGAAAAAAGTTGTTGCTTCATAAAGCATTGCGTGCTGATGTGCCAGTTTGAGTTCCCTTTTTATGTGTAGCTATGCATAGGGCCTGGCTCACTATGGATAGTGGACTAGTGGTGTGCCGTCGCCTGCATATTTGGAAGGAATTTTGCCAGTTTATTATTAATTGGACACTCGGATGACCTCTGTTTAATTACTGCGTCCATTAATACATAGTCATGCGTAACTGGTCCAAATAAATGAGAGTACTACTCACTTTTACTACTTTATTGTTATAGTTTACTCTACTACCTAGATTGGGTTTTTCAAAAAAAAAATTGCATAGACTATACTTCCCAAGAATCAAGGTCTCCTAACTGTGGACCGACATGTTTTGGTTCCTTGCTGCTGAAAAAACGAGTAGACCAAGAAGAAGAGAGAATCCCATGCGCAACTTCTACGGAGGGCATTAAAAAATATGAGGAGATCCAAGAGTAACTCTCAAATCATGAGGCAACGTGGATGCTAATTCTCCAACTCTTGTCGGTGAAAACAACTCAAGAATCGAGAATTTGCCAGCACTGCCTGGCTTGTCTATGACGACTACCGTCCGCCTACTTTATGTACTAACAAGATCACGGTGGTATCATAAAGTGTAATACCAACTCTTTTGTGCGACAGCTTTTTGCAAACATTTTTAAAAGATATTCTCCGCATGAAAGAGGTCATTTTAGCTCCTTGTGCCTGGTATCCTGCAATTTTAAAATAAACAAAATAATCGTATTTTAAAGGGAAAATCCGTCGCTTCTTCCGGAGGCTCGCTTCCACCGGGTCATGCTGACGTGCGCCCACCGCGTGGCTTAGAGCTAGACAGGAATCGACGCGGTCTTCTCGACCTCTCCCCATCCACATCTTCTCAACAAGTGTTCTCTCCGGCTCTCCCTCCACCGCTCTTCCATACCGCCTGCCATGCCCGACAAACCACGCCGTGCTGCTCTGCCCGACAAACCACGCCGGCGCGACCCTTCCTGACCACCACGCTGGCGCGGCCAACCATCTTCATTCCTATTCCCGTCGACAATGCCTCCGCATCTTCCTAGATTTCTCACGCCTCCCGCTGCTCCCAATCTTCTCACACCCCATGGACGACGGTCGTGAAGATGCAGAGGGGTTTGGCGCCTTCGTGTTCCTGCTAGGATAGGGGGCAGCTGCTGCTAGGGAGCGATGGCGTTACTCTCTGGGGCGTCCGTAGATGCTCCCTCCGGTAGTCGGGTTGCTACAAGGAGTGTCCAGAGTTGCTCCCTCTAGCGGTCGAGTTGCTACAAGGAGCGGCCAACGCTACTTCCTGCGCCGGCCAGCATTGCTACAAGCGGCGTTAGCAACTGCTACGAAGGAACATCGGATGTGCAGCGGCACCGATACAAGCGGGTTGTGCGCGATGCTACAAGTTGTGACCGGAGTTGCTACCAGCGGCCGGGAGAGGTGCTACAAGCAGCCACCATCAATGGTGTGATCGGTCGGTAGTGGTGCTACAAGCCGTGACCAGAGTTGCTATCAGTAGCCGGCGGGGTTGCTACGAGTGGCCGCATGTGGTGCTAAGAATCGTTGTCGGAGTTGCTACTAGCAACCGGTGGGGTTGCTACAAGCAGCCATCGTTGATGTTACAAGCAGCCACCGGCGGCGCTACGAGTGCGGCCCACGGGGGTGCTACGAGTGCGGCCGGGGTTGCTACCAGCGGCCGGTGGGGGTGCTACGAGCAACCTCCGTTGATACTAGGATTGGATGTCGTCGATGCTATGACTGGCTGCCAGTGGTGCTACAAGTGGTGGGTGGTGATGCTACAACGGGCTGGCGATGATTCTACGACCGGCTGGTGAAGCTGTGGCGATGTCATCTTCGGCAACGCCATCTACGGTGACGGGCGGAGCTCAGGGACAGCATGACCTGCATGTCGAGCGAGGAAAACAGGAGGATGGGCTTTGCTTTGCTTTTTTATCAGGAGCAACCTATATGCGCAAGTGGTGTCCCCTAGTGGGCATGTGTCAAATGCTGGACCCGGAGGCTGGAACACTTTCCAACCTCTGGAGGATGCTTAGTCCTTCCCCAAAAGGAAAATGCATCGATTCATCCAGAGGTTCGCATCCTCTATGTCGTGTTGGCAATGTGCTCCCGTCGCATGGCTTGGATCTAGGCAAGAATCGACGTGTATAGGAGGACCCACCTGATGCCTTATCTCTTCCCGACCTCTCCTCGTCCACATCTTCTTCTTGACAAGTTTTCTCTTTAGCTCTCCCTCCACCGCTCTTCCATCCCTACTGCCATGTCGTGATGCCATGCCCGACAAACCACGTTGCACCGTCCTACCCGACAAACCACACTAGCGTCGCCATTCCTAACCACCATGCCGGCACCGCCCACCATCTTCGTTCCTCTTTCCGTCGATGATGCCTTCGCTACTTCCCAGATTTCTCACGCCTCCCGCTGTCCCAATCTTCTCACACCCCATGGACGACAGCCGTGACGATGCGTAGGGGTTTGGCGCCTCTGTGTTCCTGCCAGGATAGGGTGGCTGCTTCTAGGGAGCAAGGGCATTGCTCCTTGCAGCATCTGTAGTTGCTCCATCTGGCGGTCGGGGTTGCTACAAGGAGCGTCTAGAGTTGCTCCCTTTAACGGTCGGGGTTGTTACAAGGAGCAGCCAGCGTTGTTTCTTACATTGTCCAGCATTTCTACAAGCGGCGTTGGCAACTGCTATGAAGGAACATCAGGTGTGTAGCGGCATTGATACAAGCGGGTCACGTGTGATGCTACAAGTCGCGATCAGAGTTTCTACCAGCGGATAGGAGAGGTGCTATGAGCGGCCACCATCGATTTTTTCGACCGGACGACGATGGTGCTACAAGTCACAACTAGAGTTGCTACCAGCAACCGGCATGGTTACTACAAGTGGCCTCCCGCTATGCTATGAGTCGATGTCAGAGTTCCTACCAGTCGGTGGGGTTGATACGAGCGGACATCATTGATGCTACAAGAGGTTGTCGATGGTGCTATGAGTGTGGCCAGAGTTGCTATGAGCGACGGGGGTGCTACGAGCGGCTGTCGGCAATGCTACAAGCGGCAAGCGGTGATGCTACGATGGTCTTCAAATGATGCTACGACCGGATGACTACAATGCTTTGACCGACCGTCAAAGCTGCAGCGATGTCATCTCTGGCTACACTATCTCTAGCGATGGGGGGAGCTCGGGGAGAGCATGTTGAGAGAGGACAACATGGGGATGGGATTTTCTTTGCTTTTTTATCGGGAGCAACTTGTATGTGCAAGGGGTGTCCCCTAGTGGGCTGCAAATGCTGGACCCGGAGGCTTGAAAGTTTTCCAATCTCTGGAGGACGCTTAGTCATTTCCCAAAAGGAAAATGCTTCGCTTCATTTGAAGGATCACATCCTCCGGGTCATGCTAGCAACGTGCGCTCATCGCATGGCTTGGAGATAGGCAGGAATCGACGCGGTATAGGGGGATCGCCTGATGCCTTATATCTTCCCGACCCCTCCCTATCCACATCTTCTTGACAAGTTTTCTCTCCGACTCTCCCTCCACCGCTCTCCCATCCTGACCGCCATGCCGCGCTGCCATGACCGACAAACCACGCTATGATACCAGGCCTGACAAACCACGTCAGCTCCGCCCTTATAACCACCATGTCAGCACCTCCCACCATCTTCGTTCTTATTTTTGTCGACGATGCATCTGTTGCTCCCCAGATTCTCACGCCTCCTGCTACTCCCTAGATTCTCATGCCCATGGTCGGCGGCGGTGAAGATGCAGGGGGGTTGGCGCCTACGTGTTCTGATGCCCGACCTTCGGTCGTTACCACATCATGGTCTCCAACTTATGCCAAGTCGTCATGGACTCCAAAGGTGAATCCATTCCTCTATGCGAGCCCACTTCCAACCCCATTGAATGGTATACTACTTCATAATCCGCCCCATATCCATGACAGGTTCACACCAACAAGTATGGAGGCATGGGAGGAAGCCTGGAGCACCAAGCCTGACAAGACGGAGGCTTGGAAGAGAAGACGAAAGAAGCAGCAGCTGGAGCACCGGAGTCTCCAGCCTGAAGACACCGGAGTCCCTGGCCTGCTGACCCCGGAGTCTCCGGACCCATCTTTGGACCGACCCCCAGATCGAGCTCGAGGATAGTCTGTCTGCCACTCCGGAGACGACACCAGAGACAGACCAAAGTCTCCGGCCCACACCGGAGTCTCCGGACCCCGCACCGGAGTCTCCGGCCTGAGCGTATGGGCCTGCGCGGCGCCAGCTGGGCCTTCGGCCCATGTACCCCTTAGTCCGCCCAGACTTTACTCTTTTATTCCTAAAGTACCCTTGAACTAGTGACTGACCTATATATAGTGCCCCCACCCCCTCATGTAACCCGAGGCATAGATGATAGACTAAAGAAAACCCCCTTGGTGGAATCTCTAGTTTTGCCTCATCCCCTTCTACCAAAAGGGGATCGACTATCGTCACCACCTCGTTGGAGTTTGCATCGCGCCTCCCTCGTTGTACAAGGCCTTGGCATCGGTGTCCCTTTGCCAAGACGTCAAGACCCTCTCCAAGGTGTTCTTCCCTCTCCGCGTGGGATCGAGGGAGCACGTTGACCGATCTTTCCTTGCAAGGATTCTATCAGACCGGTGGCCACCGGTGAGAGCAACCGGCCTTGTATCGTGTGTGTTTTGCGTGTGTTCATCGTGTTCTTCGTGAGGTGTGCGTCCGCTTCCGCTACCTTCTCCCTTTCCCCTCGCTCTCCCATCGATTTGACCACGAGATCCGTGAAGATCGGGCCACCCACGGGGTTACCCCATAACATCTGGTATCAGCAGCTTTTGGTTGCCACGGATTTCCCCTCGGTTTGGTCTTTTTCCCCATAAATTCGAAAATTCCACCAAAAACAGCCCCAATTCGTGTTTTGGATCGATCTGTGATTTGAGTGCGTTTTGGTAGGTTTTGATCCGTGGATTACTTGCTAAACTTGTTGATCTACCTTCCCATGTGTTCCCATGGCCTAATTCCTTGAGTTCCCCCACCAATTTGGTGTTTTGGTTAAAGTTTTCCGCCAAAATCGTGTCCCGGACGAATTCTACACGTCCTGGAACCTCCGGACCGGAGATTCCGGCCCCCAGACCGGAGATTCCGGTCCAGACCGGAGTTTCTGGCAAAGTCTCTGCCCCCCACTGCTGACAGCAAGTCTGTTTCACCGTTTTGGGCATAACTTTTGCATACGAACTCGGATATTGGTGTTCTTTAGCTCGTTTTGAAGAGAAGGATCTCTACATCATCATCTCCGTGGTTCATGCTATCTACTCCATCCAAATTCCGTGAGCAAGACAGAATCCACCAATAAAGGGTGAAGATCGGCGAAGAAAGGTATAAACATTCCGCGACTTCTCCCTACTTGCTTTCCTTTGTGAGCAACACTATCTTTGCATTCAACAAACACCTATTGAGACTAGTTCCTCCTATGATTGCTTGGGCTATGCACATTTAACACTTGTAGAATTCCGAGAAAAAGTTGTGAGCGCGCTATCTCATATAGTTATCTTGTATAGTTGTTGGCATAAGGAAGGGGCAAGTGAAAAAGAAAAGAAAAGTGAAAAAAATAGAAAAAAAAGAAGAAAAGAAAAAGAAACAAACAAACAAGTGCCTCATAGAACAGGAAGCGCAAGCTCGATGAACATCATATAGGTGGTACTTATTGTGCATATCTTGTAGCCCGCCAATATAATTGCAATCGAACTAGCGTCTCTCCTTGCACTTGTGTGACACGAGCTTATAGTCTTCGCTAGGTAATCATTTGGTTCTTAGCTCACTTTATCCGTCGCACAAGTCTCATTTATCCCACCTTGTGTGTTTCCTTGTATATATTCCTATCTTGTGGATTGACTTGTTTTGCTTTGTGATCATCGTGGTTCTTTACTTGCCATTACAATATCTTGATTTCGGATTGTTCTTGGACACACCACCTTCCATACCTATCCACCATAAGCTTTGTGTGTGTGTGTTTTTTAGTGGTTAGTTGGTTTTGGTGTTCCGCGTGAACTTCACTTTGCTTGGTTTTGATTGCTCTCAAGTGTTGCCACTTGCACGATACTATCTTCCAAGGTAAAGTAAGGTTTGACGTTGCATCCCTAACCCCTACCACTTTCATATACACCACTTGGTCTTGTGAAACATGTCTAGGGACTCCGGAACCGAGGATGATTTCTATGAAGAATCCACGATGAGCCACCATGCATATGCCTCCACAAGCATGGATGACATGATGGAGCACTACACCGACAACAATAACTCCCCAAGCATGGAAGACTTCAAGAACGACAACGACAAGCTCCTCAAGTCGCATCGACCAAGAGGGAGCCTCCACCTCGAGAGCGCCAAGGTCCACCATCACATGGACAAGTTCAAAAGCTCCCTCAACAACTTCAAGAGCGACATGGACAACAACTTCGCCAAAACCATGAGCATGATGGCCAAGACTAATGATGCTTTGCGCTCATTACAACGCCTCACCAAGAAGCGTGCCAAGGACAAGGAGCATCGCCGCGAGCATCATGTGGATGACCAAGTGCGCCATCTACATCAACCTTTCGCAAGGCACGCCAATGACCTCCGTCGACACCATCATAAGGCGCCTTCAACTACTCGTTCCACCACCAAAAGGGCACCAAGAGAAAGCTCTCCTCCACGCCATCAAGCTTCACGCCAAGAGTCTACACTTCAAGATGCAGGAAGCCAAGGCCACATATGTGATGAAGTTGATCCGAGCACCGCTCTCGACAACAACATGAGCCTACTTCCACCACTACCACAAGATGGCGACGACAAGGTCGAGAATGGTGAGCACGGGACTTTCCCTTCACCAAAGGAGGCGCATGGAGTTGCGAGAACCGAGCCTACCCCTATATGCTTGAGTGATGATGTGGTACCAATCCCATGTGAGTATGAGAGTCGCTTAGCCCAATTGAGTGAGAACAAGAGTGAGATGAGTGACTCCACGATACGTGAGATTGAGTGCTTCCACTTGGAGGGCATGAGTGATACATCGAGTGAGTTGAGAGTGGTAGTTGATAGGTCATGTGAGACCACTTTGACTTCTAACAACTTACCCTCTACCTCTAGTGTGTTTCCTCATGATGTGCTAGGGTCCATGGATCAAGAAGCGCCAAGCTTGGAGATGATGATGCCTCCGACCGAGAAGATGAATATGGTGGATGAAGATGATGCCATCCCCATACATGAAGAAGAAGTCGTCCACATGGAGGCCAATGCTACCACAACACCCACTTCATATGAGAGGTATGAACAAGGTAAGAATACGGGTGTTGATGATGCCATGATCCCACTAGTGGACATGATGACTTGTGATGATTGGCATGCTATGGATGATGTTTGTGATATCACATATGCTTCATTGATATTTCCATGTGATACTTTGCCTTTGCATAATGTTGAGCATGTGAAATTATTTGATTGTGATGATGTTACCATAGACATGCCATGCTCTAAACGTTACGTTGATGATATCATTGCTTGCACTTTGTGGAACAATTGCTCTTTCAAATGTTTTGCTTGCAATGATGTTACCAATGGTACCCCTCGAACCATGCTTTGTCATGAGTGTTTTACAATTTCTCCCGTGTCGTCGGATTGAGGACAAGTACGCCATGAGGGGGTCCTCGAGGCGTGCGGAAGAGAAGGGTGTGAGACGTACGGTGTTCCGGGACTGTGAGCACACAAGTTTACCCAGGTTCGAATCCGCCGGCTTTGGACGAATCCTACTCCTACTAGCAATCCAGTAATATGGCAGAGCCGGAATATGGGTTACAAGGGTATCGCCTATGCGAGTTGAGGGTCTAAAGTATTGGTGTGCCCTAAAGGCTCTCCCTAGGACGGCTTATATATATATCCGACCTAGGGTTTACAGGAGAGATCAATCCGGCTACGACTAAGAGTTGGTTACAGAGTACATCTTGAACTACAAGTAACAATATGGGCCTAAGTCGGTAAGTCTTCTAGGCCTTCCCGTAGCCGGATTGGACTCCATCTTCTCTCCCTGACTGGGCCGCCCGTGAAGCAAAGATCTAACCCTAAGTGGGCCACCTTGGTCAGTGAGGAACTGTGAGGATACCCAGAAAGAATATCCCCAATAGCAGCCCCCGGAGGCCTCCAAGATCCAAAGTCGGATTTTATCATCGTCTAGCTTGATCTTCGGCTTGCAAAATCTTGAAGGGTTCCTGAAACTTCACAACAAAAAATACGATTCGGGTCTTAAAAGTAAGTCGGACCTTTCAATTGCTTATTCGGATTTCCAGCTCGATTTTAAACTAAGCCGTAACTTGGTCTCCAACGCCTCCTGACACAAGCATGGTCAAGTCACGTCATCTGACAGGCGTGCCGTCAGCACGACCGTTGGTGGGTCTGCGGTTCGCGGAATCGAGGCGCCGTTTCAATGCGTGCGTGGAGATCAAGGAGACGCAATCATCGCATGGGTCCTTCCCAGTTCTTTCCACGACGCGTGGCGGTTACACTGTAGCATTTGCACAAATCTTGGCGCGGGTAGGTGGACATAAGGGGTTTGGATTTCTCCTTCTCCTTTCCACCAGCCCTTTGTCGTTTCTTTCTCTCCCAATCCTCCTTCGCGCACAGAGCTCCCTCATCCTTCCCCCACAAAACTCCCAGCGCCGCCCCTTTCAGGTCACTTTCTCACCGGTGAAATGGCTTCATCATCTTCTTCCTCTGGTTTGGCGGCAGCAGCGGCGGCGGTGGCGGCGGAAGTTGCAGCGGAGAAGGAGAGCTTTTGGGGAATCTGGATCCCCTGCGCCCTCGACGAGGACGGCCTCAAGAACATGGAGAAGGAGGGGCTTCTCGCCGCCGGTGACTGGCGGACCGGCTCCGGCGAAACCGTCCCCAACCCACGTGACAGCGAGCGGGTCCACTTCGGCACCCATCTCGACCGAGGTCTGTCTTTTCCTCCCTCGGAGTTCTTCTCTGAGGTGATAGATCATTACGGAGTTCAACTCCACAATCTTCCTCCCAACTCTCTCTTAGAGATGAGTGCGTATGCATCGCTTTGCGAGGGCTTTCTCGGCATTTGGCCAAGTTTGCTTCTCTTCCGGTACTACTTTCATGTCCGGAGAAATTCCATCACTCCCGGTGTTCCTTACATCACTGGTACTATTAGCTTTTCTCTTAGATGAGACAGGGCACATCCCAAAATTGCTGCCAGTGACTCGGTCAAACAATGGTCAGCCACTTTTTTCTACCATAGGGATATTCCGGCTCCCGGCAAAGCTACTACTTTGCTGGTTTTTTCGACGGAGCCGCCACGGCCCAACCTTCCTGGGACGAGGCTGCTCCAGCTCTCACGGATGATATGATCCTCGCGAAGAGGCGGATCGAATATTTGATCAAGCACAAGGGTCTGAAGGGATCCAACTTGGTCCAGTGCTGGGTCTCACGTCGGATCCAGCCACTTCAGTACCACATGGATAGACTGATGCACTCCATCACGTCATCCAAAAAAGACTCCCTCCGCATCAGCCCCAAATCCTACACCACTCAAGGCTACATCAGCCAAATCAAGTGGCTGATCAAGGAGCGAATCGAGAGGAGAATTCCGGAGGTTTCTCTGGATATGCACACGGCGGAAAATCCCATGGTGCCGGTAAGCTTCCATCAGTACATCTTTTATGTGTTTCAATCTTCGAGTTAAGCTGCAATACTGATATGTTTTCTTGTTTTTAGCTTGCTGACCTCCCCGAGTCGGAATTTGCTCCGCTCGAAGGATATCCTCCTGAGTTTTCTCAGGAGATAGAAGCTGTCCCATTGCCAGACCTTGCGCTCAAGAAGCGTAAAGCTCCGACAGTGGCTGTTGGCACAAAGGAGGTGTCCGTTGTGAAGAGGTAATCTTTCAGTCACAATTTCCGCCTTTGTACCTTTCTCGAAAATCTTTTCCGAGATGTAATGTTTCTGACTTTACCCCATTTATCAGAGCAAAGCCGTTCGTCAAGGGCAAGGGGAAAGGGATTCCTTCGAAGCCCCTGCGATAGACGAAGCTCACCATAGCTTCCCCTGTCGCGACTCCTTCGACTCCTGCCCCTCAACCTTCTGCAACGCTAGCAATCACCCCTTCTCCGATCGTTGCAGAAGATCTGGCTCCTCCAACGGCGCCTGTGATCCTTGGGTCACAAACTGACGTCACTGTGGGTGCGTCAGCTCAAGGTAAGGGTGAACCCTCTTCGGGTAATGATCCCTCGGCTGAAGTCTTCGCCGACAACCTCCTCAGCAATCCGGGACTTGCCAAGTTTGGCTTGTCCCGGAAATCTGCAGAGGAGATCCAACGGCTGGCCAGGCAAGTCCTGGACAAAAGCCATTTATCCCCCAAGGAGGAAGCGCAAGAAATAGAGGACGTCAAGTTCTCTGACCTTCTTGCTCAAGTCCGCCTTCGCAACGAGAGGATTAGGACTAGCGAGCTTCCAATAGCCCCAGTAATCCCTCTTACTCTCGCCAAGAAGGTGGCAGCTGAAGTGAACGCGGGTTTAGATAAACTCACCCGCGAGCAATATGTAAGTCGGAATTCCAACTCTTGTTTTTACATTATGTTATATCATATCCTCTAGCCCCCAAGCATGAAGTAGGATATAGAATCCGGGTTTATGCTTTCATTAGGATGCTAAAGAACGAACTAGTGTAGCCCCCAAGGCTCATGCTGATATTTAGCAAAAAATATTAGCCCAAGTCTTAAGTAGCTTTCTGACTTTGGGTATTCTGACTTACATAAAGTATGTTCCTATAACCAGGAATTGTTGAAGAATGTCTGCGATAAGCGGAGAGAGATCAAGGCTCTCTGGCTTAAAAGTGCCAAACTTAAAGTAGCCAAGGATGATGCCGAAGGTAGACATTCCGAGATTCAAACCTTGTCTTTTGCTTTTTCAATGTCGAATTTTTCCTGAACTGTTGTTCTTTTTTGACTTACAGCGTTGGTGAAACAATCCATCGCTATGATTGAAGAGGCCGAGAACCTCAAAACCCTGGTGGTGGAGAACAAGGGACTTCGCCAAGAGCTAGATAAGCTCAAGGCGGATCATGAAAGGAGCATAGCTCAAGTCCTTGAATCCTCCTCCATGGCCACTGAAGAGCGTGATCGCAAGATCACTGCTCAAGATCAAGTAATCTCGGACCTCAGAAATGAGCTTGGCAGAGAAAAAGTTTATCGGCAATATTGTTTGTCGCTGTGAAGTGGATCTGCAACACGTATAAAAGTTTATCTCCTTGAGGTGATTTGAGCACCATGCCAGCCCCCGAGCCCCCTCGAGCCTTGGACCCATCGAAAAAGAGGGTCCAATATTCCAACTCAGGGAGGACCATGTTCTCCTTGGTCTCTGTCCAATCAGCGACAAAGTCAGCAAGGATCTGGAATTTGATTGCTGTCCGAGGTTTATACTCAATATCTAAAGCTGCAAGCTCTATGCCCCATTTGGTGACACGTCCTGTGGTGTTGCTATTGTTGATTATATCTCTCATGGGAGCTTTGCTCATCACGGTAATTGGATGCTCCTGAAAATAGTGTCGTAACTTACGAGATGCTAGAAAAACACCGTAAGCCAACTTTTGATAGTGCGGATATCGCTGTTTTGATTCTGTCAGCACCTCGCTGACAAAGTACGTCGGACGCTGCACCAGGTGTTCCTGATTTTCCTCTGGTCTCTCCACCACCATGACGATACTGACAACCCTATTTGTCACAGCGATGTAAAGCAACATCGGTTACTGAGGTTCCGGCGCTGCAAGGATAGGAGCAGATGAGAGTACTTTCTTCAGGTTTTGTAGTGCAGCTTCAGCTTCATCGGTCCAAACAAAATCCTTGGTCTTCTTCAGGAGTTTGTATAATGGTACGGCTCTTTCACCAAGCCGGCTTACAAATCGACTGACCGCAGCAATGCAACCAGTTAATCTTTGTACGTCCTTCACGCGAGTTGGCCTGGAAATATTGAGAATAGCCTTGATTTTGTCTCGGTTCACCTCTATGCCTCTTTGAGACACGATGAAACCTAACAATTTTCCGGCTGGTATTCCAAAGAAGTATTTCTTCAGGTTAAGCATGATGTTGTATTTTCGTTGATTGGCGAACGTCTCCTCCAAGTCGGAAATCAACGTTTCCTTCTTTTTGGACATGACCGCGATATCATCCACGTATGCATGTACATTGCGTCCGAGTTGGTCATGGAGGCAACGCTGCATCGTGCGCTGGTACGTAGCTCCTGCGTTCTCCAGCCCAAAGGGCATCGTAACAAAACAGAAGGTTTCGAAGGGGGTTATGAATGAAGTTTTGACTTTGTCAGATTCCTTCATCCAGATTTGGTGATAACCGGAATATGCGTCGAGAAAACAGAGGAGTTCCGAGCCTGCCATAGAATCGATAACTTGATCAATTCTAGGCAGAGCGAACGGATCTTTTGGACAAGCCTTGTTCAAGGCAGTATAATCAACATACATCCTTAAATCAGTGGTGTCCTTTTTAGGGACCATTACAGGATTGGCCGACCAATCAGTATGGATGACCTCTTCTATGAATTCGGCTAACTCGAGCCGCGCTAGTTCCTTAGCTATTGCCTTACGCTTTTCATCGCCAAACCGTCGTAAGGACTGTTTGACGGGTTTAGCGTTCGGGTTTACATTTAGAGAGTGCTCGGCAAGTTCCCTAGGTACTCCGATCATGTCAGATGGCTGCCATGCGAAGATATCTTGATTTGCTTGGAGGAACTTGACGAACGCGCTTTCCTATGCGCTACTTAGGCCTACGCCTATCTGGGTCACCTTGGAGGGGTCATCATCCTTCAATGGCGTCTGCTTCGTCTCTTCTGATGCCTTGAACTCCGGATTTGGCTTTGTCACCTCCTTCTTCGTCACGGGCATCTCGGACGGATCTATGCTCTTCTTGATCTCCTGATACTCCTAGGCGTGCAGCATGGCTTCGGCAAAGGTGACATTTCCATCCTCGCACTCACGCGCCTTCTTCGGGTCTCCCCTGATGGTGATCACGCCGTTGGGACCTGGAATTTTCATCATATTGTAAATGTAACACGGACGAGCCATAAAAGCCCAGTAAGTCGGATGTCCGAATATAGCGTGGTATGCGCTCTTGAACGGGACCACTTCGAAGGAAAGTGCCTCCGTCCGATAATTCTTTGGTGTTCCAAAGGTAACATCCAAAGTGATCTCTCCCAGGGAATTAGCTTGTCTTCCTGGGACAACTCCGTGAAAGATCACAGAGCTATGGTTCAGCTGTGTTTCCGAGATCTTCATCCGGCGTAGCGTTTCGACATAGAGAATATTGATGCTGCTACCACCGTCCATGAGGGTCTTGGAGAATCCATAACCATCAATAAGTGGATTGACGATTAAGGCATATTTTCCTCGCCTGTGTAGCTTAGGCGGATGATCAGCGCGGTCAAATGTGATTGCCACTTCCGACCAGTCCAGATACTGAGGGACAGCCGGAACTGTTGCGTTGAGCTCATGGAGAACTGCTTTCTTGAACTTTGCTGGTTAAGATCCGAGGAAGGTGACGTAAGTGTCCTTCTTGGTGGGAAAAGTTGTCTTCCCTTCCGACTTGGGATTTGAAGCATCAGCTTCCTCCATGTCGGAATCTTTCTTGGTCTCTTTGTCTTTGTCGGGATTTTTCTTTCCCTTCTTCCGCTTAGCTTTGTATCCCGCGGTATCATGTCTCTTGATGTTGTCATTAAAACGACATTCAGCGTTGGTGTGGGACGAGCCCCCACTGGCGTCTAAGTGATGCACACATGGGTTATTCGCAATGTCGGCCCAAGTGTAGGTTTTGCCTGGTTGTTGTTCTCCTCTACCTTGGACCCTTGATGTCCCACGGCCACTCCCGCGGCCTCCGCCGCGTCCTCCTCGTCCTCCAGACCCGGAAACAGTAGTGACCACTGCTGTCTCCGCGTTGGGTTTTTCTTCCGAGGTATTTTTGCGCTTCTGAGCTTGTTGCTTTGGTTGTTTTGCCGACTGAGGCACAACTAGGACATTGAGTAATCCCTCTGCGTCGTTGTCAGCATCTGCATACTTGCTCACTGTTTCTATCATCTCTCCCAGATCAGTAACCTTGTCACACTTCAAGCGATGGCGCAGTAAACCAATTGGGAGACCTGCGATGAAAGCTTCAATCGCAGTTTGATCATTTACTCCTTCACATGAGTTCTTGGTGTCGATCCATCGTCTGAGGTAATCCTGGCAAGTTTCTCCGGCTTTCTGGGTGCAATGCTGTAGGTCTCCAACCGTACAAGGCCTCCGATATGTGCCTTCGAAATTCCGAAAACGCATTTTGCAAGTCATACCAGTTGTGGATGGTGTTTGCCAAAAGTTCATTGAGCCATGATCGTGCCGTCTTCCGCAACATAAGTGGGAGATATCGGGTTGCGACCAGGCTGTTTCCGCCTTTAGCGATGCAGCAAGCTTGGAAGAAATCCTGTAACCAGGTGTCTGGCCGAGCAATACCGTCGTAGGCTTGGATATGTCTTGAGATAGTAAATCCTTCCGGGAATTTTGTAGCTCTGATGTGTGGTCCGAAGCACTTTGGGCCCATGTACACGTCATTGTTTTCATAGCGCCGCGCCTCTATGTTGGAGTTGATCATGTGCCTTGCGTCGTTCGGGGATAGAGATCGTCCCGAATGTTGGCAGTGGCTGCGGTGCCTTGGAACCGGACTTCGGCTTCTGCCACCACCTCCTCCGCCATGTCGTCCTCCTTGACCTCCTTGGGGGCCGTTGTGATAACTGTGTGGTGGAGAGGGTGGTGCAGCTGGGTTGTTTCCGGCTGATCGCCGACCTCTGTCCGGAGCGTCATTATTCCAGTTCTAGGGAGGTTCTTGACTACGACTAGCCCCCTGCCGGCTTGTGCCAGCGTGGTTTCCATCGTTCCTTCGTCCGTCGTTCCCACCATGGTGAGGCTCAGACGGACGGTTTTCATGCCTAGGAGGTGGCATTCTTTGACGATCCTCCTCCCGACGTTTCTCTTTATCTTCTCCCCTTTGGGGAGGGTTCCTCGGATTCAGTGTAGCGATCGCGTCTTTCTTGGCTGCTGGAGCGACATTGCTCCAGTTATGTGTAGCTCTGCGATGCTGTCCCAACGATTTGGTTCTTGAATAATTGTCTTCCCTACGTTCGGGGTGACGATACTACGCCCGAACGTAATGGGATCTTACGTCAGCCCATGCCGGATCTGTGCGACATTGGTTGGAATCCGAGACCAGCTTTTGACTTCCAGACAGGGCGACCTTTTGCTGCTCCAGTCCCTTGTTGAGTAGCTTGATACCCAAACGTATCTCCTCTGGTCCTGGATTAGCCGATAGAATTTCACGAGCTGCCACGGTATTCTGTACTAGGGTTGGGTATACCCAATCTCCGTTGCTATCTTTCCATGGTTTCCCCATCTCATCTCCAAAAAGGACGGCACGGACACGTGGGAATTGGTTGTCATCTATGTGACGCTTCCGTGTCTTCTGATGTAGACGAGACATGTACTCCTTGTTTGCATGCGCTTCTTCTCCACCTAGATGTTTTTGGCTTCATCGAGGAGTTGTTGACGACGCGCTTCGAGGGCCTAGGCCCTTTCGTCCATCTCATCTGCAGTAAGTTCTGCAGTTGTAGGGATAGGTGTGGTTAATGCGGCATCGATGAGTTTACGCGCACCTTCAGTGATCACGTGTCCATCCACCGATGCTTCTTTTTTTGGCTCTTCTGGGATAAGCGCTCCATCCGAGTCTTCCTCGTATTCCTCGGCGATTTCCTCCTTTGTGAGAGGGTCTTTTGTCGGGGTCTTGTTTTTCTTGTTCTTCTTCTTTGCCTTCCTGGCAGCGCCGGTAGCAAAGACGGCTTTGGGTCCGTTTCCCGGAGTCAAGCTCTGGTCGGTACTTTCAGACATCTGGACTTCGGGATTATCTCCGACGTCTATGTCATCCTGCGCTTTGGGAGAGTGTTCCCCGGATCCTTCATCCATGGCTTCTACTTCTTCTGCAGCCTTGGAGTTGTACTCCTCTTCATATTCCGCGGAGAACTTTCAGAAATCTGCCGACGTCATAGATTCATCCGAGGATGCGGGAACATCGGCGTTTGTTCCAATTGCCTCCAGCACCGAATCGGTGTTTTCTCCAGCATCGGCAGAGCCGGATCCGGATCCAACATATCCGACGAAGTGCGACGCGTGCTTCCTAAGGTACCTGCGGCTTTCACGATCAGCCATGTCGAAACTTTTAATGGTCTCGAGGATTGCATCTGCGCTTGCGCCTTGCAGTATCATACGTCTTAGTGTGTACCTGAAGAAAGGCATGTCTGTCCCGGCTTCGTTAGAGCCGGAATCAGTGTCGTTGATATGCTCCTCCTAGATTTCGATTTCCACGGGTGGGTCGATCTGGGATCCGGCTTCTCCAGGGAGATCCACTCCAGATTCGACTTGGACCGCGAGGTCTTCTTCAGGCTCAGATTTCTCCACTATCTCCGCAACTAGTGCGGGCTGGGTGGGATTAGGGTTTTCTGAGATCCAGAACTCTGCCGCCTCCGTGGACAAAGGGGACCCAAAAGATTCTTCTGCCTCTATCATCACCGCTGGGGTGGGTTGGGCAGGTTCAGCGAAACCGATTTAAACATCGATCTCGCCAAAAGACATGATTGTATAGGCAGTCACGGCCTCCCTAGCCGGAATCCAAGTCTCGTCGAGAACGATGAGAGGGACGTCGCTGGCGTAGAGGATGCGACCGACGGCGATGGTCTCGCCAATTCCGATTCTTGCAGATTCCGCTCGGAACGCAGATCTGAAGCTCACTTGCCCCACGGTGGGCGCCAACTGTCGTTGGATTGAGGACAAGTACGACATGAGGGGGTCCTCGAGGCGTGCGGAAGAGAGGGGTGTGAGACGTACGGTGTTCCAGGACGGTGAGCACACAAGTTTACCCAGGTTTGAATCCGCCGGCTTTGGACGAATCCTACTCCTGCTAGCAATCCAGTAATACGGCAGAGCCGGAATATGGGTTACAAGGGTATCGCCTGTGCGAGTTGAGGGTCTAAAGTATTGGTGTGCCCTAAAGGCTCTCCCTAGGATGGCTTATATAGATATCCGGCATAGGGTTTACAGGAGAGATCAATCCGGTTACGACTAAGAGTTGGTTACAGAGTACATCTTGAACTACAAGTAACATTATGTGCCTAAGTCGGTAAGTCTTCTGGGCCTTCCCGTAGCCGGATTGGACTCCGTCTTCTCTCCCTGACTGGGTCGCCCGTGAAGCAAAGCTCTAACCCGAAGTGGGCCACCCTGGTCAGTGAGGAACTGTGAGGATACCCGGAAAGTATATCCCCAACATCCCGTTGCTTGTAGTATGGATGATTGCTCCTTCACTTGTTTTGCTTGCAACAATAATTTCCATATGTTGTCTATTGAGATGGCCGCCATAACTTCCTCAAATTTTGGAGATTTTTGTAAATGCCATGATAAGCATGTTCCCCACTTGCATACTCACCATGCACCTATGTTACACTTGATTGACACTAATGGTGATGTGCACAAGAAGAGATATGTCATGATGGATGATGTATTTCTCTACCATGTACACACGTTCTTCCTTTTGTGTTTGATGTGTGTAGGTACCCGCACAAGAATGTCAACCTTGGTTGAGCACGAGTTGACAAAACAGCTCTAGAGAGCATCCCCCAAGTGAGTTCAAGATCGAACCCAGCTCTGATACCTTTTGCATCTTTCATGTTGACAAATTGCTCTTTCCTATGGTTTGATTCTGCATGTTGATGGTATTCTTTCACCTTGTGACAATCATGTTTCGTTGCTATTGGATATTGATGCTTTGTGTGTTGCCACAAAAATGTTGAACAATTTCTCTTTCCGATGTTTTGTCTGTAACCATAATGCCATTATGAGCATGTATTGTCATGAGAGCTGTAACACCCTTGAATCGGCCCTATGCAAGTTTTAGCCCTTTTCCACCAAACCCGCATAGAAACGATTCAAGGACGCCCACCAGGCACTTTCGTGCGGGTGGAAAACAAAGTAATACCATTACACAACAGTCCTTGATGGGACCCACATAACTGATATATATACAACACGACTCCATGAGTCAAGAGTACCGATATACAGTACAAAGATCCAAATCACCTTGAAAACGATACATCGTCCGGGTACGGACAAGATGCAAATGGGGCTAAGAGCCTTGAAGAATAACCAATGGCGTCCATAACCCTGCCCAGGCCAAGCCGGAAGGGTAACCCTGCTAACGATGTCGATCTCAAACCTGCTAAAACAAAAGGGGTGCCGACAAAGGGCAAAGGAAAAAGAGGAGCGTCAGTACTGAGGCCAGTACGCGGCGAGGCTAGAATTCGGCGGCTCTCGCCTACATAGGTATGGTGGACTGAAGCGGCGGCGCAGCGGCACTAAACAACCTATAGAGACTCGGTATCACTGGCGGCTATTAGAGAGGGGTAAGAAAGACCTACTCGGATCCTACCTGATACTAACACCAAACATACCCATCCTAGTATTTCCCCCTCGAGACCAAGGAACTCACACAGTTGGCAGGTTTACTCATTCCGTTATAGTTGTAGCATTTACTAGTCAGATATATAGCATGAGTCGTCCTGATAGCATAAGTAGTGGGCAGTTTTAGTTAACATTCCGTTGTAGTTGGAACATTTACTAGTCAGATATAATTGTCCTGAGGAACCCCAAAACCCAGCAATTGTTGGCACTTTTATCACATTCCATTGGAGTTGCAATACTTACTAGGCAGGTACAACATGTCACAAAACAACCCCAGATCCACGAGTTGTTGGCATTTTAATATCCATTCCGTGATAGTTGAATCTGATTACTAGTCGTATATTAAGGCAAGTTTATAGCACTACTTTAGTTATACTTGTCTATGATCGAGATACTGTGCTCTAAGTGGTCCATAACCGCAGACACGGCTTTCAGAAAGTTTTACCCTGCAGGGGTGTACAAATAGCAACACACACTCAATCAACCTCAGAAAAACCAACTCAAAACCCAACGAGGCTTTCACGACAAAGCAATCATAGGATTCATAAATATTTTAGGGGGCCACCCCATTAAGCTACCCGCAACGAAGTTGGCCGGTTCCGAGACAGACCCAAGGTTTGCGAATGGCTGTAAACGACGGGGAACCCAAAAGTGTGACTGGGCTTGTCGATACCGCAAAAACACTCCGCAATCCTAAACAGTACAGGTGCTCCACGCACAATCGTAAATAAAGCAGTAAAGCATGGCATAAGTACAGGATAGTAATAAATCCTCAAACTAGTTTGTGGCCCCAAGAAATAGAAATGAATCAAGCTCTGGCTCAGGGGATCCCATAGGGTCTCGCGGATGTGGATAGTGCGAATAGTCAAGGAACAGGTATCAAGTACTCGGGGCCTACGGGACACAAGTGGACATAAAAACCCAAATAGCATATAGTGCCCACCGGTGCCTCTTTCGTTAGTTATCCCAGCAATTTAATAGCTGTATTTAAAGTCATGATCATCTCCACCATTAAGCATCTCCACCATTAAGCATGTGTCAACCTTCCAATAACGGTGGAACAACAACGACGCAAAGCAGCACATGAGCAAGCAACTACGACTCGCAAGGCCGACTATTTATCAAACAACGGGCAATAGGATGTGTCCAAGGCAATATAGAGGCTGCAGGGAATATAAATGGTACACGGAAACTAAAGCATCGCAACGCGGATAGCAATAGATCAACAGGAGGAAATAAAGACTATAAATGCAAAATAGGTAGAAAGGGGGAGATGCTCGCCTGGGAAACACTGCAGAAGATTCGTTATCCGAAGGACTTGTCGTTACTCGCATCCACTCATCGGCCTAATCCGCGAAGAAGCAAACACTAGAAGCAACACCGAATGCAATATTTAATACCACGGCAGAAGATCCGGCATGCTTATGATATGATGCATGACATGGTACAGATGTGGTGCAACTAGACACTATTAAGCGGAACCGAGGTCCCGACAATTAATTAAACGGTTCAAGTTATTTATCTACCCCGCAATTTAAATGTTGAATTAACAAGGCGAAACATGGCATCGGTTCGCTACACAAATTTAAATGGAGTCCGGAATAAGACAAAGATATCCCGCATAAACACTCCATATTAATTATGAGGTGAAACAACATAATTCTCCCCAAACCACAGACAGGTATGCATGCATGAACAATTTAATATGCGATAGTTGATAATGTCATATTAGAAAAATAGGGGCTTAGGGTCACTCCTGGGTTCGGAAGATCTTGGATTCTGGGGGTTCGGGGTTCGGACTCAGGGTCGACGGGGAGAACGGTTCAACGGGATCGGTCTCGGACAACGGAAGGACAGCTTGGCGTTCTAGAAAGAAGGACTTGGTTTGGCGTCGGGGCGCATCGGATTCGCCCTGGTCGGTGTCGATCTTGTCGTCACGAAGATCCTGTCGGGTCCGCGTATCGGGTCGGTCTTGGCGTGCGGAATGAAGAACTTGGCGTTCCGTGTCGGTGACCTTGGCGTCCGGGAATATTCGGGTAGGAGATCTTGCCGCTCGGTCTCGGAGAACTTGTCGGTTCCATGTCGGCGTACTTGGCGTTCTATGAAGAGGATCTCCGAGTTCAGGGTCTCGGCCACCAGATCCGTGATCAGTCTTTGGGTACGGCTCTGAGGCATCGAATCCGGGGTGTAGATCTTGGGGTCCAGTGGTGGCTGACCTTGTCGGGGGTTCTTCTAGTCGCACAAGGCTTGCAATATCGGTTCATTTGCTATAGGGATGCACGGGTAGCAACTCTCCTGTAGCTGTAGGATACACACACGAGGACAGCTCCGAATGGTGATTGGACAGCAGTGCCACAAGAGCATGACTTGGTGTCTGTGACTACGTCTTCGGAAGATCATCTCAACATAGAAGACTTGGCGAGTACTGAGGACAACCGGTGAACCACAACAACACCGAATCACCCACGCAGGCTGGGCACCTGAACAAGGCCAAGGCAGCAACTCCAGAAGATCCTGGCAGCGGTCACGGGCTCGAGGACAAACACAGGAGGATAAGGCACGGGGCTAGGCAGTGGTCCCGCGAGCGTGGCGGTGTCGCGCGCCGCTAGGCTCCGGTCGAGGCGGGGTCAATGCCACATATGGGGACGCGATGGCGGGGGGGGGGATGGTCGACGACCGCCGAGCTCGGGAAGAGGCTCCGGCGAGGATGAGGCTGGGTTGGTGGCGGTTTTGCCGGGAGGGGCGGAGGAGCTCGGGCGAGGGGCCCTGGGCGGCGGCCGGCGAGGGCGACGAGGAAGGAAGGTCCAGCGGCGGAGCTCGGCTCGAGACGACCGTTCATGGCGGCGGCGGCCCTGGGAGAGGAGCGCGGCGAACGGGGCGAGGATGGTTGCGGCGCCGTCGAGGAGGTGGTGGCCACTGCAGGGCTTCGGGCCGCGAGGTCGGCGGTGACAGGGAAGAGGCCGGGCCGGCGAGGAGAGCAGGGGGTGGTGCAGCGAGGGCAGAGGGTGGAGCTCGGGGAGCTCGGGCGGTGCGACTCCTGGGAAGTTCTGCGACGGGAGAGAGAGGCCGCAGAGGTGAGGGGGGCGGCGCCGGGCCGCGAGGGGGCGGCGGGGTGCAGCAGAGGCGAGTGGTGCTGGTTGGTGGGGAGGAGGTACTGCGGCAGCGGCGGGCGTGAGCCCGGAGGGAGGCACTCGTGGGGGGGTGGGTTGGTGGAAACGTTGCAGGGAGGTTGGAGGAGGGGACGCGCCGACCGTCGAGTGGGGAGACGGGGTCAGCGGGACTGCGGGAGGTGGGGCCGGGCTAGAAGGGAGACGTGGCTGCGGGAGCGGGGGAAGGTTTGGTGGGCGAGGTTGTCGGGAGGAGAAGCGGGAGATGGTGGCGAGGGGAAAAGCGCCCAGGTGGGGTGCAGTCGGGCAGGTGGGCGGGAGATTTGGGGAGTGGGGCCAGCGGGGTGAGGTGGCGGGCCGGGAGTGGCCGGGGTGAGGTGGCGATGGGTGAGGTGGCGAGTTGGGTGTGCTGCGCGCGTGTGTTTGGTGTGCGTGTGTGCGTGGGGTGTGCGTGTGTGCGTGGGACCAGGAGGTGGGGCCGGTGGTTGCAGGAGTTGGTGCGGGGTGGTGCACAGCACGCACACGTGCGTGCATGTGAGGCTGGCGGCGGCGGCTGGTGGTTTGGGGTGGTGGTTTAGGCTAGGGATTAGTTAGGGTTTGGAGGTGGCCGACTGGGCTTTTGGTCCTGGCTGGCTGCCTCCCAAAAATAATCTAAATATTTTATTTATTAAAAACGAGGCTTTTGTAATCCATTTTTAGACAAAACAAAATAATCCGGAGGCCCGGGTTTTAATTTGAAATAAAGACGGGGCGTTTAGAAAACAAAACCAGGCTTTTTGAAAATAGTTTTTAAACAAACCATGCATGATGATGACGATGCTCAAATGCAATGTGGCATGATGACATGAGCATGCGGTCATGATGATGCAATGCACAAAAACACAACGATTTTCTAGTAGTGGTTTTAGCGGGATGCCACAAGAGCTTCCAAGTCTCTCGTATTATTGTTGCAACAAACATAAGGACCACTTGCTCTTTCATATGGTTTATTTGCAAACATGTGTGTTTTTGCATTTGCTCGTGATACTCATATCCCAATGATATTCGGTTTTGATGATCTGTGTGTGGTATCCAACATGTTGACCAATTGTTCTTTCCAATGGTTGGCTTGCACATATAATGATGTTGCTTTGGATATTCTTCCGCATGTGCTTTGGCCGAATTCTCCTATTCTTGCATCAAAGATGTTAATCAATATTTTAGTCCATTGCTTTGAGTGCCACACTAAGATGTTTTATGGAGTTTTTGAGTTCCCACATTTGGATGATGTTCAAACAATTCCCATGCACTTTGACCTTGCATACGCATTTCGTTTGTGATACTTGAGTTGTGCTAATAGTTGTGAACAAGAATGGACATGCCACAAATGACATGCTCCTATATCACACACGAACATATTTTGCTTGGTCTTTGTTGTGTGAAGGTACAATTGCTTCCACGTCAACCTCTATGGACAAAGAGTTGACAAGACGAACCGTAGAGAGTTACCTATGGCTTCTCCTCAACGAGCTATCTCTACATCATAAGGTGACTTCACTCTACTTGAGGACTCATACTATAATCTTCATGAATTGGCTATGCTTTAAGTGTTGCTTCGCTTTTGTGGTGAGATTTGTAGGCTTCATTGAAGGTGAAGGAACATTGAGGTGTTGTCAATTCAATCATTCTGAGGACGACTATATGGTGAACCCCAGGATCAAGAAGGTCTCTCGACATCTTCTACTTTGTGATGAGCGTGTAGAGTCGAGGACGACTCTTTTTGAAGGGAGGGGAGATGATGTAGCCCGACCTTCGGTCGTTACCACATCATGGTCTCCAACTTATGCCAAGTCGTCATGGACTCCAAAGGTGAATCCGTTCCTCTATGCGGGCCCACTTCCAACCCCATTGAATGGTATACTACTTCATACTCCGCCCCATATCCATGACAGGTTCACACCAACAAGTATGGAGGCATGTGAGGAAGCCTGGAGCACCAAGCCTGACAAGACGGAGGCTTGGAAGAGAAGACGGAAGAAGCAGCAGCTGGAGCACCGGAGTCTCCGGCCTGCTGACCTCGGAGTCTCCGGACCCATCTCCGGACCGACCCCCAGATCGAGCTCGAGGACAGTCTGTCTGCCACTCCGGAGACGACACCGGAGACAGACCGGAGTCTCTGGCCTGAGCGTATGGGTCTGCGTGCTGCCAGCTAGGCCTTCGGCCCATGTACCCCTTAGTTCGCCTAGACTTTACCCTTTTATTCCTAAAGTACCCTTGAACTAGTGGCTGGCCTATATATAGTACCCCCACCCCCTCATGTAACCCGAGGCATAGATGATAGACTAAAGAAACCCCCCTTGGTGGAATCTCTAGTTTTTCCTCATCCCCTTCTACCAAAAGGGGATCGACTATCGTCACCACCTCTTTGGAGTTTGCATCGCCCCTCCCTCATTGTACAAGGCCTTGGCATCGGTGTCCCTTTGCCAAGACGTCAAGACCCTCTCCAAGGTGTTCTTCCCTCTCCGCGTGGGATCGAGGGAGCACGTTGACCGATCTTTCCTTGCGAGGATTCTATCGGACCGATGGCCACCGGTGAGAGCAACCGGCCTTGTATTGTGTGTGTTTTGCGTGTGTTCATCGTGTTCTTCGCGGGGTGTGCGTCCGCTTCCGCTACCTTCTCCCTTTCCCATCGATTTACCACGAGATCCGTGAAGATCGGGCCACCCACGGGGTTACCCCATAACATGTTCCTTCCAGGATAGGGGCTGCTACTAAGGAGTGATGGCGTTGCTCCTTAACGCGTACGGAGTTGCTACCTTTGTCGGCCGGGTTGCTACAAGGGGCATCCGGAATTATTGTCTCTAGCAGATGGGGTTGCGACAAGGAGCATCCAGCGCTGCTTCCAGCATTCGCCGGCGTTGCTACAAGAGGCATTGGCAACTACTAAGAAGGAATATTGGGTGTGCAGCAGCACTGATGCAAGGGGGTCACCCGCAATGCCCCAAATCGTGACCAGAGTTTCTACCAGCGGCCAGGAGAGGTGCTACAAGTGGCCACCATCGATGTTGTAACCGACCGACGATGGTGCTACAAGTCATGGACGGAGTTGCTACCAGCAGCTGGCGGGTTGCTAAGAGTGGCCACCTGCTATGCTACGAGTGGCTGCTGAAGTTTCTACTAGCAGCCAGTGGGGTTGCTACGAGTGACCAATGTCGATGATACAAGCGTCCACGGACGATGCTACGAGTGCAGACGAAGTTGCTACCGGCGGCCAGCGAGGGTGCTACGAGCAGCCCCCGTCGATGCTATGACTGGTTGTCCATGGTTCTACGAGCAGCTAACAGTAATGCTACAAGCGACGGGCGGCGATGCTACAATGGGCTGGCAATAATACAACCGGTCGATGAAGCTGCGGCGATGTCATCTCCGGCGATGCCATCTCTAGCGACGAGTGGAGCTCGGGGACAATATGTCCTATATGTCAAACGAGGACGATAGGAAGATATGCTTTGATTTTTGTTATCGGGGGCAACCTGTATGCGCAAGTGGTGTCCCTAGTGGGATGAGTGTCAAACTGTAAGGGTACATTACCCCTATGTGTGATTTTTTTAATTAATGACAATTCCTATGGACTAATATTTACATTGAGTTTCATATGAAAGAATATTCAATAGGAAATCTTGTAGTCCATGTGTTGGATTCAAGTATGGATGACAGGGAGATATACCTTGAGTATTGGTATCAAGATCATTGATTTGAAGAGAAGAATATAATATGATCAAGAAGATAAAATGAATATGGAGTTCTCGTGTGGGACTCAATTTATCCTTGATCTAGGTTATGTGTTAAGTGAAGGATGATCAAGATTTTTAGAGTTTGATCCCAAGAGAAGAATTAAAGATATGGCTCTAAGTCGTCGTCATGATAGTCTCCTGTTGAGCTATGGTTGACTAAGATTTAGAGCATGCAATCAAATGAAGAGCTCTCTATGTACCTCGATACATTGATATAGAGCATGAGAATATACATATGGTTAACCAATACAAAGAGTGAAATATTGGATTCAAGTTGGCCAACATATGAAGCATAAAGAATGTAGCACAAGGATCTTGTGGTATGGCAAGCTTTGTTAATTATGCTTCATGAACTAACCCATTATATATGTGTCTTTGTGTTGTGTATGTGGGTTAGGTATCTTTCCATGGGCATGCATCAAAAGCAAAGATTTCATGTAGCCCACCAGAGGATGACATCAAGTGGTGATCGCCATCAAGGTTAAGAAGTGCAAATTCAATATAAGCATCTCAAGAAGATCATATACTTGAAGCTTGTTGTCCATTTGGTGATAATTGAAATGTGAAGATGTGCCTTAATGTAGCTATCTCCCAATAAGTACTCATCTAAACTTTTGGGTTATCTCCCAATAAGTACTTTTCTTTAACGCCTTTAAGTTAGGCATAAGAAGCAAGAAAAAGAATCAAGTGTTCTCAAATGAAGAAGCATTAAGACCAAATTTCTTGCCCTTACCTCTCTTACTTTTACTCTTAACCTTGGGGAAAATATGATTGTTTGGTGGAGAAGAAAGGTGCATGGTACCCTTTCCCACATCTATTATTGCTCCAAGAAGTTCTAATAGGGATCTTCAAAGTGTAATTTGTCCTTCTCCTGCACATTCAATAACAAGATAATCAGTAGAAATCATTTCCCCAAGGATCTTTGTAAACACTCCTTCAGCTATTCCAAGAGGTAATATGGTAGCATTATTAGCAAGAGATATTTCTTTTCCTCCTTCAGTAAGCCCCCAAGTATTCAGAGATTCATAAATATCCTTGGGCATAAGACAAAATTCAGACATGATATCACAGCGGGGTTGAAAAGTTTTAGTGTTTATCTCAATCTTTACTGTAGGGAGCCACTTTGATGGTTCAGAATTTATTGGAACATAATTGTGATGCTCCCTAAGCGTATTATAGCAATCTTTTAAGCTAGTAGCGCTAGTCTCAAGAGTGTTCAATCTAGCAAATATTCTTGCGAAAGAAATATCAGTTTGGCTAGGCAAGTTGTAAGTGAGGATCAATTTCTTTATAGCATTAATAGCATCATCCTCATTACATTGGAGGAAATCTCCTCCCACAACAGCATCTAAAGCATATCTATAGCAAAGAGCAATTCCAAGGTAAAAGCTGCTAAGGAACAAGCTTTGAGTCATTTTAGGCTCAGTTTTTTCATGTAGATCAGAGATTCTGGACCAAGATTCCTTGAAACTCTCTTCCATTCCTTGTTTAAAAGTGAAAATCATTTCCTCGGGTGACATAGTGATTGGAGCAAGGCTAGACATAGTGGCAACTTAAAAAAAGGAACTGATTTTTTGTGTGTTTTTGATAAAGAAAGCAAACTTGTAAAACTATTTTTTGTGTGTTTTTGATAAACAAAACAAGAAAACAAAGAAAAAAGAAACTAAGCAAAACAAAAATAACAAAGTAAAGAGATTGGTTATGAGGGACTCCCCTTGTGAAGATGTCCTTGACTCCCCGACAACGGCGCCAGAAAAATGCTTGATGGCTCACTGTCGGCGCCAGAAAAATGCTTGTGCGGTGTTGATGTAGAGCTCATTGGGAACCCCAAGAGGAAGGTATGATGAGCACAGCAGCAAGTTTCCCTCAGTTATGAAAGCATGGTTTAATCGAACCAGTAGGAGCAAGGAAACACCCCAAAGGTGTTGCTAGCTAAGCCTTGGCAGGGCGCACTACCGGTGCTAGTAGCAACGTGGAGACCTGCACAACACAACCATAGAACTTTTTCCCCAACTTGCGATGAGGTTGTCAATCTCACCGTGTTTTGCTGAAAACAAAGGATTAAACGTATTGAATGGAAGGAAGTAATAGTTTGCAGAAAGTAAACACAAAACAGTAAAAGTTTGTAGATCGTATGTAAAAGAAAGGACCGGGATCCATAGTTCACTAGAGGTGGCTCTCCTTAAGATAGATGACATGCTGGATGAACAAATTACAGCGGGGCAATTGACAAACATCGAGAAAGAAATACATGCATATACTAATCATATTGACTCCATTGAGATTCGATTGGGCATTACAACATTATACATAGACCGCCATCCAACTGCATCTATGACTAATAATCCACCTTCAGGTTATCATCCGAACCCCCTCTAGTATTAAGTTGCAAGCAACAGATTATTGCTTTACGAGCTGCGTGTAAAGTAAACAATACGATTGTTCTATAAACAAAGGATTGTTGTTTTATCCCTAGTAGCAACAGCACATCTAGTACCTTAGAGATTTCTGTCACTTCCCTAGATTACCAGAGGCATGAACCCACTATCGAGCATAAATACTAACTCTTGGAGTTGCTAGCATCTACTTGGCCAAGATAGCTACTAACAACGGAAAGCATGCAAGATCACAAATAACAAAGACATGATAGAATCAATAATCAATCTGAAATAGCATCTCAATATCCATTGGATCCTCATAAACACAACATGTATGATTACAAATAGATGATCTTGATCATGAACGGAGCTCACAAGATCTAAACATGAAAGCACAAAGGAGGAGAACCAACCATCTAGCTACTACATGGATCCGTAGTCCAAGGATGAACTACTCACGCATCACACCGGAGGCTTGCATGGTGACGAAGAAGGCCTCCAGGATGAATTCCCCTCTCCGGCAGGGTGCCGGGAAGAGCTTCATATCCCTTCCGATCTAGGGATGGAGATGATGGTGGCTACAGACTCTTTCATGGATTTTTGATCGGGCCCTTAGGGTTTTCGTCCCGAGGGCATCTTATAGGCGGAAGGAGAGGCCGAGGGGGTGCCGGAGGCGGCCACACCACCCCTGGCGCGGGCCAGGCTGGGCCACACGGCCATGTGGTGTGGTGGCCCCCTGGCCCCTCTCCGTCTCGTACTCTGGCATCTGTGACTTCCGGAAAAATAGGCACTTTGGCTTTTGTCCCGTCCAATTTCGAGAATATTCATTTTCTGACTTTCCTGGAACCAAAAACAGCAGAAAACAGGCAGCTGACATTGTGGCTCTTGTTAATATGTTAGTCCAAGAAATCATATGAAAAGTACTCCAAAGTATGGACAAAACACAAGAAAGTGGATAAAACCAAGCATGGAACATCAAAAATTATAGATACATTTGCAATGTATCAATCACATCATTGTAGGGATCTCAACCTTTGCACTCTTTGCATCCCCTTATTCTTGTGTATTCTTAGTGTTTCTCTCTATGAGGTTCTTGAGCTTGTTGCTAGCCCCTAAATAATTCCAAGTTCATTGAAAACATAATTTGTATGTATCTTCTATTCTATTTTCGAGTTTGGAGGTTTTACCGGTTCTTCATTTAGGGAGGTTTCATACCTCTACTTATTTGGTATTTTACCTCTTGCTCTTTCTTAGGTTTTATAGTATCTACTAGATATAGCTTATTCTTAGATTTCAAAAATCTCAAGTTTGCTAAATTGGAGCCCGGATGTAAAAGTTATTACCGTTTTTGTCTGTTGGCATGGCACCGACTCAGTTGGTATGCATCGAACCGCTATACCAAGGGATCAATTGGCATGGTGCCGACTTAGTTGGCATGGTGCCGGTTCGAGCAATCCGGCATGCCGGATCTGCGCCTGTCCAGATTGGCATGGCGTCGGTTCAGATTGGCATGACATAGGTTTTGCCTAAATTGCTCGTTTTTCCCCAATGGTCAGATTTTCTTTTCCTATAAAGGGGTTCTTCCCCACCATTTTTCTAGTGTTCTTGAGCACGTCTTTGGCCACCATTACTGAACCCTTTGAGCTTGCTTCCTCTCCCATCCCTCCTATAATTATTTCATCTTGTTGAGGGTTTTGAAAGAGGAGATCTAGATCTACAATCCCACCAATCACTTCCTCCTCTAAGCGAGGGGAGCCCCATTGGATCTAGATCTTGGACTCATTGGTACATTTCCTCCATTGTTCTTTCACTCTAATTCCTCCCTAGCACTTTTTATTTTGGTTGGATTTGAGAGTGAAGAAATTGCTTTGCATTCTTGCATAAGTGTTGAGCTCTCAATTATGATTTATTCGAGTGAGAGACTGTGAGATTGTTACACTTGGAGGGTGACCTCCTACTTGGCTTAGCGATTGGTGCTACGGTGATCTCTTTTTTGAAGATCTTGAAGAGACCTGAGCTTTCCCCTTTATGGGATTTATGAAGTGGTTGTGGAGCTTGCCATCTCCGGAGTGGAGGAAAAGATAACCATAAGGAAAGTGGCTATTCCTTCAACAAGGTAGCCTTGGAGAATAAGGTGCCCTTCATAGCGAGGAGAGATCCTTCATGGGATCTCACACCTCTCCAACATGATGTACATTCCCCCCAAGGAAGGGAACACGAGAATACATCTTTGTCTCCACGTGCATCGGTTATCTCTACACCGACTTTACTTTCCTTGTGATAGTCATCGAGCTTAAAGTACTTATATCTTGATTATCACTTGTTATATATACATTGTGCTATCTTGCTTAACTATAATAGTTGTTGGTGCACTTAGTTGAGCCTAGCTTATTTAGGTTTTGTGCTTATAAAATAAATGTTAGTTTAATTCCACATTCTTTCAAGCTAAAACCGTAATAGTTTTAAAATTACCTATTCACCCCCTCTTGGCGACATATCTATCCTTTCACGAACACTGGTCCCGAAGGCTAGAAAGTTTTACAACCTCCGGAGGACGCTCAATCCTTACCCAAAAGGAAAATGATTCGCTTCATCTGAAGGCTCGCATCCTCCAGGTCATGTTGGCAACATGTGCCTACCGCGTGGCTTGGAGCTAGGCAGGGAATCGACATGGTATATGGGGGCCACCTGATTCCTTATCTCTTCCCGACCACTCCCCTTCCACATCTTCTTCTCGACAAGTTTTATCTCTAGCTCTCCCTCCATAGCTCTTCCATCCTGATCGCCATGCCGCTCCACCTTTCCCGAAAAACCACACAGGTGTCGCCCTTCCTGACCACCATGTCAATGCTTCCTACCATCTTTCTGCCTCTTCCCGTCGATGGTGCCTCCGCTGCTCCCGAGATTTCTCACATCACCTGTTGCTCCCAATATTCTCACATCCCATGGCTGGCGGCCATGAAAATGCAGAGGGGTTTGGTGCCTTCGTGTTCCTGCTAGGATAGGGGGCGGTGACTGCTAGGGAGAAATGGCTTTGCTCCCTACGGCGTCTGTAGTTTCTCCCTCCGGCGGCCGGGATTGCTACAAGGAGCGTTTAGAGTTTCTCCCTCTAACAGCCAGGGTTGCTACAAGGAGCAGCCATCGCTACTTCCTGTGTCGGCCAACATTGCTACAAGTGGCGGTGGCAAATTCTATGAAGGAACATCGGGTGTACAGCAACACTGATACAAGCGGGTCAAGCGCGATGCTACAAATCGCGACCGGAGTTGCTACCAGCGGCTATGAGAGGTTCTACAAGCAGACACCATCGTTGCTAGGACCGGCGAGCGGTGGTGCTACAAGTTGCGGCCGGAGTTGCTACCAGCAGCCGACAGGGTTGCTACGAGTGGCCGCCCGATACTACGAGTCGATGTTAGAGTTGCAACCAGCAACCGACAGTGTTGCTACGAGTGGCCACCGGCGATTCTACAAGAGGCTGCCGGACGCTGGAGTTGCTACGAGTGGCCTCCATCGATGCTACGACCGTGTGCCGGTGGTGCTACGAGCAGCTGATGGCAATGCTATAAGCGACGGTCAGTGATGCTACGGCGGGCTGGTGACGATGCTACGACTAGCCAATAACGATGCTACGTGTGAGATCCTAACACATGGCTTAATAGGATTGATAGGATACCCATACCAATAAGTTGCCACTTCTTTTTCGGGATTCATCTTCAAAGGAACTTTAGGTTTAGCGTGCTTGACCTAGAGCAATTTGATGATGGGTGACCGACCAGGAATTTATTCTCGGGTGCGCATGAGTGAGAACAAAGTGCAAAAAAAAAGACTAGTGTTGATAGATGGGGCCAGTATAGAAATCTTAGAGAGCTGCCAGGGATAACAACCGTCGGACCCGGAGAGGCCGGGGTGTTACAAGTGGTATGGGATCCAGGTTCTCATGGTTACAAAGACGTGTGTGGGTCATGGGCACGAACATGTGGCACATGGCGCATGTGGGCCCGTAGTGGCACACGACATGGCACATGTGCCGACACTAGAAGCATAGACGTATGCCAAGAGAAAACATTCCTGAACTAGGGTTAATCGACGAGAATATTGATCTTCTAAGGGTTGTTGTATGTAAGATCCTAGCGCATGGCTTAATAGGATTGATAGAATACACATACCAACAAGTTGCAACTTAATTTTCGGGGCTCATCTTTAAAGAAACTCTAGGTTAAGCGTGCTTAGCCTAGAACAATTTGATGATGGGTGACCGACGTGAAAGTTGTTCCTGCGTACGTACGAGCGACGATAAAGTGAGCAGAAAAGACTATTAGTAGGTGGGCCAGTCTAAAAATCTTAGAAAGTTGCCAGGGATAACAATCGCCAGGCCCGGAGTGACCGGGGTGTTACACTACGACCGGCCGATGAAGCTGCGGCGACGTCATCTCGGCGATGCCATCTCCGGCGACGGGTGGATCTCGGGGACAACAAGTCTTCCATGTCAAGCGAGGACAACATGAGGATGGACTTTGATTTGCTTTTTTATCAGAAGCAGTATGCGCAAGTGGTGTCCCCTAGTGGAACACGTGTCAAACGCTGGACTCGGAGGCTGAAAAGTTTTCCAACCCCGGATGACGCTCAACCCTTCCCATTTTAAAGTTAGGTAGAAATCCGGACATGTATCTAGGTGCGATATACATGCTTGTAAATATTCATCCATAAGTTGTTTCCATTCGTGAATTGCACAAAAAGAAAAGTGTGTATTATAGGTCCACATGTTTGTCTTTCTTTTTTGTACTTCCTCCGACCCATATTAGTTAAATTGAATTTGTCTTGATTCGGATGTATCTAGACATGTTTTAATATTAGATGCATCCGAATCTAGATAAATCCAAGTCAACTAATATGAGTCGGAGGGAGTACCACTTAAATAAACATATGTTTGTATGGAATTTTACCGGCAGGTATAGCGAGAGTGTAGATATAGTTTTAAAATCACGTTTCTTTACGAAACGTTCACATGTGTTTTTCAACTTTTAAAAAAGGCCACAAGACAACTAGACACATTTAACTGTATTTTAAGGTTATGAAGAAATGCCGGGCATACATCTAGGAGGGATCTACATGTTTATAAATATTGATTAATAAATGTAATTGTGTATTATAGTCTTATAGATCCACATATTTGTCTTTCTTTTTTGTACCCTCTTAAATAAACATATATTTGTATGGAAATTTACTCCCCCTGTAGTGAGTGTACATATGTAGTTGTAAAATCAGATTTCCTTTTGAAACTTTCACATATGTTTTTCAACTTTAAATAAGGGCCACAAGACAACCAGACGCAGTTAGCAATATATGATCTCATTCTCTTGTTTTAGGCAACCACCAAGATCTCGGAATTGTCACTAAATAGATGAATTAATTGACTAGATCATAAAGAGAATCTTTGAAGATGGATGGAACATGCGCAACAGCCCGGCGAACGCAAGAAGCAAACGCCTGAATGAAGCACTCTGGCTAGTAACCAAGGAACATTTGACCACGACCAAAGAAAACTATCACTCAAACTTTGTCAAAAGCTCCCTTGCCACAATGGAGAAACATTGCGTCCCCGGTGAGCATCGCCAAATCCAACGTAACTCGCAAAACAAGAGCATCGAAAGCTCTATGGGATTCAAGGAAGAACGAGGGTGTCTATTGCAGCGAGTTCACACCTCATGTCCATTCGACATGCACTTGACTAGAAAAATGGACCTAACTAACATGAAAACATGTTAAAAGCTCCCTTGCCACAATGGAGAAACATTGCGTCCCCGGTGAGCATCGCCAAATCCAACGTAACTCGCAAAACAAGAGCATCGAAAGCTCTATGGGATTCAAGGAAGAACGAGGGACACTTCACGAAGCGTTATATCTATTGCAGCGAGTTCACACCTCATGTCCATTCGACATGCACTTGACTAGAAAAATGGACCTAACTAACATGAAAACATAAAAGAGAAACTATCCAAACATGTTTTTGTATGTATGTACATACGTAACATCGTAATGGTCCTATTGCAACGCTATTACTTTTGGAAGTTTTGCGTGTAACAAACTTGGTGCGATGGAGACATTTGTCTTCTACGATGGGAACTTGTCCGACCAAAGTTAGGCAGTCTACACATGTAAAGTATTTTCTACCATTTTTTTTTCATTTGATTTGAGTCATATAAATTCATGACAAAAGAAGGCGGTTCTTTGGATAAACTTTTTACCATAGAATAAAAACAAATATTTGAGTATACAAAATATAAGAAACTACGATGACATAATTATTTTCTAGGTTGTTGCATGGAACAAATATTTTATGGGATTACCATTTCTATGCGATGGAAACATTTTCTGTTCAATGAAAAGTGATCTAACAAAGGAAGACAGAAAGAGAGTAAGAATGCATAAAAAGCAGTTTGAGGCAGAAGAGTCATGGTACAGTTCTTAAGGAGGGAACGAGAGGGAGTCGTTGGCCCATTGATCTCACACATCACTCGATGTCCAGGGGAGTCCCTTTCAACTGATGTCATTAGATTCTGCTTCAAGGTTTCTAACTAACTTTGATTTATCCATTACTTTGGTTTTGTTTATAGGTAATGCCTGACGTAACATCCACAGCTTTTCTTTATTCCAAAGGAACAGCAAAGCTTTTTATCACAACTTTCTCCGACCCATTAAAATGCTCCCATGAAGAGTTCAGGATTTTTGCTTCAAACTTCAATTTAGTTGCTACTAGTGTACTAACAAGATTAAGTCCTAGACAAGTGATAAGTGTTATATATGATGCAAGTATGGCATGGTCCATGGAAAATGACTATAAATAGCTAAAACTGTTACTGCATTCTGATAAACAGTCTGCTTAAATTGATTGCTAATTGTGTTAATGCGATCGCAATGTTTCACCTCCACTTTTGCTTTGCTTAAAGTAGCTAGGTCAACCCTAGGATAGGAGTTGATCACCTGCCTTATAGTACCGTGCATGCTGAATAGTCGTGTCTTTTGGTACCAATTCCTGAGCAATCATCAACACACTGTAGAACTAAATAGCTAGCCAGAAACAAAAGTGCTCTGAGAAAGCGAAATCCAGTTTTCTATCTAAAAAAACGAAATCCAGCTCTCTGCAAAATATCATTTAACCAGACTTCAACAATTGAGCAGGCATGTGGCAACTTACACAGATGATGAATTAAATAAATGGAGACATCTTAATCTAAGGTAAAATACTAACGTGTTGCCACCTGTTCCTGGATTAAAATAGGGATCACAGTCTTAACACTCCAGGGTTCAGTAGTACATTCTCACACCACTAAAATATCCAGCTGGTGCATCTCTCAGTGAAACACTAGTTACCGATGATTCCAAGAGATCTGATTAAAGAAAGCATGACAGGCACAGAGATCACTGCACTCAGTACGTAATGGTCCAAGAGACAACAAAACAAATTAATTAGCACTGCTAATCTGAACCTGCTATACTGCTCATGCCTCATGGCACATTAAGACATTCTTCAGTACAGGGCTCTACTCTGCATTACATGCGCCCCTGTCAAGTGTCAAGTCAGTCAGCTAGCCTGGCCTTCTGATTCTGATTCTGAACTGAACTCTTCTTAATTATTGGCTCCATCTCCTGTCCTCGTAACACCCGTACTGTACAGCTCTGTATTTGACTTTTGTGCAGTATAAAAACAAGTAGTACTTGTTTCACATGCTACTGTTTATTAAACAATAATTCATACATATTTGCAAAGAGGGCCCTCATATATAGGCTATTGGAAAATATGCCTTCCTGCTTCATTTCACATGCTACTGCTTTTTTCCCCATGATTTTGTGGTTCGGAAGTCCTTTTATGTGCAAGAAAATTAACCAGCCGACACTGGCCAGGACAAGATGGAGATTTATTGCCGAGTGACCAAAGTGCTCTGCTTTTAGATTTCTTTAATGGAAAGCTGCTGGTGCCCTGGTTGATGAATCAGGAGGAGGAAGTATCTTGCTTTGTACTCTTGCTAAGCATGTTTCGGGATTGGTCTAATCAAAATCATTCGTCAATCTGTCTCGTCTCTTCCTCCTTTCTCCCACTTGAGATTTGACTGATCGTTTGATTAGTCTACTCTGGCCGTGCTTTAAGATTCGAGCGCGTCCATCAGAGGATTGGTTAACTGTCAGCCCCTGATGATGGCCTTGTCACTCGATCTGTCAAAGCGTGTCACTCAGATGGAAGCTTAACTGGGGGGCCATCCTGTGCTTGGGATAGTCTTTGAGGTTGTAGGTATGCATTAGTAGGAGTTCAGGACACAGAATAAACTTGAGAGCGCAATGATTAAGTTCTGAAGTAGTAGCTTCAATTATGCGTTTTGGCAAGCAAATTGAGTGGCACACTTGTCGATCGCTTCTGTGCGCACCTATGAGGTTTAATGATCATGGAGCAATAATGATAACCGGAGATATATTTGGCAGCAGAACTTTTATCAAACAACTCCGCCGGTGACACCGTCCGACCATCGGTCCGTTCCGTCTCCAATAGTCTTAGGGTCTTGGAGGTGCTGCGGATCACGCCTCTCGTCTGTGGGAGATTTTTGTTCTTCAATTAGGCTGTTTTCTCGTGTCTTTTTGGGATGTTGAGGCGATGGCTACATCCTAAAGTCAGAATAAAGTCTCCCCCGCTCTATCCTCGCTTCGGTGGTGCGCCTAGCGCTGACGGAAGGACGCATGGACTCGTGTGTCCAGCTGATCTCTTGGGATCTAGTCGTTTTTCGCGTTAATTTTAGGCCAGTCTCTTTCAATCTACTGATGTCATCATTGACGATGGTTGCTGCTTTAGTGTGCTGGTTCTTTAGAACCTTAGCACGACGACTTCCTGTCTATCTACTACAACAAGCTCTACTACGACAAGCTTTGCCCGGCTCCGGTGATGAAGGGACGAGGACGGCGGCGTGCCTTCGGCTTGTGCTAGTGTTTGTAGTCTTCATTATGTGGTCCATCGATCTATTTGTAATTTTTATTACTTTTAGGCATGTCTGTACTACTGTTGATGATTATTAATCGATACGTGAAATTTTTGCAAAAAAAACTTGGTCAATCTTTGCGTAGTTTGATTTATAAAAAACCTATATACACGCCATTTTGATATAAAGCATTAGTAACTAGGGTTGCAGATTTTCCCGGCAAAAAGAGAACTAGGGTTGCAGATTTTCCCGGCAAAAAGAAAACTAGGGTTGCAGATTAAAAGAACTAGGATTCGGTGCATGGGTTGATGCGGGACCCGGAGGTGATCCTCCTCCTATTTAGGAAAATAAACAGCAACTAGTTTTTTATTAACATAGCACAAGAAAAAAACATACAAAGACGGCATAAAGCCCCCCACACCAATAATAACGGGACACGTGAACACTCTCGCAGGTTATTCCTACAAATGACAACACTCACTACAACGGCGCACACGGGGCTAACGGTTATAAACACCGAGCACACGACAGTTATTTGCTAATGCCAATTGTAATGAACGACGCAATGCGCTAAAATCCGTTGGCATCAAGTCTGCCATGGTGCATAATTATCCACCGCCCATTTAGCACCACGATAGCTCATTTTCTGGGTAAATAAATTTTGCTGCTACTTTTATCTTATGTCATCCAAACAAAAGTACTGTCTATGGTGGTATTTTTGTAGTGACCGCAAAACTGCCATCATGGAAGAGGAAAGCCAAGAAGAGTCTCGGTCGCAACCGAACGTCACAGTGGAGAAAGGCATAAGTATGGCCTTGTTGTGACCGGGGAAGCATCATCAAGGACCGGAAGCTACTTCCTTCGACTTTGCATCGCTTGAAAGGAATTCAAGCTAGCTCAAGGCCTTGTAACAACTAAGTCGACACCTCGGGTGTGATTGTTTCCTAGGCCAGATTTTGCGCTCATCAGGGATAGGCCTTGGGGGGCATGGCCACGTAGAAACGATCCAAATGCCACATTGTCCACTTTTTTTGGTTGCTCATAATGGATTTGCATGCATTATTTGGGAAACTATCACCCTTATGTTTGGTTCGTTGCACACATGGCTTTGATGCTCGGCTAATGCAAATAGAAGGTATTTGGTTGCCCACATTAGTCAGCATATGGCAACCTCATTCTAAAAGTGGTGAGGTTACCATGTCAATGCATTAAATTTGATCATACACACAAGCTGGAAGAAGAGGTACTTCACGATCACCACAAAAAGGGGCGACAACGATGAAGTATTTGATCCTCGTCTGAGTTGGTCATTGTTCTCATCGATCAAGAACTAGGCATAACCTCCCCTACTTCCTCCGTGGTGTGAAACCCATGGTAACTATTGTAGAAGAAATCGTTGACCTAATCTTGGCAACTCCTCCATGAAGTTTACACTCCTAGACACTTCCCATGTACACTACATAACACTTCTTCTACAAGACAAAAGAGTAACATGTTAACGACATCACAAGATCATAAGAACAAACATCAATGAAATCATAACAAACATGATAAGTTCACACCAGATCATAAACTAAGGGGGGCATGCATGATCATTACCAAAACACGATCACAAGTTCATCCTATAGCTATGGTATCAACCCACCACCACATCAAAAGTGGGTGTCATCCTACCACCGCATTAAGTTCACCATCACACGAGGGGTTAGTATATACCAACTCATCAAAATATACATGCCAACTAAAGTTTTTAAGCCCTATATAAGACCAAAATGTACATCATCATCATTAGTTCACCATCACTATCATGCATGCATCACCACCCCGAGGCCACTACTAATGAGCCCTACTAGTAGTAGTAGTGCTTGCCTAGGTAGGTCCTAAGCCAAAGGATCATGTGCGGCCCAGCAATGCCAACAAAGTTGGTACCATGGGCCTTATGGTCGACAAGGTTTCCGAGAGAAACCATGAGAGCCTCCTCAGAGAAGTAAACCACACCCATGATGACATGGTAGAGGTTAGGGTGTATGTCAATAGGATTCTTATCCCTGATGGAATGTGGATGTCCCTGACGGTGTTGGTGATGTTATTAAAGGACTGGAGCTCATGATCTGTCAGGATTCCCCTCTTCCTCTTTACCAAAGTATGTGTGTGGACATGTGCATGATTGTCAGGGCCATTTACAATGACGACCAGACTCCTAGATGTCACCCGCTTCCTCCAATGAAGGTGTAGGTGTAACGAGGGGCTCATTTGAGCCCATGGAAAACCTATCGATGGTGAGACCGTATGAGAAGATGGTATGCATCTCATTGTAATTAGGCGATGGCCTGTTGAGGAACTCAGCGTCATCCTAAGGAAGGATGGCATACAATGAGTTACTTGTGCAAGGTAGTGATGGATGATCAATTGAAACAATAGTGCAAGACAGTGCTAACTGTGGCGAGGCCCTGATAGTGCTCAACTTCCAAGATAATGTTGAAGTTGTCCTCATCACACTGAGCACTGCTGAGGTCTCGCCCTCCTCGGGATCCCCAGAATTGGAGGGATTGGTATCGGTCGCAATGGGGATGGGGTTATATGGAGAGACACATGGCCTCTAGGAGGAGGGCTCCTCGGTGCTAGGCTCGGTGGAGCGAGACACCGTACCAAGGAAGGAAGCAATAGGGTGAGGAGCAATGGGTTTGGTTGGAATAGCTAGGGGAACTAGAGGCTGAGTCGGAGGTGGAACGTGATCTACAGTTTCAATAGTAGGTGGAGGTGGGGAAGCAGCCAAGGTGGCATCGTCCTCCAAGGCAACTCTGGCGACCATGGAATGTGCAAGGGCGAGGCGAGTAGTGCTAAGAGTGAAGTGGAGCTCGGCCATGTGCCGGGACAGCACATTGGCATAGTGAGCAAAGTGGACCAAGGTGGGATTTTCCTCCTCTAGGCAGATGGAGAAGATACATGCCCTATGGAGGGTGACGCTATGATGATAGAAATAATAGTGGTGGTACTTGGCCATCGCTGGGTCGTGGGCTCGCAACCTAGCGATAGCCCTCATAGCAGCATCCTGAATGGCTTATCGCTCATGAGTGATGATCTAGGAGGTGAAGGTGTAAGCAATGGTGGTATGGCAACTAGCATTGTTGTGGAGGGTCACAGTAGCGGTGAAGACATCATGGCGAGAGGGGTGGCGGCTTTGGTGGACTGAGAAGACTGGTGCGAGGGCATCTTGGTGAACATGGGTCCAGATCTCCCATAGAAGTCGGGCATGCCGGGCACTTCAGTCGCATGAGTTTCCCAGACAAAGTTGCTTTCCATTTGAGGTGTTTAGAGGAAAATGAGTGAGACAAAGGTATGCATGTCTATGGCACAAAAGTAGAGAAACAACTGTAGAAAGCAAGCAGATGTAGTAGGTAAATGCAACAAGTAACTAGTTACGACTCTCTAACTAACGACTCCATTTCTAGGGGTCTCCTGTAGGAAACCCGGTTGTGATACCAAGCTATGTGGCGCCCCGGTCCAGTTGACCAAGTAACCTCATATTCCAGGCCCATTAACACTAGCAATATGACACTTGATAAACAAATATGAAACCAATATTTATTTAGGGATTCGCAATCTGATAGGTTCAAAGATTACAACAAGATGGAGAGGCTTCACCCATCATGAAACATGCGCAACTCAATAGTCTACTCCTAGCCTCTAGATTCATGACAGCGGAAGACGTAAATAACTTGCGTAAGGAGGGCTTTATTCCAACAGGGTTCTGCCTAGAAGACCGATCCTAGTTGGCGTAGAGCATGTACTCTGGTGCGGAGACTTCAGGCTCAGGCAATGACAACGCCAAATGATTACTTTGAATTTAGCGCAAAACATAAACAATCAAAACTCAAGCAAGGGTTGTTTATATGGCATGGTATAAGTCCAGGATGTAAAGTGTGAGACCAAGATTAGGTTGGTATTGGCTTGCCTTCTTACCTTTGGTGAGAAGATAAAAGTTCCTCTTCTACTCATAAAATTACTCATTTCTCTAGTCATGCTCATGACTTCTAGCATACCAAACTCATGGCATATTCTCAGCTAACCATTCTCATGGTTCTTTCTTGTTGGCATATTTTACTTTAGTTTCTCCATATGTCGACACAACCAAACGGATGATGTGACTAGTGATGTCTACGCACTTCTATTCTTGTAGACAGTTGTTGGGCCTCCAAGTGCAGAGGTTTGTAGAACAGCAACAAGTTTTCCCTTAAGTGGATCACCCAAGGTTTATCGAACTCAGGGAGGAAGTGGTCAAAGGTATCCCCTCTCAAGCAACCCTGCAATCAAGATACAAGAAGTCTCTTGTGTCCCCAACATACCCAATACACTTGTCAGGTGTATAGGTGCACTAGTTCGGCAAAGAGATAGTAAAATACAAGTGGTATGGATAATTATAAGTGGTAACGATGCCAGAAAATAGCTTGATGGCGTGGAAGAGACTAAAGGCAAACTGAAATAAAGATGGCAGCAAACAAACATGTAACAGATCTAGTTGCAAACGGTATTCAAATGCTTAGAAACAAGGCCTAGGGATCATACTTTCACTAGTGAACACTCTCATATAAATATCTTCTCTTTATGCTATTACTCTAAACTACTCTCTGGTTGGACACTCTAATCCATGGTAGGGCTATAACAGCACACCTCAAAGTTCGCTTTCCCCATCTAGATAACCCCACACTGTTACCTTGAGCTCTAGATGGTTCCAACAAACACCACAATTTCATAGAAACATTCAACTCCAAATATAACTCATAACAAGTATTTGTAATCTCTAGCCTAAGTGCCACCATGGTGTGCACACTGTCACTTTCACACACATGGGGAGAGCAGAGATTATTAAAGCACTTGAGTAGCAAGGTAGATCTACTTGATTACAAAGCTCATGATCACAATATGATCATGCATAGAGAGACAGATGAACACATAGCTACCGATAGAACCCTTAGCCTCGAGGAAGAACTACTCCCTCATCATCATGGGAATCAGCAATGGCGATGGAGATGGTGGTGGAGATGGCTCCGGGGGCACTTCCCCGTCCTGGCAGGGTGCCGAAACAGAGAGTTTCTGTCCCCGAAATCTCCCCTTCGGTGGCGGCGGCGTTGTAGAACTTTTCGTGGCTGGAGGCTGTTCTCTTTAGGGTTTTTGCATCGGGGGCTTCTTATAGGCGAAGGGGCGAGGTCGGTGGCCGGCCAGGGGGCCCACACCATGCCCTGGTGCGGCCTAGGGCTGCCCGCGCCAAGGGGTGGTGTGGCCACCCTGTGGACCCCCTCCGTCTCGTCTTCTGGCTCCGTGAGTCTTCCGGTAAAATATCAACTTTGGCTTTTGTCCCGTCCAATTCCGAGAATATTGATTTTCTGACTTTCCTGGAACCAAAAACAGGCAACTGGCACTGTGTCATCTTGTTAATAGGTTATTCTAAGAAAGTGTATAAAAATACTCCAAAGTGTGGACAAAACATAAGAAAGTAGATATAAAACAAGCATGGAACATAAAAAATTATAGATACGTTAGCAACGTATCAACATCCCCAAGCTTAACTCCTGCTCGTCCTCGAGTAGGTAAGTGATAAAAGAAAGAATAATTTTGAGGTGACATGCACCATCATAAACTTGATCAAAGTATTTGTAAAACATTGATAGCTGGGATCATAGTACTTCAACATAGCATGAAAGATAAAGTTCTAACAATAAGACATAGCAACTATGTTGTAACATGGAAATGCACAAACAAAAGATTCATGAATAACAATGCTTTGCAAGACGTTTGTTTGTTTCACATAAAGAAAATATAGCATAGTGGCATTCAGCTTGTCCCTCACAGAGTAGCAAACATAAATGCATAGGACACCTTCAAAGTTTATAAGGGTGACTAGATAGAAATAGTTTAAGAACAAGCAATATCAATGTTATGCATCAATCAACAAGTCTTGGGACAATGCACATATAACTAAGAATGGCCACTATGCTCTCTCAATAGGTGCATAAAGATAGAAGATGGAGACTCAACATAAAAGTAAAAGAAAGGCCTTCATAAAAGAAAGCAGGGATTCAAGTTTCATAAAGAGCTTCCAAAAATTATGGTACTTATTAGCTTTCAGCTCTCATTGCCCCTATCATAAGCATCTTGAAGTGATTAAGGTTAAAGTGAACAAACTATGGAGTATATGCTTGACAAAGTATAAGATGGCAATCTCATATCCCTTGAATACGAGGGCCGCTCCTCATGCTACTCAACTTTAGTTACCGGTAAGTTCTTGTCATAGTAAGTACATGTGTATCATAGAGAACCACCAATGGGGTACCCCTTGCCCGATGATACGGAAGAATCCCCATATCAAAATGACAAGGCAAGCAAACAACGAGCATCTCAGCAATCTTCTTATTTACCATGGGAAAATGGTGCTTTTTTCTCTCTTTCCTCTTTTCTCATCTTTTTTTCTTCTTTTTTCTCAATCTGTATCTCTTTTTTTATAAGAAGAATGCTTTATAGATTGCTCATTATGGTTACGCTGCAGGTTTCCACCATGATTAGGCATGGATTAGACCAGCCGCCCTGGCGTTTCTCTAACGCACATACATAACTCCATGGACTTACAAGCTCCCCTTTCATTTCACACCGACGACATCCATAAACAAAAGAGCATGATATCAACTGGGTACAATGTACAAGTGCAATGTTGAAAGCGTTCCCCATGACAGCATGGTTCTGCTAATCCCTAACGTATAAGTGCAAGCATATACAACATAGATGACACAATGGTTCAAGTTTATTAGGGGCGAGAAAATTAAAGTGTGCTATCAAGTTCGTGAGAGCTTTAATCACTAATTTTCACATAACAAGTTTAATTTGGAAGGTAGATAAAAACATGAATATACTTGGAATAGCAAATGCTAATAGGTAGATATGGTGGACTCTTTGGAATAACTTGGTTTTATTTGGAGTTGGATGCATGAGTGGAACTCATACTTGGTACATGTGGAGGCTAGCAAAAGACTAGGAGCGACCAACTAAGAGAGCAATAATGGCCATAATCATGCAAAGTGACAAAACATTATTAATTAAAGCATAAAGTAATATTACAAGTCGAAAACTAAAGGATCATAGAGGATATGATGACTTGGGATAGTCTTAACATGGTGTGAGCATACGCCAAGTCAACCCAAATAAAGCATCAAAGGAGAATACCACAATACTATGCTTTAATATGCTAAAACAACGCATGATTCTTTCAAGGCACATTAAGCAATCTCAATTGTTTATAACAAGTCACGCTACAACAAATATCACTAAGCATAAAGCCAAAATAATATCAAGCATGGCATGATAAAGCATGGGCCACAATCAAAAACAAGCTCTCTTTACCACTTAAGCATGAACTTTCCTACTCTTCTCCAATCCAAACCAAACTATTTGAAAACCAATGTATGAAAGAGGGAGTCCAACCAATTTATTCAAGCGAACTAAGCAAACGAAAAAAACAAAAAACAAAGACGCTCCAAGAACAACACAACTGTGTATGAAACAATAAAAATGAAGTGTTTAGAAGAAACCTGGGATTTTTATTGATGAAGAAGGGGATGCCTTGGGCACCCCCAAGTTTTGACGCTTGTACTTCTTGGATATTTATTGGGGTGACACGGAGTGGCATCCCCAATCTTGAGCTTTAGTCCATTCTTCATCTTATTACATCACTCTCCATACACCTGAAATTTTTCCTTCATACAAAACTTCACACAATCTTTATTAGCAACATTAGTGTACTCAAGATAATAAGTCTTTGGGTTCAGTTTCAACACCTATAAAACTTCCATTAAAACACAAGCTACTGTAGCACTTCCCTCAAAAAGCTCAATTTCCCCAAAAAGAACCCCAAAAGGAATCAATAAGAAGCAAATGCAAATAATGGCAGAAATCTGTCAAAACAGACTAGCAGGTAAAAAACATTTTTTTCGAAGACCTTCTGTTGCTCAAATAGAAAAGTGTTGAACTAACAAAAGTTAGATAATAACCTGGGACTGAAGCACAAAAACTCACACCTGAAAACGACGTACAGAGATTTTACATGAATGTTTACGGTGAAGCACAAAAATCTATTTCGAGACAACAAATTTCCCAAGCATTACTTCTCTCTCATTAGAGGTTACTCTTCGCACAAAAAGCAAATAAAAAGGATAAGGAGCGGTTATTACAGAGGTAATAACTTCCAAGACTCATCTAAAACTTTTGGGTTATCTCCCAATAAGTACTTTTCTTTAACGCCTTTAAGTTAGGCTTGATAGTTTGAGAAGATGCTCACATAAGAAATATGAATTGAAGTAAAAGAGAGCATTAAGAAGAAAACTCAAAACACATTTAAGTCTAACCCACTTCCTATGCATAGGACTCTTGTAAAGAAACAAGTCATGAAAGCACAAAGCAACAGGCATAGGAAAGCAAAACAAGTGCAACTTCAAGACTTTTAACATAAAGAGGGAAAACTTAATAATGTTGAGATACATAAGACCATGTTTCCCTCTCTCATAATAACTTTCAGTAGCAACATGAATAAAATTAACAATATAACTATCGCATAAAACATTCTTATCATGAGCCACATGCATAAAATGATTATTACTCTCCACATAAACATAGTCATTCTTATTAATTGTAGTGGGAGCAAATTCAACAAAATAGCTATCATTATTATTCTTATCACCATAGTCATCAAATATAGGAGGCATATTGTAGTCATTAATTTTCTCCTCAATAGTAGGTGGACTGAAAATATCATATTCATCATTGTAATCATCATATATTGGAGGTTTGGTATCATCATAAGCAATAAAATAGCTATCTTCCAAAGTCGGGGAATAAAAAGATCATTTTCATAAAAACTAGCTTCCCCAAGCTTAGACTTTTCCATAGTATAGCAATAATGGTGTCCAAAGAATTCATACTAACAACATTGCTATTAGCATGCAAATAAAGTTCCATAGGTTTTTTAATTTTCTCTTCAAACACTTCATGTCCTAACTCAAGATAAATACTATAAAGCTATCTAATTTTGTTGTTGTTTTCCATTAAGCCTAACTAGTGAAAACAAGAAACAAAAAGACAAAATTGCAGAATCTAAAGGAAATAACTTCAAGAACTCACACCAGAGGATGTGAGTACCTTTTACCTTATCTCCCCAGCAACGGCGCCAGAAAATAGCTTGATGTCTACGCACTTCTATTCTTGTATACAGTTGTTGGGCCTCCAAGTGTAGAGGTTTGTAGAACAGCAGCAAGTTTCCCCTTAAGTGGATCACCCAAGGTTTATCGAACTCAGGGAGGAAGTGGTCAAAGGTATCCCCTCTCAAGCAATCCTGCAATCAAGATACAAGAAGTCTCTTGTCCCCAACACACCCAATACACTTGTCAGGTGTATAGGTGCACTAGTTCAGCGAAGAGATAGTAAAATATAAGTGGTATGGATAATTATAAGTGGTAACGATGCTAGAAAATAGCTTGATGGCGTGGAAGAGACTAAAGGCAAACTGAAATAAAGATGGCAGCAAGCAAACATGTAACATATCTAGTTGCAAACGGTGTTTCAATGCTTAGAAACAAGGCCTAGGGATCATACTTTCACTAGTGAACACTCCCATATAAATATCTTCTCTTTATGATACTACTCTGAACTACTCTCCGATTGGACACTCTAATCCACGGTAGGGCTATAACAGCACACCTCAAAGTTCACTTTCCCATCTAGATAACCCCACACTGTCACGTTGAGCTCTAGATGGTTCCAACAAACACCACAATTTCATAGAAACATCCAACTCCAAGTATAACTCATAACAAGTATTTGTAATCTCTAGCCTAAGTGCCACCATGGTGTGCACGCTGTCACTTTCACACACATGGGGAGAGCAGAGATCTATTAAAATACTTGAGTAGCAAGGTAGATCTACTTGATTACAAAGCTCATGATCACAATATGATCATGCATAGAGAGAGATGAACATATAGCTACTAGTAGAACCCTTAGCCTCGAGGAAAAACTACTCCCTCATCATCATGGGAATCAGCAACGATGATGGAGATGGTGGTGGAGATCGATGGAGATGGCTCCGGGGCACTTCCCCGTCCCGGCAGGGTGCCGGAACAGAGACTTTCTGTCCCCTGAATCCTCCTTCGGTGGCGGCGGCGCTGCGGAACTTTTCGTGGCTGGAGGCTGTTCTATTTAGGGTTTTTGCATCGGGGGCTTCTTATAGGCGAAGGGGCGAGGTCGGTGGCCGGCCAGGGGGTCCACACCATGCCCTGGCGCGGCCTAGGGCTGCCCGCGCCAAGGGGTGGTGCGGCCGCCCTGTGGCCCCCCTCCGTCTCGTCTTCTGGCTCCGTGAGTCTTCCGGTAAAATATCAACTTTGGCTTTTGTCCCGTCCAATTCTGAGAATATTGATTTTCTGACTTTCTGGAACCAAAAACAGCAGAAAACAGGCAACTGGCACGGTGACATCTTGTTAATAGGTTAGTCCAAGAAAGTGTATAAAAAGACTCCAAAGTGTGAACAAAACATAAGAAAATAGATATAAAATAAACATGGAACATCAAAAATTATAGATACGTTAACAACGTATCAACTAGACTCAAACATGTCTTTTAACCCAGGGACAGGGCTAGTACCAGATATACACTTTCGTGAGGTCATGACAATTATCCACCTGCTAGAATATCCACTCATGCCACCGGTACCGAAGTACTAAAAGTACCAAGGCAGAGACACACGATTCCATACACTGACACAATCCTAAGACAGGTTCTTATGTAGAAGTGAATCAAACACGTTTCTAACTTTGGACAACACCTTGCTCCGGAACCTTCGTACGGCTGGAGACCACACCCATGAAATCCCCAACCATACCACAAGGATGGCATCAAAGGAGGCTGAAATGGGCTACTAAGCTAAGGTTTTGATAAACACACTTACCAGATTGTCCATATACTATCACTAGATTGTAGGAGACAATCACATCAACATCTATACAATGTCATGCAATTACCAGATTTTCTAGCCACTGTGTGCCAGATTTTTTGCATATAACTACCACCATGCTACAACTATACATCATTACAAAATTGCCACAGGTTCTTTTGTGCATAATTACCACATTGCCTAATCCTAGTTACCAAGTTTTTGATTGAAAATTACTAGTGTAAACTATGCATAAGTTCTCTCTCAAATACCATTGGGACGCCTCATCATCCACCACAGACAAACTGTTCACATGGAGAGAGAGGGAGAACTACCAGGCACAACTTATGGAGTAGAAGAGGAGTTTTTCCTTGAGCGCATCCCAGAGGTCCACGACGCTTCCTCTAGTTCTACCTGATGGATGGTAGCACCATGTTACCACGCCTTGCTACACCATGTCTGACTTCACCTCCGCTTCGCGTCGTGCGTGTCCTCATCTGCTCCGCCCCTATACCAGGTGGTGCATCCTCTAGATCCGTCCACTTGGACCGGCATCAACGTCGCCATGCTACCCGCCTCTACTACACCATGTGCAGCTTCACCGCGCCCTGCATCTCCTTGTCCCTCGGGTACCGATGCCGCTTCCTCTAGATCTTCCCACATCAGGTAGAAACACCATGCGCAGACGCCTCTTGCAGGTGCTCAATTGCCCGCTCGAGTCACCGGAGACGCCTCCCAAAGACGCCAGAGACCTCACTCTACTCAGATCTGCGCAAATCACCAACGGAAAAAGCGAGGGATCAGAACCAAACCATGAGAAGTTGGGCCGGAAAACCAAAAAGGAACTCATCTCGTGCCAGTTACCTTCAGCGGTGTGTCGTCGGAGACCTTCCTCTCGTGCCACACTGAGGAAACCCAACGAGGAATCGCTGGAGAGAGACGGAGAAAGAGGATCGAGCACACGAGGGGGGGGGGGGGAGAAAATGGGGTTAGTTGGGTGAAACGCTTGGAATTAACGAGCTGTGTGGGGACCACCCGTCAATGCGTCGTAACATGGGGAAGCAGCGCGCACCGTGCGATGGGAGCAAGCGCAAATCTCGTCACGCGCCGAACGGGGAGCGTTGATAGGGCACGTTCTCATAATAGAATAACCGAACTATTCATCACCGAAATCGACGCGCTGAACTTATCAACCCCTGCCAATGCTGGCCTTGTTTTCTCTTCCAAATTTGCACGGTTTGCTTAAGCCCACTTGGCGAGATGGAAGGTTTTTGAAGAGTAAAATGCACCGGAGGTCCTAAAAGTTTGGAGGAAAATGTATGTAGGTCCTAAACATTTCAACTTGTTTACCGGAGGTCCTAATTCTTAGTTAGTTGTGCACTGCAGGTCCTAATTCTTAGTTAGTCGTGCACTGCAGGTCCTAATTATCAGCTACAGCCCTAGCTACAGTGCACATGGATATGATAATTAGGGCCTCTGGTACACAAGTTGAAACTTCTAGGACATGCATATGGTTTCCTCCAAACTTTTAGGACTCCCGGTGCATTTTACTCTTTTTTTGGAGGGGATACATAGGTTGTCTCGAGCGACAATAAAATAAAGTCTAAAAGAAACTAGTAAAACACTGAGGTCTTCAAACTCTTTTTTCTTCCAAGACACCATCTTGAACTTTCTTAAAGGCAGCCAAGAACAGAAAGATATCAAACTGCAACCTGTAAATATCAATGAGGGTTCTCCTATAATTTTAATTTGAGCCGTTGTGTCAAGACTGTGTGTACGCGCACAAACATTAGAGTAATCAATCAATATCGGAAAGATTACCAACACCAATATTTCAGTCAAAAGTAACCAAACAGCCTGGTCGACATCGCTGGCGAACATATAGTACGAACCACCATTGCCGAGGACGTAGCAGCCGTGACAAATATTACGAGGATAATCCTCGCGACAACCATGAAAAATACTCCAAAATTAACTTGGCAAAGTATGATCTAAAAGACCGTACCTACATAACTGTAATCTTACAACAACCATTGACACCGAGAAGATCTCGTCGCTGAACGAAGGCCGAAGTTCACTCATTGTAGACAATGTCATCTTCAAAACTCTAATCTAATCTCTCGGAACACTAATATTACTAAAAACTTCACCTATAGATCGGGCTCACTCTTTCTGGTGAAGAAGTGGAAACCGATCTATGGAGAAGATAGAGGAAGCAATCTTTGGAGGAGGCAGATGAGAGCCGATGGATAGGGCTAGGTTAGGAGGCGGCGGCTGCGGAAGGTTTTAATAGAGCAAGAGGGTAGAGAAAGTAGTTAAAATTAACTCACTTACGTTCGTCTAGATTCCCATATATCTTATATAGATTCCCGTATATCTTATATACTAGATACGTATGTAAACAAACGTGAGTTAGTTAATTTCGGACGGAGCTGAGTGACATAGGTGTTTCTATCTCTGCGGAGACCAGGACTGATGAACGGCCGAATCGAATTTATAATCAACGGCTTCCAATTTCGGACCATCCGTACATAGTGGCTGAAAACAAAAATACGCATGAGCCTCAAAAACAAAACAAAAGTGGTACTGTTAGAGCCGAGCTATCCGGAGATATGTGGATCGAGTGGTTGCACTTGCAAAAAGGGAATCGGTAACAATAAAATATGTGGATCGAGTGGTTGCACTTGCAAAAAGGAAACGGTAACAATAAAGCATGTGGTTCAGATAGCATGTACTCCCTCCGTTTCAAAATATAAGATGTTTTAGCGTTGTGAAAGAATTGCATCTAGACCTTTTTAGTGTGTAGGTTTACTCCAGGTTTGGAAGGAGTATTCTATAAGACAATTAGCCTTTTTTTTAACATGCACTATGTAGATATGTAGTATGTAGGTTCACTTATTTTAAGATGTATCTAGTATACTTTAAAAATATCGAGAATGTATTAGTAAACGGAGGGAGTAGTACTCCGCACCCACCCAATGATGTGTTTATTGGGGCGAGTTTTGGTTTTGTTTCAAGTCGCAAGGCAACTCTAGCAGAGGAGGTCATTCAAGGAGGGCAAGAGAGATTCATAGACTCATGATGTAACAGAGACCCCGCCCCTCGCGTCGTCCCTCGTGGGCGACCCTGGGGAACCCTAGGCCACCGCCGCCAGCCACCCCCTCTCCAGCTTCACCCCTCGTCGCCGCTGCCGCCGACCTCACCGCAGTGGCGGCGCCCCCCGTCTCCTCCAAAGGTGGGGCAGGAGTTTTCACGGTGGACGTGGTGCCCCTCGGGCACGGGTCTATGCGGCGCGGTGACACGTCCGTGTGCGGCGTCGACGAGCATCGCTGGCTTGTCTCCGTCTGGTGATCTTTGGAGCAGCGAGGCGTCGGTCCGACACGTGGTGGCCTGCAGCAGGGGCAGCGACGGCAGTCAAGCAGGCCCGTCTAGGCCCGATATGGGCCTCGAGGGCCACGGCCTCTAAGCGGTCGTTTCTGTCATGGGAGGGTGTTGGAGCTGGTAGTGTGGTGACAAGCGGCGGCGCTGGTGCGGCGGCAAGTGCCTTCTCTTGGCATGTGTGCCAAGGTCAGGCTATTGACGGGGATGGATGGTGTTGTTCTAGCCATATTTGGCATGAGGTAGGGGATGCAAGCCAGGTGAAAATCTCCTCCGATCGACGGTTGGAGCTGCTGCTGGCAACGTCCATGGGAGTTGTTTACCTTCCCGAAGGCGACAGTGGGGCGGTGCTCTTCCTCCTATGTCCATGGTAGCTCTAGGGAAAACCCCAGATCCTCGGTTATCGGATGATGGTGACGCTGATTTGCTACTCCCCTGTTGAGGGCCTCGTCTTTAAGAGTTGCCTTAGGCTAGATGGTTTAGTGGGTTGTTTGTGCCAGCGGTGAGTGTCGTTCGATAGTGTTTGAAGCTCTCGTTGCCTCGCGCAGTGCTTAGGATTACTCATTTGGTGATGTTTTTCAAGTCCAAGAGGAGGCACAATGGTCTTCTCAGTACAACTATGCCCTTCGATGGTGTCAGGGGCTTTTAGAGTCACGATGTGACCTCGACAGCGGGATGCCCTTCGACGGTGGCGGTGTGTCTCCTAGCTTTCGTGTTCAAGGCCAAGAGGAGGAGCTGTAGTCTTCTTGGTGGAACTCTGCCCTTCGGTGGCGTCGGCGGCTTTCGAAGTCGCGACGTGACCTTGGCAGGGAGATGCCCTTCGATGGCGGCTGCAAGTCACACTAGCCTTCTCGGTGGAACTCCGCCCTTCGGTGGCATCATCGGCTATTGGAGTCGCGACGTGACCTCAGTAACGGGATGCTCTTGGATGGTGGCTACAAGTCACGCTAGCATTCTCGGTGGAAGTCTGCCCTTCAGTGGTGTCGACGGAGTCGCGATGCAATCTCGGCTGAGGGATGCCCTTTGACGCTGTGACTCTCCTAGTTCTCCAATGTGTTGAGTGATCGCTCGGCAAGCGAGTTCCTTTTCTCTTTGTCACCTCGACTACAGGATCCTTTTGACCGATCCATCTACACCCTTTCATGCTCTTCCCGGTCTGTTCTTTTAGTTGTGTGCTAAGTTTTAGCTTGTACTGTTCTATTTCTCTCTCTTTCCCACTTGTAATTCGACTCTGTACTTCAGTGTCTGGCTTACGCCCGCCATAGTTACAGTAAAAAAAAGAGGGCAAGAGAGAATTAGGCACGAAGCAGGCTGGTCGGGCGTCCCTGAGAAAGAGTGAGAGAGATGACGTCGTCTGTTTGCCACGGACCACTTCCGGCTGCCACGCAATGATGGACGACACCAACAGCGTCGTCGCAGCACCAGCAGAAAACATCAGCCATTCGTCGCTCGCGCCGCGAAAACATGGCGTATTTGTCAGTTGGTTGCGGCGTCCTGCTCGCAGCCATGGTACCAACGGTACGGAACCAGACTCTGCGGTCCTTAAACTTTCGAAACGTGGTAAGTTTGGTCCGTGACCTCAAATAAAAGGGGCATGACTGATGCCACGGCGTCGATTTCACACTACCCTAGTCAGCACGAAATCAAATCTAGATATTTTTAAGACAAAACGGTTGTAAGTTGTGAAATTTTAACTAGGCATACTTGGAGTAAGAGTAATACGTAACAGTTACTCCCTCCGTTCACAAATATAAGACGTTTTAACTTTGTGAATCGAATGTATCTAGACATCTTTTAGTGTATAGGTTCGTAGAGGTTTAGAGTGAACCTATACACTAAAGGCGTCTAGATACATTCATTTCACAAAGCTAAAATGTCTTATACGTACTATATAAGAAAACAGGAGAAATAAGTTATGCCACGGTGTTGATTCATCCTCCCGATGAAATGATAGCCCACACACCTTATTTCTTCTTCAACAGTTTGAAGAAAACAAGAACAAGAAATACATCTCCAGCATCCCAGATGACATGCTAGCATTAGCATCACTCTCCAGCTCCTCATGATAAAGCATTTTAGTACCATCCTAAGATAATGTGACTCAAAGACGACATCATGTTTGCTTGCATTATGCAGTTGCGCATATATACAGCAAGCCAGGAGACCACGAGGGGGCGAGACAAGAGGCATACCAGGCTGAGATCCACCGCCAAGCTGGTTTGTCTTGCTTCAAAACGTTTGAGTGCATGAGCTGTCCAGCTCACCTGCAGGTGTAACACCGGATCTCAATCTAACAGAAACCCTTCGATGACCATGAGTGGGTCTACTCGCTGTCCACAGATAGTCAGGCCGTCTGCAGAAGCACATGAACAGTCTCTGTTTTATGCAGCTTTCTTTGGCATGCAGTAAGCTAAATCGACATTTTTTTTAAAAATCTGGAATAAATGGGGCTGGGATGGCTACAGTGTGTCCATAGAATACCCAAAAAATTCAGAATCATTTCCAGTTCAACACGAGCACGAGCTTGTATCAGCATCTAGACTAAGCTAAGGATGGACGCCCTCAATAGCTCAAATTTCCCACAAGCTGCATAATTTACAAGTTGAGAAACTTGTTGACTGGTGGGTGCAGGGGGCTCCCCACCGTCCTACCCACTGCTTCAACTGTCAATATTATCATGACACCTGACAAGGTACACATGGTGGAAGCATAATCTTCTGGTGAAGCGACCTGCATGATAACTGAAGCAATCAAATTACTGGACTGGATAGCAGAATTGAAGGCATGGAAAGCATAAAATCTAGTTTTGAACTTTTCAATTGTTTGACCAGACAGAGGTATGCTGCTCCTAAGTGTAACCACAAACTATCTTTAAGATCATACTTCGATGGAGGTACTCAGAGAGTTGAATGAGCATTTGCCAATTTCTATCATGAAGAAACAGGCAGAGAAATAATATCGAGCCCACAACCCGAGCAGGTAGTGGATAGCTCATGCCAACATTTTGTTCTTCGGAAGGATGAACAACACAACAATCTGGATTTCTATTAGCAGGCAAGGAAAATTCGATCTTTTAGAGAAGAAACTTCAGTTGTGAAGTCACGAATGACCTAAATTGGATAAATGATATTCTATTTTCCATTATGAAGGGAACGAAATGAACAACAGAGCAAAACTTGGCATATGATGGTCCATCTATAAAATCGCTACCTTCATTATGAGCTTCTATGAAATGGGTTCTCATGCATATTAGAAAGAGATGTGTCCTGCATTTGAACAAAAACTTGTATCAGAAACAATATGTACAAGGAAATTCGTTTTCCACGTGAACCAAGAGTTGAGAGTTAGTTACTTGAATCCTTCCATTGATGCTTTGGTGTCCATGGTGGTGATTTGCAGAAGGTACAGAGACGTGTAATGACAACCTGTTATCATTTGCTGCATGGCCTTGATGGTCTTCATCTGTAGACTTGGCAGTCCTCCTCCATCGCTTCAATAGATATCTCTGAGGCAACTCTTTGATATTTCTGTAATCGAGCACCTTCAACATGTGACAGCATGGAATACCCATAAACTCAAACTTCCTACAAGTGCATATGCAAGAGTTATTGCTTGAGTCAAATCTAACATAGTGTTCCTTGGGTTTCTCAGAGGGAGCAACTTTGTACTCAGAGGTTGTCCTGTCCTCTCCACAACTGAATAATACAGAGTCCATGAAAAGTTCAAACTCTTTCCGAAAGATCTCAAACACCACCGGTGTATATGTATGGGAAGTTTGCTTTAACATCTTGGCCGGCGGTATTCTTGGATAACTTTGACTAGCTTGGAAGTCAGCTTGGAGCTCAGCGTAGCGATGTTCATCTACTGCTCTTTCGTAGTGTTTGAAGAAGGACAGCAGATCCAGTTGATGGCTCAAGAATTTCTTCAAAACGCTGCTGAAACTCTCAGCTTGAAGTGAGCTTATTATGTCAGCACAAAATATATGTCTATCATATGCCAATGCCCATCTTCCCCTCTCGTCAAACAGTTTAGCCAGCCACTCATTATGCCTAAGATCATGCTTCTCTAGCATACTTCTCCATGCAAACACAAATTCTTCCTCTTCCTCGTAGCCAAAGACACATTTGCTAAAATCCTTTGCAAATGTCTTTGAACCTTGGAAAACTTGATTCAGGTGCTTTACTGAATTCTGATATACTTGCCAAGCACAAATTCGTTGACTAGTATTTGGCCAGGCTGCAGCCATTGCACTACTTAACTGAATAGATTGATCTATTAAAGCTACCGCTGGTTGCTTCCCATGCATAGCGATCTTAAAACTCTCAAACAACCACTTAAATGACTCAAATGATTCATCATAAAGCAAAGCTGCGCCAAAAATAATTGTTTGTCTGTGATGATTCACGCCAAGGAATAATGCCAATGGCCTGCCATATCCATTTACCTTGTATGTCGTGTCTAGACAGAGCACATCGTCAAAGTAGTTGAAGTCATCTCTAGATTTTGGGTCTGCCCAAAAGAAGTTGGTTAGCTTGTCATCCTCATCAATCTGCATGGTATAAAAGAACGAGGGGTTATCCATTTGCATAGTCTGCAAATATTTCAATATCGCTCCACCATCACCAGGCTGCATTGCCTTCATACGCTTCGAATGGAGATAATTCTTGTAATCTGCTGGGAGGAGAGAAATACTTCGAAGGAAACCAACTTGTCTCACAACAAGATCACCAGTTGCTTTTGTTGTTGGTGTCACTACAGAATCATCTGACAGTTCTGTTTCCCCAGACTGAAGTTCTGTCAATATCCTTTGTGACCTCAACATATGCATTGTTGAAGGAGGGGCCAGCTGATGATTGTGCTCCGCTTTAAAATCAGTGACTCTGTATTTACACTCTGGTGTGACTTTAATAATCAACCGTGCTGGACAGCCAATTCTTGTATCCAACCTTGGCTTCTTGGCTTCCAATGACTTTTTATCCCTGTTGTAACCCTCTCTTGAGCACACAAAAGTCCTCACTTTGGTAATATTTTCAGAAGATTTATGTGATGTGCTTTTTCGAACACTAAAACCAACATGCCCAGCATATTTATTGTAGAATTCATATGATTTTTCCTCGCTATCAAATTCCATATCCACCTCAGGAACCAGCTTAGCAAGCGAAGCCTCATCTATAGGTGGTTCAGCTTCTATCATTCTTCTCATTTTTCCCTGAAGAACCAAGCATACTAAGTTCAGTAAGAAGAAAAAGAGGCACATTAATTGTACCCGAAGCTTATCAGTACACCAAAATAGGATGAAAATGGTAAACATATCCACACGCTTGAGCCATAATATAAAATTTCAACTCTGATAAATTCTCAAAAAAAAATCATCATATTGGTACTTGTACATCTTAAAAAATTCTGAAAATAAAATTACGGATTTTGTCCATGCAAGGGTGGGTTCTTGAGTTTAGGTTTACTTGTACATCTAAAAATTCTCGAAAAATTGTAGATACTCCTATTAAACATGTTAGAAAGGCGAGTCTGCAAAAAATATGATCAAATATACCATAGACAAAAAAGAAAAAAGAGTAAACTTATATTTTGAACAATACAACTACGACCACTTGTATTTTTTGCACAGGGCTCATTTGATCATATATTGCCTGATTTTTTGCAGACTCACATGATGTTGTAACATAGTATCCTTTGTTTTAAGTATTTTTCAAGATGCACAAGTAACTAAATCATAACCTCAAGCGCCCACCTTGCATGCACACTTCCTTTTCCTTTTCTTTTATGAATTCATGGCCAAGTGGGGACTTAATCTGTATGAAGATCTTAACTGAACACAATGCATGCACATAGGTTTACAGGTCAAGGAAGGGAACACTAAGATGATTTTTTCACAGAGGAAAGTCTGCAAGTATTTTATGATTAAAGTATTATGAACTCACTGGATCAGAAAGTCCTTTTTGGAAAGGAGTTAAAATTGCACAAGTTGTAGCAGACAGCCAAAGAACTAGATAGATTAAAATGTGTTACAGGAAGCATGGTTCCTTCTAGCAACTGATTGTAACATAATTCACAGATTGAAGGCGAGGGATAGTTCTTACGAAGCATACAAGTTGCTCTAAAATGCAGCACAAAAACACTATGCAGAATTGGAATTGGTTAACCACAAATCTAGTCCTGTGTCTGGCTACAATATCTCTGAATTAGGCTCATATTACGAAAAAAGGGACTCAAGCAAATCTATAATATCTATAAAGTTCATCCCCACTAAAAGGCATTTAATGTTTGCAAGCTCAAACCTGGTGCATCCACATCACCCCAATTATTACTATCCGTCGGATTTCATATCTATGGTTATCAGTTTACACATGCAGCAACAAATAAATTTTTTCTTCACGTGCAGCCCGTTAGCCTCGGGAGAATATTGATGTCCATTACTTCTAATTAAGCTTCCTTCTCATCACTGGGCCACGTCATTATAGACCCCTGATCATGCGCTGAGTATCATGCAGTAACTGAAGATTGAAGACGGTAACTGAAGATTCAAGACGATGATCTCTCTAATTTCTGTCTTTTTTTTTTGAGAAAATCTTTCTAATTTCTGTCATGCAGGAACTGAAGCAACTTATAGTATTACAGGAGATGTTTCCTCTTTACGTGTCCTCATAGAGCTAGCACACTACCGACTACTAGAAGGAGAATAAACAGTCAATCCACTCGATTGATTTCCATCAGTGACCACATATTCCCTCTTGCTGCCACCCATATCCATTTGCTTCTTCTTTCCCTTCCATCAAACAATTCTTCTTGAGGGCACTGCATCGGCAAATCCCTCTCAACTGCTGTCCTTCCCCATCTTCCTACCTCAGCGCCAACCACCTCGCACTGTATGCTTTGACTTCAGGCACCCTCCTGTATTTGATCTCGACATAGAAGACACAAGGTCCCCTTGCTCTTGGTTTCTTATGCGGTTTTGCAGTGAAGCAAGGTATCTGGGCTACTCCTATCTAATTCAAGTAATTTTTATCCATGTTCTTTAAATGGATATAAGTATGTTCATTGGGTTTCAGTTTGTAAGAAGCGAAGAAGCAGCACTGGCATCCAACTTATTTTGTGTGAACAATCAGATTATATGTTATGGCATAGCTAATTGTCAGGGATGAAGGTGCAAGTCGAGGCCCAAAATTCACTTTGCTATTGTCTCGGCAACTTTCGATTGATAATGCTCACTGTTTTTCCGCTCACAACCTCAAATCCCATGTTTCCAATCCTCTGCCACAATAGGTACATGCAAGGCTGATTCCCTGTCCTTAGATCTCTTTTTTCTTCCTTTAGTACTTTATACATTCAGATTTTATCCATCCGAGAATGCTCTGATTCATAATTTGCCTACTTTACACATGAACATTGTTTTTTTCTCAATGGATGGTCCATCTTTGGCTAATTGTATTTTCCACATGACGCAATTTAAGCAGATCAGTAGACTTTTATGGATTTTCCTCTACTAATTTCGTACCTACATTAATTGTTGCCTGAATGGATGCTCGGTCTTTGGCTTATTGATTTTTCCACACGGAGGAAGCTAAACAGATCAATGGACTTTTATGGACTTCCCTCTACTAATCTGGTACCTTATATATTTTCTTCAACCCTCGACGACAAGGTTTCATTATTCTTTCATTATCTTGAACACTTGATAGAAAAGGAGATGCAAAATTTGTCACATGACAACAGCTGGATTTCTTTTGTATGGTTATGGAGCACGTGTTTGCTAAATTTTAGGCTACTATGGACTACGAAGGTGGAGTTTCTATATATCAGGTGAAATCTTCAGTTGGAAATATCAAATCGGTAATGGTATGACACATTATTTTTTGTACATACGAATCAAACAACTTGCAATTTCATTTCCCTGGTAAAGTCCCACTACTTTTCCACGTTTCTTTTCTGATCCATATTCATTCACTTTGTTGCAGGGGACTTTGAAGCAATAAAATGGAGGTGTTGTGGCTTCACCAATATTATTCAATTTTTAAGCTCACCGAATACCTAAAAAAGTGTTTTATCACACCATAAACAAATATATTTCATCATATCATACATAATATTGTATAATATTCTTTATGTGATTCCATATTATGTCAAATGATATATGTTCAACTTTTCAGATATCCTGTAATTTGATTCCATAGGTTCCCGCCGCAACGCGCGGGGTATCCATCTAGTACAAAATAAGAAAATGATTATAGGATCAGTGCCTCAGAACATAAGGTGTGGTTTCACCTTCCTGTAAGCAATGCCACAGGCATTGCAAAGAGTTCTCGGGCCATCCGGACCACGCCGCATATGGGGCGTCGCATTCCCGGAAATACCACACCGCAGGCACCTGATCAAATACCAGTAAATTGTCAGAATGACAAGTGCAAACCTATGGTTGAGCTGAAGTGACTTCGGCATCACGAGAAGCACACATAACTGAACTTGAACAAGTGCACTGTAACTGTTCCATCAGAATCAACCAGCGTTACCAAGAGCACCGCCCAAAGGGAAGAACATTTCGTACCGGACGTGGCCGTCGAGGCTGTCGTCAGCGTTGTCGCGGTGGAGTTCCAGTTCCTGCTCCGCCGGCACGGAGGCGTACGGATGCATCTCTCCTCCGCCTCCATCCGAGGCCACCAGCATGTGCATCATAGCATCACACCCTGCCAAGGCTACACTCACATTAGAAATTCGACCAAAATACCGCACAGATGGAGAATTTTAGTTGAATTTGTACCTTAGAATGCACCCGCGAGGGACCTGGGACGAAATTTCGCAGGAAGTTTGGAGAATTTTTGGGTTTGTGGGGATTGGAGCTAGGGTTTGGAGCGCCAAGAAGATGAGCGGAGTGTGGAGGGGTGCTGGGATCCGATGCGGCGGCGCGGTAGGTGGCCTCGTGTGGTCTCATCCATCACCCGACACGTGTACGTCCAGGATCTCGCGTGGGCTTTGGCATTCCCCTGCGTCTGCACTGGCACACAGGGCCCACGGAACCGCCTGTCATAAGCCTCTGCCCCATAGCAGCAGTGGAGAACCGGAGAAGCCAAGGCGAGAAGGGGACAGCAGCGAACAGCCGAACACAGCGAGAGAGAGAGAGAGACGAGAAGAGGACAGCTCCATGAGCGCCCTCAAGTTCTGCGGCAAATGGTGAGCAGAAAAATCCCTTAGTATTCGTCTCCGAGATTTGTTCTCGACGGAGATGGACCGAGGTGATTTAATCCTATGTATTTCTGTCGCGTTTCTTTTCTTGCAGCAACAACATGCTGTACCCGCAGGAGGATAAGGAGATGCGCACCCTCCACTACGCCTGCTCAGCCTGCGAGCACAAGGTGGTTAATTCCCTTGCCCTTTCTCCGATGACGAATTTTCTTGTGTTTGGATTTGGTTGTGCATTCTCGAAACCCTAAGGTTTTGCCTGTGAAACTGAGGGCGAGTGACCTGGGTTCTGGGAATAGTATATCACAACCTGAGGGTCTAGTGATCTGGTGACTGACGGTGGCTACGCATTTAGGTTTGGTGGCACTGGCACATTATTGAGGTTGTGATTTGTTGGTTTTTTTTGAGGGATGATTTAGGCCAGGCTTATACTCGTCTTTTCAATTTTGCCAAGGGCGTGTCTGTCATGTTTGTGTCTTGGAAGTTAGGGCTCCTTTGATTTGGATGAAAGATGGAGGAAATGCATAGGGTTAGGAAATTTTACATACCACTGTCCACTCCTTTGATAGTTTGATTCATAGGAATGGCACAAGGGAAGAGTAGAGGGAATTTTCCTCCAGATCTCACTTTCAAGGCAAACCGTAAAGGAAATGAAAAATTCACTCAGACCTCATTCTTTGAATCCTATGCACAAGGAACGAGGAAAGTTTTACACCTGCCATCTTTTCCTATTCCTATCCCTTTTCTATTCCTTTGATTTTCCTTTCCTATGAATCAAAGAGGCCCTAGAGGATTTTAGACTGCACAACCAGTTCCTCTTCGCCTTGTTTGCTAAACCACAGCTAAAAAAATTGAAGCTGGTTAACTGTGGAAGTTCCGATAAACTCACTTGGAGCCTTAGTTTTACTCCATATCATTGTATTTATATTTCCTTAGAAGCTGTCTTTACTCGAGTTTATCTGGCAATAATGCTCCCAGACAAATAGCTTATGAGATCGTCCTAAACCATGCTGAAAATTGCTTTTCACGAGAAACAAAACTGAGGTGCCTACCGTTTGCCCCTATTTATATAGGTTTTATCCATCACATTTGTGCATGAATCGATCTATCTGCAGTTTATAGGAACTTCTCCCAACATTCTTCCTATTATATTTCCGTAACCATCACTCTTATTAATAAGTGGATTTCCATAATCCTTCTCGATGCTCATACTTGAAGAGGCAACACGGGAATTGAGAAGATAGTTTCTTTTACGGGAATTGAGAAGATAGTTGAGTACCGAGGAGCAAGAGAACTTAGTCTTTTTAGACTATTCCTTATTTCTTTTGTCATTTTAGATTATTCCTTATTTCTTTTCTCATGGATATAGCACCCTGCACTTGTGGACAACGGAATTATTTGTTATGAACTCATAAGTAGTAGCAGCTTAATCCTTCCATTGTCTAGAAAAAAAGTAGTAGTAACTAAGAAGAAATTAATTATTTGATACTTTTAGTTGCTGGAGGATTCCTGTCCGATAAGAAAATTGCTACTTAACATTTTTTAATAAAGTGGCATGTGGGAAGTAGTATACTGGGAGGTTTTTCTTGCTTTCATTTTTTGTACCCCCTTTTGGAACAATAATGTAGTATGGAGAGAGTAAAAGTAGTAGCATGTGAGGTATTTTTTTTCCTATGTTTGTACGTAGTTACCGGATTTGGTGAAATAGGCTTCGTGTCCCAACTGTAATTTATTGATCTACCTCAGGGTTCAAGATCGCTGCACGTCGGAAAAAGTTTGCATCTCGAGCTGTTGATTTCAAGCGAACCACAACAATGAAATCGCAGGCAGGAGCTAACACTTAAGTAGTTTAACTGCAGCAGCTAATCTGGTGTAGCTGCTCACCCATGGTGAAGACACCGTTGCCGGCACTTTGACCTTGTGCATTGATTGTCTGCTGCGTGGACTGCCGGGGAGAGTGAAGCACATCAGCTGGCCCTGGAGCCTGGCCAGCCGTGACGTCAAAGCAGGCGTTGACAGCATGAAAGCCATGACAGCTGGCATGACACGGATGCACACATGGAGGACAGGCTTCCCCATCCCTTCCCTAGCAAGATTTTGGGAGGAAGATCATAGATTCACAAGTCAAGGTCACGAGCAACTATTTGGGGCTTTTGGGAATTTCTTGAGACGATCATGTGGCTTGAGTGACTAGTGGACCTGAGCAAGTCCGAATTTTAGCAGAATTTTACTTCCATCCATTCTGCCATCAGTTTTGGAACTTGTGACCTGTAGCATTACACCATGCCTACCAAAATGCCTTTTCGAGCCACATGATCGTTAAGATACACAATGAGTACTTTTCCTTGGAAACAAAAGTTTGGATGTGCATCTGCTCGTTAGTGTTTTACCTTCTATAGATATCTGATCATGTGTCTGTGAACCGAAGTTATGTCCCCCCCCCCCCCCCCCCACACACACACACACTCCCCCGCCCCTCTCTCTACAAACCCACACACATATCATTCCTTTTATGCGTGATCTGAGCAAAACAGTAAATCTCGTGACTATGGTTTGTATCTGTCAAACTGTTAACTTGATCCTTCTATTTACAACTTCCTTAAGAAAATTAGCATTATCAATTATACTAAAAGGAAATTCACATACAAGATTTTTGAATTCACTAGCCATTGGCAGGAATGATCTTGTCCAACCATTTGCTGCGTCCCTAAGAGAATTTAGAGAATCTGTTATGCCATTTAACCTATTCTCCTATGTTCTGACTAACATGATATGCTACAAATTTCTAGAAACTTGCTTTATTTTCTTATAGCTTTGTCCCATAATTTGTATAACGCCCTTCTTCTTTTTCTCTGTTTATTTCCTATGTGGCACTGGTGGTAATTTTATTACCGGTTTGTTATACTACAACCTCGAACTTTACACGCATTATTAAATACAATGTCAATGTATTAAATACTCTGTCCATTTCTTCAATTTGATCTCTTAATGCCTTCATGTTTATGCATTGCTTGCAATTCTTCCTTGCCTTCTCAGAATTATGCAACAGCGTCTCATAAAAAATGAAGGAATTGAAATAGCCTTAACTACCATTAACAGTTAATAAAAGACACAGTTATCATGTAAGAAAAAAATTAAATATTCTGAATTCTATATACACAAGCATTCACTTTAGGGTTGACAGAACCAGCAAGGCTTATTTTTTAGCACGCTTCTAGGTTACCTCAAGTTTGGTGAAATGCAGTAGTTATTTGGAGCTTACCCTAGTAGCATCAACCCATTACTAGGTAATGTTGGCTGGAATGATCATGTTCATGTGGTTTGAGTGACTGCTGGGCTTGAACAAGTGAAATCTTCATTGATTTAACATCCACCCATTCTCCATTAGTTTTTGGAACTTGTGACCTATAGCATTAACCATGCCTACATGGTTTTTAAAGCGTCCGAGCGCTTTAAAGCCTTGACGCCTAGGCGCTCGAAGTGCGAAGCGAGGCGACGCTTTATGGTGATTACTAAAGCGCCTGGGGCACAAGTGCATCAGTATATCATGGGCACAAATGCACAGCCAGCACTGCAGCACGCTAGCACATCAGCAACACGGGCACCACAAAGTAGTACTAGTACATGCTCACAGGCTCACAGCAGCCAGCAGCCAGTTACAGAACACTAGAACAGAGCAAAACCAGCAGCAACTGAGGCGGAAGAGAAAAGAGAGAAGGAGGAGGGAGGGGAAGCAATAGCTTGTGCCCTGCTGGGGAATGGATGCGCCAGGCGGAGGAGAAGCCCTGAAGCTTGGCCGGAGAGGAGTAGGCCGGCAGAGGAGGGAGGAATTGGCCGGAGAAGGAGCTAGCCGCCAGAGAGGAGAGAGCTCCTCTCTCTCTGTCAATCGACTGGATTAGGTCATGGGTCAGTTCCCCTCTCTCTCCCCTCTCTTTTCCCTCTCAATTGGCCCCCAATTTCCCTCCAATCCTGCCGGATTTCTCTTTTCCCGCTCGCCAGCTCCTAGTTCCCGCTCACCAGCTTCAGTTCCCACTCGACCTGACCTAGGCGTCCAACAGTGATCGAAGCGACGACTAACCCGCCTAGGCGATGATCTGGACGACTCGAAGCGGGAATCTAGACGCTTTTGTGGAAACTCTGAAGCGGGCACGACGCCTTCCACCCTCTGGGCGCTGCGATGCTGAAACGTCGCCTAGGCGATGCCTACGCGACGCCTTAAAAACCATGCATGCCTACCAAAATGTATTTTTGAACCACGTGATCATTAAGATGCACAATGACCACTTTTCCTTGTAAACAAAAGATTGGATTTGTATGTGCTGGTCTTCAACTTCTTTACCTTCTCCGTGGATTGAGATTTCTGATCACGTGTAAGTGAACCGGAGTTGCTAGACCTGCGAACCAGTTACCGGATTTGCGAAACAGAGATATACCTCCCCACCACCACCACCACCACATCCAACTCTATTTAATCATGAACTGAGCGAGTGAACAGTAAATCTGTTGACTGGTTTTGTGGATTGTACTTATTTTATGTCTTTCAATAAACATGCATTAAATACAATGTTGTTGATGTCTTAAATACTATTTTTGTTACTACATTTTGATATCTCAATGGTTTTTCTTTTATACCATTGCCTGCCACTCTTCCTTGCCTTCCTCGGAATTATGCAACAACATTTCATAAAAAAATGATGGAATTGAATATATAAGCCTTAATGTTCACAACAAATAAAAGACCTAGTTATCATTTAATAGAAGGTCAAAAAGTAAATGTTCTGAATTTTGTAGGCACACATTCACTTTAGGGTTGGTAGAAACAGCTAGGCTTATTTTTTTAGCAAGCTTCTAAGGTTGCTCAAGTTTGGTTGAAGTGCACTAGTGATTTTGAGATAGCTTACCTAGTAGCATCAACCTGCTTGTAGACGAGGGTGGCTAGAATGAATGCAGATCCTGCGCCTGAAGATGCTTATGCAAGGATGGCCCAACTTCCAACTAAATATCCATTAAAAGAACTTCAATATTCTCTTTCTGATGCTTGTGATGCCTCCGAAACAAATGTCTTTGTTTTGTGGCCTACCAAGTTGGAAACAATTCTACAAAGCAGATATAGATCTGTGGTGTTATAGGTGGTATTTGAGGTGCTTCTCTTCCACACAAAGATGCTTTTTTGTGGTGATGCATGACCTTTTGCCGACGTTTTTATTCTTTTCAGTTGTATTGAGTTTATATTTTTCGATCAACATCTTATGAATTTTATCCACACATTTTCACACAGGTTGACTAATCATTTCCATCTGTATAAATCATTGGCAGGAGGTTGCCACTGATACTTGCGTGTACAAAAGGGTACTCCGTAAATCTGCCGGCGAACCTACAGATGTCCTAAAAGATGCAGCAACTGATCCTACTCTGCCTCGCACCAGGAGTGTTAGATGCTACAACTGCGGCTACCCAGAAGCTGCTTATTTCCAGGTCTGTCAATGAGCATTGCGTACCTATGTTCACCCCTGCAGTTGTTGCTAAAGGTTATAAGTACCATCAGTGGCAGAGCTAGAGAGATGATGAGCAGGGTGCACGGTGGTGTACCAGCTGCTAAAAAACTTTTTTAAGGGGTAGCACATGTGGTGAAAAATAGCTATTTTACAAAGGATTTTGTTTTTACCTGGTGTCTTGTGCACCCCCGACCATGCACTTGGATCCACCGCTGAGTACCATCTGTGCAGATATTTGTCAATACAAAACCTTAAGCATGTTGTTGTTTCTCCATCCTTTTCTTTCATTCATATTTACCTTGGTTCCTCCAACATGTAGGCTCCGACAAAGGGAGAGCAAGGCCTGACGCTGTACTTCATCTGCTGCAGCCCTACCTGTGGCCACAGGTGGAGGGACTGACCATAGAACGAAGTGCTAGTTCTTGGCACTGAAACTTAACTGGCCATGTGTTTGTTGTTCACCTTAACTTTGTAGATTGTGGTAACTCTGTCTTTCCAATGAAATGAAACGCAAAGTTCCTTTGTGTTTTCCCAAAAAATAAAAAACTTTGTAGCTTGTGGTATCTAGGTTCTGAAGTTCCAGACGAGTTGGCTGCTGTGAGCGTGCTGCTTCTAGGCTCGCGCTCTTCAATCTTTATGTATGCAGATCAGGGATGCATTTAAATAGTACCGCTACTTAGGATTGAATGGATTTGCATCGTTCTAGGCTAGCTGATCCATGCAACACATGACAGCCCGATCCAGCCCCTTGCACGCACACCGCGCTGCCTATTTGGGTAAACGTCAAAAGGCAATGTTTCGTCTGACAAGTATATATACAAAATATGTATTTTTTAAATACCAAATCAATATCAATAGGTACACCATAAAATATACTATTTTTCATACTATACTTATTCAGTTCATATTTTTTTTCTAGGGTATATATCATTTTTGCCACTATAACCAACCCAAAACTCAGTTTTGCCATCTGACCTTCAATTTTACCACTACATTATAAGACTCTTCAATTTTGCCATTCCGTTATCTTTTCATCATTATTCATTAGTCTATAATCAGTTTTGCCATTCCAGATTCTCCACCTCTTGCTCTTTATTTTATATCTCAAATCCAAATATTTTTTTTCATGTGTGTTTCAATTTTTTGATCTGTTATTATTTTATCACTAAAACTGGGCCGTTTCTCAAAGAAGTACAGGATGCCCTAAACACGAAAAAATAGGGGATTACAACATGTTTGTTCAAATATTATATGATCTAGATTTGTTTGATTGTGGCATGGAAAACATTGGAGTGGATGCAAAATTTCATATGATATATAGATGACGATCCTTAGGAAATAAAATCTACATAATTTGGTCCTAGAAATCAAACAGAAAAAAATCATGTAAATATTCTAATCCTCCAAAATTGATTTGAATATATTCTGAAATAAATAAATTAGTTGTGGCAGGCATGCGTACATACGTACATAAAGTTGTTAACTTCCTAAACAATGGACTGGGTAGTGTCCTTCATTGGCAAGATTTATGAAGCCTCTTTTAGTCCACACAACAAGAAAATACCAGAGTTTAACTAATTTAAATACCATTATATTTTTTGTTTTGCAAGAGCTCTGCATCATACGATTATGAGATCCCCTGTTTACAGTCATGTTTGGAGTGATGTACGTAGAGCCAGCATAGAGTGATATTTGGTTCATTATATCTGGTCGCTGAAGGTGCGCAAAAGCCAATCCATCTACCAAATGGTCACACTCTTTACCCAGGCGTATTATGAAATATCAGCACACCCATAGTTCAGAGGTATGAAATGCACAGGAACAAACTTATTTGGATTCAATCAATCGATGGGGTATAAAATAAAGATAAAAGAGTGGAGAATCTGAGATGGCAAAACTGATTATAGACTAATGGTAAAAAGATGACAGAAATGCAAAATTGAGAAGTGGTGTAACGGAGAAGTGGCAAGATTGGAGTTTCAATCGGTCAATGACAACTGAGTTTCTGGTTGGTCATAGTGGCAGGAATAATAAAACTCTTCTTTCTATATATTTGGTCAAAGTATCACCTATTTCGGGAAGGAGGGGATATTGTTGAGATACATTAGCATCATGTTTTTGGTTAAACTTGGTGGCTTAGTATGAGATCACACACCTCTTCCCACCAACCCATCACGGCTCACCTCCTTTGCTTAGCCGAAAGATGCTTAGCCATAAGCAATAAAGGTGGCACAATCCTGTGTTAGTTGTAAGCAATCACTAACACCGTGGAACCGAGGCAGGTATAGAAACAAAAATACACACTACAAAATGCAAGATAGTTCGTCGATAAGACCTAGGTGGGTGTCAATAAAATCAAAGAAGGAAATTCATTTCAGACCGCCTATAAGAGGAGGGTGTGGGATCTGAATACTCAAGTGCACTGCAGGTGAAATACATGTAATACGGTAGCAAAAGTTTGAAGGTGTCCATCTTTAAGAAGATTTTCATATGAGAGTCATTTTTGAAGGCCAAAGTTTGCGATCATTTTCTAACAACACACCCCCTTTACGCATGAGTAAATTGAACGAGCATTGCCAATATCTAAAGATCTTAAACCTTCAAACTTCTCTTTTTTCTCAGATTTTTGGGCAGCCGTGAGGATTTTTTATGCGCCGACATGTGTCCCAGGAATTAGTTCGTTTTGGTTTGTGTGCATTCTCGGGTGGCTAGAGTGTTTTCATCTGGTGGCATTGCAGTGTTTCTTCTCCCTTTGGTGTGTTGCTGGGTGCGTGTAGCAGCACATAGGCTCGGTTTCTTGTCGCCGTGTTGCCGAGCAGCGCATGGCCTTCCAGGTTGCTTCTTGTCGCGTCCTCCCAGGGCAGTGGATGACCGCGTACCCTTGATTTTGGTTACAATCATTGCTTTTTGTTTGTTTGCCTCATCATCATTCACCGACCCTCAACATGCATGCTCTTTTGTTTTTGTGCATCATTACCTTTTGTTGTTATTTCTTCACTTGCAATTTTTTCTTGTTGTGCATCATTATCTTTTGTTGTTAGTTCTTCTCATCATGGCAATATTATCTTCATCTCCACTTTTTCACCATTTGTTGTTTTGTATCATTCTCTTTTGTTATTACTCTTCTTGCTTACCTCTTGCATGTTTTTCTTTTTTGTTCATCGTTATCTTTTGATTTTATCTCTTCTCATAATGGTAATATTGTCTCCATCTCCCCTTTGTATCATTATCTTTTGTTGTTATATCTTCTCATGATGGCAATATTGTCTCCATCTCCTTTTTTTCATCATTTGATTTTTTGTTGTTTTACATCATTCTCTTTTGTTCTTATCTCTTCTTGTTTCTCCATTTCTTATTTACTTGCTTGTGTCGGTTGTGCTTGTTTTTCGTTTTGGCCGACACCTGTTTTCTCCATGCCATCTGGCTACTCTTCTTGAAGGTTCTTCTTTCTCCTTATATTCTGGTGTGCTTTGCTTGCTCTCCTTCCCTCCCCATGGCTGGCCTTTCTTCTCCTAGTGGTGCTCGTGGTGGTCGTGGTGGTCGTCGCCTTCCTAGGAGCCCTCCTTCTCCTGCTCAGGGCATGCTCGGTCTTGATGGGGTGGTCATGCCTGTTTCTGTGCCCGTTTCCTCTACTGCTGGTGGCCGGCCGTATGTTCCTCCATCCCCTTTCTCTCGTGCTGGTGACGGTTCTTCAGGTTCTCCTCTAGGCTCCCCTCTGCTCTAGTGGTGCGGGACGTGGAGGAGGCCGACTTCGAGAGCGTGTCGAGGCCCAAGGCGTGGTGGACCACCTCTCCCCAGGTTTCCACCCCTGCCCCCAAGCCCCTGATTCGAAATTTGATTTGGGGATTTCACCTTCTTTCATCCCTTGATGCAGGCTCGACGACGTGGTTTATTTGCTCGACCAGCTAGATTGGGACGACGAGCGGGGAGGGACAAAGCCAAATATGCACGCCTCGACCATGGTTCCGACAGCGACCACCGGCTACGCGCGGAGGTGCGCATGTATGTCACATGACCTCCCTCTCATCCACTTGCTCTCTATCTCTCCATCTCTCTGTCCTCACCCCCTCTCCTTTTCTGTCTATCCCCGTCTAGATTTGATTTGATCTCCATCTCGATTTGACATAGCTATGGAAGTTCGGTGGCGACCAGGACGTGAACGAGCTCGGCGTCCACCACGAGGCCCAACCTCCAACGAAGGTGAGCCCGTTCCTCCCCTATATTAGAGCGTCTCCACTCGTTGGCCGTTCCCAGACCCAAATCCAGACGTATTTTGGGCCGGACGGAACTAGATTTTGGCCTGGGAACAACAAGTTTCCCACTCGCGTTCCCAGGCCAAGTTCCCGTCGTTTGGCCAAAATTCAACAAATAACGGCGAACTTTGGACGAATATTGGTGGTTTTCATTAATTAAAGGCGAATACAAATATATTACATAGAATTTGGGCGAACACCTGAATTTAAACTACCGGTAGACTAAATAATAACTCGAAAAACCTAAAAAGGTCACCGCCGCCGTCAGACGCCGTTTCTACATGCCAAAGTTGCTGTAGAAGCAGGTATAGTCGGGGTCGGCCTTGCCATCGTCGCTTGACGACCATGGCGGGCGGGAGCTACCCTGGTCATCGTCGCCGCACCTCCAGGGCTGATAGGAGGGACCGACGTCATCGTCATCGTCGAGAACGACGAGAGGCGTGCCCTGGTAGGCGAGCCTGTGGCTAGCCCAGGCCTGGCGTTCGGCCTGCTCCTGTTGTCGCTGGATGCGGCGTCGCCCCGACTCCTCCCAGTCCGCCCTGGACCAGGCGAGGATGTCCGGCGACGCAAGATCCGGCGGGAGGGCAGGGGCACGGAGGGATTGCTCCATCGCCATCTTCAAGGTGAAGGCATACTCGTCGACGGGCACAAACCAATCTACCGGCTCCATCTTCGGCTAGCGAAGTTGGAGATAGCCAGTGGGCGGCGCAGGTGCGCGCATCTCGTTGATGACGATGCCGCGTGACCTAGTCCTCAACGGCAAGCGGACAGACGTCTCCGGCTCGCGCTTGACATGACGTAGTGGCGGCGAGGCCGCCGACACGGACCCGGAGGAGCATGAGGCTGAGCGTGCGGAGGAGGAGGATCTGGCCATCCTCCTCGGTAGCCAGTTAGCCGGAGGACGGCACTTGGCCCTTGTCGCCGGCTTCGGGTTACGGGGGAAGCCGAGGCGGGGAGTGTTGCCGGCGAGGATGTGGTCCAGCATTGAGGCGAGCGTGCACCCTGGAGCGCTCCACCTGCGGCGCCTCCCCGCCGCGTTGCTGTGTTTCGGCGAAGAATCCGGAGGCCCTTCATGGCGGATGAGCTCCTGTAGCCACCGGTCAGTGAGAACTGCTCCGAGAAGAGCAAGTTCCCCGGATCCTCGGCGAGACCGGGGTCATCCATGGACGTGATTGCGGCCTCTATCTCCTCGACCATCTCCTCGCCGGCCGGCATCGGCGGCACTGGGATCCCGCCGAGGCTGAGCTTCCAGCCGGCCGGGACCCGGGTGTCCGACGGCGCCATGTAGCCCGCGTCTTGGAGGAGCCGAGCCTCCCACGGCTGGACTGTGCGGCGGCCGAAACCATTCGCCACCGCGGGATCGCCGGGGAATCTCTCGCCCATGGTAGGGAAGTGGGGAGAGGGGAAGGCTTCACCGGAGTCTGTGTTCATCGGAGTTGGAGAGCGGCTACGAGAGTGTGGATGGAGCCGACCGGGCGTACAATATATAGGCCGAGAGGGGCAGCGAGGGGCGGGAGGGGTGTAGCGGCGAGGGTGGGAAAATGAGAAGCGACAGGAAGTTAATGCCCGTCGGTCCGTTGCGGGAGCCGAGGCGACGGTGGCACGCTATTACAGCGACGCATGGCCGACGAGACCGGTGGTTAATGCCTGGTGGTCCTTCGCGGCGTTTCCATGCGGATGAGGACGACTTGGCTTCTGCCGCTGACTCGGCAAGTCCACTCGACGAACGCCTCTTTTTCCGCCGAATTCGCTTTATCCGACGTTCCCAGCGTTTTCCCGTCGCCCCGGGAACGACCTGGAAAGGCCAGACGTATTTTGAGCCAAATCCGGATGAAACCGGATTCTGAAAACGCGACTGCTCCAAATTTCGGCGTCCGGACAAAAATACGGCCTGAATGCTCTTATTTGTTGTACCCTCTTTCCTCCCTCTCCAATTCTCTCTCTCTGAACAGTGAGGTCATGCACGTGACAGCTCTGTCGGCCCGACCAGCAGCGCTGGCGACTGCTCGCCGCCTCCGAGCACACCACCGAGGCTCGGGCCGTCGGTGTCGCGGTCAGAGGCGGCCTCGGCGAGGAGATCATGTAGGCGCTTGACCCCGGTGCGGAGTCCGGTAGCCTGGCCCACCGCATCGGCGATCGTCCCCATCCCGTCCCCCTCTGAGGAGCCTCTTAATGGCAACTTGCTCGAAACCGGTGATTGCTTCCCTGTCCTCTAGGCTCTCGTCCTTCGCAGCCCCTAAACTGATCAGCGCCGCCGATGTACCTGATCTAGAGGTGCGGGCTCCTCCACAGGGCATCCGTGCCCGTACGCCGCGATGGCGATGGGGAAGGGGCTATGACTAGCTGGATCTCAGTGGCTTCGCCCCCGAGTACGCGACCGAGAGCAGCATGATTGCCTTTTTTCGCTGTTCATTCTTCTCCATTCACAGGTTTTGACCTTCTCTTTTTGTTTAATTTTTTAATTCTTATGTCCCATTGAGAATTGCAGTCTCTGTATTGTATTTGATTTGTTTCCGCTGGTTTTACTATGAGCGCGCGTGGTGTTTCCGGCCAGCGGCGAGGCTGGCCTCCTCTACGTAGCCTCCTCAGGCTCCGTGTCGTTGTTGTGGCCTGCATGATATTACTTCTTAATGGGCTGTTGGTAGTTTGGCTGTCGGATGTGGAGGGTGTCGGTAGGTCTCCATATCATGCCCGCCGTCATGGCCATGGCAGCTCTGGTCAGTCTATGGTTTGTGATCTTCATCTCTGCTGTTGGTAGTTTTGCTGTCGGATGTGGAGGGTGTCGGTAGGTCTCCATATCATGCCCGCCGTCATGGCCATGGCAGCTCTGGTCAGTCTATGGTTTGTGATCTTCATCTCTGCTGTTGGTAGTTTTGCTGTCGGATGTGGAGGGTGTCGGTAGGTCTCCATATCATGCCCGCCGTCATGGCCATGGCAGCTCTGGTCAGTCTATGGTTTGTGATCTTCATCTCTGCTGTTGGTAGTTTTGCTGTCGGATGTGGAGGGTGTCGGTAGGTCTCCATATCATGCCCGCCGTCATGGCCATGGCAGCTCTGGTCAGTCTATGGTTTGTGATCTTGATCTCTGCTGAGGTGGCGTGGCTAACCGCGGGTGTCTCCGGCCCCAGGCAGCCCCCATCATTCAGCGGCCCTCGCCCCAGCACTCGGCGGTGCTCGCCACTACCGGCACCACAACAGCGGCCTGAAGTTCTCCAGAAGGTAGAGGCTGCTGTGGGCAAGGACATAATTGCTCAATTATATGATTTAGATGTAGTGATGTCCTTTCTTGCATTTGGGTTAATTTCGAGTTTGTCGACACGTTGAGTGCTACCATTCTGGAAGTGGGCACACCTCTGTCTCAAATACACTTGGATTTCTAAACTATGCATATCGTCATTCTTCCCTGCTTGGTCACGTGCTAATTTCAGGCTCAACAGGTAAATACTTACTCCAAAGTATTCGACCATGAAGTTGAACATTGCGTTTCATTACTGCCATTTTGCATTTGCAGAATGAACATGCATGGCAATGAAAAAACGGAACAGAATGGTAAAACCACTCTTTGTTTCTTGCCTTGATGTAACATATTGGACATTTTCTTCCTTTTGTTCATGGATGAGTGACTATGACCTCTTAAAAATATTGGTTTGCAGTAACCTGACCAAACAGTGGCCGGAGATACAATGAGAAATATCCATGGCTGCTTCGGATGTATTCCCCAGAGGTTGGTTGTGCAAATTGCGAGCATGGTTGAAGGCTAGCTGTGTTTTTGTCCGATTCAAGTTACAAGTCACCGTTCAGCCTATCTGAAGTACGTGTTGATTGTTCCGTAATGGTTGTTTATTCTCCATTGGCTGTGCATTCCTACATATACTCCAACACATGAGAGCTCCTCATATGATTTTTGCAGACATAGTAGACCGTGTGTATTTTTATATCAATGAGCTTTCATGTGAAACCAAATTACCGATTCTCAGTTCAAGCCATATTGTTTCTGGGATCATTTAGAAATTAAATTTGGGCCAAAAAATTGTTGCTATGTTGTCATGTCAAAGTGTTCACTGTGCCATCCTTGAAAAATATCATGCTTTGTTTAATGTCCAATCTAAAAAGAATCATGGCCGCAGATCCTGAGGTGTCTTTACTTTCTTGCAGAAACTTCTAGCTAAATACATTCATGGATGATATATGCTTCAGAGAGTTGTCTACTAATTTCTGCAACACATTTGATGCTAGCGTTGTTCTTAAGTCTGATCATTCATGTTTTGGGATTTTGGCATCGGGGTTGTTCTAATTTTCTCATGCTAAAAGAAAACAAACTTGGTCTTCGTGTTTGCAGTTCACTGGCTCAATTGTTTCCTGTTTATTTGGAGCAGAAAATACATCGCCACTATGAGTGCTTCGGAGTTTGAATACCACGTGGACAACGCCATCGCCTTCTTTAACATGACGCAATCGGCCGCCATGGCACTGAGAGTGAGCATGACAAGGAGAGGTGGCCTAGAAAGTGCCTGTGGCGGGGTGGAGAACCTGAACCAGCGTCCATGGCTCTTTTTGGTTCCTTGACAGCGGAGAGGCGGACATGGTCATAAGGCGAACACCATGGCTGTTAAAGGGAAGACGTGCCATGGCTTCGCATATCCTTTGGCCATATCAAACTTTGCATAGGTAAACTTCGCTTCTTAGTGCATGTTTCTTTGAATTACCAAAATTACCGAAGAAAATAATATAATGGTTCTATTATTTTCCCCATACTTGTAAAGAATTTTCACCACAGATTTTCTCATTTTCAGAAATTAGCTTCTAACTGAAGTGAAATCAATATGTGCACATTCACATAGAAGGATCAGGCCCTTTGCTCGCTGCTTGAGTTCTCATTGGAAAGTTCAAGCCATTATGATAGAATGCCCAGCTTCAAAGAAAATATGAGAAACTATGTTGCTTACCCAATTAGACAGCATGTACAAGATGAAGATGACCATCTGGGCGACCTCATTCAGCTACTGCATCATTTCTTCTGCAGCATTCTCAAGATACAATATGAGCAGGTAAGGTTATGACTTCTATTAAGTGCTGCCAGGAGACAAAAATTTGGTGACATCTCATAGAAAGGATGTGGAAAAGACCCTGGATATCATTGAAGAAGTTCTAGCCATTGTAAATTGCGTGTCTATGCCATTGGTTGATCTTTTTTCACCGTAATTTACGAATGAACCCCTGTAAGCTTGCATATATGTACATATCTGATTCATCTAAAACATATCATGTGGTTTTCGTATCGGTTTACTCACTGGCATGCTGCTTCCATATATGCAAGGCTACTTAATCTTAGACCAAGGAAATGGACTCCCGTAAGCTCGCACATATCTATCTATAGAAAGCTCAACTTCAGGAAAAGGACTTACGAGTCTTTGTTTCTCAGTAATTTCTTTGAACAAAACTTGGTATCTTCATGGGATATCTACAATATATAGAGATAATAGTGCAACCGCGACATCTACAAAGTGTGGTTTGTGCTGCTGAATGCTACATCCCTTGAAATTGTTTGATGTGGAGGAAATTGAGAGATATTCAGACCTTATTTTGCCGATCTTCAGCATTTGTGTTGAGTTTTTTTTGAAGAAAATATGCATGTCCCTGTTTGAGTGAAGCTGCTAATGACAGTGCATTGGAGATGCATTTTGGCCAAGATTACACATTAATTCATGTTTTTGCATAAGATGATATCTTTACCATAATGGATCAGTAGTGGGGACATGGAACTGATACAAGGGGCATCTGAATACAGTTCAGTTTGGTTGTTTCTGTCACCAGGTTGTTCAGCTTCAAATAACCGGCCTATCCTGCAATCAAAAGTCAGTACCAACTGATTGAATTTGTGCTCAGCCCTTCAGCCTTGGTGAAGACCCATAGTACAATAACAAATAGCTAATACCTGTTACTGTGTATGAGTATATCTTTTCATCCCAACTACTTAACAACAATGACATTACGCGTGTCCCGTGGGAGCATTGCAGATGGGCGTGGCGTGCCGCTGCGCCGAAGGCCAGCTAGTATTAGATATGAGAACTTACAATTTATTTGTTTGACTCATTCTTGTCGTGTTGAACATAATATGCGTTAAAGTTAGATATAGAAGGTAGTTTTTTGTTAGGTTTATTCTTCTCTTACTAAGCAGTAACCCTTGTATAACCCCTTTTTCTTACTCCCTCTGATCCAAATTAATTGATTCGGATGTCTAGATTCAGATATATCTAGACATGTTTTAGTACTAGATACATCCGAATCTACATAAAATTAAGTCAATTAATTTGGATCCGAGGGAGTAGAAAAAACATGTGTGTGCGCGCGTGGGCTCGCGCTCGCATTCCGGCCGCAGCGAGCGGCGCTCCCGCGGTTGGCCGCTGCAGGCGTTGGCGCTGCCGCCCAGCTGAGCCCCAACTCTTCTGTTTACCTGGATCCCCAGTTTCTCACGGCTTTAGTTCAGTCCAGCCGGGTAGCCACAGGGTACAAATATAGGTATTTCACAAAGTATATTGGAGTTTTAAAAAGTAATAATTCTGATAAAAGGAGAAATAAGGCAAATCATATAGGAATTGGTGTTATGTGTGGCAAATAGTAAAAGGCTAGGTAATGTGTGGCAAATTATAAAGGTCCTAACTAAAACGTGGAAAATAGTAAAATCTCACTTCACCGTCGTTCCCCCTCCCTGGCCCTGACCTAATCGGTGCTTACCTCCACAAGCGATTCCATCCCAGCAAGGAGACGCTAGCAACGTTGCATGTCTGCTGGTTCCCGATCTCTCGCGCCGCTTCACTATATTTAGAAGGCCAGCGAATTTGTGCACTTTTTCTCTAGCGCAACCGCTGGCGCAGTGCAGATAGCGCGCATGCAACGGATTGGGGATCTCATGGAGGAGCTTCCTGCGATGGCAAAAATCTATGTCATGTGTCCACGAGGCCGCCTCTCTTCGAGTTCATCGGCCGTTGTGGGTTTGGTGCAACTGTTGTAGGTATCCTTCTCTTCAACAACCTCGCCCCATCGTCCCCTCGAATGAGTCACGATGGTAGTGCGACACTGTGCCTCCACTCCCTACGATTCTACCTTCTCCGCTTGTTTCTGGCTAGACATCAACATGGAGACCACCTTCCAATCTTAAAATGCAGAAGTTTGTATCCTAATGGATGGAAGTGGCAACGAATTTACTGTATAATTTCTGTGTCCACGAATTACTACTATCTCTACGCACTTTATCGCAAAAAATTATATTGTGAACTTGGGTTAGAACTAAGCTTTCTTACTGATCTGGTGTGGTTACAATTTTCTTTAGTTGCAAAAAAGTGTGCAAAGAATCTTATGTTATGATTATCTCAAATTAATTGCAGGAGAGGTCTTCTGTATGATAATCTATTCATGTGCCTTTCTTATGGAGTTTGTCGGTGGTCGCCCAAGATTGAAACACATTCGTCATGGTAAACATTAATATTTAAGACTTCTTCTAATAAATTATCTATATTCTCAGTCCCGTTAATTTCTATGCATCCCTATTTTGCTATGATTATAGATGGTTAACACCATTTGAGTCGTTTATTAGTAATGTTTGGTACCATAAGATTTAAAGATTGTTTAGTCATAGCCAACGCTTATACACAAACCATGTTCTGAGTTTTCTTTTGAAATGGAATGTGCAATTCTCTTGATTGGTCGTTGATCTCATAGCTTCCTAAAACTCTTTGATCTCTAAAAAATAAGAAGCAGATAGGCTACACTCTATATTACCGAAGAGTCCTTGGGACGTGTTTGGTTCAAAAATGATAACGGCAATGAAAATGTAATAAGATTCCAAGGGGGTATCACCGGTGCTATGGACAAACTCCAATTTTGTTTGGTTCGGATGTGTAACGTGAACATCTCCCTTAACATTGTTTGGTTTGGCATGTTGCATCATGGTAATAGGTTATACATTAGTTAAGAGCAGAGAAGCTATAAACATGATTTTTTCCCATAGTAGGCAACAAATTTAAAACTGTAAATTTTGCTACATATATAGATTCAATATCTCTCAACATTCTAACATTAAATGCTAAGACATAGCTACAAGTTAACAATTTTTAGCACTAGATAATAAACAAGATACTGATAATTTGAAAGCACTTTATAGGTAGAAGAGCAAAGCCATACATACAAGTTCAAAATTTCATTGCACTACAAATGGCATGGTATTCTAGAAACCAATTCATAAACCAAAACAAGTTTGATAATTCATATCCTATCTCGTAAATAATTTTTAGTCTTGGCCCACTCTTCTAGATCAACTTTCCTTGTCAATCTTTCTTTCTCCTCATCTCTGCGTAGAATCACATGTATAAGCTTGAGCACAAGTTCACAATTCATAATCATGAACAATTTATTCCTTAAGCGACGATTTAAATCTATCAAATGCTAGATAAAAAAGGTTATCTTCATATATCTACCATTAGCAAGTTGCAATATTTTGGGAGAAATAGAGGATCAAAGGGAGCCAAGAGACAAAGAAAACAGAAAATGTCAATCAACAAACCTAGAAAGGATAGTATTAGGACATGCATACCTAATTGAACTTCCTTGTTAGCCTCTCGTGCTCTCCTTCTCATCTACTAACAAATAGAAGAACATGTATAATCATACACATGAGAGGAGTTTCATAGCAAGAACAAGCATCTAAATTCAGAGAAGAAATCAACTTACTTTTCAGCATTTTCACTACATATTCCCTCCTCAGATGTGCTGTAAGAGCAAGCATCATGTGCATCTGCTCCGGTGCCTGGAAAAAACGATCGCTGCATCAACAGTCTCACTTCTAGTGAAGCTAAACCTAGACAATTCACCAATAGCCTTTTCTTTCAGCTTCTGGGTAGGATCATCATGCATTGCCTTCTCATTAAGTTCAGCTTCACGCTCAGCTACTTCTGCCATTCTTCCCACATGTTGGGTCATGGTACTAAGCTGGTTGTTGACATCTTCAAGCATGATAATAATAGGGTCGCTTTGTCCTTTCTTCCTAGGTCCAACAACTTTTTTGCCTCTTAGAACTCGTCGATGTATCCAAGGACTGGATCTCGGTATCAACAGACCATCTTGGCACCTCTCTTGACATCATGCCCTTTTTCCTGCCTATCCCTTTCTTGTGTAGCAATTTAATTAGCCAAATTTGTCACAACCTCACCAAATCCTTCAGTGCCTTCCCCTATTGCAATATCCTTACTATAAATAGCAGACAACTTCTCAAAGTACGGAAATGAAACACTGTACAGTCCCTTTGCCTCTGAGTGAATATACAAGATAAAAAAATTCAATTTCCAACACAAATGCATCAACAACTAGGGTACTTATTAGTAGGTGAAGCGCTTTACCTTACAGTGCGCTTCATATTGTGCCTTCTCACACTGAATCATGTTTCTATTTCCATCCGACATAAAACCACTTCGAGATAGCATTACTTCGATTGCACCATATTTTTTCCCTTAAAATGCCTCACTCTCCACTCGATATGCGGAACTACAGAAAGACCACAACCTAGGCACTTTTCAGCCAGAATCTTCTCTAGCACTACCGAGTAACCATTATTGAAACCACCTTCACCTTTCTATTGGATCTAAAGACAGTTGATAGAGTGCTTTAATAATATCATCATCATGAGCCGAAGTCCACTTTCTTTTATTCATGCCCCATCCATGTGACCAGTCATATGGTATACCTATCATAATTATGAAATACAAATGATATGCACATTGCGGATTATTTAAACAAAACCATTTGGTAGCTGAAATATAAATAAAAAACAAACCAAGATACATATTGCACAAGATCCAATAAAACCAGTAATAACATTGTACCTCAATGATGATTCATAGCAGCCCTACAACTATTTTACATATCTTGAGCAAGAATATTTCGGAAATTGGTCCAGTCATTAGTTGTTGAGATAGATGTAATAAATTCTGGTTCAACAAGTTCTCCCTTCAAGGCATCCCATATATCTTCCATTATGAACTCATCATTATCGAGTGGGTCCAAAGACATCTTTTACAATATAAGATTGTGCAACAGTGTGCGTGCCATTATAATTATTCCTTGGGTTTTGATAGGATGAAAAGATGGAGACCTCAAAATCGCCCACAGTCTCTTGAGTCTTGCAAAGAACCTTTCTACAATATACCGGGCTTTAGCATGCCGCTTGTTAAAATACTCCTCTACACTATGAGGCGGGTTTTGCACTATCCAACTACCTAAGTGGTACGTTTGACCTTGGTATGGATCTAAAAATCCTCTATCATTTGTGTGTCCAGCATAAAAAATGTAATATTGGTCTTCGTGGATACGTAACCCATTTGGCCTTGTGATGACATCCCTAAGCACATGACCATCATGTGCAGAACCATCCTAGCCAGGTAATACATATATGAACTACATGTCAGGTGCACATACACCTAGCTTGTTTGTATCTATATCACCCAACCTTGATCTATATCTTCCTTTCAGGTTAGCCAGGGCGGTTACCTTTACGTGTGTAGCATCTTAACGCACCCAAACAATTCTAAAATAGAAACAACCATGAGCTAACATTAGTATATTCTACAAATATTATAGTTTTTAGCTAGTGAATACTATATTTTTATTAGGCAGCTCTTTACATTGAAATACTTCCATCTACCATCTGTGCAATCCTCAGGTATACTTCTGGTTTCTTAAGTAGCAGATGGTGTAGCTTCAAAATAGCTAGAAGGCATGCATTGAAATTTCTACTTACTCATTATGGGCTCTGGTAATTTTCCCTATTGTCCTATTCTTGAAGTGGTGAGATACTATGTAGAGGAATGATACCACTATCTCATGCAATGGCATATTCCTTGAACCCTCTAGACCACTAACATATAGAACCATCTCACACAATATGCTAAACGTTCTCCTATCCATTCGAAGCTGACTTATATACATTGTGTCGCTCTCAATAATTAGTTTGTACAAATTCTACCCTCTTAGCTTTCTAATTTTAATCCTCCGTTCTATTTTCAAACATTTTGTTTCTATACGCTAATGCAAATAGTAACCACATGTGATAATACAAAAGCATGATGCTATTCATGAGATTCGTAGTTGCTACATTCTCTCATTTAAAAGGGATGATCCATAACACTGAAAATAAAGTGTAGAAAAATTTAAGCATTGTAAATGCTAGAACTTCTACATAGATGGTGTCAATCAATGAAATATCAAATGAATCTTCCGTTGTTAAAAATAGAGGTAATCAAGAAAGAGAGATAGAGAGAACAAATCAACGGTGTTCTTGATCATAAACAACGTGCTCTTTCTGAAAAATATTATCAGTATAGAATTATACCTAATTTTCAACTTGCCGGAGCACACAAATGTTGTTGGGTAGTTCAAATTTCTCTTGCCAATTCTCTTCCCTTGATAAAGAGAATGCCTACTCACTGAAAAAGAAAAGAAAATAGGCAAATATGCATATTCAACAAACTTGATCAAGAATATGAACACAATACACGTGTGTCCTTGATCATAAACAACATGCTCTCAAAGAAAACTCTACACAGCATGTAAGCATTTACTAACCATACATTTACTTTACTCCTATAAGTATGATCATGTGCTAAAAGGAAGATGTCCCTGTAAGCTGTGACACTGCTAGCATGACCATGGAGGCATGTACTGTACCATGGTACTGCGTACCGCACTAGTGGCACAATACTGCAAAGAATTTGAAATTTCTCACAAAGGCACTCTCTCACTCTCTCTCATGTGAGTATATATAAACACCCGTGCCCTTTTCTATGTTGTCTTCTTCTCACCTCTCACACTACACTTGCAATCTATGATGTATATGCTAGGAAAAAAGTTATTTCATACAATTGTTATTCAAGAAAACTCTTATTTCATACAGTGGGGACTCAAAGATCTTCATTTGCTACTAGCAAGAAAATGACAACATGAACAATTCGTGGCTCCAACTAGTAAAAATATCACAACATGATGTCCATATGATCTAACCTTGTTGTAGCCTATGGCAGATCACAACAATTCGTGGCCATCGGAAGACCAGGAACTAGGTAGCAACCTGCTCACATGACGCTCAAGAAGATCTGTTACACGATGGCCAAAAAACCCTAATTCACGCACAAATCCGGATGAGCGGCTGTGTTTGGCAAAAATATGAAGAGAACACCGGTGAGAGAAGCTAGCCTTGGGATTCGGAGATGTAATCCTACCTCGAACAGAACAAGATCAGGGGCAGTCGTTGCTCCTCCCATGGCACTGTCGCTTCTTCTCGTTGCGTGGTGTTTCTGCAAGTGAGGGAGAGGTTGTCGAGGAGGAGACACCAATGTTGGCCATCCAACACCGGTGCTAGACACGATGGAGGGAATGGGCGTGGAGGGATCTGGCTAGGAAGGGACAGGCGAGCCGATGTCGAGGGTCAAGAGCGAAAGAGAGCTCTCTTGATCCCTCTGGTAATGTAATTGGTTTCTACTTGGGGGTGGCCGGTATCAGATTAAAACCATGGTGGGACTTGTTTATGGTGTACCCGATTATAGAAAAACTAAAACAAACACGTTTTAATGTCATCCGGTTCCACCGTAAACGGGTTACATTACTAAGGGCACATTTGGTAGCCTGCATTCCCTCCAAACAGGCCAGTGCACAACGAAATCGGCCCATTTGGTTTCTCGCACGACCGCTGAGTTGTGGCTAGCGCACTCTGGAAAGCACCCCAGGGCTAGGCCCCACAACAACGCTCGAATCGAGCATTTCCATGGAGCCATGCTCTGCAGCTGCAAAAAAGGGGAGCGGCATGTGCGTGCCTTCCGCAGGGGCGTAGGCGAGAAATGGAAGTTTCCTGGCCCTGCTTCGTGCCAAGAGTACCCTCACTTGCTGGATGGCTCACCCTACGTGTTGGCCCTCCCTAAAATCTCCCTCCTCTTGATTCGACACCACGAGCGGCGGCGGCGGTGACGGCGGTGACACAGATCTACCGCACCTGGCGGTTTCTCCTATTCCGGCTAGTGAGCGACCGCCAGCGACATCGAGGTGCATCTCCCCCTTCCCCCCGGATGTGCATCGCCATGGGTGAGGTAACCATCATGTATCCCTCTCCCCTACTGTTTTGATTAGGGCTGAAGCACTGATTTAGGAAGAACTTACCATAGCTCCCCATTGTTAGGCCAACAGTATGGCGTTCATCCATCAGGCAGCTACGCTTATAGCAGTGATTCAAGCGTAGATCCTGTTGTTGTTGCACAAGAGAGCTGTTAGGTAGGTTGAGTTTCCTCGACTGAGGTACGGTCTATGTGTACGCGAGATCAAGAAAGGATGGTGATGAGTGCATATTTGCATCATGTTTTATATTATTATTTTGCATTTTAGATATAGGATCTTGGTATTTTACGGCATTCGCGCACATATTTTATGTCTATTTTCACCAGGATCAGGACATATGATGGATACAATGGACACAATTCTTGGAGCAGTTGTATTAGGGAGAAAAGGAGTCAAAAAAATGCAAACCTCTTATTTAGGAAATATCAATAACACCCGAAGAAAACCCGAAGAGAACAAAGCATATAGATGGTTTAACGACCAACTATACGGCGGTAATAAATTTTCTGGCCGTATAGTTCCCGCCATATAGTTGGCGCCGCCACCGCCTCCTCAAATAGTTTCACCCCATGCAACTGGATCAGAGAGACGACATACATAACAACTAGAAATCGCCGAAACCTCACCTCCGGAAGGCATCTGGAGGGGGAACTCATCCACCGGGGATCTATCTTCGCCCTGCATAGATCCGGGAGGGTAAGGCATCGATCTTCATCGTCAACCGCTGCATCACCACCATCTCCATCCATCCCATCTACATCTTGTCAATATCTTGTTGTAATTCCTATACTCATTGTGGCTTTATACAAGTACTATTCATCTATGATAGATTCCATTGTTATTGACATGATGTTGATTGCCTCCATGTTTGAGTAGATCATTAGTTCTTGGGGAGATGGAGAAATCCTAGTATGAGATTGAAATAAGATAAAGTTTATTATGATATTCATTGCTGTGACCATGTGTTAGATTGTCTTCATCTTGATGTTGAGACAAGTCGACCTCTCAATATTTGCCTCTCATGGGGACTTGATGGAGGGAACACTTGTTGGTAGACGGAGGTGTGTTAACACTTATAGTGACTATAAATCTGTTGGCACCCCTTACGTATCAACTTGGGAACTGAGGAAACTCACGGAACACTATCCATGCCATAGGATACGTCCTACGGGATTAAGTCCCTTAATAGCACAGTAATTCGATTGATGTCGATTGTTGACTGCTGTGATTATGAGGATGTAGTGGTTGCTACCTATTTGTCCAAATATGGAGTTTCTCCCACACATACATAGTTGAGAATGTTCATGATAATAATCTTTATTTTATCTCTTTATAATGCTAGTGGTGTATCCGCCACTCCCTGAGAATGCTTTTTCCCTCTTGCAGTTCCAAATCTCTTTTACATACACGATACTTACTTTCTGTGTCTAGTTACTTTACTTTACTTATTGTTCTCTTATACTAAAAACCCAAAAACACATTTTTACACAATACTCGCATTTTATCTTGTTACTTAGAACTTTATTTAGCATTTCTATTGCAATATTTAATTCAAGAGTTATTGGACTTTAGACTCCTGCTCCCTGTGGGATCGATATCTTTATTTCGAAACTAGCTACAAACGATCTATGCACTTGCAGTCATCAAGCTATTTTCTGGCACCATTGCCGGGGAGCTAAGCGTTGTAGGTCTTTTAGTTTTTGCTTATTTATTTTTGTCTTGCTAAGTTTTCTTTTTAGTTACAGGTTTCCACCAACATGATGGAGTTTGAGCATATGGCTAGTGCTAACCCACTCAGCCACTTTGGGAAGCCTTATGATATTAATAAAAGAGACAACTCCAACAAGAAGACAAGGGGATTTGAAATAAATCCTCTATTACTTGGTATTCTACACAAGAAGCAATTTACTGGAGATGAAGAAGATCCTGATCCATATGAGCACATTGCGTGTTTCAAAGATATATGTGGCACTTTCCAATTAACGGGTTATACTGCTAATGAGGTAAGGGTTAAACTTTTTAGTCAGACTTTGACTAGTACAACTCTCTCATGGTATAGATATCTACCCCATAAGCCACTACTACTTGGGTTAATTTAGCCCGTGAGTTTCTAGCAAAACATTATCCATTATCAAAATCTTTTGGAATCAGGCGTCTTATAATGACTTGGAGGAACCGTCCTAATGAAGGACTAGTAAGAGCTTATATCAGATTTAAATATTTACTTTGTTTATGTCCTCATCATGATTTATCTGAATGGTATTTATTGCATATCTTTTATGGCGGTTTAATTGAACCTAATAAAATTGAACTAGACTCTTTCGCGCAAGGAGCCTTTATGAATCTTCCTATAACTAAAGCTTGGGCTTTACTTAATAAAATTCACGATCATAGAGTTTCATGGAATTTTGGTCTAGGAAGCGAAGGAGGCATAGAAATCGATCATGATTGTATTCATGACTATAATAAAAAGTGCTATGTTAAAGAATTATCTAAAGAACTTTATCTGGACTCAGATCTTGTGTTGCAAGTTGTAAAAGCTTTTACAGAACACATAAATGCTCCAAAAGAGGGTTTGGTCAAGTATGATCCGCCACCCGAACCTGAGAAGAAAAGAGAAGTTAAAGCAACACTGGCTTCCCTAGAACCAACATATGAGATACCTTTCCCTAACACTACAAAGAAGCATATTTTTGAATATGAGCAGGTCAAAGCAGTACATGAGAATAAGGAAGAGGAAAGTATGCTAGAAGTTGAGGAACATCTGGAAGAAACCAAAGATGAAGATGTAACCAAGGAATCAATTATGGCTATGTATGCACATTGTAACATAGTTGAACTTGATGAAGAGACTTCCATATTGGTTGAAGGTAAAGCAAAGGTAAAAGATGTGGGTAAGCCTATTCTTCCCTGCATATTTAAACAAACCTCGCATTATGGTTTATGTGATCTTGGCACCGAAGTTAATGTTATATCTTATGATTATATTTATAAATAAAAGAAGAAATAAAACCTGCTACAATTGAAAATACTGATATGACAATCATGTTAGCCAATAAAACTCTTAGAATTCAAATGTGAGTCATTGAAGATGCAACTGTCACAATTGGCAATAAAAAATTTCCTATCGATTTTGTAGTTGTTGATATGCCAACTGACACTCTTTGCCCAATTATATTTGGAAGGAACTTTTTGAGTGATGTAGGTGCCAATGTTGATTTCAAAAAGGAGATTGTGTCTCTTAAGCTTGGGGGAGCGGAAAAAGAATTCCACTTTTCCAAATTTAAAGAAAAACCTCCACAAATACAAGAAGAAGAGAAAGATAAGACTATTGAGGAAATTTCAGCTCTCTTCTTTAGTAACCAAGAAAATGAAGACTTAAATTATGAAGAAATAGTTATGGAGGATAAGTCCCTAGAAGAACTAGAAGGTGAATTCGATTCACTTCCCATTATAGGGCCTCCAAATAATGAAGCTTTCGAAGAGCCAGAAAAGAGAGGGGACGAAGAATTACCATCCCCAGAGTTGAAGACTCTACCATATAATCTTAAATACAGATTATTAGATGATACAAATAAATTTCCTGTTATTATTAGTGCTAAACTTTCAGGGGATGATGTGGCATCCCGCTAAAACCACTACTAGAAAATTGCTGTGTTTTTGTGCATTGCATCATCATGACTGCATGCTCATGTCATCATGCCATATTGCATTTGAGCATCGTCATCATCATGCATGGTTTTGTCTAAAACTATTTTCGAAAACCTATTTTGTTTTTCTAAATAAGCCCCGTCTTTATTCAAATACAAAACCCGGATCTCCGGATTATTTTATTTCGTCTTCAAACGGATTTCAAACGCCCGTTTTAAACAAATAAAATTTTTATATTATTTTTAGGGGGCAGCCGAACCGACCCAGCCGGCCACCCCCAAAATTACCCAACCTAACCCCTACCCTAATCCCCTCACCAACACCCTCCCACACGGCCACACACGCACACCACACTGCGCGCCAGCCAGACTCAGCGGCACCCCCCACCTGCCCTGCTCCCCATCCCCAGGTCCACCTGAACCCTCCTGGCCCACCTCACCACACTCCCGTGCCTCGCATGTTCCTGTAACCCAGCCCCTGCACGTTACCTGGCTATCCAGCCCGACACGCCTCTCCCTCAACCCGGTGGGCCCCACCCCGCTCGCCTCTCTCTCCCAACGCGCAGGTCGCTCCCCACGTCTCCCTCCCCTTCCCATCGCGTAGCCTTGCCTCCCCGCTCGTGCGCCGCCGTTTTCCCCACCACCGGCCGCACCCCCCAGTATCTCTCCCGGATCCCCAGCTCCGCGCCACTCCTCGCCAATCTTCCGCAGCCGCGGTCCTCTTCCCCGCCTCCGGCCGCGACCTCCCTCCTTCTCTTTGTCACCGCTGTCAACCTCCGCGCCGGCCGGAGCTCCACCTCCTCTCCTCCCTCCCCGTCGATGTGCTTCCCTGCCTCGTCCCTCGTCGCCTCTAGCGACCCCGTCCCGGACTGCCGCGCCGTCGCTGGCCATCTCCTCTCCTCCTCGCCTCCCAGCGGCCCCTCCTCCCGCTCAGGTTGCCGCTCTGCAGGCCGCCTCCAGCCACCGCCACGCAGATGCCCTGCGAGTCCCCGCCGCCATCCGCCTGTGCTCGCCGGTACCGGCGGCCCTGCTCCTTCTCCGGCGCCTGCGTGCTGTCCCTCCGTCGGCCTCTGCAGGCTCGACCGGTCACGCCGCCCAGGGCCCCTCGCCCGAGCACCTCGCGGCCTCACCCTCCTCGCCGTTGGTCGCGTCGACGCCGCCCTGCGTTCGGCCCGCATCGCCCAGGCCCCGTCCTTTGCTCGCTGTTCCCGGGCAGCGCCACCTTCCCCTTGTCTCCGACCGATACGGCCCCGCCGAGAGCTCCTCTCTGCACGCCGTCCGTGCATCTCCGCCGTCAAGCACCATCGGTGCTTCCCTGCTACCGCGGGACCTGCTCCGCGCCTTTTTCCCCCGTCGCCGCTGGTCTGCGGGATCTTCTCGTTCGACGACATGGCGGCCTCTGCCTCGGCAAGATATCATTCCGTTACTGAGCTGCAGCTCCTGATGCGTGTAACCATGCGGAATTCCTTGCTGCTTGTGCGCCTGTTGTGCTGCAAAGTCGCCTGCACGTGTATGTTTCTCCTCCAAGGGCGACTTCCTCTGTGTACATCATCGTCCTCAAACTTCGATACCTGAAGATGAACACGAGTACCCGAAGCCATCGACGACACACCAATTCGCCATCTGATGGACAAGAATGACATGTATCCGTGGAGACCACCGGTGCCGATCCAAGCATGGTCCTCAACACCAAAGCCGGGATCCCACGTGGAACGGACAAGATCTACTACGTGGACTTGGCGATCCGAAGATAGCCACAAGGAACCCGGAGGTGATGACGCGGTACGGCAAGGTCTTCTTCTCGAAGCCGAACCCGAAGGTCGTCATGGTGGAACACCAAGGACTTCTACACGAACCATATGGCACCACACCCCAAGATCTCCGATGAGGAATGCCAAGTTCTTCATCCCGAACGCCAAGACCGACCCGATACGTGGACCCGACAAGATCTTCGCGACGACAAGATCGACACTGACCAGGGCGAATCCGATGCGCCCCCGATGCTAAACCAAGTCCTTCTTCCCGGAACGCCAAGCTCTCCTTCCGTTGTCCGAGACCGATCCCGGATCCGAAGACCAAACCCCGAAAACCCCGGAACCCAAGATCTTCCGAACCCAGATGTGTGAACCTTTTCCCGAGCCCCTATTTTATAAATGCTATATATAAAACATGTCGCATATTAAATTGTTTCATCTCGCATGCATATCATGTGGTTTGGGGGTATTTAGTTGATTCACCTCATAATTAAATATGGAGACTATATGCGGGCTATTCTAGTCTTATTCCGGACTCCATTTAAATTTGTGTAGCGAACCGATACCATGTTTTGTCTTGTTAAGACAACATTTGAATTGCGGGGTTTCTAAATAAATGGAACCTATTAATTAATTGTCGGGACCCCAGTTCCGCTTAATATTGCCTAATTCCACCGCATCTGTGCCATGCCATGCATCATATCATAAGCGTGCCGGATCTTCTGCCGTAGTATTAAATATTGCATCCGGTGTTTCTTCTAGTGTTTGCTTCTTCGCGGATTAGGCCGATGAGTGTATGTGAGTATCGATAAGTTCTCCGGCTATGCACCTTTGGCTCTGTTTCCCAGGCGAGCATTCTCCCCCTTTCTACCTATTTTGCATTTATAGTATTTACTTCCTCTTGTTGATCTATTGCTACCCGTATTGCGATGCTTTAGTTTCCGTGTACCATTTATACTCCTTGCAGCCTCTATATTGCCATGGACACATCCTATTGTCTGTTGTTTGATAGATAGTCGGCCTTGCGAGTCATAGTTGCTTGCTTCTGTGTTGCTTCGTGTCGTTGTCGTTCCACCGTTGACGGCAAGTTGGCACATGATAAATGGTGGAGATGCTTAATGGTGGAGATGAAAATGACTTTAAATACAACTATTAAATTGCTAGGACAACTAATGAAAGAGGCACCGGTGGGCAATATATGCTATTTGGTTTTTATGCCCACTTGTGTCCCGTAGGCCCTGAGTACTTGATACCTGTTCCTTGACTATTCGCACTATCCACATACAGGAGACTCTATGAATCCCCCGTAGCCAGTGCTTGATTCATTTCTTATTTCTTGGGGCCACAAAGTAGTTTGGGGCTTTATTACTATCCTGTACTTATGCCATGTTTTACTGCTTTATTTAAGATTGTGCGTGGAGCACATGTACTGTTTTGGATCGTGCCACGTTTTCGCGGTATCGACAAGCCCAGTCACACTTTCGGGTTCCTAGTCGTTTACAACCATCGTCACAAACCCTGGGTCCGTTCCGGAGCCGGCCAACTTCGTTGCGGGTAGCTTAGTGGGGTACCCCCTGAAATATTTTATGAATCCTGTGATTGCTTTGTCGTGAAAGCCTCGTTGGGTTTTGAGTTGGTTAACCCGAGGTTGATCGTGTGTGTGTGTTGCTATTTGTGCACCCCTGCAGGGTAAATCTTTCTGAAAGCCGTGTCCGCGGTTATGGACGACTTGGAGCACAATATCTCGATCATAGACAAGCATAACTAAAGTAGTGCTATAAATTTGACTTAATATGTGACTAGTAATTCAGCTTCATTACAATGGAATGGATAATAAAAATGCCAACAACTGGTGGATCTGTGGTGATCATGTCATGTTATACCTGCCTAGTAAGTATCACAACTCCAATGGAATGAACTAAAAGTGCCAACAACTGCTGGGTTGGGATGTCACATGCTAATTGTATCTGACTAGTAAGTACTGCAACTACAACAGAATGAATAACTAAACTGCCCACTACTTATGCTATCAGGATGACTCATGCTATCTATATCTGACTAGTAAGTGCTTCAAGTATAATGGAATGAATAAAACTGCCAACTGTGTGAGTTCCTCGGTTTGACTTCCTCGTTTGGTCTCGAGGGGGAATACCAGGATGGGTATGATTGGTGTTAGTATAAGGTTGGTTCCGAATAGGTCTTTCTTATGTCTCTCTAATAGCCGACAGTTAATCGAGTCTCTATAGGTTGTTTAGTGCATGCTGCGCTGTCGCTTCAGTCCACCAGACCTATGTAGGCGAGAGCCACCAAATTCTAGTCTCGCCGTGTACTGGCCTCAGTACTGACGCTCCTCTTTTTCCTTTGCCCTTTGTCGGCACCCCTTTTGTTTTAGCAGGTTTGAGATCAACGTCGTTAGCAGGGTTACCCTTCCGGCTTGGCCTGGGCAGGGTTATGGACGCCATTGGTTATTCTTTAGGGCTCTTACCCCCATTTGCATCTTGTCCGTAGTCAGGCGCTCTATCGTTTTCAAGGTGATTTGGATCTTTGTATTGTATATCTATATTCTTGACTCGTTGAGTCTCTGTTGTATATATATCTGTTCTGTGGGTCCCATCGAGGACTGTTGTGTAATGGTATTACTTCATTTTCCACCTGCATGAAAGTGCCTGGTGGGCGTCCTTGAATCGTTTCTATGCGGGTTTGGCGGGAAGCGCTAAGACTTGCATAGGGCCGATTCGAGGGTGTTACAGATGAAGAAGAAGAACTCATGAAAATACTTAAGGAGCATCGCAAAGCCTTTGGGTACTCAATGGATGATTTGAAGGGCATTAGTCCCATGATAACCGTCCATCGAATATTCATGGAGGAAGGTGCTAAACCAGCCACATAATTTAATAGGCGTCTGAAGCCCAAAACGAAGGAAGTGGTAAGAAAAGGAATAGTATGCCTACTGGACGCAGGTATAATCTATCCTATAAAATAAAGTGAATGGGTAAGCCCTGTTCATTATGTCCCTAAGAAGGGCGGTTTTACCGTTGTTTCTAATGAAAACAATGAATTGATACCTAGTAGAACTATTGTTGGACATAGGATGTGTATAGATTTCAGGAAATTGAATAAATAAACTAGGAAAGATCACTATCCTTTACCGTTCATAGATCAAAATTTAGAGAGGTTGGCAAATGATACGTTGCTAACGTATCTATAATTTTTGATGTTCCATGCTTGGTTTTTATCTACTTTCTTATGTTTTGTTCCAACTTTGGAGTATTTTTATACACTTTCTTGGACTAACCTATTAAAAAGGTGCCACAGTGCAAGCTGCCTGTTTTCTACTGTTTTTGGTTCTAGGAAAGTCAAAAAATGAATATTCTCGGAATTGGACGGGACAAAAGCCAAAGTCAATATTTCACCGAGGGGGACATTGAGCCAGAATACGAGACGGAGAGGGGCCAGAGGGCCGCCACACCACCTGGCCACGTGGCTAGGCCTGGCCCGCGCAAGGGGGTGGTGTGGCCGCCTAGGGCACCCCCTCAGCCTCCCCTTCCGACTATAAGATGCCTCCGATACATAAACCCTAAGTACCCGATCAAAATTCCACGAAAGAGTTTGTAGCCGCTGTCATATCTATCCCTAGATCAGGATGGATCTGAAGCTCTTCCTGGCACCCTACCGGAGAGGGGAATTCACCCTGGAGGCCTTCTTCATCACCATGCAAGCCTCCGGTGTGATGCGTGAGTAGTTCATCCTTGGACTACGGGTCCATGTAGTAGCTAGATGGTTGGTTCTTCTCTTTGTGCTATCATGTTTAGATCTTGTGAGCTCCGTTCATGATCAAGATCATCTATTTGTAATCCTACATGTTGTGTTTGCGAGGATCCGATGGATATTGAGATGCTATTTCATATTGATTATTGATTATATCATGTCTTTGTTATTTGTGATCTTGCATGATTTCCGTTGTTAGTAGCTATCTTAGCCAAGTAGATGCTAGCAACTCCAAGAGTTAGTATTTATGCTCGATAGTGAGTTCATGCCTCTAGTAATCTGGGGAAGTGACAGAAATCTCTAAGGTACTAGATGTGCTGTTGCTACTAGGGAGAAAAAAAAAATCCTTTGTTTATAGAACAATCGTATTGTTTACTTTACACGCAATGCGTAATGCAATTATCTGTTGTTTGCAACTTAATACTAGAGGGGGTTCAGATGATAACCTGAAGGTGGATAATTAGTCATAGATGAAGTTGGATTACGGTCTATGTGTAATGTTGTAATGCCCGATCAAATCTCATAGGAGTCAAGATGATTAGTATATGCATGTATGCTTTCTCGATGTTTGTCAATTTCCCCGCTGTAATTTGTTCACCCAACATGTCATCTGTCTTAAGGAGAACCACCACTAGTGAACTATGGACCCCGGTCCTTTCTTTACCATCAATATACAACTGTTTATTGTTTTCTGTTTACTTTCTGCAAGCTTTTACTTTCTTCTACACAATACGTTTAATCCTTTGTTTTTTGCAAAACCGGGGAGATTGACAACCTCACTGTAAGTTGGGGGCAAAGTTCTATGATTGTGTTGTGCAGGATTCCAAGTTGGAAACAACACCTTGGAGGTGTTTCCTTGCTCCAACTGGTTCGATAACCTTGGTTTCATAACTGAGGGAAAACTTACGGCTGTGCTCATCATACCTTCCTCTTGGGGTTCCCTAATGAGCTCGTTATTACACGAGTCAGCAAGTACTTTTTCTGGCGCCGTTGCCGGGGAGACAAGGACATCTTCACAAGGGGAGTCCCTCATAACCAATCTCTTTACTTTGTTGTTTTTGTTTTCCTTAGTTTATTTTCTACATTGTTTGCTGGTTTCTTTATTAAAAATACAAAAAAAATAGTTGTACTAAGTTTTCTTTATTTATTAAAAACACAAAAAATGACTACTCTTGATAACACTAAGTTGTGTGACTTCACTAGCACCAACAACAATGATTTCATGTGCACACCTATTGCTCCACCTGTTCCTGAAGCTACTTTTTTTGAAATTAAACCTCCTTTACTCAATCTTGTTATGATGGAACAATTTTCTAGTATTGGTACTAAAGATGCTGCTGCTCATCTAAATAACTTTGTTGAACTTTGTGAGATGCAAAAGCATAGGAATATAGATGGGGATATTATTAAGCTTAAATTATTTCCTTTCTCTTTGAGAGGAAAAGCTAAAGAATGGTTGCAATCCATAACTAGAAATAGTATTGATTCTTGGACTAAATGCAAAGATGCTTTCATTGGAAAATACTATCCTCCTGCTAAGATTATATCTATGAGAAGTGAAATAATGAAGTTTAAACAATCTGATAATGTACATGTTGCTCAAGCTTGGGAAAGAATGAAATCTTTGGTAAAGAATTGTCCCACTCATGGACTGACTGCTTGGATGATTATCCAAACCTTTTATGCAGGATTGAATTATTCTTCAAGAAATCTACTGTATTCTGCTGCTGGAGGTACCTTTATGACCATTACTTTGGCTGCTGGAACAAAGCTTCTGGATAATATGATGGTTAACTATTCTGAATGGCATACTGAGAGAGCTCCACAAGGTAAGAAGGTAAATTCTGTTGAAGAGACCTCTTCCTTGAGTGAAAAAATTGATGTTATTATGTCTATGCTTGTTAATGGGAAAGCTCATATTGATACAAATCATGTTCCTTTAGCCTCTTTGGTTGCTCAAGAAGAGCAAGTTGATGTGAACTTTATAAGAAATAATAATTTTAGCAACAATGCCAATAGGAATAATTTTGGTAATAATAATTATAGGCCATATCCTCCCAACAATGGTAATGCTTATGGAAATTCCTACAACAATAATAGGAGTGCACCCTCTAAACTTGAAGTTATGCTTAAAGATTTTATTAGTAAACAAACTGCTTTCAATAAAACTATTGAGGAAAAACTCTCTAATGCTGAAAGAAATATAGCATCATTGGCTGAAGCACAATCTTCTTTGAATAAAATGACTGCTAAATCTGAAACTAATGAGAATCCCTTTGCTGCTACTAATGCCATACAAGTTAGAATTGATGAAAATGTTGGACTATTAGCTGAATTGCATGCTAAGTGGGAAAGAGAAGATGAAATTGCTAGAAATATTAGTGTTTCTACTATCACTACCACTAATGTTGAAGCTAATAAACCCAATGGAACCTTTTCTAATAAAAATGCTAAATTTCTTCAAAACATGGGAAACAATAGCTCTACTACTTTAGATGATAAATATGATTTTGATCTTGATGGTTGCAATATCTCTGAAGTAATTAAGTTCCTACAAAAGCTTGCTAGAAGTCCTAATGCTAGTGCTATGAATATGGCCTTTACAAAACACATTACTGATGCTCTCATAAAAGTTAAAGAAGAAAAGATGAAACATAAAGCTTCTATTCCTATGAAATTAGAAGATGGTTGGGAACCCATCATTAATATGAAAGTGAATGATTTTGATTTCAAAGCTTTATGTGATCTTGATAGTAGTGTTTCTATTATGCCTAGAAAGATCTATGATATGCTTGATTTGCCACCATTGGAAGATTGTTATTTAAATGTCCCACTTGATGATAATGCTAAAAAGAAACTCACGGGGAGTATTAATGATGTTCTTATTATGGTTAACAATGCCTATGTCCCTGTTGATTTCTCTGTTTTGGATGTTGAATGCAATGCTTCTTATCCTATTACTTTGGGAAGTCCTTTTCTTAGAACTGTTGGTGCCATTATTGATATGAAAGAAGGCACCATTAAATATCAACTCCAACTCAAGAAAGGTATAGAACACTTCCCTAAGAAGAGAGAGAAGATCTCTTTTGTTTCTCCTATGAAAACAAAATTTGCTTTTAATGCTTCTTCATTTGAGAACACTTGATTCCTTTCTTGCTTCTTATGCCTAACTTAAAGGCGTTACAGAAAAGTACTTATTGGGAGATAACCCAAAAGTTTTAGATGAGTCTTGGAAGTTATTACCTCTGTAATAACCGCTCCTTATCCTTTTTATTTGCTTTTTGTGCCAAGAGTAACCTCTAATGAGAGAGAAGTAATGCTTGAGAAAGTTTCTGTCCCGAAACAGATTTTTGTTCTTCACCATAAAAATTCATGTAAAATCTCTGTACGTCTTTTTGAGGCATGAAGTTTTGTGCTTCTGCCCCAGGTTGTTATCTAACTTTCGTTAGTTCAATACTTTTCGATTTGAGCAACAGAATGTGTTTGAAAAAATTGGTTTTTATCTGCTGGTCTGTTTTGACAATTTTCTTCCATTATTTGCATTTGCTTCTTGTTGATTCCTTTTTGAGTTCTTTTCGGGAATTAAGCTTTTTGAGGGGAGTGCTACAGTAGGTGGTGTTTTAATGGAAGTTTTATTGGTGTTGAAACAGAACCCAAAGACTTATTATCTTGAGTGCACTAATGTTGCTAATAAAGCTTGTGTGAAGTTTTGTATGAAGGAAAAAATTTAGGTGTATGGAAGGAATGATGTAATGAGATGAAGAATAGACTAAAGCTCAAGATTGGGAATGCCACGCGTGTCACCCCAAGAAATATCCAAGAAGTACAAGCGTCAAAGCTTGGGGATGCCCAAGGCATCCCCTTCTTCATCAATAAAAATCCCAGGTTTCTTCCAAACACTTCATTTTTATTGTTTCATGCACAATTGTGTTGTTCTTAGAGCGTCTTCTTTTTCGTTTTTGTTTTGGTCGTTTGCTTGGTTTTCTTAGTTTGCTTGAATAAATTGGTTGGACCCCCTCTTTCATACATTAGTTTTCAAATAAGTTTGGTTTGGATTGGAAAAGAGTAGGAAAATTCATGCTTAAGTGGTAAAAGGAGCTTGTTTTTGACTATGGCCTATGCTTTGTCATGTCATGCTTGATATTGTTTTGGCTTTATGCTTAGTGATTATTTCTGTAGCATGACTTGTTATAAACAATTGAGATTGCTTAATGTGCCTTGGAAGAATCATGCGTATTTTAGCATATTAAAGCATAGTATTATGGTATTCTCCTTTGATGCTTTATTTGGGTTGGCTTGGGGCATGCTCACACCATGTTATGACTATCCAAAGTCACCGTAGCCTTTATGATCCTTTGGTTTTCGACTTGTAATATCACTTTATGCTTTAATTAATGATGTTTTGTCGCTTTGCATGATTATGGCCATTATTGCTCTCTTAGTTGGTCGCTCCCAGTCTTTTGCTAGCCTCCATAACCAAGTATGAGTCCCACTCATGCATCCAACTCCATTAAACCAAGTTATTCCAAAGATTCCACCATACCTACCTATTAGCATTTCGTATTCCAAAGAGTCTATAACCGCCGTCATCTCCATCCCTAGATCGGGAGGGATCTGAAGCTCTTCCCGGCACCCTACCGGAGAGGGGAATTCACCCTGGAGGCCTTCTTCATCACCATGAAATCACACCGGAGGCTTGCATGGTGATGAAGAAGGCCTCTAGGGTGAATTCCCCTCTCTGGCAGGGTGCCGGGAAGAGCTTCAGATCCCTCCCGATGTAGAGATGGAGATGATGGCGGCTACAGACTCTTTCGTGGAATTTTGATCGGGTACTTGGGGTTTCTGTATCGGAGGCACCTTATAGTCGGAAGGGGAGGCCGAGGGGGTGCCCTAGGCGGCCACACCACCCCCTGGCGCAGGCTAGGCCTGGCCGCGCGGCCAGGTGGTGTGGCGGCCCTCTGCCCCCTCTCTGTCTCGTATTCTGGCTCCATGTCCCCCTCGGTGAAATATTGACTTTGGCTTTTGTCTCGTCCAATTCCGAGAATATTCATTTTCTGACTTTCCTAGAACAAAAACAGCAGAAAACAAGCAGCTGGCACTATGGCATCTTGTTAATAGGTTAGTCCAAGAAAGTGTATAAAAATACTCCAAAGTTGGAACAAAACATAAGAAAGTAGATAAAAACCAAGCATGGAACATCAAAAATTATAGATATGTTAGTAACGTATCAACATCCCCAATCTTAACTCCTGCTCGTCCTCGAGTAGGTAAGTGATAAAAAGAAGGAATAATTTTCGAGGTGACATGCACCATCATAAACTTGATCAAAGTATTTGTAAAACATTGAAAGCTAGGATCATAGTACTTAAACATAGCATGAAAGATAAAGTTCTAACAATAAGACATAGCAACTATGTTGTAACATGAAAAGGAACAAACAAAAGATTCATGAATAACAATGTTTTGCAGACGTTTGTTTGTTTTGTTGGGTCCGCAGCATAGAAAACAAAAAAATTTCTACGATGAGAACTATACGCCAAGATCTATCTACTAGATACAGAGCAAGGGGTGGACATACATCCATCGAGAACTTACCCTCCAAGACAATGAGTTCTGTTAATGAGTAGGAACTCGTGGTTGATGTAGTCGTACACTTGCTGATCTCAAGATCGTGTGGAAGTCCGAGCGCCGCAAATCAGCAGTGCATCCGTCCTCGCAGACACGTTCAAGGCACCAGACAACCTCCACCTCCTTGCTCTAGCGATGCAGCGGAAGCAACAACTCCTTCTAGACGAAATGCCACCGGGAACATGTATCTCGCTAATCCAAGACCATGGGGGAATAATTCTAGAGGGGGAGAGAGATCCTTCACGAGGAGGTGTGAGGAAGAAGGAGGAAGAGGGGGGCCTTTCATAGGAGGAGGGGGGGGGTACCCCCTCCATGGATGGTGCCTAATGGAGGTGACCCCTCACCTCCTCCATTCATGTGGTGGTAACTCCCTCCACATTAAAATGCCTCTTCACATTCTCTTTTAAAGTCTCCACTTTAAATGCATTTAAATTCTCTAAGTTTAATGCTCTCTCATTTAATAAAACACTTTTATTAGATTTATTCAGAATTTTGTTAATTACTTTAATTAACAAACATTCACATAAAACCCCTTGCAACATTTCAATATCACATGCAGAACCACTTTTTGCAATTGCACCCGAAACAATTCCGGTTTCTATCGAAACAATTCCTGCGCTTTGCAATCCTTTCGTCTAAAACATATGTGCTCCAAAATGGTGTCCGATAACCCTTAAGTGTGTCACCCTACGGTTCGCGAATAATGCAGACATGATTGAGACTCCTCTCAGATCAATAATCAGAAGCGGGACCTGGAGATCCATACTGACTCCTACATATTCAACGATGACTTCTATGATCGTGAGAACCTTTAACGCTAGTAAATTAATCCCTTTGTATCATGATATAATACATGTCCAAGATTCGATCATCGGTATCCAAATAGCTAGTTTTATCTCGTTACCGACATGCACTCTTTTCTCGTTCCCGTGATATAACATTCTAGTGATCACATCACTTGCTTACAAGCTATCTTAATGTGATATCACCGAGAGGGACCAGAGTATATCTATCCGTCATCGGGATTAACAAATTCCACTCTTGATCCATGAGCCTCAACGTAACACCTTCGTAGCACTGAACCCATCTTTATAGTCACCCTGTTACGGTGTGACGTTTGATGTTATCAAGATACTCTTCTGGTGTTAGCAATTAACATGATCTCATGGTCTAAGGATAAATATTACTTCGTATGATGTTATAGCAATATAAACATAATGACTTGATCGTAATGCTATACTTTGGATGAATGTTCATCATATCATTTCACAAATGCTGTGACCTTGTTATTAACAACATCTAATGTCCATGATCAGGAAACCTTGATCATCTTATTAATCAACAAGCTAGTCTATAAGAGAGGCATAACTAGGAACCCTTTTTGTTTATTAAACACACATGTATTGATGTTTCCGATCAATACAATTATAGCATGCAAAATAAACATCTATCATATACAAGGAATACATAATAACAACTTTATTATTGCCTCTCAGGGCATATTTCCTTCAGCCTCCCACTTGCACTAGAGACAATAATCTAGTTCACATAGTGATAAATCTAACACCCATGGAGTTCTGGTGTTGATCATGTTTTGCCCTAGGGATAACTTTAGTCAACAGATCTGCTACATTTAGGTCCATGTGTACTTTACAAATCTTTATCTCCATCCTTGACATGCTCGCGGATGGAGTGAAACCGGCGCTTAATATGCTTGGAATTCCTGTGAGACCTCGGTTCCTTGGCGTTGTCTATGGCTCCATTGTTGTCACAATAGATCACCATTGGGTCCAATGCACTAGAAACCACACCTAGTTCCGTTATGAACTCTTTCATCCAAACCGCTTCCTGCGCCGCTTCTGAAGCAACAACATATTCTGCCTCTGTCGTTGATCCAGCCACCACAGGTTGTTTGGAACTCCTCCAACTAACTGCTGCTCCGTTCAAGAGAAATACGTAACCGGATTGAGACTTAGAGTCATCCTGATCGGTGTCAAAGCTAGCATCAACATAACACTTAGCAACTAGTTCTTCTTCACCTCCGTATATAAGAAACATATCCCTAGTTCTTCTCAAGTACTTTAGGATATTCTTGACAGCTATCCAGTGTTCTGAACCTGGATCAGATTGGTACCTACTAGTCAAACTAATAACATGTGCCACATCCGGTCTTGTACATACCATGGCATACATTATAGAGCCTATGGCCGAGGCATAGGGGATCTTATCCATTATCTCTCTTTCTTCTGCCGTAGCCGGACTTTAAGTCTTGCTCAATGTCTTGCCTTGCAACATAGGTAAGAACCCCTTCTTACTTCCGTCCATATTAAACTTCTTTAATATCTTATCAAGGTATGTACTCTGCGATAGCCCAATTAGGCGCCTTGATCTATCTCTATAGATTTTAATGGCTAATATATATGACGCTTCACCAAGGTCTTTCATCGAAAATTTGCTGTTTAGATAACTTTTAACACTGTTTAAAAAATCTATATCATTTCCAGTCAATAAAATGTCATCCACATATAATATCAGAAATGCCACATTGCTCCCACTCACTTTCTTGTAAATACAAGCCTCTCCATAAGTTTGGACAAATCCAAACTCTTTGATCACCTCATCAAAGCGGAGATTCCAACGCGGGATGCTTGCTTCAGTCCGTAGATGAATCGCTGAAGTTTGCATACCTTATCAGCATCCTTAGGATTGACAAAACCCTTAGGTTGTATCATATACAACTCTTCTTCAATATTACCATTGAGGAACGCAGTTTTGACATCCATCTGCCATATTTCATAATCGAAATATGCAGCAATTGCTAACATAATCCTAACCGACTTAAGCATCGCTACGGGAGAGAATGTCTCATCATAGTCAAGTCCTTGAATTTGTCGAAACCCCTTTGCGACAAGTCGAGCCTTATAGATGGTCACATTACCATCAGCATTAGTTTTTCTTTGTAAAATCCATTTATTCTCAACGACCTTTCGATCGTGAGGTAAGTCCACCATGGTCCAACCTTGGTTTTCGTACATGGATTCCATCTCGGATTTCATGGCTTCTAGCCATTTGTTGGAATCCGGGCTCATCATTGCTTCTTCATACGTCGCAGGGTCATCCATTTCATCAACCATGAAATTCACAATAGGATTGCCGTACAGTTCAGGAGCTGCACGTGTCCTACTTGACCTGCGAGGTTCGGTAGTGTCCTCTTTCGGACTTTCATGATCAATATCATTAGCTCTCTCTTCATTAGGTGAAGTCAACTTCGAAACAGTTTTTGGTGCTGCGCTACTCGCCATTTCATGAAAAGAAGGTTCAATAACCTCTTCAAGATCTACCTTCCGACTACTCACACCTTTCGCGAGAAACTCCTTCTTAAGAAAGGATCCATTCTTGGCAACAAAAACCTTGCCCTCGGATCTGTGATAGAAGGTATACCCAATCATTTCCTTAGGGTATCCTATGAAGACGCATTTTTTCGCTTTGGGTTCGAGTTTATCCGGCTGAAGTTTCTTCACATAAACATCGTATCCCCAAACTTTAAGAAATGACAGCTTAGGTTTGTTTCCAAACCATAATTCATACGGTGTCGTTTCAACGGATTTAGATGGTGCCCGATTTAAAGTGAATGCAGCGGTTTCCAGTGCATAACTCCAAAATGACAGTGGCAAGTCAGTCAGAGACATCATAGATCGAACCATATCCAATAAAGTACGATTACGATGTTCCGACACACCATTACGTTGTGGTGTTCCGGCAGGCGTGAGTTGTGAAACTATTCCACACTCTTTCATGTGTGTGCTAAACTCGTAACTTAGATACTCACCTCCACGGTCGGACCGCAGAAATTTGATCTTTCTGTTATGATGATTTTCCACTTCATTCTGAAATTCCTTGAACTTTTCAAAGGTTTCAGACTTGTGTGTCATCAAATAGATATACCCGTATCTACTCAAATCATCCGTGAAATTAACAAAATAACTATATCCACCTCACGCCGACACACTTATTGGTCTACACACATCAGTATGTATGATTTCCAATAAATCTGTTGCCCGTTCCATTGAATCGGAAAACGGCGTTCTAGTCATCTTGCCCATAAGGCATGGCTCACATGTATCAAATGATTCAAAATCAAGTGATTCCAAAATCCATCAGAATGGAGTTTCTTCATGCGTTTAACGCCAATATGACCTAGACGGCAGTGCCACATATATGCAGATATATCATTATCAAGTTTAATCCTTTTAGCATCAACATTATGAATATGCGTAATACTACTATAGAGATCCAATAGAAATAAACCATTCAACACAGGTGCATGAGCATAAAAGATATCATTCTTATAAATCGAACAACCATTGTTTTCAGATTTAAAGGAATAACCACTTTGCATCAAACACGATCTGGATATAATGTTCATGCTTAGTGCAGGCACCAAATAACAATTATTTAGATTTATAACTAATCCCGATGGCATATGGAGAGGTAGCGCCCCGACGGCGATCACATCAACTCTTGATCCATTGCCGACCCGCATCTTGACCTCATCCCTTGCTAGCTGTCGCTTGTTCCGCAGCCCCTGAATCAAGTTACATATATTAGCAACCGATCCTGTATCAAATACCCAGGTGCTACTGCGAGTACTAGCCAAGTACACATCAATAACATGTATATCACATAGACCTTTGTTTGCCTTGCCGGCCTTCTTGTCCGCCAAATACTTGGGGCGGTTGCGCTTCCAATGGCCAGTCCCCTTGCAATAGTAGCACTCGGTATCAGACTTAGGGCCATCTCGGGATTTCTTATCAGGTGCGACAACAGATTTGCCACCCTTCTTTCCCTTCTGTTTGCCTTTCTTGTCCTTCTTGAAACCGGTGGTCTTATTGATCATCAACACTTGATGTTCTTTCCTAATCTCCACTTCTGTAGTCTTAAGCATTGACAGAAGCTCGAGAAGAGACTTTTTCATGCCTTGCATATTATAGTTCATCACGAAGCGCTTGTAGCTAGGTGGCAGAGATTGGAGAACACGATGTATGACTAAGTCAATGGGAATTGTTATTCCCAAGGACACAAGCTTATCGGCGTACCCAGACATTTTGAGTACGTGCTCACTAAGGGAGCTATTTTCCTCCTTCATGCAGCTAAAGAACTTTTCAGAAGCATTATAACTCTCTACGGAAGCATGGGTATCGAAAATCATTTTCAATTCTCCCATGGTATCAAAGGCATTGCCATTTTCGAAACGCTTTCGAAGTTCTGGTTCTAACCCATACAGTATGCCGCAATGAACTAAGTTGTGGTCCTCCTGAGGAGTTATATAGACATTCTTTTCCTCGTCAGAGGCATCAGGAGCTGGTGGGGGGCCTAGCGGCGCCTCTAGCACATATTGCTTTTGTGCAGCAGTGAGGAGAATCCTCAAATTCATAGCCCAGTTGGTGAAGTTGCTACCATTCGCAGCAAGTTTCTCTTTCTCCATGAACACATTGAAATTAAAAGCAGGTGGTGCCATCTACAACACAATTTGTAAAGTTTATTTAGACTAAGTTTATGATAGAGTGAGTTCAACTAATTCAAATTACTAATGAACTCCCACTCAAAAACGACATCCCTCGTGTCTTTTTGGTGATTACATGAACCAAATCCAGTACACCAAGTCCGATCATCACATGAGTCAATGTAGCTTCAAAGGCGAGCATCTATATGGACATCATATCAACTATATGACTCATGCTTAACCTTTCGGTCCGTGTTCCGAGGCCATGTCTGTACATGCTAGGCTCGCCAAGTAAGAACCTTAGTATTCACCTGTGTAAAACCGTCTTACACCCGTTATATGAAAGCATAGAGTCGAGTACACCCGATCATCACGTGATGTCTCGAAACACGATCCATAGAGCGCTGCATACTTAAGGAAGAACACATTTTATCTTGATATCTAAATGAGGGATCATCTTACAATGCTACAAAAAGCGCCAAACTAGCAGTATAAGATGCTAACATCTAATGTGTAAAGTGAGATGATATGGTCCATGCATTTGATCTCTATCATTTGCATCGTGGTATGATCTCTATAATTCCTTTGTGTGTAAGGCCAAGGTCTATGGAACTTACACGTTGAGTGTGTTGTAAGAGTATCTACCATACATCTACTTACAACAATACCATATCAAAACACTAGCCCAGCAACAATCTAAACTAGACGCCTCTAATTTATCAATTGCAAGTTTTACGTGGCTTAGGGCTTTCGGAGATAGAACCGGGCTTACCTACGAACATGAAACACAATGAGGATAACCAAGTTATTAGCAACTCGTTTTAAATCAGATATTGACTATAGTAGGAGAGACAGACACCCGCCAACCACTTATGCAAAAAAGTTGCATGTCAGTCGTGGAATCGGTCTCATGTACGATGACATGTAAGGTTGGTACGGGTCGCTTCATCCCACTATGCCACCAATATCCAAAATACATAGAAGATGAAATAACATGATCATCATCGCCCACATATAAACATATGTGTACTACCCATGCAAAGCACCTACGCATAGATCAGGCTCTGATACCACTATTGGGTCCACAGCATAGAAAACAAAAAATTTCCTACAATGAGAAATATACGCCAAGATCTATCTACTAGATACAGAGCAACATGTGGACATACATCCATCGAGAACTTACCCTCGAAGACAATGAGTTTTGTTAACGAGTAGGAACTCGTGGTTGATGTAGTCGTACACTTGCTGATCTCAAGATCATGTGGAAGTCCGAGCGCCGCAAATCAGCAGTGCATCCGTCCTCGCAGACACGTTCAAGGCACCGGACAACCTCCACCTCCTCTCTCTAGCGATGCAGCGGAAGCAACAACTCCTTCTAGACGAAATGCCACCAGGAACATGTATCGCACTAATCCAAGACCATGGGGGAATAATTCTAGAGGGGGAGAGAGATCCTTCACGAGGAGGTGTGAGGAAGAAGGAGGAAGAGGGGGGCCTTTCATAGGAGGAGGGGGGGGGGGTACCCCCTCCATGGATGGTGCCTAATGGAGGTGACCCCTCACCTCCTCCATTCATGTGGTGGTAACTCCCTCCACATTAAAATGCCTCTTCACATTCTCTTTTAAAGTCTCCACTTTAAATGCATTTAAATTCTCTAAGTTTAATGCTCTCTCATTTAATAAAACTCTTTTATTAAATTTATTCAGAATTTTGTTAATTACTTTAATTAACAAACATTCACATAAAACCCCTTGCAACATTTCAATATCACATGCAGAACCACTTTTTGCAATTGCACCCGAAACAATTCCGGTTTCTATCGAAACAATTCCTGCGCTTTGCAATCCTTTCGTCTAAAACATATGTGCTCCAAAATGGTGTCCGATAACCCTTAAGTGTGTCACCCTACGGTTCGCGAATAATGCAGACATGATTGAGACTCCTCTCAGATCAATAATCAGAAGCGGGACCTGGAGATCCATACTGACTCCTACATATTCAACGATGACTTCTATGATCGTGAGAACCTTTAACGCTAGTAAATTAATCCCTTTGTCTCATGATATAATACATGTCCAAGATTCGATCATCGGTATCCAAATAGCTAGTTTTATCTCGTTACCGACATGCACTCTTTTCTCGTTCCCGTGATATAACATTCTAGTGATCACATCACTTGCTTACAAGCTATCTTAATGTGATATCACCGAGAGGGACCAGAGTATATCTATCCGTCATCGGGATTAACAAATTCCACTCTTGATCCATGAGCCTCAACATAACACCTTCGTAGCACTGAACCCATCTTTATAGTCACCCTGTTACGGTGTGACGTTTGATGTTATCAAGATACTCTTCTGGTGTTAGCAATTAACATGATCTCATGGTCTAAGGATAAATATTACTTCGTATGATGTTATAGCAATATAAACATAATGACTTGATCGTAATGCTATACTTTGGATGAATGTTCATCATATCATTTCACAAATGCTGTGACCTTGTTATTAACAACATCTAATGTCCATGATCAGGAAACCTTGATCATCTTATTAATCAACAAGCTAGTCTATAAGAGAGGCATAACTAGGAACCCTTTTTGTTTATTAAACACACATGTATTGACGTTTCCGATCAATACAATTATAGCATGCAAAATAAACATCTATCATATACAAGGAATACATAATAACAACTTTATTATTGCCTCTCAGGGCATATTTCCTTCATGTTTCACATATAGAAAATATAGCATAGTGGCATTCGGCTTGTCCCTCATAGAGTAGCAAAACATAAATGCATAGGACACCTTCAAAGTTCATAAGGGTGACTAGATACAAATAGTTTAAGAACAAGAAATATCAAAGTTATGCATCAATTAACAAGTCTTGGGACAATGCACATTATACTAAGAATGGCCACTATGCTCTCTCAATAGGTGCATAAAGATAGAAGATGGAGACTCAACATAAAAGTAAAAGAAAGGCCTTCATAGAAGGAAGCAGGGATTCAAGTCTCATAAAGAGCTTCCAAAAATTATGGTACTTATTAGCTTTCAGCTCGCATTGCCCCTATCATAAGAATCTTTAGGTGATTAAGGTTAAAGTGACACAACTAAGAGGATATGCTTGATAAGTTATAAGCCGAAATCTCATGTCCCTTACTTACAAAGACCGAACCTCATGCTACTCAACTTTAGTCACAAGTAAGCTCTTGTCATTGTAAGTACATATGTATCATAGAGAACCACCAACGGGGTACCCCTTGCACATGATACAGGAGCTATCCCATAATCAAAATGACAAGGCAAGCAGACAATGAGCATCTTAGCGATCTTTTTATTTGCTATTTGCATAGGTTTTTATTGAGTATGCTTCATAGAGTGCTCATTATGGTTATGCTGCAAGTTTCCACCATGATTAGGCATGGCTTAAGCTAGCGGCCCAAGAATTTCTATAACACACATACAAACTCCATGATCTTACAAGTTCCACTTTTATTTCACACCGCCGGGATCCATAAGCAAAATAATCATGATATCAACGGGGTACAATGTACAAGTGCAATGTTGAAAGCGTTCCCCATGATACACGGTTCTGATAATTTCAACTTATAAAGCGCAAGCATATACGCAACAAAGATGGACACAATGGTTCAAGTTTATTAAGTACAAGATAAGTGAAGTGTGCCATCAAGTTTGTGAGAGCTTTAATCACTAATTTTCACATAACAAGTTTAATTTGGAAGGTAGATAAAAACATGAATATACTTGCCAGCAGTTGCGCCCTTGTCGCCAAAGCTCTCTAAGCTGGATTCTACTAGCCCACGACCATGCGTGACGCGAAGGACATCGTCCAGCGCTGCAATGCCTGCCAGCGATTCGCCGACAAACCTCAAGCACCTGGCATGGAACTTTGGCCAATACTATTGGCTTGTCCATTCGCGCAATGGGGACTCGACATGGTCGGCAAGCTCCCAAAATCCTTGCGGGGAGGTTATGTCTACCTCTTGGTTGTAGTCCACAAATTCACCAAGTGGATCGAGGCCATGCCGGTGACAAATTAATCAGGAGCCAGCGCCGTCAAGTTCTTCGAGTCCATTGTCTACCGCTTCGGAGTGCCACACAACATCATCACGGACAATGCGATAAACTTCACCTCTAAAGAGTTCCAGGAATTCTGCAAAAACCTGGGAATCAACATAAGTTACGCCTCGGTGGCTCACCCACAGACCAACAGTTAAGTCGAAAAGGCCAACGGCCTCGTCTGTAGCGGAATCAAGAAACGACTCCTCCGACCACTCGAACAAGTTGCTGGATGCTGGCCAGACGAGCTGCAGTCCATTCTTCATGGTGCATGGTGTTGAAGCGGTACTACCCGCAGAAGTACCCTACAAAGCCCCGCGGGTGGTAGCGTATAGTGAGAAGGAGTCAACACTCGCACTCGAAGATTCCGTCGACCTCCTTGACGAAGCATGCGGAATAGCTACGGAGATCAACGATCTACCAGCAGAGCCTCCGCAATTACCACAGCAGAAGGCTACGCCCTAGGTCCTTCGTCGAAGGAGACCTGGTCCTGCGACTAAAGCAACAAGGACATCTCAAGCTCGAGTCCCCCTGGGAGGGACCATACGTGATTACAGAAGTAATTCCAGGTGGCACCTATCACCTTAATGATTTCAAGACAGGAGTCACATACTCCAACCCCTGGAACATTGCGTAGCTGCGTCGCTTCTACCCCTAGTCGTCTTTTACATTACAAATAAGGCTATTCAGCCACCCTACTTAGCCACACATTGTACCTCGTACTATTCTGTGAATAAATAAAGCTAAGTGCCCTGAAAATCTGTGTATTTTCCTAACTTTCTTGCAATTTCATCACTCGGCGGCTGCGCCACCCTTCACATCTTTGTTCCATGAACAATTCGCAGTATCCTGAGTAGCTGACACAATACTAATCGAACCCTTGATAAACACCAACCCAGCTGCAACGCACCTGATAGGTTGGCAAGGTGCTGAGATAAATAAAAGTCAAGCTAACGAAAAGGAACTGTAGAGTACAATACACTCAAAAATTATATAAGCTAATGATACGTCCATTTTGCATCACTATTCTATGTCATAATTCACTGTTATTCATTGATATATTTCGTATTGAGAGGTGATACTTATGTTATTTCATCTGTTTTTGCATGGTTGATGAATTTTGGAGCATGGACCGCCGCAGTCAGGATTCAGATGGAAAAGGTGCTGTTTGGAGGCAGAATTCGCGAAGATCAAAAAATCAGGGAAAATATATGGAAAATCCTATTTTTCCAGAAGACGAAGAAAGCCAGAAGGGGGGCTGGAGATGGGCCACAGGGGCCCCACACCACCCCCTGGCGCGGGCCACCCTGGGCCGCGCCACCAGGTGGTGTGGCCGCCCTGGTCCACCCTTGGCACTCCCCTCTGGCGTATATTATCCTCCCGAAACCCTAAGACTCAGGGAGCTACCACAGAAAGATTCCGCCGCCTCTACGGGGCGAAAAACACCGAGAGAGAAAGATCTCTCTAGCAGATAGATTTCTGTCAGGGGAATTCCTTCCCGGAGAGGGGAGATCGTCGCCAACAAAACCACCATCAAGCTAGACTTCATCGGGATCATCATCATCATCATCACCACCATCATCACCATCAGCACCCTCATCACCATCTCCATATTGCTGTAACAATTGTGTTGAATCTTGCATAGTTCATAGGGGAAACTTTCCCGGTGTTGATTACTCTTTGTAGTTGATGCTATTGAGTGAACCATTGAATTATTGTTTATGTTCAGATTGTTATACATCATTATTCCATCTCTGATCATGATTCATATGATGCCTTGTGAGTAGTTCGTTTTGTTCTTGAGGACATGGGCGAAGTCATGTTGTTAGTAGTGGAATTGTGTTGAGAAAGATTCAATAGTTTGATATTTAAGTTGTGGTGTACTTATTCTAGTGGTGTCATGTGAACGTCGACTACATGACACTTCACCTATATGGGCCTAGGGGAATGCATTGTGTATTTGGCTACTAATCGTAGGGGTTGCCAGAGTGACAGAAACCTAAACCCCCGTTAGGAAACCATTGCACAAGGGACGTAAGGGTCTTAGAGTTTAAAGCTGTGGTTAGGTTTCTACCTTAATTACTTTCTTGTACTTATGGATGTTTGCAAGGGGTATAATCACAAGTATGTATTAGGCCTAGGAAGGTCGGTATATTAGCACAGGTTCACCCACACAACACTTAGCAAGCTAAAGAAGATAAATCAACTATATGAAGCGAAAGCACTTGACAGTCTTCCCATGTGTCCTCGAGAACATTTGGTCATCTTAAGTAATACAACCGGCTTGTCCTTTGCTGCATAAAGGATTGGGCCACCTGCTGCATTTATTCTTATTGTCTTTTATTTACTCGTACTTCGTTTACTTGCTTTATCAAAAACCCCTAAAAATCCGTTTGCTAAGTATTTGTAGAGAATTCCTGATCCATACCACTAGCCAGCACCTTCTGTTCCTTGTTGGGTTTGACACTCTTACTTATCGAAAATACTGCGATACACCCCCTATACTTGTGGGTCATCAAGACTATTTTCTGGCGCCGTTGCCGGGGAGTGAAGCACTATTGGAGAGTGGAATTGGTAAAGGAAACTTCTACTATGAGTATTGTTTACTTCTGCTAGTTGCTTTATTTTCGTTATGGATAATTCGCCGTGTTTCTTATTTGGTAAAGCTACTACCACTGCTAAGGTAGTAGATGAACCACCACCTGCTGAGAATGATTCTTTTAAAATAACTACAAGAATTATTGATCGTGTTATGTATAATTACTATGTTGGGGATGGAACTATCCATCCCGGTGATCATTTACTCTTTATACACGAATTATGCGGGTTGTTCAAGTGTGCAAGTATTACTACAGATCAAGTTAAGAAGAAGTTATTCTCACTATCACTGAAAGGAAGAGCTTAGGAATGGTATAAGCTGCTGAAGAATGGTCAAGCTCTGGAATGGGAGGAAATAGTGCCTCTCTTTTATTCAAAGTTTTGTCCTCCTAGTGAGATTCATAAAGATCGGAATCAAATATACAACTTTTGGCCTCTTGATGGAGAGAGTACAACTCAAGCTTGGGGGAGATTGAAGTTACTAATGCTCAAATGTCCCATTCATGAGCTCCCCAACAATATTATTATCAATAAATTTTATGCAAGGCTCCCTCTACATGATAAAGATTTATTGGATGTTTCTTGTGCTGGATCATTCACTCGCATGGAAGAAGAAGCTAAATGGGATCTTCTGGACCGTATTTAAGATAATGCTGAATCTTGGGAGAACGACAAAGGTAGAAAGTCAGGTATAAATTATGATTATGAATGCATTGAATCTTTTATGGGAACTGATGTCTTTCAAAATATTAGTAATGCTTATGGTCTTGCTTTACAAGTTATTACAAATTGCTTTAGGGCTTTTGCTTCTTATATTGAAATTCCAAAAAGGGGATGGAACAAGTACCATGCACCTTATAAAGATATTGTTAACTGTGTTCTTGTTGGGAGTGCTGAGTATTGCAGTATTGATCACATTTTACCTGAACCTTATATCGAGAAGATTCCCTTCCCAGATAAGGTAAAGGATCATCCTATGATAACTAATGTAATCACTAAAAGTGAAAAGAGAACTATAAAACCTGATGAACAAATAAACGTTGAACCCGTGGTAGCAATTGTGAAAGACCTTGTCACTAAAAGCATAGAAGATGGACACATAGTCTTTTGTGAGGATGCTTCTAATATTGTTTCACATCCTAATAGAGCTAAAAAGGCTAGTGTCCCTGTGCTTTCCGTTAGAATTGGTGATCATTTCTATTATGGTTTATGTGATATTGGTGCAAGTTCCAGTGCTATTCCTTATGAGCTTTACAGATAAATTATGCATGAAATCAGTCCCTGTGAATTGGAAGAGATTGATGTGGTTATTCACCTTGATAATAGAGAGACCATCTCTCCAATTGGTATTGTACGAGATGTGGAAGTTCTTTGTGGTAAGATTAAGTATCCTGCTGATTTTCTAGTACTTGGTTCAGCTGCTAGTAAAACTTATCCTATCATTTTTGGTAGACCTTTTTTGAGTACTTGTGGAGCTATTATAGATTGCAAGAGGGAGAAAATCTTGACTAAGTTTGATGGAGAATCTTATGAGTTTAATTTTTCGAAATTTACTAAAGAACCTTTTGAAGAGGAAACCAATAATGAGGATTTTAGAGTTGAACAACTTGCTTCTATCTCTCTTGCTCCTAACAATGCTTTGTAGCAATTTATGGAAGATCAAAAAAGTGAGATCTTCATGGAATAAAGGAATGAGATTGACGAGATTCTCTGTCGTCAACCCAAGATACTAAAGCATAACTTGCCCGTAGAAGACTTGGGTACCACGTTGCCACCTAAAAAGGATCCGGTCTTCGATCTAAAACCTCTCCCTGATGATCTTGAATATGCTTATATTGATGATAAAAAGATATATCCGGTTATTATTAGCTCTAAACTTTCAGGAAAGGAAGAAGAAAGGTTATTGGAGGTTTTGAAGAAACACCAAGGAGCTATGGGCTATACTCTGGATGATTTAAAAGGGATTTCACCTACTATATGTCAGCATTCTATCAATATAGAACCAGATGCAAAGCCAGTAGTAGAGCACCAACGACGTTTAAATCCTAAGATGAAGGAAGTGGTAAGGAATGAGGTATTGAAACTCCTTGATGCTGGTATTATTTACCCTATTGCTGATAGTGAATGGTTTAGTCCTGTTCATTGTGTTCCTAAAAAGGAGGTATTACCGTTGTTCCTAATGATAATGATGAGCTTATTACCCAAAGAATAGTAGTAGGCTATAGGATGTGCATTGATTTTAGAAAAGTAAAAAAAGTTACTAAGAAAGATCACGACCCACTTCCTTTTATTGATCAAATGTTGGAAAGGTTGTCTAAAAAGACCCATTTTTGTTTTCTTGATGGTTAGTCTGGTTTCTCCCAAATTTCTGTTAAACAACAAGATCAAGAAAAAACTACGTTTACTTGCCCTTACGGAACTTATGCTTATAGACGTATGCCTTTTGGTTTATGTAATGCTCCTGCTACTTTTCAAAGATGCATGTCTGCTATCTTTCATGGTTTTTGTGAGGAAATTGTGGAAGTGTTCATGGATGACATTTCTGTTTATGGAACTTCCTTTGATAATTGTCTGCACAACCTTGATAAAGTTTTGCAGAGGTGTGAAGAAACTAATCTTGTTCTTAATTGGGAGAAATGCCACTTCATTGTTAATGAAGGGATTGTCCTTGGGCATAAGGTTTCTGAAAGAGGCATAGAAGTTGATAGAGCTAAGGTTGAGGCAATTGAGAAAATGCCTTGCCCAAGAGACATCAAAGGTATTCGTAGTATCCTTGGTCATGCTGGTTTCTATAGAAGGTTTATTAAAGATTTTTCTAGGATATCAAAACCCCTCACTAATCTTCTTCAAAAAGATGTACCCTTTGTTTTTGATGATGATTGTAAGGAAGCTTTTGAAACTCTTAAGAAGGCTTTAACAATAGCCCCTATCGTTCAACCACCTGATTGGAGTTTACCCTTTGAAATAATGTGTGATGCTAGTGATTTTGCTGTAGGTGCTATCCTTGGGCAACAGATTGATAAAAAGCTAAACGTTATTCATTATGCTAGTAAGACTCTAGACGCTGCTCAAAGGAATTATGCTAGTACTGAAAAATAATTTCTAGCTGTCGTCTTCGCTTGTGATAAGTTTGGACCCTATATTGTAGACTCAAAAGTCACCATTCATACTGATCATGCTGCTATTAAGTACCTTATGACGAAGAAGGACGCTAAGCCTAGGATTATTAGATGGGTGCTGCTTTTACAAGAGTTTGATCTACATATAGTAGATAGGAAAGGTGCTGAAAACCCTGTAGCTGATAATTTATCTTGATTGGAAAACATTTCTTTTGACCCTATGCCTGTTAATGATAGTTTCCCAAATGAACAGTTAGCTGCAGTAGGGGTAAGCTCGCGAGGGAGCCATTGGTACGCTGATTATGCTAACTTTATTGTCTCCAAGTATTTGCCTCCAACCTTTACAGCTCAGCAAAGAAGGAAGTTCTTCTATGATTTGAGGCATTATTTTTGGGATGACCCACACTTATACAAAGAAGGAGTGGATGGTATTATGCGAAGATGTGTTCCAGAATATGAACAAAAGGAGATATTGCGTAAATGTCATGGTAGTGCTTATGGAGGACATCATGCAGGAGATAGAACTGCACAAAAGGTGCTACAATCAGGTTTCTACTGGCCTACCCTTTTTAAAGATGCAAGAAAATTTGTTTTATCTTGTGATGAATGTCAGCATGTTGGTAATATTTCTAGACGCAATGAAATGCCTATGAACTACTCTCTAGTTATTGAACCCTTTGATTGCTGGGGATTTGACTGTATGGGTCCTTTCCCTCCCTCAAAAGGTTATACTCATATTCTTGTTGCCGTTGATTATGTTACTAAGTGGGTAGAAGCCATTCCTACGAAGAGTGCTGACGGGGAAACTTCTCTAAAAATGCTTAGGTATCTCATGACTGATGGGGGTTCTCATTTCATTCATGGTGGTTTTAGAAAGACCCTTGCTAAATATGATGTTAATCATAGAATTGCTTCAGCTTATCACCCCCAAACTAGCGGGAAAGTAATGTTATCAAATAGAGAAATTAAATCCATCTTGCAAAAGACTGTTAATAGATCTAGAAAAAAACTGGGCTAAAAAGTTGAATGATGCTTTATGGGCTTATAGAACTGCCTACAAAAATCCTATGGGGATGTCTCCTTATAAAATGGTTTATGGGAAAGCTTGTCAGCGACCTTTAGAATTAGAACACAAAGCTTACTGGACAGTTAAAGAACTAAATAGAGATTGTAAGCTCGCTGGTGAGAAAAGATTATTTGAATTAAGTTCTTTAGATGAATGGACGAGTGAAGCCTATGAAAATGCTAGGATCTTTAAGGAAAAAGTTAAAAGATGGCATGACAAGCGAATACTTAAGAGAGAATTTCATGTTGGTGAGAAAGTTCTATTGTATAGGTCTCGTCTCAGATTTTTTGCAGGAAAGCTACTATCAAAATCGGAAGGACCTTTCATTATTGAAGAAGTGTACTGTTCAGGAGCAATAAAAATTTCTTCTTTTAAAGATAATACCACACAAGTAGTGAATGGGAAGCGAATCAAGCACTATATTGCTGGAGATTCTTACAATGAAGATGTTGATTCCTTTCAATTTATAACTCTAGATAAATTTATCAAGGACCAAATTCAGAAACCTGTAGAGTCCTTTTTCAAATAGGTAACAGTTCTGGTAAGAAAAGTCCCACGAAAATTCTATCCAACTATATTTTTTGTAGTTTTTAGTCAATAAGGGAAGTTACGAAGCAAAAGAGAGACGGAAGCGGAGCCAGGGTGGCTCACACCACCCTGTGGCGCGGGCCCACCCCTGGCCGCGCCACCAGTTGGTGTGGCCACTCCAGACTCCGTCTCTAACCCATTTTCTCCGAGTACCTTCCTGTTGTTACAAAACTTCATAATATATAACCCTCCCGGATCTCCCGAGGTTCGTATATCGTGTTTTCGTCGTGTTTTTGTTTCGATCTGTTTCTAACAGGTAGAGTCCCAGATTTGGAGCCACAATGTCTTCCTCTGGATCAGCCAAGGAAGATTCTTTAGAGGATATCATCAACCCATACATGAGAGAGTTGAAGATTCATCCCAAGGAGTTGTTGCTTGAAGATGGGGAGCTCCGAATAAAAGAGGTTCGTGGCCCTAAAGGTGAAGGAAGTCTGGAGGATAGGATGGAAGCCCTAGAGCAAGAAGTCTTTAGGTACAAGAAGATGGCAGAACGCGAAGTGGATATCATCCATAAGATTTGTTCCGAACTCATCGCGAGCACCAAAAGGAGACTGCTGAACTCAAGGATGAAGTCCTCTCACTCCGCCAAACAACCAACGAACTGCAAGCACAACTCTACAACGTTCAAAATCAAAACTGTGAGTATGAGGTTAGGTTCAAACGCATAAGTGCTGCCGCAAGTTTCAGGATGCTGGAGACCATAATGTTCTTTGTTGATGGGAAGCCCTTACCCTGGAAGTCGAACGATGATGAGAGGATACCACCACCACCGAAGGAGTAATCCATCGTCAGGTTTGTCATCCCCTTGGTTTGTTCCAATCTCGGGGGAGTGCCGCGGTATCACATCACTATCTTCTATCTTTTTACCTTATTAGTAGAGTCATATCATGAATAGAGAAGTTATTATGTAGGATGGTTTGCATTATGGAAGTGCCCCCTCTCTCGTTAGATATGTATCCCTTGGTGTGAGTTGCCGTTATGGAATATTAATGAGAAGTTCTATCATTTACTCTTTTGCATATCTTATATTAGTTTTCCATTCGTGGTTATATGATTGATCTTGTTGTTAGTATTGGTATCACTTTGGGAGCATTGAGTTAATTTAGTTGGTTTTGGCAAACCTGGCTCGGTCAGTAGAAACACTATTTTTGAGAGTTGAATGAAAAAGATAAAAGTACTCTAAAGAAAAATAATTTCATCATCTTTCTTTCTTGATATTGCTCATAAGTTTAGTATTCTCTGGTTAAGATCTTTTGTGCTTCCAAGGAAGATTGCATGTTTGTTTTTATCAATTGTATGTTTGTTTGTTTCCTTCAACTCTTATACTTGCTACCCGGCCTTGCTAGCCAAAAACCTGTACTAAGCCCATGCCATTTGAGTCCACCATACCTACCTATTAGCATTATTGCTATTCCAAGTAAATTCTTGTTTTGTCTACCTTCCAAATTAAACTTGTTATGTGAAAATTAGTGATTAAAGCTCTCACGAACTTGATGGCACACTTTAATTTTCTTGCATTTAATAAACTTGAACCATTGGGTCCTTCTTTGTTGCGTATATGCTTGCGCTTTATGAGTTGAAGTTAGCAGAACCATGTATCATGGGGAACGCTTTCAACACTTCATTGGTACCTTGTACCTAGTTGATATCATGTTCTTTTCCTGGCGGTATGAAATAAAAGTGGAACTTGTAAGATCTTGGAGTTTATATGTGTGTTAGAGAAACGCCTGGGCCGCTAGCCTAAGCCATGCCTAATCATGGTGGAAACTTGTAGCATAACTATAGTGAGCAGTCTATGAAGCATACTCAATAAAAACCTATGCAAATAGCAAATAAAAAGATCGCTGAGATGCTCACTGTCTGCTTGCCTTGTCATTTTGATTATGGGATAGCTCCTGTGTCATGTGCAAGGGGTACCCCATTGGCGGTTCTCAATGATACACATGTATTTACAATGACAAGAGCTTACTTGTGATTGAAGTTGAGTAGCATGTGGATCGGTACTCGTAAGTAAGGGGCATGAGATTTCAACTTATAACTTGTCAAGCATACCTCTTAGTTGTGTCACTTTGACCTTAATCACCAAAACATGCCTATGATAGGGGCAATGAGAGCTGAAAGCTAGTAAGTATCATAATTTTTGGGAGCTCTTTATGAGACTTGCAATCCCTGCTTCCCTCTACGAAGGGCCTTTCTTTTACTTTTTAGTAGAGTTAGTAAACCTACTCCCTTCTATCTTAGCAAGTATTTTGAGTTGTTGTGTTTCATTCATTCATATGATGACTTATTCAATCATGTTTCTTATGTTCCTTGTTTTGCACGTTGTTCTTATCTGGGTGTTTACTACTTTGAAAGCTATCATTGGAAAACCAGTTATTTATGAACTCCAGCAAATTATCAACTATTCTTCGACCAAGAGCTAAGTTTGCCATTACCAATTATGATTTACTTCATGTATCTTTATTGTGTTTCCTTTACTTATTACAAGTTGAGTTATATAATAATGAGTTGTCTTCTATTATGATCTATGTAATTTGATGAATGTGATGCTTCTTGTCCGTATTATTTACTCTTCACTCCATAAACCTGAGGCCATGTTTATTGAGCTCAGTTTCGCTTGGGGACAAGCAAAGTCTAAGCTTGGGGGGAGTTGATACGTCCATTTTGCATCACTATTCTATGTCATAATTCACTGTTATTCATTGATATATTTCGTATTGGGAGGTGATACTTATGTTATTTCATCTGTTTTTGCATGGTTGATGACTGTTGGAGCATGGACTGCTGCAGTCAGGATTCTGATGGAAAAGGTGCTGTTTGGAGGCAAAATTTGCGAAGATCAGAAAATCCGGGAAAATATAAGGAAAATCCTATTTTTCCAGAAGATGAAGGAAGCCAGAAGGAGGGCTGGAGATGGGCCACAGGGGGCCCACACCACCCCCTGGCGCAGGCCACCCTGGGCCGTGCCACCAGGTGGTGTGGCCGCCCTGGTCCTTCCCTGGCACTCCCCTCTGGCGTATATTATCCTCTTGAAACCCTAAGACTCAGGGAGCAACCACAGAAAGATTCCGCCGCCTCTGCGGGGCGGAAAACACCGAGAGAGAAAGATCTCTCCAGCAGACAGATTTCTGCCGGGGGAATTCCTTCCTAGAGAGGGGAGATCGTCACCATCAACACCACCATCAAGCTGGACTTCATTGGGATCATCATCATCACCACCATCATCACCATCAGCACCCTCATCACCATCTCCATAATGCTGTAACAATTGTGTTGAATCTTGCATAGTTCATAGGGGAAACTTTCCCGGTGTTGATTACTCTTTGTAGTTGATGCTATTGAGTGAACCATTGAATTATTGTTTATGTTCAGATTGTTATACATCATTATTCCATCTCTGATCATGATCCATATGATGTCTTGTGAGTAGTGCATTTTGTTCTTGAGGACATGGGAGAAGTCATGTTGTTAGTAGTGGAATGTGTTGAGAAAGATTCAATAGTTTGATATTTAAATTGTGGTGTACTTCTTCTAGTGGTGTCATGTGAACGTCGACTACATGACACTTCACCTATATGGGCCTAGGGGAATGCATTGTGTATTTGGCTACTAATCGTAGGGGTTGTCGGAGTGATAGAAACCTGAACCCCCGTTAGGAAACCATTGCACAAGGGACGTAAGGGTCTTAGAGTTTAAAGCTGTGGTTAGGTTTCTACCTTAATTACTTCCTTGTACTTACGGATGTTTGCAAGGGGTATAATCACAAGTATGTATTAGGCCTAGGAAGGTCGGTATATTAGCACAGGTTCACCCACACAACACTTAGCAAGCTAAAGAATATTAATCAACTATATGAAGCGAAAGCACTTGACGGTCTTCCCATGTGTCCTCGAGAACGTTTGGTCATCTTAAGTAATACAACCGGCTTGTCCTTTGCTGCATAAAGGATTGGGCCACTTGCTGCATTTATTCTTATTGTCTTTTATTTACTCGTACTTCGTTTACTTGCTTTATCAAAAAACCCTAAAAATCCGTTTGCTAAGTATTTGTAGAGAATTCCTGATCCATACCACTAGCCAGCACCTTTTGCTCCTCGTTGGGTTCGACACTCTTACTTATCGAAAATACCATGATACACGCCCTATACTTGTGGGTCATCAGCTAACAAGCTCTTCACATATCAAAGGGTGCTCCATACACCCAATACAATCATATGAACTTTACAACACTTATACATTTATGTGCAGGATACAAATCACACTATTGCTGCAATAGAAGAATGCTCGTCTGCTCCTCGAAGAAATCAACGATATCCTCTGCTGGTCGGTCAACCGCCTGATAATGCAGAACCATGTTCCAAGTCATTCCTTCTGGCGGAGGCGGCGACCCAGTGGCAACAACTATAACATCCATGTCCGGCCTATGCAGTCGCACCAGCGACAATGCAGCTTTAGCACCAGCTACCAACTGCTGCCGTACGCACTCGAGGACCCCACTCATATCTTGGAACTTCGCCAGCAGAGCCATCAAACTTGAAGGCACCACGTCAAGAGGAAACATTGCTTTGTAAATATGCCTAAGGCATGACTGTGCCTTCTTCAAGCATTGGAGCAATCGGGAAGAGCGATCCTGCAGGGTCACCAAGGCAACCGCACGATCATGGTCCACCCAAAAGTACCCACTTGCCTGTAGCTTCTCCTGGGTCAGGTTGTTCATTCGAATGGCCACTCGGTCCTCCTCATCCTGCGGATGACGAGCGCTAGCAACTACACGAAGCAAGCAGCAAAGTGTGAAAGCAAGGCATGGTCACATTTAAACTGCTCATTTAATTGAACCACTTCCTCCAAGAGATACTTCTCGTGAGTAGTGGCCTTCTCCGCTCTCGACTTCCACACATCCGCGTTACCACGGATGATGGGCAGCTCGCGCTCCAACAGCTTAATGCGGTCGCGCAATCGCGATAGCAACGACAATTCCTCCACCTTTGAACACGGCTGCGCCATGGTTTCATTGGTGGGAGGAGATTCACGAGGACCACTCGACGTAACCTATCACAATCAAGCAAGAAGCAAATAAGGGACCAAGGATACATTGGTAAAAGCATGAATGCATTCAAGAACAGCAAGGTATCAACAAGGGCACTCCCACAAGCACAAGTTTTAACAAAGAGACAAACTACAACTATTACAGACAGATAACTAAGGAGCGCGTTGCTTCTTCGACTTCGACTTTGACTTCGGGGGCCTCATCGAGTATTTGGCAGCCTCTAATGCCACACACTTTCTGGTGCCAGCCCCTAAAGCTGCAGTCTTCGCCGCCTTCTTCGCTCGTTGCAGATCCTCGGAGTATTTGGCGACTGTATTGATGAGCTGCGGCCCATACTTACCACAGCCAGTAGCGAAAGGAGCAAACACTACCTGGTGTCCATCCGTGCCGACGGGCATCGCCTTGGAGATCGTGGCGGGGTCCACCTCCACACCATGGGCTTCCACCATCGCGAGTGCCATGGTGGCGCCAACGGACCGCTGAGAGTTCTTGAAGTTCAGCAGGGGATTCCCCCAGCAAGGGATTCCACCAGGTCCTCAAGGTTGTCAATCAGCTCAATCTTGGGAGTCAGATCCTCACGGATGCGACTGAGCACACTCTTGCCCTTCGTCAACGTCCCTGAAGGGAAGCGCTGCGGTCTTCGACTACGGCCACGGCACTAGCCAGCGCATCTTCACGACGAAGGGATTGGGCGTAGAAGCTCAGGCCACCGGCATCTGCGTACATAAGATGTTAGCACGGCAAAACGACATCAAACAAAGAGCAACACAAATTCATCTGGAAGAATACCTGAAATGGACTGGGCAATAAAGAATAGTTGTTCTTCGAACAACTTTCCCCTCTCAGCAGTGGAGGCGCGCAAATCCTCTTCACGTTTTCCCGAGTCCTCCAGGGCTGCGAGTGCCTCATCGTGATTCTTCGCCACTGCGGTAAGCGCCTTCTTGAGGGTGCCGGTATGATGAAGAAGTTCATTGTGTTCAGCTACAAAACACAAGATATATCGTTAATAGAAATTATAAAATTCACAAAGATAAATACGTAGCTACAACTAACCTTCGACGACACGGTGGCGATTGTCCAGCATAGCGTGCTGTCGACCCATGACAAGGACCTACTCTGCTAGGCTAGAAGCTTCCTTCACAATAACTGCATTAGGAGAAAAGCAAAAGTTCAGCGGTAGCACAAAGTATAAATTCCACTGCTAAAACAGCAAAGAGGAAACTTACATGATCCTCCAAGGACTCCGAAGATGACTGCCGCGCAGTCGTCTGGGCAACCATCTGGTGTTCCCCAGCATGCGAGGAACTAGAAGAATTGTGCCCAGAGTGGGCCACCACTTGAGAAGAAGAAGCCCGTTCGGCCAAATCCTTGGCCTTGGAGTCTGCGACTCCGGACTCCTTCACAAATTGGACGCTGTCAGAAGACGATGACGCTGTTTGACTACAAAACACATCCAGCAAAAACTTCAGGAAAACAACTCCAAAGAAGGAACCAAGACAAAGTCACCAATGCAGAACTCACCAGTTAAACTTATCAAGGTCGACGGATTGCTCCTCCGACTCCGACGACTCCTTCGGCGCTCGAAGCTTCTTCCGGGAAGGAGGAGCCATGGAGCGTACAGGAATGGCGGGGATTGGCTCCTCTGCAATAACAGAAGGACCTTCTGGTGTTGTCGGCGACGAGGCATCCGAGTCCTTGTCCTTGCTACGAGAACGCTTGCGAGTATCATGGCCACTGGACTTGAGGGGTCCCTCTTCTTCTTCAATTGGGACGGTCGACTCCGACTCGTCCTCTTCCTGCACTTCGTGAGAGATATCTCCTTCAGGGCGAGGAGGCAAATTTGAAGACACCTTCCAATCCTGCATTCAGAAGATACATAACTACATATCAAGTACTTGGTGGCAGTCGACAAAGAAAACTAATTCGTAGTACAATTCTACCTCAGGAGGTGGGTTAGAAGCATCGAATGAGGCACAACTGGTTCGCCAGAGAGATCCTCCTTGACGGTATATTTGGTTACCAATCGCAACCTCTTGTCTACCTCACCCACGGAAATGCCATTGGCAGATACGTGAGTGACATTGCTCGCACCAGCCCAGCGGTACATTGGGTGGACTCTGGCCTATAAAGGCTGGATGCGGCGGCGCAACCAAGTGCGAATGAGAGTGGCACCTCCCTCTTCTATGCCTATGCGACTTTCAAGGTCGCAGACGCGCTTATACAGCACCTCCGTTTCCTCGGACTCGCCAGGCATCACGACATTCTTCCAGGAGCGCCTTCTCTTGCAAAGCATCGCGGGGTCGAAGGGACCAATTCCGTAGTGCTCTCCGCTGACCTTCTAGTCGTGGATGTAGAACCACTTGTCTCTCCACCCTTGGACGGACACAGTGAGCTTGATGTCAAAGTAGGTGACAGAGGAATCGACGTGGATCCCACAACCTCCTACGTCGTAGACTATCGAACCAGACGCCGACTGATGTTTCAACTGAAAAAGCCTCTTGAAGAGGCCAAAGTGTGGCTCGACTCCGATCCAGCACTCGCAAAGCATGATGAAGCACGCGAGGTGGAGAATGGAATTTGGGGACAGCTGATGCAGCTGGAGCCCATAGAAACAAAAGAGAGCCCTAACGAACGGATGAAGGGGGAGAGAGAGACCTCAGATGATTACCTCGTCACCGGGCAGTCGCGAGTCATCTTCCACAGATGGAAGAACTCCATCTTGGCGATGAATATGCAGCTTGGTAGGCTTGATAGTGGACGCTCGCCAGGCACTGTTGGTGATGCAGGTGCCCACACCCTTCTTCTTCCCAGCGCCGGCGGCGCTGGTGCCCACGGTGGTGGTGCCTCCCTTCTTCTTGGCGGCGGCAATGATGGCCGCAGATCCAGCGGTGGCGCCTCCCTTCTTCTTACCCATCTTTCGATGGTAGTGAGAATGGAGAAAGTAACTGGGGAAGACACGAAGATGGTCTAGTGCCACGAAAAGGAAGTGTGCAAGGAAGTAGAGAGAGCAGCAATGGCGAAGGACGCACGAACAAGAAGAGATGGGGAAATTTACCGCAGCTGCGCTGCTACTTAACCCCTTCACGGATGCCATCCAACAGCCAGCAGAAACCCTACTAGACGCATGGCGCACATCGCCATCATCACGTGGAGAAGTTGAACCACGAACCGTCCCCCACTATTTCCATTACGCGCGGAAATCGAGGAGACACAATTAAAACAGAAGATTACGCACGCCCGGTCGAATCAAAGTCAGAAAGTGGGACCCACCGCTCGTCATGTCCCATCAAAACCGCTCAAGCGGGAAAATGAGGTCATCACATCGTCAACACTGATGTCATCGATATCAGCAGAAGAAACTTTTTGACTACTTTAGTCCTCGCTCGAGTCTTTGGCTCAACCAAGAACTCGGGGGCTACTCCCATAGCGAGCGCTGGCCGCGCACCCTACGATTATCTTTATGCAGGTGCATGAACATTCAAGACAAACCCATCACTCGAATCAACAATTCGATTGTGAATTGTAGGTTACTCCCATAGGGAGCACCGGAAGCAAATTCGACTGAAACAAGCAACAAAAGACGATAGCAGTCGCAAAAAGTTTTCAGTCCCCGCTCGAGTCTTCGACTCGACCAGGCACTCGGGGGATACTCCCATAGGGAGCGCTGGCCGCACACCCTATGATTATTTATACATCGTACTGTGTGTTGATAACATCAACACTCGAATACTATGGCGACTCCGCCTCATACTTTCCCTACAAAGAGACTGTGTCTCCTGGGCCACCTGAATCATCTCTGCGATGACAAAAAGTTCGGATGTCGCGCTTACAGCGTGAGGATAAGACCTGAATAAGGCCTGGCAATGCATATGCTGCACACTGCCAGAAATATATCCGTGCCAGCAGGTATGATGAACATGCCTTGATGGACGTGTCGAGTGCTCACACTTATACACTGGAATTCGACTCCTGTAAGACCTCCGCGGCCCGGGTCGAATTACACTAGCACTTTTCTGAATTCGAGTCCAGGGACTCGAGTTTGAGTAGCTTGCGTTGTTTTCCCCAAGTCAGTTAACTGATACCGATACATCAGATAAATCAGGCACGCATATGAACAATCCCTATGACACAAACAGAACACTCGAAAAAATGGTCAGTCACGCACTCGAAAGACTTCTTAAAGTCTCCAGTCGAATCTGCGATTCCACTGGACACTCGGGGGCTACTGACATGGGTATACTCTACAGGTACTCGAGTTTGGTATATACGGCCCAGATACGGTGGAAGCCCATGGCGTTGCCAAGGCCCAATGCAGAATTGGGGTGACCCACGGACTTTTCGATTGCTTGCGAGTCAAGAAGAAGCTTAAGATAGAAAATTCAAAGGGCGAACCCTAATTTGTAACCGACTCGACCTGCTACCTGAGACTTAGCCTATCTATATAAAGGATAGGAGGGGGCGGCGAGGAGGACGATCACAACCCTAGTTTCCACAACTCTCGCCAGATTGCATCTGCGCACCCCTATAATCTTCGATTCCTTCGTTAATTCCAAGAGCAGACAAGCAGGAGTAGGGACCTCTATGAGGCCTGAACCTAGGTAAAACTTGCATCCCTGTGTGCTTGTTTGCTAGCCGACTGATGCCTCCAGCGCTCCCTCCTTCTCCAAAACCCAAGTCCATAACAATGGGCATTGACGAGTTAAACCCTCGTCAGTTTGATTTACAGAAGAAAAAAATCTAATAAGTTAAGTTGAAAAAGAAACCTTGAACAAAGGAAAATAAAAAGTGCTATCAAATTAGACTGAGATCAAGACAAGGTAGAATTTTCAAGCTATGAAGATTGCTTCATATACAATAGGAATTTGGTAATTGAGATCGTTAAACTTTGAATTCCTACATGAAGTGGAATGTATGGCTAGCTCCTTTGCACAACACTTAAACAAAAGTGTGAGCATATATACAAAAGAGAAGAAAAGAAAGAAGAAAAAGAGCGAATGTGCAAAGAGAAAATAGGAATACACCACTATATTTTAGTATGACAAAGAAGCGTTTGAGATTTTAAATCCAAAGTGAATATGTTAATCCAAAAACACTAGGGAGTACCTTGCTAACTCAGTCGGTTGAATGTTGGAGATATGCCCAAGAGGCAATAATAAAAGTGGTTATTATTATATCTTTATGTTTATGATAAATGTTTACATCCCATGCTATAATTGTATTAACCGGAAACATTAATACTTGTGTGTTTTGTAAACATAAAAGAGTCCCTAGTAAGCCTCTTATTGAACTAGCTTGTTGATTAATTGATGATCATGGTTTCCTGATCATGGACATTGGATGTGATTAATAACAAGGTTATATCATTAGGGGAATGATGTAATGGACACACACCCATAGTAAGCGTAGCATAAGATCAAGTCATTTAAGTTCGTATTGCTATAAGCTTTCAAATGCATAGTAACCTAATCCTTCGACCATGAGGTTATGTTAATCACCATCACCGGATGGATACTTTGATGACATCAAACACCGCTTCGTAACTGGGTGGTCATAAAGGTGTCATTGGGTATTCTGAAAGTATGTGTTGAAGCGCATGGACCAAGATTGGGATTTGTCCATCCATATGACGGATAGATATGCTCTGGGCCCTCTCGGTGGAATGTCATCTAGTTAGCTTGCAAGCATGTGACTGGGTCACAAGGGATGACATATCACAGAACAAGTAAAGAGTACTTATCAGTAACGAGGTAGAACTAGGTATGGAGATGCTGACGATCAAACCTCGGATAAGTATAGTATCGCGTGACAAAAGGAATTGGTTTCGTATGTAAATGGTTCAATCGATCACGAAGTCATCATTGAGTATGTGGGAGCCATTATGGATCTCAAGGTCCCGCTGATGGTTATTGATAGGAGATGTGTCTTTGTCATGTCTACATATTCACGAACCGTAGGGTGACACACTTAAGGTTCGAAGTTGTTTTAAGTAGATATGGAATGTGCGTTGGAGACCGAATGTTGTTCGGAGTCTCGGAATGGATTCGGGACATCACGAGGAGATCCGGAATGGTCCAGAGAATAAGATTCATATATTGGGGATCATTTTCTAAGTTAGGAAATGTTCTGGAGTGTTTGTATGGAGATTCTAGAAGGTTTCGGAATGTTCTGGAAGGTTCTAGAGGATTTCTTGGAGTTTGCTTGAAAACCAAGAAAGGGTCAAAGGAAACCTAGTGGGGCAAGACACGGATTCGTGGGGGAGGAGGACTCCTCCCCCCTTCCCACCGCCGGCCATAGGAGGGGAGTCCTACTAGGACTCCCCCTCCCCAGGCGCGCCTCCCCCCTTAAATAGAAGGGCAGGGGAGCCCCCTCTTGCCACTCTCCCATAACACCCAATCTCTGCCGCCTCTCTCCTCCACCTTTCTTCTGCACAGGCATAGGCGAAGCCCTGCAGAATTCTCTACTCCACCACCACCACCACGCCGTCGTGCTGCTGGGATTCCGTGGAGAAGATCTACTACCTCCGCTGCTCGCTGGAACGGGGAGAGGAAGGTTTGCTTCGACTCCGCACGTGTGACCGACTGCGGAAGCGCTGCCGAATCGCGGCGCCGGAGGGATCGTCCACTTGACCGACTGGGGAAGCGCTGCTGGAACGCGACGCCGGAAGGATCGTCCACACGATCTTGAGATCAGGAAGTGATCGACTACATCAACCACGAGATCTAATCTCGTTAACGCTTTCGGATCTACGAGGGTTAGTTCCTTTCTATCTCGTTGCACATGTCTAATAGATTAGATCTTGGCTTTTATCTAGATTAGATCTAGGTTTTGTTCATTCTTGCGGTAGAATTTTTTTGTTTTCCATGCTACGAACCCATCATTGGTATCAGAGCCGTATCTATGCGTAGATCTGTTGCACGCGTAGAACACAATGTTTTTGTGGGCGTTGATGCTTTTGTTGTCAGTGTCTTAGCGTGTACTTTGCATCTTGCGGCATGGTGGGATGAAGCGGCTCGGGCTAACATTACATGTCATCGCACATGAGACTTGCTCCACGCTTGACGTGCAACTTGCTTTGCACAAGTGGCTTTGCGGGTGTCTGCCTCTCCCACCATAGTTAAGATTCAATTTACAATGAGCATCTGACAACACTTGTATCAACGTTGTGGTTCATGTTCGTAGGTAAGATCCGTTCTTATTCGAAAGCCCCAAGCCACGTAAAACATGCAAAGAAAATTATAGGCGTCTAACTCGTTTTTGCAGGGGTTTTGTGATGTGATATGGCCATTATGTGATTGTGATTATATTTGATGTATGCAATGATCCTTATTGTAATATGGAAACCGGCAGGAGCCTAATGGTTGTCTTTAAATTTTGTTTAAGACATGCGTGTCTATTCATCATGTAATAGCTTTATTCCAAGTAGTTGTAATAGTTGTTGGTGGTGATGAACAACCATGAAGCAGCGCCACGGACCTTGACGCCACGCTGGTGATGATGGAGATCTTGTCCATGCTTTGGAGATGGAGATCAAAGGCACAAGAAGAAAGGCCATATCATATCACATATTATGAATTGCCTGTGATGTTAATCCTTTATGCATCTTGTATTGCTTAGATCGCGACGGTAGCATTATAAGATGATCCCTCTCACTAAATATCAAGTAATAAAGTGTTCATCCTTAGTTGGCACCATTGCTAAGACTCGTCGTTTCGAAGCATCTCGTGATGATCGGGTGTGATAGACTCTGTGTGTGCATACAACGGGTGCAAGCTAGATTTGCACATGCGGAAACTAAGGTTAACCTTGACGAGCCTAGCATGTACAGACATGGTCTCGGAACACAGAATACCGAAAGGTAAAGCATGAGTCATATGGATGATATGATGAACATGTTGATTGTTCGCCTTTAAAGCTACATCATCTCACGTGATGATCGGACTTGGTGTAGTGGATTTGGTTCATGTAATCACTAAAACAACTTGAGGGATGTTGTTTTGAGTGGGAGTTCATTTGTAATTTGGATTAGTCGAACTCAATTTATCATAAACACAATCAAAGTGAATTTGCATAGTTTGTTGTAGTCATTGGCATCCGTTCACCACCTTACGCTTAGTTATAGTTGAGATAGTGGAACTATAGAAATCCTGGATATTTACTTTACGAACTGGTATCGTATTGTTTTGAATGTCAATTTAAAGTTTGTAAGTCCTATTACAAACTTTCAGCAAACTCTATTTACTCCATGAAGTTTAATAAATAGTATTAAATCAAGAGTAACAATTCCAGTGTTAGTTTCTAATGTATCATGTTTGCCTCCATGATTCTTGATACTCAAAAGATTGTTTTTAATATCAAGTTTGTCTAAGAGCTGAAAGCAATGTTTCAGAAACCATCATATGTGAAAGGTATTGCGATATCTAAAACAATGTGTTGGTTACAACATGATAGAGTATACGTCCTCATATTTGATGAGAATTTGTGAAGGTTGGAGACGCTAGTCGTCCTAATCCTCCAAAAGGTTTTGAAAAAGAAACATTATACTCGCAATTCACCTTTATAAGCTATAGCAGCTTGATCATGAAAGTTGTCATGATAAGGATGAATAGAAGATGTAAGTAAAATGTTTACTACACTAAAAGATTACTAAAGAATGGAATTTTGAAAGAATGCCAAACATTTGATGAAGGTGATCCACTTCAAAGTGCAAGTCCAAAGGTATTGGTATTTGACTATACACACTTTGTACTATGTGTCATGTGAATGACACCACTGTTGATGTTGATAGATTCTTTTAAAAGAAAAGGAATTGCTGAAAGAAAATCTATAAAAATATTTGGCAGAAATTATAAGGTTGGAGATGTCCAACGTGGGCATATAGAAGATATACATGTTATGGTTGTATTCCTTGCTTGTTAAACAATGTAGTTCTGAGGTATTGGATACTGAATTGGTTGGTATGAAGTGTCATAGAGGACAACACAATTCATGAACTGCAATGGCCTAAGTAACTAGCAAGAGAATATGTGATGATGTTCATCGAAAACAAACAAAGGGTTGTTGTGTTGCTCGTTAACATCAAAGCTTGCCTTCAAGATTTGTTTCAATAATTGTTATTTTGATCAGGTATTATGACGACAAAAGGTTGTTCAAATAATTGCCGTATTCCTTAAAGGATGGATGGACTTTTGCAAGTCTTGTGGGAGAAATCACATCCATAAACACTGTTGCTCAAATGTCGCAAGACAAATGATTAAAAGATCACTTATGAAGTGACATCGCTGTTTAAATTATATTTGAAAGAAAACTTGAAGAAACTCCATGTTGATGGAATTTTGGAGTTTTTGATTTTGATTAATTGACGCATGTGAGACTTTCATCGAGATAATTAAAACTCCGTTCGTAGGCCAAAAGAGGAACGGACGACTAACTGATTGGAATTTGTACATATTGATGTATATAGTCCATTATGTGTAGTCGTGGGCGATGGATTTCAACTTCATATGTTTTCTCCGAAGATTTGAGTGAGTATATGTATGTACTTACTCAATAAGGAAGAAGTATGAAACATTTGAAAAATGTTCAAAGACTTTCAAGATGAAGTGGAAAATCATTGTAACAAGAAAATAAAAGAGTTTATGATTGGATCATAAAGAAAGATGTTTGAGTTACAAGTTTAGCAAAACACCTAAGATTTGAGGAATCGTTCCATGGATTTGCATTTCCTAAAACACCATAGGAGTATGGAGTGTTCAAGATATGTAATGAAACCTTGTTTGACATGGTAAGATCAAGGGTGTCATTTATAAAACTGCCATTATGTTTTAAAGATTGAAGCTTTAGAGACTACCGCCTTTACACTGAAAAGAGCACCATCATGATCCGTTGAAATGACACCATATGAGTTATGGTTTGGGATAAAACCCGAATTGTCTTTTCTTAAATTTTGGTATGTTATGCATAAGTAAAATGTTTACAACCAAAGTCGGATAAGCACGTATTTGTAGGTTATCCCAAAGAATTTGTTGGGAATTTCTCCATAACACCGAGGACAAAAGAGTTTGTTACTTGGAAAGTCAAGTTTCTTGAGAAGGAATTTTTCGTGAAAAGTTAAGTGGGAGGACAATAGAACTTTGATAAGGTTGTTGAACCTTAGCTATATGTGCTAAGTAGCGCAGCGCCGGAAAGTGTCCCGGTGGCGGCCACAATGCTCATGGCTCTCGTGATTACAAAAGGTGTGATCTCGGAGATTAGAGTTCCTATAGAACCGTATAGGTCGGTAAGAATCAAATAGTAAGATTTGATAAACAAATCGTTATTGTTTTGACAATGATAAACCGACTACATGCAAAGAAGCGATGATGGGCCCTGACTCCATAAAATGACTAGAAGTCATAGAATCCGTAATAGTATCCATACATGAGAAATCAAGTTTCTGACCTTGGAAGACCCTCCGGAAAGGCGTGAAGCCTATCGGTCGTGTTTGGATCTATAAAGAAATAGACATGGATGTTTCAAATCTATGAAATAGTCGACATGTCGGAAAGAGTTTACGACAATGTTCAAGGAATTGACTATGATATGATTTGATCTTTCATAGCGATATTTAGTCTGGACGGATTAATGTAGAAACCACTACATATATTTTGGTATATGGTAGTTGAACAAACAAAACAAGTTCTTCTAATAGAATGGTTACCTAGGACGTGTACATGCCACGATCCAAAGGGTTTTGTTAATTCAAAGGATGCTAAAAGAGTATGCTAAACTTCAATAGTTGAAGTAAGCATAACGGAGTTGGAATCTTCACCATGATGAAACTGTTAAAAGAGTTTAAATTCATCGGAGATGATGAAGATGCTTGCATTTGCAAGAAATTAAGTGGGAGCGCTGAGACATATTTCTAATACATTATGTAGAGGACATATTGTTGATTGGAAATGATGTATCTTGTATTGACACAGGTTAAGAATTTCATTTCGATGAAAGACTTAGGCATAACCCAAGAATTAGGCATCAATGTCTATATGAATAGACTGAGGCGCTAATATGGTTTTGCCAAATGTACATAGATAAGATGTTGAATGAGTTCAATATGGAAACAACAAGAAAGGTTCTTGACGCACGGAAAGGACTGAATCAAGATTCAAGTGTGTTGACACGAGATTCAAGTGTTTTGACACTTGGTGAAATCGCAAGAATATTTTGATCAATCATTCTTTAAGATGTACACATCCAGATATGTCCTATGCTCTAAATGTTATGAGCATATACCAGAATGATTCATAAGATGACCATTGGACAATAGTAAAGATATTCTTATGAGCTTTTGGAAGAACTAAGAATATACCATGTATAAGTGACAAATAGTTAAAGGTAGTTCATTGTAAAGTGTTACATTGATACTAGTTTTGTCACAAGATACAAATTAAGTTTATCTCAATTTAGACTATGGGTGGCACAATATAATGGAAAGGATGTTCTATGATGGATTTGGATGAGTTCCAAAGTTGAGACATTGTGACGGATACTACAACAAAAGGCTAAGTATATAACTGCTGTAGTAGCAGCAAAGGAGGGCATTTGTGTTAATACTATGAAGATATGTTGTGTGACAATAATATCAACATATTTTGAGCCGAAGGAACTAAAGGTCTCACCAAAGGACCAAATTTATACAATGCCATCTCATTGGAGAATGAGTAATGCGTAGAGACACAAGGACATGCAAATACACACGGACCTAGAAGTGTCAGATCCGAAGATTATGTTTACCACTAGCAATAGTGTCTATACAACACCAGAAAGCCATAGGTGTTGAATGCACAAGTTTTTAACTAGATTATTGACTCTAGTGCAAGTGGGAGACTGTTGGAGATATGCCCAAGAGGCAATAATAAAAGTGGTTATTATTATATCTTTATGTTTATGATAAATGTTTACATCCCATGCTATAATTGTATTAACCGGAAACATTAATACTTGTGTGTTTTGTAAACATAAAAAGGTCCCTAGTAAGCCTCTTATTGAACTAGCTTGTTGATTAATTGATGATCATGGTTTCCTGATCATGGACATTGGATGTGATTAATAACAAGGTTATATCATTAGGGGAATGATGTAATGGACACACACCCATAGTAAGCGTAGCATAAGATCAAGTCATTTAAGTTCGTATTGCTATAAGCTTTCAAATGCATAGTAACCTAATACTTCGACCATGAGGTTATGTTAATCACCATCACCGGATGGATACTTTGATGACATCAAACACCGCTTCATAACTGGGTGGTCATAAAGGTGTCATTGGGTATTCTGAAAGTATGTGTTGAAGCGCATGGACCAAGATTGGGATTTGTCCATCCATATGACGGATAGATATGCTCTGGGCCCTCTTGGTGGAATGTCATCTAGTTAGCTTGCAAGCATGTGACTGGGTCACAAGGGATGACATATCACGGAACGAGTAAAGAGTACTTATCAGTAACGAGGTAGAACTAGGTATGGAGATGCTGACGATCAAACCTCGGATAAGTATAGTATCGCGTGACAAAAGGAATTGGTTTCGTATGTAAATGGTTCAATCGATCACGAAGTCATCGTTGAGTATGTGGGAGCCATTATGGATCTCCAGGTCCCGCTGATGGTTATTGATAGGAGATGTGTCTTTGTCATGTCTACATATTCACGAACCGTAGGGTGACACACTTAAGGTTCGAAGTTGTTTTAAGTAGATATGGAATGTGCGTTGCAGACCGAATGTTGTTCGGAGTCTCGGAATGGATCCGGGACATCACGAGGAGATCCGGAATGGTCCGGCGAATAAGATTCATATATTGGGGATCATTTTCTAAGTTAGAAAATGTTCCGGAGTGTTTGTATGGAGATTCTAGAAGGTTTCGGAATGTTCTGGAAGGTTCTAGAGGATTTCTTGGAGTTTGCTTGAAAACCAAGAAAGGGTCAAAGGAAACCTAGTGGGGCAAGACACGGATTCGTGGGGGAGGAGGACTCCTCCCCCTTCCCACCGCCGGCCATAGGAGGGGAGTCCTACTAGGACTCCCCCTCCCCAGGCGCGCCTCCCCCCTTAAATAGAAGGGCAGGGGCGCCCCCTCTTGGCACTCTCCCATAACACCCAATCTCTGCCGCCTCTCTCCTCCACCTTTCTTCTGCACAGGCATAGGCGAAGCCCTGCAGAATTCTCTACTCCACCACCACCACGCTGTCGTGCTGCTGGGATTCCGTGGAGAAGATCTACTACCTCCGCTGCTCGCTGGAACGGGGAGAGGAAGGTTTGCTTCGACTCCGCACGTGTGACCGACTGCGGAAGTGCTGCCGAATCGCGGCGCTAGAAGGATCGTCCACTTGACCGACTGCGGAAGCGCTGCTGGAACGCGACGCCGGAAGGATCGTCCACACGATCTTGAGATCGGCAAGTGATCGACTACATCAACCACGAGATCTAATCTCGTTAACGCTTTCGGATCTACGAGGGTTAGTTCCTTTGTATCTCGTTGCACATGTCTAATAGATTAGATCTTGGCTTTTATCTAGATTAGATCTAGGGTTTGTTCGTTCTTGCGGTAGAATTTTTTTGTTTTCCATGCTACGAACCCATCACCGAATACTTTTACATTATGTTGAGATTCATCTTTTGTGAACTGTTGATCACTAAGGTGTGGAAGCCTGCTAATACTATTCAGATGGTTCAAGTAAGGTACTATTTATGAACTTATTCCCATGTATCATATATGATAAACACATGCTACAACTGCCTCATTTATTTTATCGACGCAGCTTCATGAATATGAGAATCACATCCATTAAAGCTAAACTTGCTCGGGATGAGGAAGAGTCTAAGCTAGGGGAAGTTGATGAGTGCATATTTTCATCATGTTTCATATTATTATTTTGCATTGTAGATATAGGATCTTGGTATTTTACGGTGTTCGCACGTACATTTTATGTCTATTTTCACCAGAATCAGGACAACTGATGGATACAATGGACACAATTCTTGGAGCAGTTGTATTGGGAGAAAAGGAGTAAAAACAACGTAAATCACTTATTTGGGAAATATCAATAACACCAGAATAAAACCCGAAGCAAACAAAGCATACCGATAGTTTAATGACCAACTATACGGGGGAATAAATTTTCCGGTCGTATAGTTCCTGCCGTATAGTTGGCGCCACCACTGCCTCCTCAAATAGTTTCACCCCGTGCAACTGGATCAGAGAGACGACATACAGAACAACCAAAAATGTCCAAAACCTCACCTCTGGAAGGCATCTAGAGGGGGAACTCGTCCATCGGGGATCCATCTTCGCCCTGCCTAGATCCGGGAGGCTAAGGCATCGATCTTCATCGTCAACCGCTGCATCACCACCATCTCCATCCATCCCATGTACATCTTGTCTAGATCTTGTTGTAATTCCTATACTCGTTGTGGATTTATACAAGTACTATTCACCTATGATAGATTCCATTGTTATTGCCATGATGTTGATTGCCTCCATGTCTAAGTAGATCATTAGTTCTTGGGGAGATGGAGAAACCCTAGTATGAGATTGAAATAAGATAAAATTTATTATGATATTCATCGATGTACCATGTGTTAGATTGTCTTCATCTTGATGTTGAGAAAAATCGACCTCTCAATATTTTCCTCTCGTGGGGACCTGATGGAGGGAACTACTTGTTGGTAGACAGAGGTGTGCTAGAACTTACAGTGACTATAAAGATGTTGGCACCCCTTACGTATCAACTTGGGAACTGAGGAAACTCACGGAACATTATCCATGCCATGTGATACGTCCTACGGGATTAAGTCCCTTAATAGTGCAGTAATTCGATTGATGTCGATTGCTGGTTGGTGTGGTTATGAGGATGAAGTGGTTGCTGCCTATTTGTACAAATACGGAGTTCCTCCCACACATACATAGTTGAGAATGTTCGTGATAATAATCTTTATTTTAGCTCTTTATAATGCTAGTGGTGTATCCGCTACTCCCTGAGAATGCTTTTTCCCTCTTGCAGTTCCAAATCTCTTTTACATACGCGATACTTACTTTCTGTGTTTAGTTACTTTACTTTACTTATTATTCTCTTATACTAAAACCCCCAAAACACCTTTTTACAGAATACTCACATTTTATCTTGTTACTTAGAACTTTATTTAGCATTTCTATTGCAATATTTAATTCAAGAGTTATTAGACTTCAGACTCCTACTCCCTATGAGATTTATATCTTTATTTCAAAACTAGCTACAAAGAATCTGTGCACTTGAAGTCATCAGATGGCCAATCTAAACTACACCTACAACTACAATGATGTAGAGTATTTGAACATTCTCAGGATGAGTAGAGACCCCCTTCTTTGCACTTGTCGCAAGGTTAAGGACTGGTGTGCTTTTGGTATGTAGTGCCCACACCTCAGTGGTAGAACAAGTCGCGATGTTCTTTCATGTGATTGGACATAACTAGAGGTTTAGGGTCATCCACATCACTTTGAGAAGACGCATTGAGACAATATCATGCTATTTCAACTGAGTGTTGTATGCAATCAGTGATCTGAGAGAGGATATGATCAAGTGGTCTATGAGTCAAACACTAGAAAAGATCGCAATAGCATGAGGTGGATGCCATATTTCAAGGTGAGCATGTGTTCCCTTGTTTTATCATTGCATCCTTCGATTGAGTCCCATGTGGTCCCCTTTTCTCATTCCATCCTTGTATTCATGTAACAGGATTTTATCGATGCAATTGATGGCAATGATGTTACTGCTAGAGTTCCAAGATCAGAATCTGTAGCTTATAGGGGAAGGAAGCACTACACCAGCCAAAATGTACTAGCTGTTGTTGATTTCGACACGATGTTCACATATGTTCTAGCTAGTTGGGAAGGATCAGCCCATGATGCCACCATCCTTGCTGACAGCATGTCCATGCCTAATTGGATCAATATCCCTGATGGCAAGTTCTATCTAGGAGATGATGGATATGGTTGTCGCCCTGGGATTCTTCCACCCTTCAGGTCTACCAGGTACCTCAACGAGTTCATTGGAAGGAATAGGCCACAGAATGCCAACGAGCTCTTCAATCTCATGCACTCTAGCCTTACGGTTACCATTGAGAGGTCATTTAGTGCTATGAAGAACAGGTTCAAGATCCTTGATCAGAAGCCATTCCACACCTTCCCCACCCAGGTAAAGCTAGTGCTTGCATGTTGCATACTCCACAACTGGATCTTAGGGTATGGCCTTGATTCATATGTGCCGGATGAGGTGTGATTCCTGATGAGAATGCCACTGGCCATGGTGTCGAAGCATCTGAAATGAAGCTTGGAAGGAGAAGAGGATGGAGTAGGCAATGACAATGTGGAATGACAGAGGCCCCACCACGATCTGAGAAGAAGAAGAAGATGATGATGATGAAGAGGATGATGATGAAGAGAAGAAGGTTGCAGTACCTCCTCCCCTGGTTCCTGAACAATAATCATGATCGACTATGCTTGTGAGCTACCATTCATATTAGCTAGGGTTGTGTGATGATGAAATGATCTACTGCCTATTTGTAGTAGCTAATGTTTGTTTGTCGATGAACTTCCTATCGGGGAGACAGAAGGGTAAGATCACCCATTGGAGAGAAGAGGTGACCACAATTTAGTCCTAGGGGCAACCAAACACACATACTTGCTTCATGTTTGGGTTCTAGGCTTGCAAGCAGGCTACCAAACAGGCTGCACAAAATGCCCCACCGATGAACTACGGGATACCAAATGGTGTGCAATTCATAGCTCAAGGCCTGTATGAGGCTGGCATGGCAGCCACAACACCATCGGACCAGGTCAAGATATGCATTCAGGTTACCAAACGCGTCCTAACTTTTGAGCCAAACACGTCCCGAATGGTATCCGTTGTGAATTAAAGCATGGTACTATCTACTTTTATGTGCCATGACTCAATAAGAAATGTTAGTGTTGTGCATCAATACTTCCAGCTTTGCTTGAATGGATATTGGACACTACCTAACATGATTTTCTTATTTTCAAACTTACATAGTATACAATGTCAAGCAAAATGGACGCCATTTTCATAGAGGAAGATAACGCTACTACTATTCTGTCCATGATACATGGCAAGGTTCAAATTTCCAAGGTATGATCCTAGAGTTTAATTTTAGTGTTACGACTTATGATCTGGCTAGCCCCGCTTCCACCTACTTACATGTGGATACCCATGGTCTTTTTCTTTCTCCCATCAAAGTTAATCGTTGTGCTTCCTACATGCTAAGATTGGGAATTGGATGAAGCGAAAAACAAAATAAAGTTTGATGACACTACCATGGATTTTATGTGAAGAACCGAGGCTTATATTTTAGTAGTCTTATTTTTTTCAGAAAAGAAATGGAAGTGTCCATCCTTATGAGTAGGGCAATTTGTGCATATCACTAGTAGAAACCAGGCTATTAGCCCCGGTTCATAAGGACCTTTAGTCCCGGAATGCGACTCGGGACTACAAAAGCGGGACTAAAGGTCCAAGCTTTAGCCCCGGTTCTGTTACGAACCGGGACTAGAGGTCCAACCACGTGGCCCCGCGAGCCGCGCTAGGCTGGAGGACATTTAGTCCCGGTTCGTAACACGAACCGGGACTAAAGGTTCCCTGCCGCGGCAACGTTTTGGGCCATTTGGCTGCCGCGGCCGAAGATGGGGTTTTAGGGTTTTGTGTTTTTCTTTTCATTTTGTGCTTTATGTTCAATTATTTTTCATTCTGTGTTTTCATTAGAAACAAGTTTTCGTATACATACAGAACGCTACTACACAGTACTTGTACACATTGATGCAATATATAATATAATTTCTCTTACAAGCATACATGGAGTCCCAACCGAGTCCAGAGCATGTCTATTTGATTACATGGAGATCATTACATGGATGCTTTAGGGTCTACGTATAGAGTATTCTCCGCGTGGGTATATGACCTCGTCGACAAAAAAATTTAGCAAATTCCTCTTGGATTGCTATTAGGCGGTCCTCTGGTAGGAGCTTGTCCCGCATCGCGTCCAACTATAAAGAAGGAGATCGTATGAATTAGACTCAACACAACTTTTTGTAATAAAAATAAGGATGAATATATTTTTTACTTACTCGAACATTTTCCGACGGCTTCTCAATACTGATGCGAATGAACTCGCACACGTAGAATCCACATAGATTAGTCCCCCGTGGCTGCCTCGCGCACTTTACAAGAATTGAATTCAATAAAATAATAACTCTAGCATGATAAATGCACATAAACTAGAATTAAATAGATGCGCGGACTTAGCTCGTACTACTTACCGAGACCGATTTAAAAAATAGCTCCTCACGCCATTGATCGCGGACCTTGTTCTTGAACTGTGTCCAAACCCTACCCGACAAAGAAAATGAATGTATGAGTTAATAACTACTTGATATCCCAGAAAATGAACGAAATAAACCGATATAATGTGATAATGGTTGAAATTACCTTTGGAGCGTATCGATAATGCTGCGTTAGTCTTCAATGTATTTGTTTAGTGAGTCCATGATGTGAACTCTTCCCAAGTCAACTGAAATGCTTAAAAGAATCCAGTGGTACCTACGCAAGGTTTACATACATCAGTAACTCATCATTTACACTGAACATCGAGTAAGCAAAAGTTAATGTGTACAAGAACTCACTTGCCATCGTGGTAAGGAAATAGTATTTCATTACAAAAATGCTGGTTCGTGAGAAACCGGAACAAGTTGTGCTCGGTCTCTAGTGGCTTATCCTTTAGTATAGCTCCATTAACTCGATGTGGGTCAATGAACCCAAATCCATTGATAGCCTTTCTTTTACATTCGAGAATCTTCATTCTCCATCATTATATATAGCGTACAAAAGAATACAGTGAGTATACTTACCGGCAATGAATTGAAAAAGCTGAGATAGAGACTTAATTACATAAATAAAGTAATCACTTATAGACAATAGCAACTGAGGATAGATTTGTCGAGTTCCTTTAGATTGAATAACTGAAATAATTCTGTAAATTCAACAGGGACCTCGTCTTCAGTGAAGTAATGCGATTTTCGAACTTTCAGTATGAGCCAATATTGTTGTTCTTTTGATGCTTTCATGTAACATTCATGGAATCATCGTATTTGTGTTGGCATATCTCGAAGCCTCTCAGAACTGACCGGAGGCTCCCCGTGAACAAATTTGGGTGCTACCTCAGCCTTGGGCATATCGCCCTAAAGAATGTCATGAATAGACATATTACATTGCTCGGCCAATATCTTAGCCATTTCCGGATCTATAGGTTCTACCTCATATAGTGGAGGTTCGGTTATCTGCACCTGGAGCGAGGGGAGCGATTGATTTGCTTGTTTCCCCAGCTGGGGAACGTCTCTTTTTGTTCTTTGGCTACCACTCGATTGTTTTGCTTGTTTCCCTAGCTGGGGGACGTTTGTTTTGATGCTTCCGCTACCACTTGATTGTTTTGCTTGTTCCCCCTGCTGGGGAACCTCTTTTGTGATGCTTGCTCTACCGCTTGATCTCTTCTGTTTCAGTGTCATCTGAAGACACCATGTATAGTCATCTGGCGCATTTAACTGAGCTTAGGATGGCTACGTCAGTAATTTCCTAAAGTGCTCCTTGGTTTCTGATTTTATTTGGACCTCTGGCTCATGTTGTTTCTTTTTCAAATGAGCATCCACTTCGGCCCGTACGGCCGCATCAGTCTCCTCATCGGTCAGGTCGTAAGCCCTCTTGGGAGGAACTGGCGGTACTCTTGGGAGGAGCGACAACTGTCGCTTTGAGCATCGGTTATCGCTCGACGGAGCGGTGCTATTCTTCCGCTTTTGGCCCTTATTGGGTGGAGGCGGCTGCATAGATTGAGATTGACTCGTGTTGGGGTCATGGATTGGACTTGGAGGTGGTGGACTTTTACTGGGAGGAGACGGTGCCCTTGGAGGTGGACTTGGAAGTGGACTTTTACTAGGAGGAGACGGTGGCCTTGGAGGTGATGGATTGTTTCTCGGTGAAGAAGGTGGCCTTGGTGTCGAGCCTGGAAACTTGATGTATTCTTTTTTCCAAAGAATGAAGCCACTCGTGACTTCTCCCAGTGTTGTCTCCCCTTCACCTCTAGGGATGTCAAGCTGTAGTGACTGACACAGGGGTCAAACTCCATCCACACCGACACGAGCATAGCCAGCTGGAATCGGATTGCAATGGTAGGTCGCTCCCGGTACAGAAGGTAAAGCAAAGTCGACCGCCACCTTCATGGATTTGTTCTTCAGTTCAACATGCAGCTCACAACTAGTCTTCTTCTTAATTGCGTCCACAGGGTACACATCCATCGTTGCATCATTACTGTGGCCCTCCGTGGAAGCCACGCTGCTTTTCCGTTGCGATGGGCCGACCGTACTGTCTGGTGCACGATCTTGCTGTCGGAGTCCTTTAAGTTCATTAAGCTCCTGGCGATGCTCCTATAGCACGGCTTCAAACCTCGCGAACCGCTACACATCCTCCTCCTTTTGCCACTTTGTTTTTCTCGATCGGCTTTTGTACGTGTCAATGTCCTTGGGAAACCCGATAGCCCATGGACAAGAAGGTCAGAACCCTCTTGTTCGTCCAGCCTTTTCAGGATTCCCGAGAGCCTTTGTCAGCTCATTGTTCTCTCTGTCGGGAACAAACGTTCCCTCTTCAACCTCTTTTATCACTTTAATAAGTTCATTCTTGGGTGAAGAAACTTCTTTGGCTGCAACAATCTTGCATGTTTCTAGGTCATATGATGCCCCATGCCCGAGTACCCAATTTCTTGACCTCCTGGGCCAACGAGACATAGCTGGAGTGACCCCTTTAACCTCCAGGTCATCCTCAGCTTTATCCCACTTAGGTATGGCACTCCTGTAGCCACCTATGCCCATATGATGGTGATATTTATTTTTGGCTGCATTTATCTTATTCTTTTCTGACATTGCCACAGCTGGTGCCGAGTTCTTGCATTCCACAAATGCGGCCCAATTATCCTGCTGCATCTCTCGTGGGCCAGTGAATGGAGGAGTTTTTTTCTTCAAGACATACTTGTGGTACAATCTTTTCTTCCATTCCTTGAATAGTTCGCCCATCTTCTTAAGAGCAAAGTGCTTGACTTTCCTCGTCATTTGTTGTGTGACCTCATCAGCCTCCAAGACTGGTAGGGTGAAATGTGTCATGAGAGAATTCCACATCGCATCTCTCGCTCTGTCATCTACAAAACTAGCCCCAGCTGGATCCTTTTTCTTTCCTGGCTTATTCCAATTTCGCGTGGTGATTGGGACGGTGTCTCTAACAATCACTCCGCATTGAGTTATAAATGCATTCACAGATTTTTTGGGCTCCAACGGTTGACCCAGCGAAGAGACTAAGTCAATGCTGAAATGGACATTAGCAGGCAACTTTTGTGTCGGGCCTCTTGTCCTTGTAGAAGATTGGCCGGAAGCGGAGGTCTAAGAGAAGAAACATTCGTCAGTACATATATACAAATCAATTAGTGCATCTATACTAGTGATCGATCGGTAGAGGCTTTATATACCTCGACGGAGTTTGTTATTATTATGGTGTCTTCACCATGGTCTCCACCATGGTCAGCACCATCGTCTCCACTATCGTCTCCACTATCATCTCCACCCTCGTCTCCTCCAGACAAATTAAGATACTCGGAGCCATCGTAATAAGAACCTCCAGTACCCTCATCTATCATGTTGAGAAGCTGCTCTTCATTCTTGCTACCGTCCATAGCTTAAGTAATACAGAAAAAGAATATTGCATTAAGTAAAAGAATATTACAATTGCGACAACTCGGATACAGAAAAAATAATACGTACTAATAATGAAACAATTTTGCATTAAGATAAAGTATAATAATATAAGATAAAGTACATTATTAATACATCTCGCTCATATCTCGCTCATAATATAAAGTACATTATTAATACATATCGCTCATATCTCGCTCATATCAAACTAGCGAACTCGGCTGCCGCGTTCTGTGCTACGGGAGCTCTGCAGCCAGAGAAGAGGAACCATCACCAGAGAATAGCTCGGGTGAGATCCGTGAACCTGCCAGATATTGGAGAACCAAGTCTCCAAAAGATACATATATTGCCGTAAGTGCTCGTCCTCCTTCCTGATACAACGACGTACCACCTCCTCGGGGGTCGGCTCCCTCTGCACCGCTCCTGGACCTCGTGGACGCCACCAAAGAAGCTCCGGGTCGACAATGATACCCGGACTCCTCACCAAGGTATGAGTCCCGATAGGTAGCACCTCCCAGTGCCAACCCGGCGGAGCCCAGGCTCAGACATCCACGGAACCGACGGAGTTTAGTAGGCTCGGACGAGGAGGACGCGGCATAACTAAATAATAGCAATAAACAATCATAAAACATAAACAGTAACTAAATCACCAAGTATTGTCCTAATAACACTAACCCTAAACCTAACACTAACTAAGCTAAACCTAATTAACTAAGTATTCTAACTAACCCTAACCAACCCTAGATAAATACTAACCTATACAATTAACCTAAAACTAACTAATAGTAATACTAATACAAAATACTAACCTAATACTAATACTAACCTAATACTAATACTAAATACTAACTAATACTAAATACTAATACTAACCTAATACTAATACTAACTACTAAATACTAATACTAATAATAATACTAAATACTAACTAATACTAATATACTAAATACTAATATGTCAACACCCAGATTTTTAATCCCAGATGCCTGTTATGTCATTCATCACAATCCCAGGATTACCATTTTTGCGAGACATAACAGATTCGATATCACAGTACATCATCCATTACAAACCATAAATAAGGTCTTACACAAATAAGGATCTCATGATCCAGTCTTAATACAACAAGTAGCGGAATAAATAATAAGCGTAATGGTGGGGTCCATCTTTAGGGGCATAGGCAATGCTGACGAAGGCAGATAGTCCTAGTTATCATAGCCTTCCTGCTGGCCATCATCTTGGTAGTCACCTTCATAATCTTTCCATGAGAATAGCTAGGGACAAAAGCCATGAGTACTCTTTAAGTACTCGTAAACTACCACTAACAAGTAGTACAGTTCTAGATTAAAGTGCCAACTCTAAGTTTAACTATCAAGTTAAATTTGAAACCTAAGCTGAGTTCAGAAGCAAAGAAAGATAAAATAAAGTTCTAGAATCACTTAAGTTGGGAAGCTAATGTCATAGTCACAACCATGTTGTGATCAAGTCAAGAGTCATCATTTATTTCATAAGTTACTTTGAAAACGTCTAACTACGAAACAGTATGGCCACTCCAACTGTCCATAACCGCGGACGCGGCTATTCGAATAGTTTGACACTCTGCAGAGGTGGTAAACTTTCACCACAAGATTCGATACATCTGTCAGGGATAACCCTGAATCATCATACTTAGTATGCAGATAATCAAACATAACCTTTCCTTTACACACCCTAGTATACACACTTCTCCTATGAGCATGGCCTCCCAACCATGACCATCTGTCATCTTGGGCACTGCATAGGTGGACAACATTGAGAGGTAGCCTCAGCTCAAACCTCTCCCGCGAGGGAACTAATACTAATGCATATAAATTTCTGGCTAAGCCTTACCCAATTCAGGTATTGTGGTTGTACGGTAAATTTGGAATGGTATCGCGTACTAATCCAACCATCAGTTTTGTAAAAGGGTTAAGGCTCATGCCTCAACATTTTCACCATCATAAACCATTTGTGTTTCTCAACACATGTCAAAACTTCTGAATAGAATGACTCATCATTCCAAGGTTTTCACAATTCATTTTCACCAAGTATTCCCATCTAAAGTGACTCAAGTTTTTATCTACTCTAACTACTAAGTTAAGAGTGTTCACTAAGGTGGAAAGATGGGATCAATCTCATGCCATAGAATGACATCTAAAGTTATCTATATAGGTCAAGTTTTATACTCTCTATGCTACCTTCAAAACAAGTAAAATACTTTGGGTAAAGTAAATGAAGTAAAGCTTGAAAATAATACTTGGGGTAAGTAATAGTCAAAGTGGTATAACCAAAAGCATGCCTAAAGCATCTTTGCTCAATCATCAAGTTTAATTCTAGCTTGCTAAGCATTATACTTGCAAGTGTTAGCTTGCATTGTTAATGGTGGCTTTCCTTGTGCAGTGCAGTGGTTGAATTTTTCTTCCTCCTCTTGATAGAACTCCTCCTCCTCGAAAGCTTGGTCGGTACTATCATCTATAAATACATACGGAGTACACAATCACCAAACAATACTTAACTAGTATAATTAGCACTCTAAGGCACACATTTGATGATCTATTATCATCACAAGCATCACAAGTTTTATTAACTAGTTTCATTCTTTTTATTTAAGAAAAGTAATTTCTACTCACTGAAAAGTTAACTACGATTTAATATTCACCACTTAAAATATGGGATCATGTGGACACATGTCATCACCACATATTCTAATATGTGGGAATGTGATTTAAGGGTTGGATCATATTTACTTAAGTTTAGGTTCATTATTTAATGATTTAAAGTGACTAGAAATGCCTATATAGCATTATTTTGGTACTAGTCCAAAGTTACTGCATGTAAACCTTAATATTATTACATATTCAGATAGGTATGGTTAAATGTGATTTTTGAGAGTTGGAATCAACTCAAAAGCTATCATGGTTGATTTTATAAAAATGTTTGAATGTGCAAAAGCTTCTGTCTTGTTATTTTTACTAGGAGAGATCTCTAATTCTAAATGATTTAAATCCAACGGGCTTGGGTAGATCTTTCCAGTAGCTTTCTAGCAAAATTGGAATCACTCCATTTGGATTTGTAGATCTTTCTGAATTGATTTTCAAACTAAGGGATAGAACTAGGTTCAAACTAAATTAGAAAAATCTAAATTTGAATTAAATGGGTCACGCGGGAAGGAAAATGGGCCGGCCTAGTGGCACTCCGTGGCGCGTGGCACAGCTGACAGGGGGGTCCACCTGTCATTGGCTCTTTACACGCGAAGCGACACAGGGCGATGTGGGCCGTTAGATTAGAAGGGGAATCTATGGCTGAGAGGCGTCGTCTTCGGCGAACAGTTCGCTGGCGAGGACAAACCCTAGCGGCTCGGTGGGGGTGCTTAGGGTGCATACCAGGGCTCTAGCGATGGCGGCCAGGGGGGGCGATCGAACGAGCTATCAACGGCGGGCTCAGGGGTGGTCGCGGCAACTCCTGGGGTGGACGAAATCGACGGCGCCATCTCCTCCTCTACAACGGGCTTTTCCGGCCAAATTTCGGCGAACAAGTCCTCGAGCTGCTACGGCTAGAGGTGGGGAAGGACCAGTGAGGAGAGGGGAGTGGAATGGTGTGAGTCTTTGGTGCTGGGGAGGGCTCCTTTTATAGGCGCGGCTGAGTGGCAGAGGAGCATGGGCGGTGATCGCCGGTGACGACGGCATAATGAGCTAGAGGCATGGGCGGTGCGCTAGGACGGTGGGCGGTGCCCTGGCAAGTGTCGCGGTGGTGCTTGTGAAGTAGTTTGCGGTCGGGGAAAGTGGAGAGCGCGGCACACACTAAGTCTCTGCCGACGACAAGTTTTACGGCGGGCGGCGACTACGGGGCACTGTCGGGGGAATGGGCATGTTCGTTAGCTTGCTAGGCCGGTGGGGATCATGTAGGCGGGCGGCTGGAGCGAGGCGAGGTCTGGCTGCGCGGGGACAGTGCGCGCTCTGCGGGCGGCGTCGGCATGGCCGACCGTCTCCTGGAGCGGTGGTTCCTGGCCGTTCTGGTCACTGTCCTCGGGCTGGGGCTCATTGGGCGGTGGAGGTGGACCACGGGCTACATCCTGGACATGGTGGATGGCGTTGGCGGCAGCTGTGGCGTGCTGTCGCCGGTGAGGTGCCCAAATGTGGGCTCGGCCTTAATGTCCATGACCATTTGGTCGTGACACAGTGTGTGGCTGGGCTAGAGAGGGGTAAGGGATTGCACTGGGTGCATTTGGTTGCAAAATGGGGAACCAATTTAGTTCAAACACTGCTCCAAATAGTGTTTTGTGTTTTGTTTGAAATCTGTCCACGAAGTGTTTGTGAAAATGGCCGAAAGAAATCAAGTTTTGAATTTTTGGATGAATTTTGGTGGAGTTCCTAGACACATACTTAAGCCTCTATGGTTGCTTGGGTTTTGAAATTGGAGCTCATTTGAGTGGTTTTTGAAATAGGGTGATCTTGATACCTACACTAGATTCAATTTTCAATTGTCAGTTCAAATTAGTGTTTGAAAGTTTTTGGCAGATCACAAAGTAGGCCTTGGTACATCATTACATGTACTAGCAAGGGTTGGAAAGATCCACATTTATTTCTGTTAAGAATTGAGTCCTAGGAATAGCCAAAGTAGGCATGGTAGTTAAAATGGCATGAATGACCATTTCTTTCTTTTATTCATTTTGATTTGTTTTTCTTTGGGATTTTTTTGGGAATAATCTTGATGATGTTTATTTCACCTAAGAATCATTTTACAAGCAATGGATCACTTAATGAAACCAATTCAAAACAACTCCTATTTAAATGCACACACATATGAATGCTTTAATAATTTTAATTGGAAAAGTTTTTATTAACCCTAATTTTGATGATTTGGATCTTAATAACCTTGGATTAGAGTTTTGGGATGTTACAAACCTTCTCCCCTTAAACAAAATCTCGTCCCGAGATTTACAAAGAAAACTAGGAACTAAAGAGATCTGGGAACTCTGTCCTAATGTAATCTTCTCGCTCCCAAGTGGCTTCGTCTTCGGTATGGTTGCTCCATTGAATCTTGAGAAACTTGATACTCCTGGTCCTAGTGGTTCTGTAAGCTTATTCTAGGATAGGGATGGGCACTTCATGATATGTCAGGTCCTTGTTGATCTCCACAACTCTGTGATCGATGTTCTTGAAAACTTCAGTCTTCTCCGGCATTTCCAGGCATTTGTGAAGTAACGAGATATGGAACACATTGTGGATGGCTGACATCTCTTCAGGTAGTTCCAGTTGATACGATACTTCTCCTCAACGATTCAGAATCTTGAAGGGCCCAATATATCTGGGGGCTAACTTTCGTTTCAAACTAAAGCGTTGGGTTCCCTTCAATGGCGAAACCTTGAGGTATACAAAATCTCCGACATTGAAAGTCAGGTCTCTCCTTCTCTTGTTAGCATAACTCTTCTGTCTGGATTGGGCGGTCTTGAGATGCCCACGGTCTTTGTGAACCTTCTCTTCGGCTTCTCGGAGAATGTCGGGTCCAAAGATCTGACTCTCCCCTACTTGCGACCAATTCAAAGGGGTGCGACACTTTCTTCCGTATAGGAATTCAAATGGTTCCATTTGCAAACTAGCTTGATAACTATTGTTATATGAGAATTCTGTGAAAGGCAGGCAGTCTTCCCATTTTGATCCGTACTCCAACACATAAGCTCTTAACATATCCTTTAGGATCTGGTTGACTCTCTCAGTCTGTCCATCAGTTTGCGGGTGATAAGCTGTGCTAAAGTTCAATTTGGTTCCCAATCCTTCCTGAACTTTCTGCCAAAATCTCGAGGTAAACTGGATTCCTCGATCTGATACTATGGTCTTGGGGGTTCCTTGCAGACTAACAATCCTAGCAATATACAGTTCTGCTAGCTTCGAACTCTGGTAGGTAGTCTTGACAGGGATAAAGTGAGCTACCTTGGAAAGTCTATCAACTATGACCCAGATTGAGTCATTTCCCCTACTAGAAGTAGGCAAACCGGTGATAAAGTCCATTCCGAGGGAATCCCATTTCCATTCCAGAATCTGCAATGGTTGCAACAGTCCTGCGGGTCTCTGATGCTCTGCTTTGACTCTTTGACAGATGTCACACTTGGCGATGTAGCTTCCGATTTCTCTCTTCATCTTGTGCCACCAAAATTGCTCCTTCAACTCTTGATACATCTTCGTTCCTCCGGGGTGGATAGAATAAAGAGTATCATGAGCTTCCTGCATGATAACTTGCTTTAGCTCCGAATCCGCTGGCACATAGATACGTCCTTTGTACCACAGAACTCCTTCTTCGTCTTCCGTGAATCCATGTACCTTTCCTGTACCTATATGACGTTTGATTCCGTGGATACTTTCATTTCCCTTCTAGGCTTCCTTTATTTGGCTAATCAAAGTGGGTTGAAGTTCAATGCTAGCTAAGAATCCTTTGCTAACTAGCTCAGTTCTAAACTTCTCCAACTCCTCATACAAACTTGGCTGCTTCTCCTTGATCATGGTGTTTAGCCTGCAAAGCAATCTGCTAAGAGCATCCACTACCACATTGGCTTTGCCGGGGTGATAGTGAATGTCAAGGTCATAATCCTTGATTAACTCTATCCATCTCCTTTGCCTCATATTCAGCTCCTTCTGAGTGAAAATATACTTCAAGCTCTTGTGATCTGAGTAAATCTCACAGCGATTACCCATTAGATAATGACGCCATGTCTTCAATGCCAAAACTACGGCTGCTAATTCAAGATCATGGGTTGGATAGTTCTGCTCATGCTGCTTCAGCTATCGAGACAGATAAGCGATGACTTTGCCTTCTTGCATCAACACATATCCGATACCAATCTTGGATGCATCACAATATACATCAAATGGCTTCTTGATGTCTGGCATGATCAATATTGGGGCTGATATCAATCTCTTCTTCAGTTCTTGAAAACTGGCTTCACATTTGTCGGTCCATTCAAACTTCTTGTGCTTCTTCAACAATTGGGTCATGGGTCTAGCAATGCTCGAGAATCCTTCTACGAACTTGCGGTAGTATCCCGCTAATCTGAGAAACGCACGGACTTGGGTTTGAGTCGTTGGGGCTTCCCATTCTTCGACATCTTTGATCTTGGCGGGATCAACAGAGACTCCTTCAACAAACACAATATGTCCTAGGAATCCTACTTCTTTCAGCCAAAACTCACACTTGCTGAACTTGGCATATAACTGATGCTCTCTCAGGGTTTCTAGGATGATTCTCAGATGTTGCTCATGCTCTTCTTCTGACTTGGAGTAGATAAGGATGTCGTCGATAAACACAACTACAAACTTATCTAGGAAATTCATAAAGCTCTTATTCATGAGATTCATGAAATAAGCAGGGGCATTGGTTAATACAAAAGGCATAACCGTATACTCATATAAACCATAGCAAGTAGTAAAGGCGGTATTCAGAATATCCGTTGCACGAATCTTAATTTGGTGATAACTAGTCCTAAGATCAATCTTTGAGAATACCCGGGCTCCAGTCAACTGATCAAATAGATCCTCTATCTTTGGCATGGGGTACTAGTTCTTGATGGTGACGTCATTTAGTTTCCTGTAATCTATGCACAGACGGTTGCCTCCATCTTTCTTGTCGATGAATAACACTGGGGATCTCCATGGCGATGCGCTTGGTTGAATCAAGCCTGTTGCTAACATGGCATCCAACTGCTTCTTCAGTTCCACTAACTCTAAGGGGTTCATGATATAGGGTCTCTGGGCTATGGGTCCGGTTCCGGGATTAGTTCGATAATGAACTCAATATCCCTATCCGGGGGCATACCTGGCAATTAATCTGGGAATACGTTAGGGTATTCACAAACTACTCTGACTTGGTCTATGGTGGGTAAGGCTAGACTCTTGTTGCACTTGAATTGACGAGGTAAGGTTTCAGAGATATGCTCTACTGTTACTCCAGAGCTACTAGTCATGGTGATGGCTTTCTTAGCACAGTCTATCATTCCTTTATGCCTTGACATCCAGTCCATACCTAGTACTACTTCCAATCCTTTGGTTCCAAGTACAATTAGGTTGGCATAAAAATCTATCCCATGTATTCTGATAGGCACAGCTTTGCAAAATTTTCTAGGTTTTGTAGTTGAACCGGGGATTTGAACTATCATGACATGCTTCAAGTTGGTTGGGTGAATCTTACTAGTGCATGCAAATTCTTCGGTGATAAATGAATTCGATGCTCCCGAATCAAAGAATACCCTTGCTAAAACTGAGTTGATAGAAAACATACCTAGCACTACATCTGGCGCTTCTTGGGCTTCTTCGGCGTTCATGTGGAAGAGACGGCCGTTGCGGTTGTGAGGGTTTCCTGGGGCAAACCTTCTCCCTGGTTGAACATGACGCTGTTGTTGAGCTGGGGCATTCACATTGGCAGTGGCGGCAGTCTTCTTCGGACACTCATTGGAATAGTGACCCTTCACTCCACACTCGAAACAAGTGATCTTGGACTTGTCCTTTGCTATGACGGGCACAACATTGCTGCCAGTTCTGGGTGCAGTGTTGTTGTTGTTGTTCTTGGGAGGTGCACGGTTGAAGTTGTTGGCATTGCCAGAGTTGTGATTGTTTCCTCCGGACTTCACATTGCCTTCGCTACGGTTGGGGTAGCTTGGGCGAGACATTGCGGGTCAATTGTTCCTTGGTGCATATCCTGGTGAGGGGTTGGGACGGTACTTTTGGTGACTGCTGTATCCAGATTGCTGCATCATACGACATTTGCGGTTGTCGTTCGCCTGATTAATCTTCCCTTCCATCTGAATGGCAGAGTCGACTAGCTCTTTGAGATCCTCGAAGCGGATGTTGACGAGGACAGTCTGCATCTCGTCATGCAGTCTGTTCTGGAATCTCTCTTTCTTCTTGACTTTTGTGTTGATCTCATCAAGGGCGTACCTTGCAAGTGACAGGAATCGGTCACGGTATTCCACCACAGTCATTCTGCCTTGCTTCAAGTAGTGAAACTCATCCCTTAGTCGGGTGACTAGACCTTGTGGCACGTGGGTGCGGCTGAACTTGGTTTTGAAGGCTTCCCATGTCATCACTTGACCATGGTTCATATTACAGATACTATTCCACCAAGCTCTTGCATCTCCCACCAGGTAGTGGGTGGCGAAGAGAACTTTCTCGTTGTCATCAACTCCTGCAACTTCTAAGTTGTTTTCCATTGTCTGTAACCAGTCATCAACATCTAGTGGGTTTTCAGCTTGGTTAAAGATTGGGGGATTGGTATTCTGAAAGTTTTTGAGTTTGGACCCATGGTGATCTTGATTTCCATGCCCTTGGTTGTTTTGGGCCATCTGAGCATTCTGCTGCAATGTTGCTAAGTTGGCCTGGCGCTCTGCCCTGCTTGCTTCACGGTCTGCAACTAACATCTGCATAATCTGTAGCATTGGGTCTTGCGACGAGCTGCTCCCTCCTTCGTATCCACGAGTCATCTGAAGATTGAGGTAGATAAAGGGGTAAGAGGGAAAGTTCTAAGGTTCATGGTTTTGGTTTCAAAGCTTGAACTTTGAGTTTGACTCAGGTTTTGCAACTAACTCCATTTCATTCACTCAAACAAGCACATGGTACAAACACACACCACAACAGTAAAGGAAAACAGATGGTTTGAAGAACCATTCTACAAGCTACGATACAGTGGGACCGATACATCTCATGCTACGACAGTGCTCTAGTGCATCTATTCATCATCGATGAAGTCAACGTCCTCATCGTCAGTGCAGAAGTCCATGGCATCCTCCTCTAGAAAGTCATCATCATTGATGAGGTAAGAATCCATGTCTCCCTAGATGTCTTCACCCTCCTCTTCTTCCTCCTTTGCTGCAAGCTGAGCTTCTTGCTCCTTGACAGTCTTCTCGAGGTCGGCCACCTTCTTGCAAAGACGGGCGATGGTGCGATCCTCCTTCTCGCGCTGGAGGCGAAGAGACTGATGATCCTTGACTAGCAGTGAGAAAGTCTGGGCCTTTTGGTTGGCAATGGCATGGTTGTGGTTGGCAAACTCCCTAGCATTGTCCAATTCCTTCTGGCGATCGTACAGCAGGAAGTCAAGGTTCTCCACTTGACGCTTCAGCTCCGGGTGACTTGGCATCTCCATTGTCATCCCCATGAAGTCACGTCTTGCATAGTGAGCAAAACGGGTTCCTTGGATTTGGTTGATGCTAAGGGCACATAGACGCGCGAGAGCTTCATGCATTGCCCTGGCTAATCCATCTAGCCAGTTGTTTTCTCTCACTAAGAACTGGATTCTCCCAGACGTTGGTGCTTCTATGCTTCCTCTAGGATCAGCGGTGACTAGCCACTGTAAATCTCCTCCTGGGGGTCCTGGAAGTTGAGCTCTAAGAAACTCCGGATGTGGGCGCCCTAGTAACTCCGACAGTGAATCTAGGTCCCTCTCGAAGATCAGCTGACCTCCATTTCCCAACTGGTAGAACTTGCTGAACTGAGTCTCCATCTACAAGAATTAAGGTTGGGGAAATTAGTGAAGTGATCAAGTGTGTCAAATTTTAAGTAGTAATGTAAGAATTTTGAGGAACATGAATTTTTGAGAAAGAATGAATTCCCAAGGATAAGAGAGGAAACATTTTTTCATAAATACTCACTTTGGTTTGGAAATTAAGTTTTTGTTCGGACGTCCATTCTAACTAGGGTCTCCTATGGTCAGGATGGCTCTGATACCAACTTGTCAACACCCGGATTTTTAATCCCAGATGCCTATTATGTCATTCATCGCAATCCCAGGATTACCATTTTTGCGAGACATAACAAATTGGATATCACAGTACATCATCCAATACAAACCATAAATAAGTTCTTACACAAATAAGGATCTCATGATCCAGTCTTAATACAACAAGCATCGGAATAAATAATAAGCGTAGCGGTGGGGTCCATCTTCAGGGGCACATGCAATGCTGATGAAGGCAGATAGTCCTAGTTATCATAGCCGTCCTGCTGGCCATCATCTTGGTAGTCTCCTTCATAGTCTGGCCATGAGAATAGCTAGGGACAAAAGCCATGAGTACTCTTTAAGTACTCGCAAACTACCACTAACAAGTAGTACAGTTCTAGATTAAAGTGCTAACTCTAAGTTTAACTATCAAGTTAAATTTGAAACCAAAGCAGAGTTCAGAAGCAAAGAAAGATAAAATAAAGTTGTAGAATCACTTAAGTTAGGAAGCTAATGTCATAGTCACAACCCTATTGTGATCAAGTCAAGAGTCATCATTTATTTCATAACTTACTTTGAAAACTTCTGACAACGAAACAGTATGGCCACTCCAACTGTCCATAACCGCGGACACGGCTATTCGAATAGTTTGACACTCTGTAGAGGTGGTACAGTTTCACCACAAGATTCGATACATCTGTCAGGGATAACCCTAAATCATCATACTTAGTATGCAGATAATCAAACATAACCTTTCCTTTACACACCCTAGTATAAGCACTTCTCCTATGAGCATGGCCTCCCAACCATGACCATCTATCATCTTGGGCACTGCATAGGTGGACAACATTGAGAGGTAGCCTCAGCTCAAACCTCTCCCGCGAGGGAACTAATACTAATGCATATAAATTTCCGGCTAAGCCTTAACCAATTCAGGTATTGTGGTTGTACGGTAAATTTGGAGTGGTATCGCATCCGAATCGAACCATTAGTTTTGTAAAAGGGTTAAGGCTCATGCCTCAACATTTTCACCATCATAAACCATTTGTGTTCTCAACACATGTCAAAACTTCTCAATAGAATGACTCATCATTCCAAGGTTTTCACAATTCATTTTCACCAAGTATTCCCATCTAAAGTGACTCAAGTTTTTATCTACTCTAACTACTAAGTTAAGAGTGTTCACTAAGGTGGAAAGATGGGATCAATCTCATGCCATAGAATGACATCTAAAGTTATCCATATAGTACAAGTTTTATACTCTTTATGCTACGTTCAAAACAAGTAAAAGACTTTGGGTAAAGTAAAGGAAATAAAGCTTGAAAATAATACTTGGGGTAATTAATAGTCAAAGTGGTATAACCAAAAGCATGCCTAAAGCATCTTTGCTCAATCATCTAGCTTAATTCTAGCTTGCTAAGCATTATACTTGCAAGTGTTATCTTGTATTGTTAATGGTGGCTTGCCTTGTGAAGTGCAGTGGTTGAAGTTTTCTTCCTCCTCTTGATAGAACTCCTCCTCCTCGAAAGCTTGGTAGGTACTATCGTCTATAAATATATACGGAGTACACAATCACCAAACAATACTTAACTAGTCTAATTAGCACAATAAAGCACACATTTGATGATCTATTATCATCACAAGCATCACAAGTTTTATTAACTAGTTTCATTCTTTTTATTTAAGAAAAGTAATTTCTACTCATTGAAAAACTAACTAAGATTTAATATTCACCACTTAAAATATGGGATCATGTGGACACATGTCATCACCACATATTCTAACATGTGGGAATGTGATTTAAGGGTTGGATCATATTTACTTAAGTTTAGGTTCATTATTTAATGATTTAAAGTGAATAGAAATGCCTATATAGCATTATTTTGGTACTAGTACAAAGTCACTACATGTAAACCTTAATATTATTACATATTCAGATAGGTATGGTTAAATGTGATTTTTGAGAGTTGAAATCAACTCAAAAGCTATCATGGTTGATTTTATAAAAATGTTTGAATGTGCAAAAGCTTATATCTTGTTATTTTTACTAGGAGACATCTCTAATTCTAAATGAATTAAGTCCAACGGGCTTGGGTAGATCTTTCCAGTAGCTTTCTAACAAAATTGGAATCACTCCATTTGGATTTGTAGATCTCTCTTAATTGATTTTCAAACCAAGGGACAGAACTCGGTTCAAACTAACTTAGAAAAATCTAAATTTGAATTAAATGGGTCGCGCGGGAAGGAAAATGGGCCGGCCCAGTGGCACTCCGCGGCACGGGGCATAGCTGACAGGGGTGTCCACCTGTTATTGGCTCTTTACACGCGAAGCGATACGGGGCGATGTGGGTCGTTAGATTAGAAGGGGGATCTACGACTGAGAGGTGTCGTCTCCGGCGAATAGTTCGCCGGCGAGGACAAACCCTAGAGGCTTGGTGGGGGTGCTCAGGGGGCATACCAGGGCTCCAGCGATAGCGGCTTTGGGGGCGATCGAACGTGCTGTCGACGGCGGTCTTAGGGGTGGTCGCGGCAGCTCCTGGGGTGGACGAAATCAACGGCGCCTTCTCCTCCTCTACAACGGGCTTCTCCGGCCAAATTCCGGCGAACAAGTGCTCGATCTGCTCCGTCTAGAGGTGGGGAAGGACCAGTGAAGAGAGGGGAGTGGAATGGTGTGAGTCTTTTGTGCTGGGGAGGGCTCCTTTTATAGGCGCGGCTGAGCGGCAGAGGAGCATGGGCGGTGATCGCCGGTGACGAAGGCACAGCGAGCTAGAGGCGTGGGCGGTGCGCTAGGACGGTGGGCAGTGCCCTGGGGAGTGTCATGGTGGTGTTTGTACAGTGGTTTGCGGTCAGGGAAAGTGAAGAGCGCGACGCGCACTAAGTCTCTACCGATGGCGAGTTTTACGGCGGTTGGCTACTATGGGGCACGGTCGGGGGAATGAGCCTGTCCGTTAGCTTGCTAGGCTGGTGGGGATCGTGTAGGCGGGCGGCTGGAGCGAGGCGAGGTGTGGCTGCGAGGGGACAGTGCGCGCTCTGCGGGCGGCATCGGCATGTCCGACCGTCTCCGGGCGCGGCGGTTCCTAGCCGTTCTAGTCGCTGTCCTCGGGCTGGGGCTGGTTGGGCGGTGGAGGTGGACCACGGGCTACCTCCTGGACATGGTGGATGGCGCTGGCGGTGGTTGTGGCGTCCTGTCGCCGGTGAGGTGCCCAAATGGGGGCTCGGCCTTAATGGCCATGACCATTTGGTCGTGGCACAGTGTGTGGCTAGGCTAGAGAGGGGTAGGGGATTGCACTGGGCGCATTTGGTTGCAAAATGGGGAACCAATTTAGTTCAAACACTGCTCCAAATAGTGTTTTGTGTTTTGTTTGAAATCTGTCCACCAAGTGTTTGTGAAAATGGCCGAAAGAAATCAAGTTTTGAATTTTTGGATGAATTTTGGTGGAGTTCCTAGACACATACTTAAGCCTCTATGGTTGCTTGGGTTTTGAAATTGGAGCTCATTTGAGTGGTTTTTGAAATAGGGTGATCTTGATACCTACACTAGATTCAATTTTCAATTGTCAGTTCAAATTAGTGTTTGAAAGTTTTTGGCAGATCACAAAGTGGGCCTTGGTACATGATTACATGTTCTAGAAAGGGGTGCAAAGATCCACATTTATTTATGTTAAGAATTGAGTCCTAGGAATAGCCAAAGTAGGCATGGTAGTTAAAATGGCACAAATGACCATTTTTTCTTTTATTCATTTTGATTTGTTTTTCTTTGGGATTTGTTTGGGAATGATCTAGATGATGTTTATTTCACCCAAGAATCATTTTACAAGCAATTGATCACTTAATCAAGGCAATTCAAAACAACTCCTATTTAAATGCACACACATATGAATGCTTTAATAATTTTAATTGGAATTTTTTTGTTAACCCTAATTTTGATGATTTGGATCTTAATAACCTTGGATTAGAGTTTTGGGATGTTACATAATACTAATGTAATACTAATACTAACTACTAAATACTACTACTAATAATAATACTAAATACTAACTAATACTAATATACTAACTAATACTAAATACTAATACTAACCTAATACTAATACAAAGTACTAACCTACAATACTAATTAATACTAATAACCTAATTAATACTAACAAAAATTAACCAAAATTGAGCTGTGGCACGACGATCACCTGAACGGTGAGGCGGCGCGGGGCGGAGATGGTGCGGGCGCGGGGAGGAGACGGTGCGGCGGGGTGGCGCGGTGGCTCGGCACGGGGCGGGGCGGCGCGGATACGCGGCGGGGTGGCGCGGAGACGGTGCGGCGGGGCGGAGACGGGGCTCCTCTCTCCATGGGTGCGGGCGGCGGCACGGACGACGGCGTGGGCGCGGCGAGCTCCTTCGGCTGGGAAGATGAACTGCTAGCTCTCCGGTCGTGGCACGACCCGGGGTAGGGGTGGGGGTATTTATACCCCCCTTTAGCCCCGGGTTGTAATACAAACCGGGGGAGCCCCGGTTTGTATTACAACCCGGGGCTAAAGGTGATTTTTGGCGCCAAAAAGAAAAATGGTTTATAGTTTTCAGAACATTATGTATTATATATCAAAATTTTTAGAAAAAGAAGATCTATAATTTAAATCTATTATCATACTTTATTATACAATTTAAATGAAATTATCTATTGTTTAACAAGTATTATATTTAGTACAAATGTTGGAAAAAATAGTTAATTATTTAAAAAACAGAAAAATACATATAATATACCAAAATGTTCACAAAAAATAATATACTACTTAGAAATATAATATTCAATACTAAAACTAGTAACTAGGACTAAAATATATTTCTCGCCATTTCCCACGCTTCCCGCCATGTTTTCCCGCCATTTCCCTCGCTTCCCGCCATGTTCTCCAGCCATTTCCCCCGCTTCCCGCCATGTTCTCCCGCCATTTCCCCCGCTTCCCACCATGTTCTCCCGCCATTTCCCTCTATATCTAGGCCGACTGCAATGTCCATCCACACACCCACACCTTCTCTCTCACAACAATGGACACCGCTTACTGGGCCTTTTCTGACGCTCGAGGAGACCGAGGCACTGTACGCCTCCAGCTACCAATGCCCGCCGGGGTACCGGCTGCCCACCGGCTGGATGTTGAGCACTGGAGGGGTTCCTGTTCCTCCTGTGCCTTAAGGTTCGGCCCGCCAGGCGGCCATCACGAACCACTTCTACCTCGAGCTCACGCCGGAGCAGCGGATGGATCCCCATTGGGATCCCGACAACCTCGACACCTAGAATGCCTTCTCTGCAAACCGGCGGGAATGGAAGCTTGCCAGGTACGAGGGTGACGACTCGCCCCTAGTGAACCACAATGAGGCTGGTCGCCGCCTGTGGTGGGTGAACCAGACTATCGCTGGCATGATGCGCTACATCGCCATGGGAGACCATCCTCGACTAAGGTACCCGCACTTTCACCAGCCACATAGCCACAAGAATGGTGGTGGTGGTGAAGGCCTAGGGCGTACTGGGGTCGTCATCCGGGATCCCCCTCCCCCGCGCGTCGTGAATCCGAGGCCGGAGGATCCAGCCGCGTGCTACGAGGAAGGGCTGAGGATCCAGCCGCGTGCTACGAGCAATGACGATGACGATTCTGAAGACGACCATGCAGCTGTGTACTATAGGGCTAGATATGATTATGACTAATTTTTGACGTTTTAATATTAATAAATGTCTGGCCATAGCAAGTTGCAATACTACCTATTGAGATCGAGATAGTTCATATCCATATACATATAAGCAGATCATTAAAAATAAAGGTTTAATAATATTGTACATCAGCAACATCGGCACATCTCTATTGTTAGGGTTTTCTTCTAATCCATAACCATGGAGCATCTTCCTTACTTAACGGGATGCTTGGGTCATCCTTCACAGTGAAGGGCAGAATTTCATGAAACTTATCATAATCTTCTGACATGTCTGTCTTATCCTCCACCCCCACGATGTTTCTTTTTCTTGAAAGAACTATGTGGCGCTTTGGCTCATCATATGTTGTATTCTTTTGCTTATCTTTCCTTTTTCTCGGTTTGGTAGACATGTCCTTCACATAAAAAACCCGAGCCACATCATTGGCTAGGACAAATGGTTCATTTCTATACGCAAGGTTGTTGAGATCAACTGTTGTCATTCCATATTTCTTGTCTACCTCAACCCCGCCTCTTGTCAGCTTGACCCATTTGTACCGAAACAAAGGGACCTTAAAAAAGGTCCATAGTCAAGTTCCCATATCTCCTCTATGTAACCATAATATGTATCCTTTTTCCCATTTTCGTCTGTTGCATCAAATCAGACACCACTGTTTTGATTGGTGCTCTTTTTATCTTGGGCGATCGTGTAAAATGTATTCCCATTTATCTCGTACCCTTGGAAAGTCAATATAGTCGAAGATGGTGACCTGGCCAACAAGTATAACTGCTCTCCAACATTTATGGCATTCATGAGATGTGTCTGCAACCAACCGCTGAAAGTCCTCATGTGTTCATCTCTAATCCAGGAGCCAGGCTTCCCCGGGTTGTTGGAGTGTACAATATTCTTGTGTTCCTCGATATACGGAGCCACCGAGGTAGAACTTTGCAGAACTGTGTAGTGTGCTTTAGTGAGAGAATGTCCGTCCATACATATCCTTGCTTTCTTTCCTAGCATGCCTTTTCCACTAAGTCTACCGTCATGCCGTGATTCAGGAACACCGATGGGCTTAAGGTCAGGAATAAAGTCAACACAAAACTCAATGAACTCCTCTGTTCCATATCCCTTTGAGATGCTTCCTTCTGGCCTAGCACGGTTATGAACATATTTCTTTAGCACTCCCATGAACCTCTCAAAGGGGAACATATTGTGTAGAAATACAGGACTGAGAATGTTAATCTCTTCGACTAGGTGAACTAGGAGGTGCGTCATAATATTGAAGAAGGATGGTGAGAACACCAACTTGAAGCTGACAAGACATTGGACCACATCTTTCTGTAACATTGGTAGACTATCTAGACTGATTACCTTCTGAGAAATTGCATTGAGAAAAACACATAGCTTCACAATGGGTACTCGAACATTTTCCGGTAGGAGTCCCCTCAATGCAATCGGAAGCAACTGGGTCAGAAGCACGTGGTAATCATGAGACTTTCGGTTTTGAAATTTTTTCTCTGCCATATTTATTATTCCCTTTATGTTCGATGAGAAACCAGACGGGACCTTGATACTATAAAGGACTTCAAAAAATATTTGTTTCTCTTATTTGGTAAGAGCGTAGCTAGCAGTACCTTCATACAGCTCTGGATGCATGTCGTCTCGGTCTTTTATACGTTGTTGGTCCTGCCGTGCTTCAGGTGTATCTTTGCTCTTCCCATACACGCCCAAGAAGCCTAGCAGCATCACACAAAGATTCTTCGTCAGGTGCATCACGTCAATTGCAGAGCGGACCTCTAGGACTTTCCAATAGGGTAGCTCCCAAAATATAGATTTCTTTTTCCACATGGGTGCGTGTCTGACATTGTCCTTCAGAATAGATTGTCTACCAGGACCCTTTCCAAAGATTACTTTTAAATCCTTCACCATATGAAATACATCATCACTAGTACGGCGGATAGGCTTACACCGGCTGTCTGCCTCACCATTGAAATGCTTACCTTTCTTTCTTAGGGTGTGCGTGGGTGGAAGAAAATGACGATTCCCCGGGTACACATTCTTCTTATATTTATCCAAATATATACTTTTAGTCTCGTTTAAATAGTGTGTGCATGCATTGTATCCCTTGTTTGTCTGTCCTGAAATGTTACTAAGAGCAGGCCAATCATTGATTATTATGAACAACAACGCTCGTAGATCAAATTCCTCCTGCTTGTTTTCATCCCACACACGTACACCTTGTTCGTGCCACAACTGTAAGAGTTCTTCAACTAATGGCCTTAGGTACACATCAATGTCGTTGCCGGGTTGCTTCGGGCCTTGGATGAGCACTAGCATCATAATGAAATTCCGCTTCATGCACAACCAAGGAGAAATGTTATAGATACACAGAGACACATGCCAGGTGCTATGACTGCAGCTCTGCTCCCCAAAAGAATTCATGCCATCTGTACTTAGACCAAACCATAAGTTCCTCGCATCACCTGCAAAGTCCAGAAACTCTCTCTCGATTTTTCTCCACAGCAACCCATCAGCGGGGTGTCTAAACATCTCGTCTTTATCTTCCATGTGCCATCACAACAACTTGGCATGCTCTTTGTTCCTGAACAAACGTTTCAACTGTGGTATTATAGGAGCATACCACATCACCTTGGCAGGAACCCTCTTCATGCGGCGCTCGCCCTCAACATCACCAGGGTCATCTCGTCTTATCTTATACCGCAATGCAGTGCATACTAGGCATGCATCCAAATTGTCGTACTCCTCGTCGCGGTAGAGGATGCAGTCATTAATGCATGCATGTATCTTCTGCACCTATAATCCTAGAGGGCAGACAACCTTCTTTGCTTCGTAGGTACTGGCGGGCAGTTCGTTATCCTTTGGAAGCAACTTCTTCATTATTTTCAGCAACTTTTCAAATCCTTTGTCAGTCACACTGTTCTCTGCCTTCCATTGCAGGAATTCCAGTGTGCTACCCAGTTTTTTGTGCCCATCTTCACAATTTGGGTACAACAATTTGTTGTGATCCTCTAACATCTTCTTGAACTTCAACCTCTCCCTTTCAGTTACGCATTCTTCCTGTGCACCAGCAATGGCCCGACTAAGATCAACATTGGGCAGATCTGATGCCCGTTCTTCATCTTTTTCTTCATCAATGTCTTCCATTTTAGTACCATCATATTCAGGGGGCATAATAGGGTAGTCGTTATCATTCTCTTCTTATTCGTTGTCTTCCATCATAACCCCTCTTTCTCCGTGCTTGGTCCAACAATTATAGCCTGTCATGAAACCGGACCGAAACAGGTGGCTGTGAAGGACTCTTGAGGAAGAGTATTCCTTATGATTCCGACAGACACCACATGGACAAGACATAAAACCATTCCGCTTGTTTTCCTCGGCCACAAGGAGAAAAGAATGCACGCCTTTAATGAACTCGCTAGAGAGTCGGTCAGCATACATCCATTGCCGGCTCATCTACATTATATAATTAATTAAGTACATCAAACATAATCATTATTAATTAGTACTAATCTAAAAAACAAAATTAAAGCCAACAATCAGGACTAAAGATATGATGAACCTTTAGTCCTAGTTGGAGGCACCAACCTGGACTAAATGTGGATGTGGAGACAACATGTCGACCCTATGTCCTCAGTGGGCAGCACTAAGCCAGTAAATTAAATGACGACACTATTTTGGGTGGGTGACAACACTATGCCAGGGGTGAGTGTGTCGACATTATGTCATTAGTGCCCGACACTATGTTGTGCTGCTTAATCTATAAATAGGTATGCATTCTTGTGAAGAACTGCAAGATGGTGTGCGAGACCAGGGACACCACTACAGCGGAGCTTCTCGAAGATGTCTTAGGACCTCGTCCTCAGACATCTTCGAGGAGCTCGCCGTAGAGGCACTCTCTAATATGTGAAATTAGTTAGCTCCACCAGCATACTGATCTGGATAGAGAAGATATAAACTGAAAGATGGTGTGCGAGAGCAGGGACACCACTGCGGCAGAACTTCTCGAAGATGTCTTAGGATCCCGTCCTCAGACATCTTCGAGGAGCTCGCATTGAGGCACTCCCTAATATGTGAATTGTTTTAGTTACCCGGCGTATTAATCTATAGCTAGAGAAGTTATTAACTCCAAGATGGTGCGAGAGGGACACCACTACGGCGGAGCTTCTCTCGAAGATGTCTGAGGATCCTATCCTTAGACATCTTTGAGGAGCTCGCCATAGAGGAGCTTCTCGAAGATGTACTGTGATGTCTTCTTATCAAGCTTTTATGAATTAACCCTATCTTTGTTACAATTTTTTCAGTTTAATGAACGTAGGTAGATGAAGAAGGATATTTCGCCCAGCTAGTTAGAATGATGAACTCACGGATGTGTGTGCTTCTAAAATCAAATTCGAGACTATGTGCCAAAACAAGATATATATAGGTAGAATCCACATATTGTGATATTTACCTTAGAGTTACTTACATTAATACAAGATAGATAGAATCTAAACATCGATCTCATGTTATCATTGCAAAAATTACTACCAAACTAAATCCACAAATCCATCTACAAGATAGAGCATGAAATGAGCTAATATAGCAATGAGAGTTCAAAGGATGAAGTTGCTCAGCTTTTAGAACCTTTGGATAGATGGGGCACCACAAAATATAGACAAATCTTGAGAAAAATTGGGCTTGAACTCGAGCTTGAAGCAAGAAAGAGAGAGAGAGGAGCCACCAGCTTGAAATGGTGGCTCGGGCAGGTGGGGGAAGAAGATATAGCCAGACCTTTAGTCCCGGTTCGTGTCTAGAACCAGGACTAAAGGTCCACCTTTAGCCTCGGGTCGTATAACAAACCGGAACTAAAGGGTCTGGCGCCCGACCCAGCCTGCCTGAAACCCTTTAGTCCCGGTTTGTTACACGACCCGGGACTAAAGGTCCCGTTCGAACCGAGGCTAGTGCCTGCCACCCCTGGGGCTAGATCTAGCCATTGGGACCGGGGCATTAGTCCCGGTTTGTAGCAAAACCGGGGCTAATACCCCTGGACCAAAGGTCCGTTTTCTACTAGTGTATGGAGCCCTTATCTTCTCGGGTGCAAAGAAAAGAAGCTGCTGAAACACTAGGAAAGGTATGTGGTACAGAGTAGTCCAATATTCAAAACCTTCAACCATCATTATAAAAATAATATTTTACTCGCTATAAAGAAAAACTGAAGGGATCTAATCAAATAGTTCGTTAAATAGAATTAATCATGGTGATTACTGTGCCTCACCCTTTTTCAACCTGCGGGGTAGGGTATTTATGTAGGACAAAAGTATGTATCTATATCAGCAGGAGGTCCTGGTTAGGAAAACTCACACTACACAATATCAAATGATTGTTCATTTTTATAATAGAATGAATATGCACTTATGGAAAAGGTAGCCAAATAACTACCAGGTCATGTTTGACTAAAGAGATAACACATTGGAGGTACACTACCAAAGAACTCCCAATAGATACCAAAATATACATATATGTATGTCTCTAACACGGTCATTTGTGAGTTCCATAGCTGATGGTAGGATAACTTAAGAAAGTCAAAGACATTTATCGAAAATGGAATATTTGGCTATCTTAAACAGTCTCATGTAGCCACACTACTTTGTAATGGTTACAAATAGCCGACAATGTTTGAGTTATTTCTTTCTAATGTTCCTTACAATATTCTAGATAAGGATGTCTTCGATGTTTACTAAATTATGGTGGTTTCCTGTTCATTTTCATATCATCTCTTATCATTCTTGTCATGAATTTTATATGAAGTGTAAAACGCAAAGCAAACCATGTGAGCATACCAGTTATAGTTTTGAACAAAACGCTTCAACAACTATATCGTGGTAGTTTATTTTGATTTTTTAATAATTGTTTTCACCAGCCAGACTACCGTAAGTATTTCTACCATTATTTTTATAGGATGAACGAGCGTGGCAACACACGTTTTTATGGTCTAGTAAATTCATACAAAATATGGCATATCCTAAATTCTACATCATGCTTAGGCTAAAATGTTGCCATGTTGTTGACTCGTAAGCAATTGAGTGCCACATTAGGCATTTTTAGCGATGCTGGAATCTCATCAGGAATTTCTCAGGAAACAATTTAAACTTTCGAAACTACAGCACACCACCTGGTGTAGAGGCCTAACTATCATCCTGGCGCACCATGGCTCTACTTCTAGGCTCGCTTCTGAAGTGGTTCAGCAGAGTGCCACGATCACGAGACGATTGCTGCTACAGCCATAATGTCGGCGTCATGATTCTCTATGCAATCAGTGAAGACTAGCGCCCATGTCCTTGTCGGTCAGACCTAATCCAACACCCATGACATCGTCAAGGTGACGGTGTGGGGCTTCATATGGTCCTCTTCTACACCTCTTATTCTTACTAGACTTCTCTCTAGCACCCAGGACCCGACTAGTATGGAATTCATTTGATGAGAAAGTTCTTTGATATATAAACGTCGTAATGACATGCATGGTTGTAGTGCGTCATCACCAAGTGGCGCTGAAAGTGTTTTAACGGTACGAAACTCGCTTGGTTGCATAATCGGTCCACTCTCCAAGTCCTAGCCTTGTGCGAAAAATCATGCAACAGTCACTACGTGGGCTATAAGTCGTATTGATATATAACATCACATCTACATAAGACAGTCTAAAAGGGGTAAACTGTTGAATCTAAATACATACGCAACAATTTGTAAGCATTCTGTAGATAACACCGACTAGTCAAATTACATAATAATAATAGACTCCTCTCCGCGCCCCCTGAGGCTGTAACATATCAATAAGATAGAGTCATGCTACGGGTTGTTTTAGGTCCTAAATAAACATGGACACTTAAAAAATCTATCGGGCAGGCAGATTCGCATCTTTTACAACCCACACAATCAATCTTTAATTCTTGGTGCGGAAGCAATTTGCTTGGCTTTACATCTATCCCAAGGTATCATTTCTAATACATCCGTTGGACAAGATCGTACACATTGAGTGCACCCTATACATGTATCGTAAATTTTTACGGAATGTGACATTGGATCTATAAATTTTGCTTTTCAACATAATTTTTTTGATTTGGTAAAAGTGAAATTATTACTATCATGAGTCAGATATATTGTAGACACCAGACGAAGCAATGGTTTAGGTTGTGAGGCAAAACATTTACTCAGCCAAACCATTTGTTGTGAAGCGAAGAAAATGAGATGATGCATAGCCGTGTCATGTAGCCTACGCATTGATATAAGACACGCGTTAGTGCATTTTCGAGAAAGGCGAAACCTATGAACTGCTAGGTATAGCATAGCATGCAAGCCAAACTTTAGGCAAGACAAATCGTTTTTAAGACAATCTTGGAATGCAAAGGTACATGTAAAAGGCACGGCCATCATCATCTCCTAGGGCACAGCAGTTATGTAGAAAGTCAATGACACGGCAGAAGCAAAACGAATAGGAAGACGAACAATGTTACAGATAGAACGTTCGAAAAGTGGATGCATCAAACATGATTAATTCGTCTGTCACTACATCAACAAGTCTTAAACCACGGTAGGTGACCCTAAGTTTTAAACGAAGCTGATATATAACACCGTACTGATCGGAACAAATAAAAAAGACAAAAAATATTCATCAAGCTTAGCTAGCAAAACTCAATTAAATCAATAGTTTACAAGAGGACATGTTTATAAAAGCTTAGAAGGAAAGTTTATAAAACAGTAAAAAGCTACGCTACAGACCCGTTAGACAATTCAAATTTTGCTATAAAAGTAAAAGACTACGTTACGGACCCATCAACCAACACTACAACACGGAGCCTGGGAGCTAGCGCTTATAGACGCCGACACATAGCCTTAGTCGCCGTGGTCGCGCTGGCGCGGCAAAGAAAAGTGCCTGGAATAATTGCGTCGGGGATTATGCAATGGCGACAGATTTTTTGGCGTGGTACAACGTGATCCACCAAATTAGCGCTTCCACAGCAGCAATGTGTTTACGCCACAGCCCATGTAGGGCTACAATGCGTACATGCCATGACATATGTGATACTACGGCACAAAGATACTGCCTGGTCTGGTATATGTCGGCAGATGCGTTAGTGCATAGCAATATAATCAAATTGATAATTAATCTAGACCATTTTGTATACAGATCACATATATAAACACACAGAAAACTCATAATATACATAAAATCATATCACACGATAGTGATACACATATATAGTTCAGATGCAAGTTCGTCACCCCCAATCTAGTTCACATACATCTATAAAAAAACTAACTAACTATTTCATAACAACTAATTTAGATTTTATGCACTGTCACGATCAAATAGCTCTCGTTTGTTTTAAACTCGAAGGCACACACATCTCCTCCTATAGCTTCTTATGAACAACACAGTCTGCTCAATTTCAACTAAAGGTGATAGTGTCATTATTTCCATGCTTCACATGAACTTTTTCGATGGTCTCATACCACCGTGATCTTTATGAATGTGAGAAATGAGAAACATGCGAGAAAATGGACATAAAAAGTACTGGATATGAAGAAAGAAACAATTATGGTTGTGGTAAGTATGAACATCAATAGAAAGAAAGAAATAACTACAGGTTGTGGTAAGAAAGCTACCATAATTTCTTTGAAGATATTGTTCTTGTTCATGGTGCAAATGTAGTAAGAGATTGTTGGCTTGTATCTTCTGAATATCCTCCTTAGGTTTCTCCTAATTAATCTAGTCATGTAGACATAATTGCCAAACCTATAGCGAAGGTCGTACTTATCTACAACTCGAGCATCTGATTTTGAAATGATCTTATATTACTTCACACACATACATACATGCATGTTATTGATATAGTGTCACCACTATACCTAGCATGGTAGAGGGTACGGCCGGACAAGAGCTAGGTACCTTGTCCAGGTTGTTCTCCGCATTAGATATTCCTAACCTACAGAGTCGAACAACGCTACCTTATTCTCAGAACAAAAATTCTAATATACATGTACCATTCGGTTCAACAGGAGGTATCAGGGAGGAAGCCAGAGCGGTTAGCGTAGCCGCGGTCGAGGGCACTAGGGCGGTTCACGCAGCTGCATTGAGGGTGCCGGAGAGGTTTGCGCAGCCGCAGTCACCGGAGAGGTGATGGGTGAAACTAAGATCTAGTGGTGGGGAGTGATAGTGAGATGTGAAGCTGGGCAATTTCTTTCGGATAAGGTTGATATCTAAAGCTTGGTGGGCTTAGTCGTTCTAGCCCATTAGACAGGTAGACAATGATAACAAAATGAAATAAAGTACTCATATTTAGATAATAACTACAAAATACATATCTAAAAAATAACGCACGAATTACTACTTAATTATAGAAAACATGTTCAAACTAATCCTCCTCAATAGACTCAACGGAGTTAACAGACTCTACAGCGTCCTCCTCAATAATAACTATCTTTCTCATTCTAGTAATGACATCAAGCATCTCGAAGGAGAGCTCATGGCATTCCTCCTTCTGCTTGCGGAGAAACTTGTCTGCCTCTTGTTGAGCTCTAGTGTTCATTTCCTCAATCTGGAACATCCTCCGTTGCTGGCGCAACACTTTCTTATGTTTAACTCGATTACAGAGACAACGCAAAATCCGATAAAGGTGGATAGACTAGTGCTCACAATCAGCCCATACAATGGCACTGCAGTTAGGAATCTCCTGACCGCATCCAAGGAACATGCGGCTGGTGTGATGAGTCCATCGACGGTCATACATAACTCTGCGATGCAGTGGAAGACTGCACACGCACTGAAGTTGTGCACCCGTCTCAACCCCATTCCATTACGGATCATCACTAATAGCATCAAGAGGTAATCTAGGCAGAATCTGTGGGATGAGTGATGAAATGTGAAGAAATGAGATTGCCCTCCAAATGTGAAAACATATATCAATCCCGATCAAGAAACCCCAAATATCCGCCTAAGTCAAAATTCAAATCCAGAAAAAACGCTTATGTCCATCTCGCAGTCGATCTCTGTAGCGCGTCGCCTAGCTCTCATCGGATTCGCCCTGCCACCAGCTGAAGCTTTCGTGGAGTGAGAGGGTGAATATAAGTGGGGATCGGAGTAGGGAGACAATGAAGAGTACGAAAGAGATACTTTATAACCACCTGGTTGACTCTTGCCTTCTATGGTGGGGCTCAGCGGTTAGTGGGACGGGGTTAACCTGCCAGCCCAGATGAGCCCACTATGTAGGTTGCGTATAATCCACGGTGCAACGAATGTGCTTGTGCCAAGTCAACCATGGCAATAAACATCGCCACACTTTCGTACCACCTATCAAGGCACAATTTAGTGTCGGTATCGGTAATACCACGGCGTAAAAATTTGTGCCTCCCTCGATTGCCGCTGTGAATCCTCATCCACCACGCATCCAATTATTGCAGGTACTTTTCGCTCATGCCGCCCAAAAAATCCGCCGGATATGGAGGGTATTTTTGTAGTGCAATCTTAATTCTGCTCTCCAACTAAACCGACCTATCGTAGTGCTCTCTTAATGTCGCAAACTTTGCTGATAATGCCAATATGCATCTGTTGGTTCTTCTTTACATCTCGGACACTTCCTCGACTTTTGGCGTACAGGTATCATCAAGAATCAAGCCAACGAAAGAAATCATGAAGCGGACTTCCATAAAAACTAAGAAAGGAAAGAGACGAAGACGCTTAGAGATATACCATCATATTTTGTGATGTCCTTCCTGGTCTTCCACACTGGTATTTTTAAGTCCGTCCGAGCATAACCCCATGGGGCTGTAAAAAGTGACGAAGACGTCGGAAAACAAACATGAAAAGTGATTGCAAGAAGAGTCATGCACCATAAACCCGAGGGTCTTCAGGCACAGGTCCCATACATTCTTTCACAGACTCCGGTAACGGGAACTCTTTGGTGCCGTCCGCCGGGACACGAACCTCTATCGCTGTAAAATATAGACAGAGACATGAGAAAGCGAGCGGGAAAAAACGTGCGAAAGAAGAGTGGTGTACCAAAAATTCCAGAGTCTTCAGCCGCTAGTCCCATTAATTTTTTTGGTAGACAAGTGAACTCATTATGCCGGCCTGTTAAAAAATAACAAATACGTGAGAAAGCAAACAGAAGAAAAGTTTGCAAAAGAAAGGCCGCATACCAGTCATGTCTTGTATTTTCTCAGACTCCAATAAGTCGATAGAGGATCCTGCAAATAAAGAACACATCAAACGTAGAAATCATAAGGCAAAAAGAGAAATATGACACAATACACAAAGTAACGTAATCCTAAGGGACTTACCATTCACTATCGAACCGTTAGACATTTGGTTCTCTATTGAAAGCTGTCGGAAGAGTAGAAGGAATGACGGCGGACGCGGTCGAGTAGATCCTACAAAGCAAGAATAACTCGTTAGGTATAACTGAGGCGACAACAGAAAACACAAAAACAAAAAGAACCGATGGGAAAGAGGCATACCGTTTCGGAGCATTGCACGAAGCGTCGATAGAGCTCATGTGTCCGGCCCGCGCTTCCGAATAACAGCTGGTGGCGTAACACTAAACAGAGAACATAAAGCAAAATAAAACAAACGACGACTAAAATATAGAAAAAAATGGTAAATAGGGAAAATGAAAGAAAAAAACCTACCGGCCGATTGGAGGTGCCGACGAAAAAGCTACGAACTTTGGCTGCACAAAAACTATGAGCATAGAAAAACGCAAAGATACAAACAAAATGGATATGAGAGGAGCATGAAGGAATCAAAAAACAAAAGAAGCGATGCTTACCACATGAGAAGTTCACCGTGCAAAAAGACGGAGCTACAGTTAGACAAAGATGCTGGTGAGGCACGCGGAGGAGGAGAGCGCCACCAAAGCATCGCATGCACCTGACCACGAAGGAGAATCGAAGCACGACGGAGATGGTGGGAAAAGAACCTAGCTAATATGCTGAAGAGAAGCATGGCTAGAAAGACACCGTATTGCATTTTGGATCATCCTCGTGGGCAGCTGCAGCGCGCACTCCGGGTGTAGTCACCGGAGCGATGCATGCGACTAACCACGAAGACGAACCGAAGCACATAAGAGACGGCGAGAAAATAATCTAACTACTGTATTGTGTAGAGAAAATATGAGGATAAGCGATTTATACTAACACGCTAGGCGAGAGTTTCCTTAGCCAGTATGATATCGCAGCGAAAACCCATGTGTGTCTATGCCCTACAATACCAGCTCAGGTCTGAACGGGACACACAATATGATATGGCCACGAGACGGTCTACATCGCCAGGTCGGCTCTCCGTCCACAAGAACCCGCGTCGCCTACGATCTACACTGACAAACAACATGGGTTTACATAGCCACGTCGGCTCTGGACAGTCCCACGTCCTCGAGGAATCGCAGATGGCATGGGCTCATGGCGCCACGTCAATTTTCGGCGAGCCCCACATCCGCGAAAAACCGCGACAAGAATGGGCTTAGGCTGCCACATCGGCTCCTGGCGGGCCTCGCCACCCGGCTGGTGCGGAGGCGTGTCGTGCCGTGAATGCCTCTCACAGAGCGCAGCAATGCCTGTATATGCTGACGACAGACACATGGCGCGCGCGCGGTCCACCGTCTAGCAATGCGGGGTACGATGGCGCACACGACACATGTACGTGGTAGGAAATATTTCGATCTGGCCCGCAGAGGGGCCTGCCTCTCGGAAGAGCAGGGCTCCATAGTGATGGCGCCGCGTTCCTTTCCGGCATCCATCGGCCAGAAAGAATCGGAACGAAGTGGATAACAGTTTGGGACGAAACATTCTAGCGCTATTATTTGCTCCAAGCTTTAGTAATGCATCCCCACATTTTGAAGTGCTTTTTTTAAACAATGCAACACCTTCGGATCTTTTTGTTCCTCACATGTCTTTTTTTCCATGAATAAAAAATCTCATACTCGCTCCGTTAGTAATAAGTGACTTGCATTTGCCGAGATTCAAATGTATCTATACACTAAAATTTGTTTAAATTCATATGAATCTAGACAAATTCAAGTCACTTATTTTTGTATAGAGGGAGTATTTTTGGATATCTTGTTATTTCATAAATACAGGCTATACGTGAAAAGGGTCAGTGACGGCACATGTAGTCCAATCCATCTGGTGATTCATATAAAAGAAGGAATTGCATCTACATGAACAAACCAGGAAGTTTCAACATTATAATGGACACGAGGGAGGACATCCATCTTCATCTGTTTCCGTGATCCAAACAATCCTTACGCAACCACGAATGGCCCATCCATGTTAGGACAGTCAATTCTAGGAACCAGGCCATGGGACAGTCGGCCACGATGGCAGTATGCTTAGGCATGTTGTGTCGTGGCTGCTTAGGCATGTTGTGTCGTGGCTGGCTGCGAGACTCAAAAGAAGGTGCGAGGCAACATACATGCAGTTCTCTTTATGCCAGTAGCAGCTGTTAGAGTTGTAATTCGTTTGTATACGGTTTTGTATGGAGTAGTACTCCAACTGTCCATATATTATCTGTAAACCACGCAGGGTTTTTTTCCCTGCCATATAACATGCACCAGATGCCCACCAGAAGGATACACATCATTCTCTCAAACAACCACGACAACCAACATGGTATCACGAGCTGTCCTCTTCCCATATAGCCGCCGCCTCTGGTGATGATCTTCTCCATCGCCGCCGCCCATCTTCCTCCCCTCAAAACAACCAGAAACTTCTCCCTTCCATAGATCACGACAAGGCTTCCAATTACCCAAGTTCTCGTCAAAACAATCTCCCACACCCTCCCTCCCAAAACCCTAGATCCCCGTCGACCTCCTCCTCCTCACGATCATGTCGACCTCTACAAACCCGTCGGCCACCATCGATGCTCCACCGGCTACGAATCTCACCCGCGATAACTTTCTCTCATGGCAAACGCAGGTCATGCCCTCCCTGTGTGGCGCCCGGGTCCTCGGTTTCCTAGATGGCACCGAGGCGGCATCGGCCCAAACCTTGGACGTCGAGGATGCCTACCACAAGAAGATCACCATCCCGAATCCAGAATATGATGTCTGGGTTACCAAGGATCAAGCGGTGGTGGGCTTCCTCGTCAACTCTCTTGGCGATGATCTTCTCTCTCATGTGTATGGCCTTGTCCATGCCAAGGACGTGTGGAGTGCTATTCTTGAGCTCTTCTCCACCCAATACAAGTCCCGAGTTTCTGTGCTTCGTGGAGCTCTTACAAACAGAAAAAGCTTGATATGATGGCCTCTCAATTCCTCAGCAAGATGAAGGGTTTCGCCTTTGAACTCGCTGCTGCGGGGAAGAAGGTGGATGATGATGATCTCAAGGACTACATCCTCAATGGCCTTGATGGTACCTACACCCCTCTTGTTGCTTCTATTAATGCAAATCCCTCTACCACCATTGGTGACATGTGCTCTCAGCTTTTATCCTATAAATCCCGTGAAAATATGCTTGTTGCTACGGGTCAAAACACCGGTACTTTACCTCCTCCATCAACGCTGCTCCACGTCGCCCTGCTTTCCCCTACAACACCCCACGCAAGCCACCCATCCTTCCTACACCACCACCATACCATGCCGCCCTACCACCCACATATCCTTCCGCACCACAACCACCACCAAAATTTCACACCACAACCTATGCCCCTGCAACCTACGCCCACCCTCCACCCAGCCCTACATACAACCTACCTATGCCCATGTTTTCTACCCACAACCGCCACCGCAGCCCTCCTACCCTCCTCAACAGCAGTGCCCACCACAACCACCACCGCAGCCCTATGGTCACCCAAACTAGGGGCGCCAGGATCGCCGCCCCAAGGGGGGCGCGGCAAGGGGTGTGGACGCCTGGATCTATTACCAGCCCATGGTAGCCCGGTGTCTATTGCCAAATCTGCAAGAAGGAGGGCCACCCCGCCAGCGAATGTTGGTGGCGCTATGGAGATGACAATGATGACGACGCCCCCCATGACAACAAGGGCGCCTATGGTACCTATGGTGTTAACACCAACTGGGTGCTGGACACAGGAGCTACAAATCATGTTGCAGGCCAGCTGAACAAGCTCCAAGTCCATGAACCGTATCAAAGACATGATCAAATCCACAACGCTAGTGTACAATGTATGGAAAATACTAATATTGGTCATTGAGTTTTGTATACCGCAAATAATTCTCTTCAAGTCCGTAACATCTTACATATTCCTAGTTCTTCCATTAATTTACTTCCTGCTCACAAAATTACTCTAGACAACAATTCCTTTATTGATATTCACCCATTATTTTTCTTGATTAAGGACAAGGCAATCCAGCAAATCATGTTTAAAGGTCCATGTCATGGTGGTCTCTACCATGTTGTTCATGTGTCTTCGGATTACTCCAAGCATGCATTGGCCACCGTCAAGCCTTCATCCTCTACATGGCATCGTTGTCTAGGACATCCATCTACTTTCATTGTTCAGTAAGTTCTTAGGAAAAATAATCTCTCTTATACCCCAAAAATAAACTCTTGCATATGTGATCCATGCTAACAGGCTAAGAGTCATCAGTTGCCCTATCATGTTTCCACTAATGTATCCACTGTTACTTTGGAACAAGTGTTTTTTGATGTTTGGGGTCTAGCTCCTATGTCTTTAGGCAAACATGCATACTATGTAAGTTTCATTGATGGTTTCAGTAAATTTACTTGGATATATCTTCTCAAAAATCGTTCTGATGTCTACCAAGTGTTTCTAAATTTCCAATAGTTTGTTGAGCGTAAATTTGATAGGAAAATTATCACTATGCAAACTGATTGGGGTGGTGGATATGAAAAACTTAATGGCTTCTTTTAGAAGGTGGGTATTACTCATCATGTTTCATGTCCTCATGCTCACCAACAAAATAGGTCTGCTGAACGCAAACACCGTCACATTATTGAGGTTGGGCTTGCTCTACTTGCCAACGCCTCAATGCCATTAAAATACTTGGATGATGCTTTTCTCACAGCCACCTTTCTTATTAATCTTATTCCATCAAAGGTTCTCAATTTCTAAACACCTACAGAAAAACTTCTTCACACCAAATCGAATTATGAATCTCTTCGTGTTTTTGGTTGTGCTTGCTGGCCTAATTTATGTCCATACAACAAAAATAATCTTTCTTTCTGTTCCAAACAGTGTGTTTTCTTGGATATAGTCCTCTTCATAAAGGGGTCAAATGCCTGGATGTATCTACTGGTCGTGTATATATCTCCGGAGATGTTGTGTTCGATGAAAATGTTTTTCCTTTTGCTGAATTCATCACAACGCTGGTCGTCGTCTTCACAAAGAACTTCTTTTACTACCTTCAGAAACTTCCTCATCGATAGACACGAATAGGGGTGTGCATGATAATGATCAATATTTCCCAATTGTTCCTGTTGTTGATCCTCCGCAGGTCATACCCTCTAGGTCCTCTACAAGTTCTTTCGAACCAACGCCGACAAATTCTGAAGAAACCAGTGCTGAAAACGCATCAAATAATGGTGCTGAAGCAAGCACCGCTACAAGACAGGAAGGTGCGGAATATGAGGCTGATTTGCCATCAGCATCCGCCTCGGCTCGTGTGATGTCTGGGTCTGACGCGCCGTCACCTGGGCACATGGGACCGAGCCCGTCCCGCTCCTCCACAACACCCTCCTCTGCGTCGCCTTCCGTGTCCGTGCGTACGTGCCAGGGGGAGCCCGACACATCTCGGGTGGCAAGTGGATGCCCCGGGTCTCCACCTCGGTCTCCATCCCAGTTCCCGTTCTCTCCACGTGATGATACCGTCCGGGGCATAGGGACTCCGCCTCGGTCCCCATGCGCCACCATGTCTCCGTCACGGTCTCCCGCTCCCGACCGCTCCCCTACCCTCGACAACGACAGCAACGCCGGGATCGATGCCTCGTCAGGATCCGATAACAGGGGGATCTCTCCTCAGGATCTTCTATAATGAGTAATGCTACAACGTCTCGTGCGGTTGAACCACGTACTCGCCTACAAAAAGGTATAAAAATACATCCGAAACCTCGCACTGACGACACAATTCACTGGACATTGTTGACATCTACGGGAGAACCTGAAAACTTAAAGGAACCTTTAATTGATGCAAATTGGAGACATACCATGCAAGAAGAATATGATGTTGTTATGACAAACTAGATCATAATGGTGCGCGTTGCCGCACCCGTCTATTTGGGCAGTAGATCGTTAGGAATCGATGCAAGTTTATGCAATCAGTTGACTAAAAAGGTAAGCTTATATCTGAAGTGACCGTGATGTGTTTAGTGCTCCTTTGTGCATGAACGTGTTATGACATTTTTAAATTTTTGGTAGCAAGGTAATGTACTTGACAGTTTTTGTATCAACGTAATGTATTTCCTGTCACCAAATATACAGCTCAAGGAAAGAGAGATAGTGGAAATGAGTAGAGTTTAAGAGTGTTCACTTCACATATCATCAATTAAATAGGAGAAAATTATGTCTCCATTCACTTTTTTCTGTATCTACAATCTGGACCAATAGTTCTCTTTGGCATGTCGTGCCATGTATATAGGAAATAAAATAGCAGGGGAATTATTAGGAAATAAATTAGTCGGGGGATTATCGGCCTTTGCTCATTTTAGATCATGGGAGAATGTTCTTCTGAACAAATCCAGAACTTGATGTTCAGGTTCACAGTCTGATTACCTTTGCGCATCTTGCCTAACTGTCCTAAACAACCAGCTGCATATATAAAAAAAAACAGTAGCCAACACTATCATGACATGAATTGTGTACTACGGAGTAACGTATACTCATGAAATCTAAACAATCATAGAGACATATTGATACATTGCAAATGTATCTATAATTTTTGTTGTTCCATGCTTGGTTTTATCCACTTTCTTGTGTTTTGTTCCAACTTTGGAGTACTTTTCATATGATTTCTTGGACTAACCTATTAACAAGAGCCACATTGCCAGCTGCCTATTTTCTGTTGTTTTTGGTTCCAGGAAAGTCAGAAAATGAATATTCTCGGAATTGGACGGGACAAAAGCCAAAGTGCCTATTTTTCCGGAAGTGATCAAGTGCCAGAATACGAGACAGAGAAGGGCCAGGGAGCCACCACACCACCTGGCCGCGTGGCCAGGCCTGGCCCGTGCCAGGGGGTGGTGTGGCCGCTCCCGGCATCCCCTCGACCTCTCTTTACGCCTATATATTACCCTCGGGACGAAAACCCTAAGTACCCGATCAAAAATCTATGAAAGAGTCTGTAGCCGCCGTCATCTCCATCCCTAGATCGAGAGGGATCCGAAGCTCTTCCCGGCACCCTGCCGGAGAGGGGAATTCACCCTAGAGGCCTTCTTCATCACCATGCAAGCCTCCGGTGTGATGCGTGAGTAGTTCATCCTTGGACTACGGATCCATGTAGTAGCTAGATGGCTGGTTCTCCTCCTTTGTGCTTTCATGTTTAGATCTTGTGAGCTCTGTTCATGATCAAGATCATCTATTTGTAATTCATACATGTTGTGTTTGCGGGGATCCGATGGATATTGAGATGCTATTTCAGATTGATTATTAATTCTATCATGTCTTTGTTATTTGTGATCTTGCATGCTTTCCGTGTTTGTAGCTATCTTGGCCAAGTAGATGCTAGCAACTCCAAGAGTTAGTATTTATGCTCGATAGTGGGTTCATGCCTCTGGTAATCTGGGGAAGTGACAGAAATCTCTAAGGTACTAGATGTGCTATTGCTACTAGGGAGAAAACAACAATCCTTTGTTCATAGAACAATCGTATTGTTTACTTTACACGCAGTTCGTAAAGCAATAATCTGTTTCTTGCAACTTAATACTGGAGGGGGTTCAGATGATAACCTGAAGGTAGATTATTAGTCATAGATGCAGTTGGATGGCGGTCTATGTATAATGTTGTAATGCCCAATCAAGTCTCAAAGGAGTCAATATGATTAGTATATGCATGTATTTCTTTCTCGGTGTTTGTCAATTGCCCCGCTGTAATTTGTTCACCCAGTGTGTTATCTATCTTAAGGAGAGCCACCTCTAGTAAACTATGGATCCCGGTCCTTTTTCTTACATACAATCTACAACTGTTTACTGCTTTGTGTTTACTTTCAAACTTTTACTTCTTGCCATTCGATATGTTTAATCCTTTGTTTTCCGCAAAACACGGTGAGATTGACAATCTCATCGCAAGTTGGGGACAAAGTTCTGTGGTTGTGTTGTGCAGGTCTCCACGTTGCTACTAGCACCGGTAGTGCGCCCTGCCAAAGCTCAGCTAGTAACACCTTTGGGGTGTTTCCTTGCTCCTACTGGTTCGATTAAACCTTGGTTTCATAACTGAGGGAAACTTGCTGCTGTGCTCATCATACCTTCCTCTTGGGGTTCCCAACGAGCTCTACATCAACCACGAGCCATCAAGCATTTTTCTGGCGCCGTTGCCGGGGAGTCAAGGACATCTTCACAAGGGGAGTCCCTCATAACCAATCTCTTTACTTTGTTGTTTTTGTTTTTCTTAGTTTTATTTTTTGCTTTGTTTGCTTGTTTCTTTATCAAAAACACAAAAAAATAGTTTTACTTGTTTGCTTTCTTATTTCAAAAACACAAAAAAATTAGTTCCTATCCTAAGTTGTCACTATGTCTAGCCTTGATCCAATCACTATGTCACCCGAGGAAATGATTTTCACTTTTAAACAAGGAATTGAGGAAAGTTTTAAGGAAGCTTGGTCTAGAATCTCCGATCTACATAAAAAACTAAGCCTAAAATGACTCAAAGCTTGTTCCTTAGCAGTTTTTACCTTGGAATTGCTCTTTTCTATAGATATGCCTTAGATGCTATTGTGGGAGGAGATTTCCTCCAATGTAATGAGGATGATGCTATTAATGCTATAAAGAAATTGATCCTCACTTACAACATGCCTAGCCAAACTGATATTTCTTTCGCAAAAATATTTGCTAGGTTGGACACTCTTGAGGCTAGCAGATGACCCACAAGTATAGGGGGTGTATCGCAGTATTTTCGAGGGAAGTGAAACCCAATTAATTGATTCGACACAAGGGGAGCCAAAGAATATTTATCAGCCTTAACAACTGATTTATCAATTCAGCTGCACCTAGAAACAATCTTGCTCACAGCAGTTTATCAGTAGCAACAGTTTCGTAGTAGGAATAGCAAAGTAACAGCAGTAGCAAAGCAAAGACAGTAGTAACGAAAGCAGTAAACAGTGGGATTCGAGTGCGGTAGGCATAGGGATGGATGGACGGGCATTGCATGGACAAGATAATTCACATAGCAATCAGAACATAGGGCAATTGCAGATAAATAAGATAAAGCACCCAAGTACTAGACAATCCTAGGCATGTGTTCCATATATAGTCATACATGCTCGCAATGAGAACTTGCATAACATCTTTTGTCCTGCCAGCCCGTTTGCAGCGGGGCCTCTAGGGAACTACCGCAAATTAAGGTGCTCCTTTTAATAGAGCACCGGAGCAAAGCATTAACACTCCGTGAACACATGTGATCCTCACATCAAAGCCTTTCCCTTCCGGTTATCCCGATTTCTGTCACGTTGGGGCCATAGGTTCTGGACAACAACGTGTGTATACAACTTGTAGATAAGACCAGAAACAATACTATCATAATGAATCAATAATAAGTTCAGATCTGAAATCATGGCACTCAGGCCCTAGTGACAAGAATTAAGCACAACAAGTCGCAACAAAGTCATAAAGCACTAATAAAAGATAGTAGGCACTATGCCCTAACAATCTGATGCCATTACATGAACAATCTCATCCAATCCCTACCATCCCCATAGCCTACAACGGGGGATTACTCACTCATAGATGGGGGAAACATGGATGGTCGATGGAGATGATGGTGAAGATTGATGGAGATGGCTCTGGGGGCACTTCCCCATCCCAGCTGGGTACCGGATCAGAGACTTTCTGTCCCCGAATCTCCCCTTCGGTGGTGGCGGCGCAGTGGAACTTTTTGTGGAAAAACGTCGAACCCCCTGAAGTTTTTAGTTCAGAAGGCTGCTTATAGGCGAAGAGGGAGACCGAGGGGGTGCCTAGGGCCACCACACCATGCCCTGGCGCGGCCAGGCCTAGCCCGCGCCTAGGGGTGGCGTGGCCAGCCCCTGGCCCTCCTCCGTCTTGTATTCTGGCTCCATGAGTCTTCTGAAAAAATAGGCACTTTGGCTTTTGTCCCGTCCAATTCCGAGAATATTCATTTTCTGACTTTCCTGGAACCAAAAACAGCAGAAAACAGGCAGTTGGCATTATGGCTCTTGTTAATAGGTTAGTCCAATAAATCATATGAAAAGTACTCCAAAGTGTGGACAAAAAACAAGAAAGTGGATAAAACCAAGCATGGAGCATCAAAAATTATAGATACATTTGCAATGTATCAACATCCCCAAGCTTAACTCCTGCTCGTCCTCGAGTAGGTAAGTGATAAAAAGAAAGAATAATTTTTGAGGTGACATGCACCTTCAAAGACTTGATCAAAGTATTCATAAAACATTCAAAGCTGGGATCATAGTACTTCAATCATAACATGAAAGACAAAGTTCTAGCAATAAGACAAAGAAACTATGATGCAACATGAAAAGGCACAAACAAAAGATTCATGAATAACAATGCTTTGCAAGACGTTAGTTTGTTTCACATAAAGAGAACATAGCATAGTGGCATTCAGCTTGTCCCTCAAAGAGTAGCAAACATAAATGCATAGGACACCTTCAAAGTTTACAAGAGTGACTAGATACAAATATTTTAAAACAAGCAATACCAAGTTATGCATCAATCAAGAAGTCTTGGGACAATGCACATAAAACTAAGAATGGCCACTATGCTCTCAAGAAAGTGCTCATAGAATGTGTGGAGACACAACAAGGAAACGAACAGGTTTTGAAAAGTTTGAAAGGCTTCCAAATGCTGAAAGTATGGTACTCATTAGCTTTGAGCTCTCATTGCCCCTATCATAAGCATCTTTAATGTGATTAAGGTGAAAGTGACACAACTAAGAGGATATGCTTGACAAGTTATAAATTGAAGTCTCATGCCCCTTACTTACGAAGACCGATCCTCATGCTACTCAACTTCAGTCACGAGTAAGCTCTTGTCATTGTAAGTATATGTGTATCATTAAGAACCGCCAACGGGGTACCCCTTGCACATGATACGGGAGCTTTCCCATAATCAAAATGACAAGGCAAGCAGACAATGAGCATCTCAGCGATCTTTTTATTTGCTATTTGCATAGGTTTTTATTGAGGATGCTTCATAGAGTGCTCATTATGGTGATGCTGCAAGTTTCCACCTGAAGGGAATATGCCCGAGAGGCAATAATAAAGTGGTTATTATCTTATTCCATGTTTATGATAAATGTTTATTTTGCATGCTATAATTGTATTGATCGGAAACGTCAATACATGTGTGTTTAATAAACAAAAAGGGTTCCTAGTTATGCCTCTCTTATAGACTAGCTCGTTGATTAACAAGATGATCAAGGTTTCCTGATCATGGACATTGGATGTTGTTAATAACGAGGTCACAACATTGGTGGAATGATGTGATGAACATTCATCCGAAGTATAGCATTACGATCAAAGTCATTATGTTTATATTGCTATAACATCATACGAAGTAATCTTTATCCTTAGACCATGAGATCATGTTAATTGCTAACACCGGAAGAGTATCTTGATAACATCAAACGTCACACTGTAACAGGGTGACTATAAAGATGGGTTCAGTGCTATGAAGGTGTTATGTTGAGGCTCATGGATCAAGAGTGGAATTTGTCAATCCCGGTGACGGATAGATATACTCTGGGCCCTCTCGGTGATATCACATTAAGTGATGTGATCACTAGAATGTTATATCACGGGAATAAGAAAAGAGTGCATGTCGGAAATGAGATCAAACTAGGTATGGAGATACCGATGATCGAATCTCGGACATGTAATAAATCACGAGACAAAGGGATTTAGTTACTAGGATTAAAGGTTCTCACGATCACAGAAGTCATCGTTGAATGTGTAGGAGTCAGTATGGATCTCCAGGTCCCGCTGCTGATTATTGATCGGAGAGGGGTCTCGATCATGTCTACGTTATTCGCGAACCGTAGGGTGACACACTTAAGAGATACGTACACCATTTGAAGCAAATATGTTTCAGATAAAGATTTAAGAAAGCGCTAGAATTATTTCAATAGACACCGAAACTGTTTCAGGTGAAATTGCTGAAATTGGTTCTCCATGTAATATTGAAATGTTGTAGGGGGTTTTATGTGAATCTTTTTTAATCAAAGTAATTAACAAAATTCTGAATAAAAATAATAAAAGATTTTTATTAAATGAGAGAGCATTAAATTTGGAGAAATTTAATGCATTTAAAGTGGAGACTTTAAAAGGGAATGTGAAGAGGCATTTTAATGTGGAGGGGTTACCACCACATGAATGGAGGAGGTGAAGAGGCACCTCCTCCATGTGCCGGCCATGAAGTAGGGGCACCCCCTCCTCCTATAAAAGGCCACCATCTCCTCACTTCTCACTCACACCTCCTTGTGAAGGATCTCTCTCCCCCTCTAGTATTATTCCCCCATGGTCTCGGATTAGCGAGATACATGTTCCCGATGGCTTTATCTGGAAAGGAGTTGCTGGTTCCGCTGCTTTGCTGGAGCGAGGGGCGGAGGTTGTCGGGGTACCGGACGTGTGTGTGATCCCGGATGCACCGCTGCTTTGTGGTGCTGGACTTGGTGCTGCTAGAGCTGGATCTGATGGACATGCTGGAGTCGGACCTGCTGGACTTCCTCATGATCTTGAGATCGGCAAGTGTACGACTACATCAACCACGAGTTGCTACTCGTTAACAAAACTCGTTGTCTTCATGGGTAAGTTCTCGTTGGATGTATGTCCACCCGTTGCTTTGTACCTAGTAGATATATCTTGGCGTGTAGTTCACATCGTAGGAAATTTTTTGTTTTTTATGCTGCGGACCCAACAGTGGTATCAGAGCCTGATCTATGCGTAGGTGCTTTGCACGGGTAGTACACATATGTTTATATGTGGGCGATGATGATCATGTTATTGCATCTTCCATGTATTTTGGATATTGGTGGCATAGTGGGATGAAGCGGCCCGGACCAACCTTACATGTCATCGTACATGAGACCGGTTCCACGACTGACATGCAACTTGTTTGGCATAAGTGGCTGGCGGGTGTCTATCTCTCCTACTATAGCCAATATCTGATTTACAACGAGTTGCTAATAACTTGGTTATCCTCATTGTGGTTCATGTTCGTAGGTGAGAACGGTTCTATCTCCGAAAGCCCTAAGCCACATAAAACTTGCAATTGATAAATTAGAGGCGTCTAGTTTAGATCGTTGCTGGGCTAGTGTCTTGATATGGTATTGTTGTAAGTAGATGTATGATAGATACTCTTACAACCCACTCAACATGTAAGTTCCATAGACCTTGGCCTTACACACAAAGGAATGATAGAGATCATACCACGATGCAAGTGATAGAGATCAAATGCATGGACCATATCATCTCACTTTACACATTAGATGTTAGCATCTTATACTGCTAGTTTGGCGCTTTTGCTAGCATTATAAGATGATCCCTCATTTAAATATCAAGACAAAATGTGTTCTTCCTTAAGTATGCACCGTTTTATGGATCGTGTTTCGAGACATCACGTGATGATCGGGTGTACTCGAATCTACACTTTCATAGGAACGGGTGTAAGACAGTTTTACACACGCGAATACTAAGGTTCTTACTTGGCGAGCCTAGCATGTATAGACATGGCCTCGGAACACGGACCGAAAGGTTAAGCATGAGTCATATAGTTGATATGATGCCCATATAGAGGCTCCCCTTTGAAGCTACATCAACTCACATGATGATCGGACTTGGTGTAGTGGATTTGGTTCATGTAATCACCAAAAAGACACGAGGGATGTCGTTTTTGAGTGGGAGTTCATTAGTAATTTGGATTAGTCGAACTCCATTTGTCATAAATTAAATCAAAGTGAATTTGCATAGTTTGTTGCAGTCATTGGCATTCGTTTTCTACCTTAGGCTTAGTTTTTATTTGAGATAATAGAACTATAGAATTCTAGATATTTACTTTACGAACTGGTATCGTATTGTTCTGAATGTCAATTTAAAGTTTATAAGTCCTATTGCAAAATTTCAGCAAACTCTATTTACTCCATGAAGTTTAATAAGTAGTATTAAATCAAGAGTAAGAATTCCAATGTTAGTATCTAAAGTATCATGTTTGCCTCCATGATTATTGATATTCAAAAAGTTGTTTTAATATCAAGATTATATTGGAGCTGAAAATTGTTTCAGAAACCATCACGTGTGAAAGATATTGTGATATCTGAAACAATGTTTTTTGGTTGCATTATGATAGAGTATAATTTAGCAAAATACATGTTCTCATATGGTATGAGAATTTGTGAAGGATGGAGATGCTAGGCATCCGAATCTACCAAAAAGGTTTTGGGAACTGATATTATACTCGTGATTCTTCCTTATAAGCTATAGTAGCTTGATCATGAAAGTTGTCATGATAAGGATGAATAGAAAATGTAAGTAAAATGTTTACTACACTAATAGATTACTAAAGAATGAATTTTTTAAAGAACACCAAACATTTGATGATGGTGATCCACTTCAAAGTGCAAGTCCAAAGGTATTAGTATTTGACAATATACGCTTTGGACCATGTGTCATGTTGATGACACCACTATTGATGTTGATAGATTCTTTTAAAAGAAAAGGAATTGCTGAAAGAGAATCTATAAAATATTTGGCAGAAAATAAAAGGTTGGAGATGTCCAACTTAGGTATATAGAAGATATACATGTTATGGCTGTATTCCTTGCTTGTTAAACAATGTGGTTCTTAGGTATTGGATACCGAATTGGTTGGTATGAAGTGTCATACAGGACAACGCAATTCATGAACTACAATGTCCTAAGTAACTAGCAAGAGAATGAGTGATGATGTTCATCGAAAACAAATAAAGTCTTATTGTGTTTTTCGTTGTCATCAAACCAAGCCTTCAAGATTTGTTTAAATAATTGTTATTTTGTTCCGGTATTATGAGAACAATGGCTATTCAAATAATTACCGTATTCCATAAAGGATGGATGAACTTTTACAAGTCTAGTTGGAGAAATCACATCCATAAACACTATTGCTAAAATGTCGCAAGACAAATGATTGAAAGATCACTTATGAAGTGACATCGCTGTTTAAATTATATTTGAAAGAAAACATGAAGAAACTTCATGTTGCTGGATTTTTGGAGTCTTTGATTTTGATCAATCGACGCATGTGAGACTTTCCTCGAGATAATTGAAACTCCATCCATAGGCCAGAGAGGAACGGGTGACTAGCTTATTGGAAATTGTGCATGTTGATGTGCATAGTCCATTATGTGTAGCCATATGCGATGGATCTTTTTGCTTCATATGCTTTCTTCAAAAATTTGAGTGAATATATCTGTATATTTACTTAATAAGGAAGAAGTATGAAACATTTGAAAGTTGTTCAAAGACTTTCAAGATGAAGTGAAAAATCATTGTAATAAGAAAATAAAAGTGTTTATGATTTGATCGTAAAGGAAGATATTTGAGTTACATGTTTAGCAAAACACCTAAGATTTGAGGAATTGTTCCATGAATTTGGATTTCCCAGTAAACCATAGGAGTATGGCATATTCGAGAGATGAAATCAAACCATGTTTGACATGGTAAGATCAAAGGTGTCATTTATAAAACTGCCATTATGTTTTAAAGGTTGAAGCTTTAGAGACTACCGCTTTTACACTGAAAAGAGCACCATCGTGATCCGTTGAAATGACACCATATAAGTTATGGTTTGGGATAAAACCCGAATTGTCTTTTCTTAAATTTTGGTATGCTATGCATAAGTAAAATGTTTACAACCAAAGTCGGATAAACACTTCTTTGTAGGTTATCCGAAAGAATTTGTTGGGAATTTCTCCATAACACCGAGGACAAAAGAGTTTGTTACTTGGAACGTCAAGTTTCTTGAGAAGGAATTTTTCGCAAAAAGTTAAGTGGGAGGACAATAGAACTTTGATAAGGTTGTTGAACCTTAGCTATATGTGCGAAGTAGCGTAGCGCAGGAAAGTGTCCCGGTGGCGGCCACAATGCTCATGGCTCTCGTGATTACAAAAGGTGTGATCTCGGAGATTAGAGTTCCTATAGAACCGTGTGGGTCAGTAAGAATCAAATAGTAAGATTTGATAAGCAAGTCGTTATTGTTTTGACAATGATGAACCGATAACATGCAAAGAAGCGATGATGGGCCATGACTCCATAAAATGACTAGAAGGCATAGAATCCGTAATAGTATCCATACACGAGAAATCAAGTTTCTGAACTTGGAAGACCCTCCAGAAAGGCGTGAAGCCTATCGGTCGTTTTTGGATCTATAAAGAAATAAGACATGGATGTTTAACATCTATGAAATAGTCGACATGTTGGAAAGAAGTTTACGACAATGTTCAAGGAGTTGACTATGACAAGATTCAATCTTCCATAGCGGTATATAGTCTTGACGGATTAATGTAGCAACCACTACATATAATTTGGTATATGGTAGTTGAATAAACAAAATAAGGTTCTTCTAATAGAACGGTAACCTACGACATGTACATGACATGGTCCGAAGGGTTTTGTTAATTCAAAGGGTGCTAAAAGGGCATGTAAACTTCAATAGTTGAAGTAAGCATAGCGGAGTTGGAATCTTCACCATGATGAAACTATTAAAAGAGTTTACATTCATCGGAGATGATGAAGATGCTTGCATTTGCAAGAAATTAAGTGGGAGCGCTGAGACATATTTCTAATACATTATGTAGAGGACATATTGTTGATTGGAAATGATGTATCTTGTATTGACACAAGTTAAGAATTTCATGAAAATAAGATTTCGATGAAAGACTTGGGCAAACCCGGAATATTTGGCATCAATATCTATATGGATAGATTAAGGCGCAAATATGGTTGTGCCAGACATACATATATGAGATATTGAAAGGGTTCAATATGGAAACAACAAGAAAGGTTCTTGCTGCATGGAAAGGATTGTATCAAAATTCAAGTGTTTCAACATTTGGTGAGTAAAATCACATGAAGATTTTGATCGATTATACCATGATATGTATATATCCAGAATGTCCTCTGCTCTAAATGTTATGAGCATATACCAGAATGATTCATAAGATGATCATTGGACAATAGTAAAGATATTCTTATGAGCTTTGGAACAACTAAGAATATATAATGTATAAGTGACAAATAGTTAAAGGTAGTTCATTGTAAAGTGTTACATTGATACTAGTTTTGTCACAAGATACAAATTAAATTTATCTTAATTTAGACTATGGGTGGCACAATGTAACGGAAGGGATGTTCCATGATGGATTTGGATGAGTTCCAAAGTTGAGACATTGTGACGGATACTACAACAAAAGGCTAAGTATATAACTGCTATAGTAGCAGCAAAGGAGGGCATTTGTGTTAAGTAGTTTGTTATCAAACTAGGTGTGGTTCAAAGTGGGCTAATACTATGAAGATATATTGTGTGACAATAATATCAACATATTTTGAGCCGAACGAACTAAAGGTCTCACCAAAGGACCAAATTTATACAATGCCATCTCATTTGAGAATGAGTGATGCGTAGAGACGCAAAGACATGCAAATACACACGGACCTGAAACTGTCAGATCCGGAGATTATGTTAACCACTAGCAATAGCATATATGCAACACAAGAAAGCCATAGGTGTTCAATAAGCAAAGTTTTTCAAACTAGATTATTGACTCTAGTGCAAGTGGGAGACTGAAGGGAATATGCCTGAGAGGAAATAATAACGTGGTTATTATCTTATTCCATGTTTATGATAAATGTTTATTTTGCATGCTATAATTGTATTGATCGGAAACATTAATACATGTGTGTTTAATAAACAAAAAGGGTTCCTAGTTATGCCTCTCTTATAGACTAGCTCGTTGATTAACAAGATGATCAAGGTTTCCTGATCATGGACATTGGATGTTGTTAATAACGAGGTCACAACATTGGTGGAATGATGTGATGAACATTCATCCGAAGTATAGCATTGCGATCAAAGTCATTATTTTTATATTGCTATAACATCATACGAAGTAATCTTTATCCTTAGACCATGAGATCATGTTAATTGCTAACACCAGAAGAGTATCTTGATAACATCAAACGTCACACCGTAACAGGGTGACTATAAAGATGGGTTCAGTGCTACGAAGGTGTTATGTTGAGGCTCATGGATCAAGAGTGGACTTTGTCAATCCCGATGACGGATTGATATATTCTGGGCCCTCTCGGTGATATCACATTAAGATAGCTTGCAAGCAAGTGATGTGATCACTAGAATGTTATATCATGGGAACGAGAAAAGAGTGCATGTCGGTAACGAGATAAAACTAGCTATTTGGATACCGATGATCGAATCTCGGACATGTAATATATCGCGAGACAAAGGGATTTAGTTACTAGCGGTAAAGGTTCTCACGATCACAGAAGTCATCGTTGAATGTGTAGGAGTCAGTATGGATCTCCAGGTCCCGCTGCTGATTATTGATCGGAGAGGGGTCTCGATCATGTCTGTATTATTCGCGAACCGTAGGTGACACACTTAAGGGATACCGACACCATTTGGATCAAATATGTTTCAGATAGAGATTTAAGAAAGCGCTGGAATTATTTCAATAAACACCGAAACTGTTTTGGGTGAAATTGCTGAAATTGGTTCTGCATGTAATATTGAAATGTTGTAGGGGGTTTTATGTGAATGTTTGTTAATTAAAGTAATTAACAAAATTCTGAATAAAAATAATAAAAGAGTTTTATTAAATGAGAGAGCATTAAATTTGGAGAAATTTAATGCATTTAAAGTGGAGACTTTAAAAGGGAATGTGAAGAGGCATTTTAATGTGGAGGGGTTACCACCACATGAATGGAGGAGGTGAAGCGGCACCTCCTCCATGCGCCGGCCATGAAGGAGGGGCACCCCCTCCTCCTATAAAAGGCCACCCTCTCCTCACCTCTCACTCACACCTCCTTGTGAAGGATCTCTCTCCCCCTCTAGTATTATTCCCCCATGGTCTCCAATTAGCGAGATACATGTTTCCGATGGCTTTATCTGGAAAGGAGTTGCTGCTTCCGTTGCTTTGCTGGAGCACGGGACGGAGGTTGTCGGGGTACCGGACGTGTGTGCGATCCCGGATGCACCGCTTCTTTGCGGTGCTGGACTTGGTGCTGCTGGAGCTGGATCTGATGGACGTACTGGAGTCGAACCTGCTGGACTTCCTCACGATCTTGAGATCGGCAAGTGTACGACTACATCAACCACGAGTTCCTACTCGTTAACAAAAAACTCGTTGTCTTCGAGGGTAAGTTCTCGTTGCATGTATGTCCACCCGTTGCTTTGTACCTAGTAGATAGATCTTGGCGTGTAGTTCACATCGTAGGAATATTTTTGTTTTCTATGCTGCAGACCCAACACCACCATGATTAGGCATGGCTTAGGCTAGCAGCCCAGGCGTTTCTCTAACACCCATACAAACTCCATGATCTTACAAGTTCCACTTTTATTTCACAACGCCGGGATCCATAAGCAAAAGAACATGATATCAACAAGGTACAAAGTACCAGTGCAATGTTGAAAGCATTCCCCATGATACATGGTTCTGCTAACTTCAACTTATAAAGCGCAAGCATATATGCAACAAAGAAGGACGCAATGGTTCAGGTTTATTAAGTGTAAGAAAATAAAGTGTGCCATCAAGTTCGTGAGAGCTTTACTAACTAACTTTCTCATAACAAGCAAACATTTTATTCGGAAGAAAACAAGGCATAATGAATATGCACGGAAATAGAAAATGATGCTAATAGGTAGGTATGGTGGACACTTTGGCAATATTTGGTTTAAGGGAGTTGGAAACATGAGTAAAATACTCAGTGGAAGTGAAGGCTAGCAATAGTAAGGGAGCGACAAACGAGAGAGAAATAATGGCCATAATCATGCAGAGCGACAAAACATCAATGATCAAAGCATAAAGTGATACTACAAGTTGAAAACTAAGGGATCATATAGGCTTATGGTGACTTGGGATAGTCATAACATGGTGCGAGCATGTGCCAAGTCAACCCAAATAAAGCATCAAAGGAGAATACCACTATACTATACTTTAATATGCTAAAACAACGCATGATTCATCCAAGGCACATTAAGCAATCTCAATTGTTTATAACAAGTCATGCTACAACAAAGAATACTAAGCATAAAGCCAAAATAATATCAAGCATAGCATGACAAAGCATAGGCACAGTCAAAAACAAGCTCTCTTTAACACTTAAGCATGAACTTTCCTACTCTTTTCCAAACCAAACCAAACCATTTGAACACCAATGTATGAAAGAGGAGGGTCCAACCAATTTATTCAGCAAACTAAGAAAACCACGCATACTAAAAACCAAAACGAAAACGAAAAATAAGATGCTCCAAGAACAACACAACCGTGCACGAAACAATAAAAATGAAGTGTTTGGAAGAAACCTAGGATTTTTATTGATGAAGAAGGGGATGCCTTGGGAATCCCCAAACTTTGACGCTTGTACTTCTTGGATATCTCTTGGGGTGACACGTGTGGCATCCCCAAGCTTGATCTTTAGTCCATCCTTCATCTCATTACTCATTCCTTCCATACACCTGAAATTTTTCCTTCATATAAAATTTCACACAATCTTTATTAGCAACATTAGTGCACGTAAGATAAATAAGTCTTAAGGTTCAGTTCTAACATCAAATGAACTTCCATTAGAACACTAGCTACTGTATAACTTCCCTCAAAAATCTCAATTCCCCAAAAGAACTCAAGAATGAACTAACAAGAAGCAAATGCAGAAAATGGCAGAAATCTGTCAAAACATACCAGCAGGTAAAGACGAATTTTTTATAAGACCTTCTGTTGCTCAAATCAAAAAGTGTTGAACTAACGAAAGTTAGATAACAAACTGGGTCAGAAGCACAAAAATTCGCGCCTCAAAATGATGTTCAGAGATTTTACAGGAATTTTTACGGTGAAGCACAGAAATCTGTTCTGGGACAGCATCTTTCCCAATCATTACTTCTCTCTCATTAGAGGTTACTCTTGGCACAAAAAGCAAATAAAAAGGATAAGGAGCAGTTATTACTAAGGTAATAACTTCCAAGACTCATCTAAAACTTTTGGGTTATCTAAAAGGATAAGTACTTTTCTTTAATGCCTTTAAGTTAGGCATGAGCAAAAACTTAAATGGATAGAATAGAAGTAAGCAGAGATAATCATAGTGAAAACATTGTTTTGTTCAATGAAATCCTTTTGTTAACAAGGTTGATCAAGTCTTGCTACCAAAACAATTGCATATGAGACAAAACTTTGTATTCCACTAATGATTATGTTACCTCAACTTGATAGCAATGGTCCCAATCATAATAGTTTCACATTTTTCTCTTCGTATGGGACAATATATTTCTCCAACTTGAATGCCCTCAACATGTTCGATTAAATTCAAAACATAAGTCCTTTCAATCTTCTTGAGGAAATAGACAATGTGTTCATTGAAGGTCACCTTCCCTTGATTACAATTAAAAACAGCTCCAGCAATATTTAAGAAAAGGTCTCCCAAGAATAATAGACATATTATCATCTTTAGGCATAAAAGTTTGAGAGGATGCTCTCATAAGAAATATGAAGTGAAGTAAAAGAGAGCATCAAGAAGAAAATCCAAAACACATTTAAGTCTAACCCACTTCCTATGCATAGGAATCGTGTAAGCAAATAACAAAGTGATAGGCATAGGAAGATAAAACAAGAGTAACTCCAAAACTTTCAGCTCATAGAGAGGTGTTTCAATACCATGAAAACTTTCACAACCATATTTTCCTCTCTCATAATAATTTTCAGTAGCCTCATGAAGAAACTCAACAATATAACTATCACATAAAGCATGCTCTTCATGATCTACAAGCACTAGAGCTTTATTATAAACATTTTCAAGAGAAACCTCAGGAACATAACATTCATTCTCCTTTAGTAAGCAAGGGGGACAATCAAATAATGTAAGGGATAAAGAGTTACTATCATTAGAAGGTAGGCATGGGTAGCTAATCCATTCTTCCTCCTTTTGTTCATCACTCTCCTCCTCTTTTTCATCTAATGAGATTTCAGGTTCATCAATTTCTTCTTCCATAGGATCCTACAAGGCATTAGTCTCTTCCATAGGATCCTGCAAGGCATTAGTCTCTTCCATTTGTGGAAAGCATCTATTAAAATATTCAAGGATATAGCCATTTTCATCCTTGTAATTATCAAAGCAAAATTTAAGTATACCATAAACCTCATATTTGTAAGGTGAATCATCAATATTTTCAAGCAAACTAGCAAGTTCAAAAGCACCCTTCCAAGCAATAAATTCTTCAATTTGTTCTGCATCATAAAAGTCATAAATTCCTTTAGCATAGGAAGATATGGTATCATTATCACTATACTCACATTGAAAAGGGAGGTGTTTATACCTCTTTATGCAACTAGTCTCATCACAACAATAAGTAACATTATAAGTAGAGCACATGTTCCTAGCAATGGTATACAATCTATCAATTTGTTCCCATAAGTGTTTCCCTTTTTGTGACAAGCGGTGTTCCTTATAATAATATCTTTAATCTTACGTGAACCCACCTTGCCAATAAGCTTCAGTTTCAAAGAAACCAACCATTGCCAACAAGCATGATAAAGCAAGACAATAACAGACCAACGAAAATAACAACTAGAGTAGGAACTAATTTGTTTTTGTATTTTTGATAAAGAAACAAGCAAACAAGGAGAAAGATAAACTTCGCTTGAACAATAGTGAATCCGAGTGAACTTGATAAATAAAGCTATGCTCCCTGGCAACGGTGCCAGAAAATAGTCTTGATGACCCACAAGTATAGGGGGTGTATCGCAGTATTTTCGAGGGAAGGGAAACCCAATTTATTGATCTGACACAAGGGGAGCCAAAGAATATTTATCAGCCTTAACAACTGAGTTGTCAATTCAGATGCACCTGGAAACAATCTTGCTCACACCAGTTTATCAGTAGCAACAGTTTCGTAGTAGGAATATCAAAGTAACAGTAGTAGCAAAGAAAAGACAGTAGTAACGAAAGTAGTAAACAGTGGGATTCGAGTGCGGTAGGCATAGGGATGGATGGACGGGCGTTGAAGGGACAAGACAATTCACATAGCAATCAGAACATATGGCAATTGCAGATAAATAAGATAAAGCACCCAAGTACTAGACAATCCTAGGCATGTGTTCCATATATAGTCATACGTGCTCGCAATGAGAACTTGCACAACATCTTTTGTCCTGCCAGCCCGTTTGCAACGGGGCCTCTAGGGAACTACTGGCAATTAAGGTGCTCCTTTTAATAGAGCACTGGAGCAAAGCATTAACACTCCATGAACACATGTGATCCTCACATCAAAGCCTTTCCCTTCCGGTTATCCCGATTTCTGTCACTTCGGGGACATAGGTTCCGGAAAACGACGTGTGTATACAACTTGTAGATAAGACCAGAAACAATACTATCATAATGAATCAATAATAAGTTCAGATCTGAAATCATGGCACTCGGGCCCTAGTGACAAGCATTAAGCACAACAAGTCGCAACAAAGTCATAAAGCACTAATAAAAGATAGTAGGCACTATGCCCTAACAATCTGATGCCATTACATGAACGATCTCATCCAATCCCTACCATCCCCATAGCCTACGGCGGGGGATTACTCACTCATAGATGGGGGAAACATGGATGGTCGATGGAGATGATGGTGAAGATCGATGGAGATGGCTATGGGGGCACTTCCCCGTCCGGGCACGGTGCCGGAACAGAGACTTTCTGTCCCCCGAATCTCCCCTTCGGTGGCGGTGGTGCAACGGAACTTTTCGTGGAAAAACGTCGAACCCCCTGAAGTTTTTAGGTCAGAAGGCTTCTTATAGGCAAAGAGGGAGACCGAGGGGGTGCCTAGGGCCACCACACCATGCCCTGGCGCGGCCAGGCCCAGCCCGCGCCTAGGGGTGGTGTGGCCAGCCCCTGGCCCTCCTCCGTCTCGTATTCTGGCTCCGTGAGTCTTCTGGAAAAATAGGCACTTTGGCTTTTGTCCCGTCCAATTCCGAGAATATTCATTTTCTGACTTTCCTGGAACCAAAAATAGCAGAAAACAGGCAGCTGGCACTGTGGCTCTTGTTAATAGGTTAGTCTAAGAAATCATATGAAAAGTACTCCAAAGTGTGGACAAAATACAAAAAAGTGGATAAAACCAAGCATGGACCATCAAAAATTATAGATACATTTGCAATGTATCACTAGCATTACTATATTAAAAAGTTGCTATAATACGCTTAGGGAGCATCACGATTATGTTCCAATAAACTCTGAACCATCAAAGTGGTTCCCTACAGTAAAGATTGAGATGAACACTGAAACTTTTCAAGCTCGCTCTGATATCATGTCTGAATTTTGCCTTATGCCCAAAGATATTATAAATCTCTGAATACTTGGGGGCTCATTGAGGGAGGAAAAGAAATATCTCTTACTAATAATACTACCATATTACCTCTTGGAATAGCTAAAGGAGTGTTTACAAAGATCCTTGGGAAAATGATTTCTATTGATTATCTTGTTATTGAATGTGCAGGAAAAGGACAAATTACACTTGGAAGGTCCCTATTAGAACTCCTTGGAGCAATAATAGATGTGGGAAAGGGGACCATGCACCTTTCTTCTCCACCAAACAATCATATTTTCCCCAAGGTTAAGAATAAAAGTAAGAGAGGTAAGGGCAAGAAAGTTGGTTTTAATGCTTCTTCATTTGAGAACACTTGATTCTTTCTTTGCTTCTTATGCCTAACTTAAAGGCGTTAAAGAAAAGTACTTATTGGGAGATAACCCAAAAGTTTTAGATGAGTCTTGGAAGTTATTACCTCTGTAATAACCTCTCCTTATCCTTTTTATTTGCTTTTTGTGCCAAGAGTAACCTCTAATGAGAGTGAAGTAATGATTGGGAAAGTTGCTGTCCCGAAACTGATTTTAGTGCTTCACCATAAAAATTCGTGAGAGAGCTCTGTATGTCAGATTGAGCTGTAATTGTTTGTGATTCTGGCCCAGGTTATTATCTAACTTTCGTTAGTTCAACACTTTTTTATTTGAACAACAGAAGTCTTCGAAAAAATTTGTCTTTACCTGCTGGTCTGTTTTGACAGATTTCTGCCATTTTCTGCATTTGCTTCTTGTTGGTTCCTTCTTGAGTTCTTTTGGGGAATTGAACTTTTTGAGGGAAGTGCTACAGTAGCAAGTGTTCTAATGGAAGTTTATTTGGTGTTGTAACTGAACCTTGAGACTTATTTATCTTGAGTGCACTAATATTGCTAATAAGATTGTGTGAAGTTTTGTATGAAGGAAAAATTCCAGGTGTATGGAAGGAATGAGTAATGAGATGAAGGATGGACTAAAGCTCAAGCTTGGGGATGCCACACGTGTCACCCCAATAAATATCCAAGAAGTACAAGCGTCAAAGCTTGGGGATGCCCAAGGCATCCCCTTCTTCATCAATAAAAATCTCAGGTTTCTTCCAAACGCTTCATTTTTATTGTTTCATGCACAGTTGTGTTTTTCTTGGAGCGTCTTCTTTTTCATTTTAGTTTTGGTTTTCGTTTGCCTTGGTTTGCTTACTTTGCTGAATAAATTGGTTGGACCCCCTATTTCATACTTCCGTTTGCAAATAGTTTGGTTTGGTTTGGAAAAGAGTAGGAAAGTTCATACTTATGTGGTAAAAAGAGCTTGTTTTTGATTGTGGCCTATTCTTCGTCATGCCATGCTTGATATTGTTTTGGCTTTATGCTTAGTATTCCTTGCTGTAGCATGACTTGTTATAAACAATTGAGATTGCTTAATGTGCCTTGGATGAATCATGTGTTGTTTTAGCATATTAAAGCATAGTAGTGGTATTCTCCTTTGATGCTTTACTTGGGTTGACTTGGCGCATGCTCACACCATGTTATGACTATCTCAAGTCACCATAGCCTTTATGATCCTTTAGTTTTCAACTTGTAGTATCACTTTATGCTTTGATCAATGATGTTTTGTCGCTCTGCATGATTATGGCCATTATTGCTCTCTTAGTTTGTCGCTCCCAGTCTTTTTCTAGCCTCCACAACAAAGTATGAGTTCCACTCATGCATCCAACTCCCTAAACCAAGTTATTCCAAAGAGTCCACCATACCTACCTACTAGCTTATGCTATTCCAAGTACATTCATGCTTTTGTTTACCTTCCACTTGTTATGAGAAAACTAGTGATTAAAGCTCTCACGAACTTGATGGCACACTTTACTTTACTTGCCCTTAATAAACTTGAACCATTGTGTCTTTTATGTTGTATATGCTTGCACTTATTTGTTGGGAATTAGCAGAACCATGCTTTCATGGGGAACGCTTTCAACATTGCAGTTGGTACTTGTACCTAGTTGATATCATGCTCTTTTGTATATGGATGTCGTCGGTGTGAAATGAAAGGGGAGCTTGTAAGTCCACAGAGTTATGTATATGTGTTAGAGAAACGCCTAGGCCGCTGGTCTAATCCATGCTGACATGGTGGAAACCTGCAGCGTAACCATAATGAGCTGTCTATGAAGCATTCTTCTTATAAAAAAAGAGTCAGATATTGAGAAAAAGAGAAAAGGAGAAAAAAAGAGATTATGAAAAGAGGAAAGAGAGAAAAAAGCACCATATTCCCATGGTAAATAAGAAGATTGCTGAGATGCTCGTTGTCTGCTTGCCTTGTCATTTTGATATGGGGATTCTTCCGTATCATCGGGCAAGGGGTACCTCGTTGGTGGTTCTCTATGATACACATGTACTTACGATGACAAGAACTTACCGGTGACTAAACTTGAGTAGCATGAGGAGCGGCCCTCGTATTCAAGGGACATGAGATTCCTGACTTATACTTCGTCAAGCATGTACACCATAGTTTGTTCACTTTAACCTTAATCACTTCAAGATGCTTATGATAGGGGCAATGAGAGCTGAAAGCTACAAGTACCATAATTTTTGGAAGCTCTTTGTGAGACTTGGATCCCTATTTCCTTTTACAAAAGGCTTTTCTTCCACCATTATATTGAGTCTCCACCTTCTATCTTTATGCACCTACTTTGAGAGCATAGTGGCCATTCTTAGTTCTATGTGCATTGTCCCAAGACTAGTTGATTGATGCATAACTTGTTATTGCTTGTTTTAAACTATTGTATCTAGTCACTCTGATGAACTTTGGAGGTGTCCTATGCATTTATATTTGCTACTCTATTGAGGGACAAGCTGAATACTATTATGCTATGTTTTCTTTATGTGAAACAAACAAACGTCTTCCAACGCATTGTTATTCATGAATCTTTTGTTTGTGACTTTTCACGTTGCATCATAGTTTCTTTGCTTATTGCTAGAACTTTGTCTTTCATGTTATGATTGAAGTACTATGATCCCAGCTTTGAATGTTTTGCAAATACTTTGATCAAGTCTTTGATGGTGCATGTCACCTCAAAAATTATTCTTTCTTTTTATCACTTACCTACTCGAGGACGAGCAGGAGTTAAGCTTGGGGATGTTGATACATTGCAAATGTATCTATAATTTTTGATGTTCCATGCTTGGTTTTATCCACTTTCTTGTGTTTTGTTCCAACTTTGGAGTACTTTTCATATGATTTCTTGGACTAACCTATTAACAAGAGCCACAGTGCCAGCTGCCTGTTTTCTGTTGTTTTTGGTTCCAGGAAAGTCAGAAAATGAATATTCTCGGAATTGGACGGGACAAAAGCAAAAGTGCCTATTTTTCCGGAAGTGATCAAGTGCCAGAATATGAGACGGAGAAGGACCAGGGAGCCACCACACCACCTGGCCACGCGGCCAGGCCTAGCCCGTGCCAGGGGGTTGTGTGGCCGCTCCCGGCACCCCCTCGGCCTCTCCTTCCGCCTATATATTTCCCTCAGGACGAAAACCCTAAGTACCCGATCAAAAATCCACGAAAGAGTCTGTAGCCGCCGTCATCTCCATCCCTAGATCGGGAGGGATCTGAAGCTCTTCCCGGCACCCTGTCGGAGAGGGGAATTCACCCTGGAGGCCTTCTTCATCACCATGTAAGCCTCTGGTGTGATGCGTGAGAAGTTCATCCTTGGACTACGGATCCATGTAGTAGCTAGATGGCTGGTTCTCCTCCTTTGTGCTTTCATGTTTAGATCTTGTGAGCTCCGTTCATGATCAAGATCATCTATTTATAATTCATACATGTTGTGTTTGTGGGGATCCGATGGATATTGAGATGCTATTTCAGATTGATTATTGATTCTATCATGTCTTTGTTATTTGTGATCTTGCATGCTTTCCGTTGTTAGTAGCTATCTTGGCCAAGTAGATGCTAGCAACTCCAAGTGTTAGTATTTATGCTCGATAGTGGGTTCATGCCTCTGGTAATCTGGGGAAGTGACAGAAATCTCTAAGGTACTAGATGTGCTGTTGCTACTAGGTAGAAAACAACAATCCTTTGTTCATAAAACAATCGTATTGTTTACTTTACACGCAGTTCATAAAGCAATAATCTGTTGCTTGCAACTTAATACTGGTGGGGGTTCGGATGATAACCTGAAGGTGGATTATTAGTCATAGATGCAGTTGGATGGCGGTCTATGTATAATGTTGTAATGCCCAATCAAGTCTCAAAGGAGTCAAGATGATTAGTATATGCATGTATTGCTTTCTCGGTGTTTGTCAATTGCCCCGCTGTAATTTGTTCACCCAGCATGTTATCTATCTTAAGGAGAGCCACCTCTAGTGAACTATGGATCCCGGTCCTTTTTATTTACATACAATCTACAATTGTTTACTGCTTTGTGTTTACTTTCTGCAAACTTTTACTTCTTTCCATTCGATACGTTTAATCCTTTGTTTTCCGCAAGACACGATGAGATTTAAAACCTCATCGCAAGTTGGGGACAAAGTTCTGTGGTTGTGTTGTGCAGGTCTCCACGTTGCTACTAGCACCAGTAGTGCGCCCTGCCAAAGCTCAGCTAGTAACACCTTTGGGGTGTTTCCTTGCTCCTACTGGTTCGATTAAACCTTGGTTTCGTAAGTGAGGGAAACTTGCTGCTGTGGTCATCATACCTTCCTCTTGGGGTTCCCAACGAGCTCTACATCAACCACGAGCCATCACACATACGTAAACATTTTGGGATAAGATTTATAGCATATGGCATGAACTAACCTGGTCATAGCCATTGGATTCGTCGGATAAAGAATTCCAAAATCATTGAAACCTGAACCAACATCAACTCCTTTTAACCAATATTACAGGCCCAATTCCGAGTTGTCTAGTGCAAATACCAGCAACAAATTAAAAGTGGTAAACAACATTAGAAGTGGAGTCGGAACTGAATGCATCCGTTAGGCTGAAATGAGGAGAAAAAACTGAATGCAGCCTTTAGGCTAATGCAGGGAGGGAAAATCTCTCGCAAGGTTGAAGATGGAGGGGTAACCTAGATGGAGAAGCCTAGCAGTCTGAGGGAAGCTAAAGAACAAGGGGAAAGCCAGTACGACCGCACCAAGCATATGTCGACGGTTGGGCTGAAATTGTAAAGTACCTCCAGTCCTCCACCATGGGTCCTCGCCAAGTGCTAGCCTCCACTCCTAGTCTCCATTATGGCTTGAACGAACGGTTGTTCTTTTCCTTGTCTGAATGCCAGCGGCGCAAAAACCTCTGACCCTTCGAATCGCTCTTCTGAATGGACCTGGGCCAGATCGGTCACAGTCGCATCGCCTGCCTATGTCATGTCGTGGATCTCCTATGCCGCTTCTCGTTGGATCGAATCCCTCATGTCGTAACTTCCTTTTTCCATCGATAGGAGTATATGGATCGGAGACATGTTGGCTTTCAACCCGGTCCAAATTGCATCGGCCTAGCTGTTTTTCGGCCCAATATACCAGAGCAGGCCAATTTGATGCCCAGTGTAGCCTCCCCTAGGGATAGAGCAGGGACATTCGGCCCAGTCCACAGGGTTGTTAATCAACAGCCAGTCTGCGAGGAAAGGAAATCTAACGGTGCAAAATGGCTAAGCCGTGAGGTAGCTCCCTTTTGTACCAGTTTTAATATCCCTAATAAGACATGGCACCTTGTTCCACCGATCTCCAAAAAGAATGTCATTGATTGCAAATGGGTCTATCGTATCAAGAATAATGCTGATGGTACAATTGATAGGTATAATGCTCGTCTTGTTGCAAAAGGTTTTAAACAAAGGTATGGAATAGACTATGAGGATACCTTTAGTCCTATTTTTTAAATTGCTACAATCAGGCTTGTTCTATCCATATCTGTCTCAAAAGGTTGGAGTTTAAGGCAGTTAGATATCAAGAATGCGTTCTTACATGGTGTTCTGGAAGAGGAGGTTTACATGAGACAGCCACCTGGATTTGAGTCTTTCACTACTCCAAATTATATTTGTAAACTTATAATGATCTTTATGGACTGAAACAGGCACCAAGGGCATGGTACTCACGTCTTAGTGCTAAGCTTCATACTCTTAGTTTCATACCTTCCAAGGGAGATACATCTTTGTTTCTATTAAACCATTCAGACATTCAGATATTTCTGCTTATTTGTGTTGATGATATCATTATTACAAGTTCCTATGATGCTGTAATAACATCCCTTATCAAGAATTTGAGTCATGAGTTTGCTCTCAAGGATCTTGGAGATCTTCATTATTTTCTAGGACTTGAACTTCACAAACAGCAGAATGGGTTACTCCTGAATCATGAGAAGTATGCCACAGATCTTCTAAAATGTGTTGGCATGAAGGATTGCACAACCTGTCCTACACATCTGTGCACAACTGACACCTTATCCCTGAATGATGGCGTCCCACTTGGTCCTAAAGATAGCACACATTACAGGAGTATTGTAGGAGCTCTTCAGTATTTAACATTGACACGACCTGGTTTGTGTTTTTCAGTTAGCAAGGTGTGCCAGTTCCTACATGCTCCTACTACCACTCATTGGACAAAAATTAAAAGGATATTGAGGTATATTCATTGTACACGCACAGTGGGACTTACTTTTTGTCGATCACAATCTACACTTCTTAGTGCTTATTCAGATGCTGACTGGGCTGGAGATTTAGATGATAAACACTCTACAGGAGGCTTTGCTATTTTCTTTGGTTCTAACCTTATATCTTGGAGTGTCAGCAAACAACCTACTATATCTCATACCATTACTGAGGCTGAGTATAAAGCTCTAGCCAATGCTACAGCTGAGCTGGTCTAAGTTGAGGCTCTTTTCAGAGAATTGGGTGTTACACTTCATGAAAAACCTACTCTCTGGTGTGATAATCTTTGTGCTACTTTCTTGTCAGCAAATCCAGTGTTTCATGCTCGGACTAAACATATTGATATTGATTTCAATTTTGTTTGGGAACGAGTTGCTAGAAAACAACTTGATGTCAGGTTCATCTCCAACAAGGACCTGATTGCCGATGGTTTTACCAAACCGTTGTGTTCCAAAAAGCTAAATGAGATTATGTGTAATCTAAATCTTTCCAAGCTTCCGATTAAGGGGGAGTGTTATAGTTGTAATTCATTTGTATACGGTATTGTATGGGGTAGTACTCCAACTGTCCGTATATTATCTGTAAACCACGCAGGGGGTTTTCCCTGCAATATAACATGCAACCGATGCCCCCCCAGAAGGGACACGCATCGTTCTCTCAAACAACCACGACAACCAACATGAGAGGTGTAGTTTGAGAGATGACGAGGGTTTGATTTGTTGGTCTTTTCAAATTTATTTTCCCTCCGTAGTGATTTGGATTTGTCTAGATTCACATGCACCTAGATATGTTTTACTGTGTAGATACATACATATTTAGATTGAAGTTACCTATTTTATGGGCAGAGGGAGTATAAAGAGTGTATAGTAATATGGACCTAAACTAGGGTCAAAGTCGACAAGGATGTTATAGCTTATGTAAGATAGGAGAAACCACATGCAGTGGTGCCTTGTATTGTTCAATATATAGCCGGATTTCAAGAATCCTAGTAACGTACAACACATATAGATACACACGGAATACACAATACATGACCGTATATCTATACAATACACAATATATATATTCTAACACCCTCCCTATGTAGAAAATGGGCGTCTGACAAATGTTAAGGTTGTCCCGAAAATCTAAAAAGAGGGGCGATGGTAATCCTTTGGTGAAGATGTCTGTGGCACCACTGACTATGGTCTCACTTTGTATCGACGCACATCGAACAAACTGTTGGTCATTCTGATGCTGACTAGGCAGGTTGTCCAGACACTCGACGGTCTACTTCTAGCTATTGTGTGTTCGTCAACGCTAATCTGGTGTCTTCGTCGGCTAAGAGACAACACATTGTTTCTCGCTGGAGTGCAGAGGCTGAGTATCGGGCAGTGAGATGAGAGGACGCGCCGGTGTCCATGATCCACTCATGGGGACGTTCAGCCCCATCGTATGGAACCTGTCGAGGTCGACAGAGACGGGGGTGCCATAGGTGCGTAGCCGTATCCGTACGGTGCGTGGGTGGTGGAGCGACACAGTAGGGGCCCTAAGCATAGAACGCGTGTGGGGGGTGGGTTGCCAAGGCGTGTAGTATGGCTGTCGCTGACCGTAACTAGCGGCGCCATAGGGCCACATCTGGATGGCTCCGTTCCAGGGGTGCTGAGGCATCGTCCACGTCAGAGGCGGTATGATGGCGGCAGGAGCGGACGCTTGAGAGGCGAGGGCGGGCGCCAGAGCGGACGGCGTTGGGGCGACATCCTTGGTCGCGTCCTTGGTTTGTTTTTTCTTGCCTCAGCCGTTGCCATGACTGTTGCCCGAAAGTGTTGGAGTAGAAGGCGTAGTCGGTTGCACGACCGCGGTGACTCTTTTTCTTCATCTCCTACAGCGAGAGCAGGAGCGGCACTGGGCGAAGGTGGGAGTCGGGACGATGAGGGAGATGAGATCGTAGGCGCCCTTGTACTTGCTGGTGAGCCTATTGAGGTAGTGGATGGCAAGCTTGGCGTCGTCGACCGGTGATCCGAGATCGGCAAGGCCGTCCGCGAGGGACTTGAGCTTCTAGAGGTACTCCGTCATGGTCATCTCGCCCATGCTGATCTCCGCGAGCTCGGAGGATAGGAGGAGCTCGCGGTTCATCTTGTGGTCATTGAAGGGACCGTTGATGGCAGTCCAAAGCTCGGCCGCAGATGGATCTTCACCCGGGGTCATGACAGCGTCGAGGATCGGTAGGGAAACCGACCCATAGATCCACAAGACCATGTTGGCGTCGAGGAGGGACCACTCCGGCGGCAGAAATAACGGGGAGATGCCGTCGAGGTGATCGAGGAGCGCATACTTGTGTGCGGCCGCGTTGAAGAACGTGCGCCACTGGTGGTGAACGCCGGTGTCTACGGAAAGTTCCACGGGTACATGCCCCTTGATGCTGGAGAAGCCGATGGCCTGGGCATGCAGCAAGGTGAGGGAGAAGTGGCCAGCGGCCGTGGGCACAGGTGGTATCGCGAGGGCCTTGCTGGCGGCAGGCGCACGAGCTTGGGCGTTGGCGGTCTCACGGTCCTAGGACTCGGCGATCGTGCGATCCTTGGCGGTGGTGGCCTCGCGCTCAGCATTGCTGGTGCTCATGGCGGAGGCGGACGGAGAAGCAAGGGGTAGGGTTGGGCGGTTTCAGAGTAGGCAGCGAAGATGGGCGGCGCACAACCTAGATTACGGTTTTGCATATGATACGATGTAAGATAGGGAAACCACATGTAATGGTGCCTTGTATTGCTCAATATATAGGAGAATTACAAGAAGTTCTAATCACATATAACACGGATATATACACACGGAATATATAATACATGAGTGTATATCTATACAATACACAATACGGTCATATATTATAACAACTTCGTTTCAGCCGGGATGTTCATACTCAGTGCCAAATCGGAACAACAGAAACCAGATATTATTGCAGTAGTTCATTCCCTTCGTAAGTGCCAACCACACTAGCGGAAGCAGTAAAAATGTGAGGCCTACGTACAATATGAATTCAAATAGTGTTTGAACACTGTCCTTCTCTTGTTGCTTCCACAATAATCTAGAAGTCAGATGTCGATCTATCTTTCAAATAGCAACATGCCTAGTTTTTTTAGGGCTAATGACTCATTTTTATTACTCCCTTCGATCTATATTAATATAATCAGATTTATTTAAATTTAGTTGTATCAGTCAAGTTTTGTTGTTAGATACATTTGAATCTTGACGAATCGTGAGAACATTAATTTGAATGAAGAGAGTACTAATTAAGAAGCCACATGCGGCGACAATGATATACATCTAAGATAATAGCGAGCTAGATTATGGGAATGCGTGTTTGATCTTCTGCTCTCATGAGAAAATTTGAGTCTTCTCAAACCAATTTTGGCGATGAGCTATCTCCTACAACACTGAATAGAAACTGCACTTCGTTGGCTTGTGAATCAAATTAATCACATGGAGATAATCAGAGGCAACGAAAATCCGCTGCACACGAAGATCCACTGCTAGAGCAAGCGCTTCTCTACAAGCAACAACCTCTAAAGTGGCCGGATCGGAGATCCCTGATACAGCGAAGACAGACGCACCCAAGAAACGTCCATGCCCATCTCTACAAATAGCTGAAACTGTACCTCTGTTTCCATGATTGGAGACGTACATTAATCTTTACTAAAATTTCCGGTGGAGCAATCCAAATAGGAGCGAGGCACCTGGGTACCCAGACCCACCGGTTGCAGGGCCCACTGCTGAGATAACGGCGGCCTCGCGAGGCTGCATCCCCTCAACATACCTGCTGGGGTACCTGAGGTGGGAGGAGCATCTCTCCGCAAGGCTTGTTCCGCGGGGGAACCACGCCAGGATTGCCTCCTGGAAGAAGCCCTTTAGGGGAGGTGGACGTCCACCTCGAAAACATCGGATCCTCTCCTAGGGCGCACCATGGGCACTCTCGTAATTCCGCAGTGATATCGGAAAGGCGACAAGCCCAACGGGCAGTTCCCCTGCAGCATTAACTGCTCGGTCTGCCCCGGTAAAGAGGAGAGGCTGCTTGCCTCTTCGGTGTTAAAGAAGGGCTGATGGCACATGCGTCAGCAAAGCTTCCTCTTTGCCACTTTGGTGCAAGAAGGAAGTGGACGGGTCCGTGGTGCGGGGGAGACGTCACTAACGACCATGACTTTATGCTAGACCGGCGGCCCCTGATGACCTTAGACCTAGTCCATGTATGGTAGTCTTGTAGACCCGTTCCCCTTGGACGGCAATGTGGCAACCCTTCCCGCCCAACAGATTGGGGGAAGAGGTCCAGCGCCACTATAAAAGGGGAGCCACCCCAACCTCAGAGGGGGTCGATCCTTACGATCTAAAATCCTAGGCTTTCACTTCCCATTATACCCTTGCGAAGCACCGCGAGCAATACAACCAAGAAGGAGTAGGGGCTTTACCTCCTCATGAGAGTCCCGAACCTGGGTATAAAACTACAGTGTCCACTCTCTGTCGTGTGCGAGTTCCGTCGCTTCCATCGTCGTTGAGGATATCTAAATGCGTGTCCAGTCCCCTCGCGAATCAGAGGCTTGTTGGTACCCCTGTTCCATCATGGTACTTCAATCTTTAACATTTGGCGCGCCAGGTAGCGGACTGAGGCGCACTTTCAAGGTCTTCTTCAACCTCACCGGCATGGCAGCCTGCAACGAGACTCGGGCCGAGCGCTCCTTCCGTTGCGCAGCGAGCAAGGCCCAGACAGAGCCTGTTCTCCGACGCACCGCCTTCGAGCAAACCCTATGGACGGCGGACGACCAAGGTTCCTCCTCCCGCCCATCGCAAGAGCGGTAGCTCTCCACTCGTGGCAACACGTCGCTCTCCCGCACCGCGTATTCATGTGACATGGGCGACCCGCCCACGCCGGAGGCCACCAAGATCATGGTGCAGGAGCTCATTCGCTACCCACCTGCTAAGTCCGGGCAAGAGGAATGGCGCACACGCCTCGCCGAGCTTGTCGACATGGCCGTATCCCCTCCAAACCAGGCGACACCGGGGGCTCGGGTAGAAGAGGCTGCCCTAGGGGCTATGACCCTGCCTTTGCCTCCGAACAAGGACCAGGGCACCAGTGTCCCTCTCTAGCCCCAGGACCGACAACAGCTGTCAGATCATTTCGGCGCCGAAAGTCACTCACGTGGACACGATACCCAACAGGGACGTGAGGACCGCATCATCGAGGAGGTCGCCACTGGCAGCCGACAAAAACAGGCCGCCCTTGCCAACGACAAGAAGGTGAAGAGAAATGGCTGCCTCATGTTCACCAAGGACTTGCGTCACGTGGTGTGGCCGCACAAGTTTAGGACGGAGATGCCACCTGCTATGACGGTTCTGCCAACCCCAGCGAGTTCCTGCAACTCTACACCACGGGCATTGAGGCTGCTAGCGGTGATGACCTCGTCTTGGCCAACTGGTTTCCCTTGGGCCTGAAGGATGCGGCTCACACCTGGATGATGAACCTCCCCGAGGAATCCATCGAATCGTGGCCTGCCTTTTGCGCCCTCTTCATTGCCAAACTTCAAGGGGACTTACGAGCACCCTCTCGCCTACTACAACCTCTGCCAAGTCCGCCAGTAGTCCGACGAGACCCTCTTCAAGTTCCTGCAATGGTTCAACCAAGTGCCCAACAAGATACCTAAGATCTCTGACTCCAACGTCATCCTAGGCTACCCAGAACCAGCCAAGTTCATGGCAGTTACCCACCACACCTACAAGGTTGTAAAGGTATCGAGTGGCAATGGAAACATCATCACCATCCGCTGTGATGAGAAGGAGGCCCTACGCTCCCTCGAGTACACCTACAAGGCCGCATCCACTACATACCCAGAAGATGTGGATGCCCTCGACTATGTCGGAGGTACCTCTAGGAAAAAAGCAGATGGTGGCTTAGGAGAATGCCAAGGAAAAAAGAGTAGCTGTTGCATCATGCCTCCTTGCCAAGGATCGCATTGTAGGCAGCACCCATGGCGCCAGGAAGAGGCCGAAGCCATCCCCTCAAGGCCTCATCCCCGCTGAAAGAGATCAAGGGAATGGCGAGGACTCGAGGGCTTTCGACATCCCATAGAACAGCTCCTAGCACCTAGCTAGCACCGAGCGCCTCTCCCCCATCATATGACAGCCACTAGATCAGGAATCAGCACTAGGTGCCAATGAGGTGGACAAACCTATCCAAGCGGCACAGCCTACCCACCCTACTTTTGTGAAGGTGATACCCGACCCTCATCATCCCCAGACTTATCTCCCGTGAGGCCCCTAGCTGAATCACAACGACATTATAGTAAGCATTTACCTTTCTGGTAGTTTCGAATCTTGCGCCACGCGCCGACCTTTATATTTACCTTTTGCCCTGAGTTTGTTTTCTTTCTGTGCATTCATAAGTTCTCCTATATGTACCATATGAGTGGGGGCTAGGCACAGTATCTATCACTAAGCCACCCCCATCAATGTCGAGGCATAAAGTGTCGAGCTCTGACTTGTGGACTGGTTCCAGCGATAAAGTCACCTCACCTATGGTTCTTGGTTCTTGAAATCCTCGTATGACACATATATGGAAACTAATAAGTGCACAACAAGTAATCATTCAAGTCCTACGGCCTTCTCCTCTCGGAGCTAACATGAAACATATTTGTCCTATGGTTTGCTCCACAAGGGACTTAGTGGCTCATGAGGGCACTTCCCCTCAAGTAGCCTAAATTCGTGCAAGTCCTACGGCTACTTCCTCAAGGAGCTAACATGATACACATTTGTCCTACGGTTTCGTCCACGAGGGACTTACGGGGTGGCTCTCGAGGGCACTTTCCCTCAAGTAGCCTGAATTCCTGCAAGTCCTACAACTTCCTCCTTGAGGAGCTAATATGAAACACATTTGTCCTACGGTTTCCTCCACGAGGGACTTATGGGGTGGCTCACGAGGGCACTTCCCCTCAAGTAGCCTAAATTTGTGCAAGTCCTACGGCTTTCTCCTCGAGGAGCTAACATGAAACGCACTTGTCCTACGATTTCCTCCACAAGGGACTTGCGGGGTGGCTCAGGAGGGCACTTCCCCTCAAGAAGCCTAAAATGGCATAAATCCTACGGTTTTCCTCCTTAAGGAACTAACATAAAACGCACTTGTCCTATGGTTTCCTCCATGAGTAACTTATGGGGCAGCTCGCGAGGGAACTTCCCCTCAAGAAGCCTAAAATCGCATAAATCCTATGATTTTCCTCCTCAAGGAACTAATAGAAAATGCACTCGCTCTACGGTTTCCCTATAGTGGAACCAACGAGGGCACCTTCCCCTTGCGAAGCCTAACGCGCGAAGGGCCACCAGGCATCTATAACCTGCCAACGCTCCCTCGGGAAGCCCACGCAAACTTCCTCTCAAGAAGCCTAAAATCACATAAATCCTTCATTTTCCTCTTCAAGGAACTAATAGAAAATGCACCTCTCTACGGTTTCCCTATAGTGGAACCAACGAGGGCACCTTCCCCTCGTGAAGCCTAACGCACGAAGGACCACCACGCATCTATAACCTGCCAATGCTCCCTCGGGAAGCCCACGGAAGTCACTAGGTCCTGTCAAGGCGACACAACTCAAAGCAAAAACATTAAATGCACAAGACAAGCATAGAGGTTCCCATCCTTATAGCTAAAAACAAAATAAAGAACTGTCCCATGGGCCTAGCTTCTTCTGGAAGGCGTCGCTGCGACCGCCATCCCCATCCATATTCCTTTGCTACGCTCCCATCACACGTTGGAGTCAGGGTCCGGGTCAGAGAAGTAGCGGTGGAGACACATGGTGTCGTTGAAGACATGGACGGTGAACACCGTATCCCCGTCGTATCTAAAGATGGTTGCCAACGCACACATCATGCGCACCGGCGAATACCCTCATCCATGGGCGAGAGACAACTGGCCGAAGAGGTCATAGTGCACCTCCGTAGGGCACACAATCGGTCACTCCACCAGGTACCTGTAGCTTCACCCGCTCTGGCACAACACCGTCCGCCGCTGCCACAAACTTACGCTGGAGGAGAACCTTGCTTTGCATCGTGCTTGTGTTGACAGTCACCACGAACTCTAAGCCAGCAAGGTCGATGTTGATAGGGCTAATCTCGGAGGACGATGACAAGGATGACGATGAGGCAACACATATGGAGACGGTGCACAGTCTTGGTCGCACCCTCCATGGCCCCCACTATAGCCGCAGCCGCAATGAGAGCCGGCTGGACGCCCCAATCATCCTCCTCTCGCCCGAATGCCTACAACCATGGTCCTCTTACACTCGTAGTGCTCATGTTGATGCGATAAATAAGGTGAAGGGGTAGGCAGATGAGTCAAGAATGAAACCAAACCGCTCTTGGCCCTCCTTTTAAGAAGACTAGAGTGGGTTTCGAGGCAATGTCATCATTGCGACAGTTCTCAATTGAACGGATCGCATCGCACCGTCGCTATGTGTGCACGACGGAGATGAATATCCTCAAAATCATGCATGGATACGTGTCAAGGGATTGACCCACCGACTCTTGGGACCCTGGTCCCTTCGGAGTCTCGAAAAGATGTGCTCGGGAGTCTTCACGGTGAGACCTCCTGAGGAACCCGCTCGGGACCTCGTGAAGGGCCTCGCCAGGTAACGGCGACGCATCACGACACCCCCTTAGATGATTTTCCACCGTGAGCCCCTACCTACACACTAGCAACATTTTTGCGCCCAAGAGACCTCACCGAAACTCGCTAAGTGATAAGGGAACACTCAGAATGTGGGGGGAACTAGCTGGGGACACACACTACAAGCAAGCGCCAGCTCAACATAGTGGTTGTTCGGGATATACTTTCCGGGTATCCTCACTGTGCCTCGCTGACCAGGGTGGCCTAGTTCGGGTTAGAGCTTTGCTTCACGGGCGGCCCAGTCAGGGAGAAGAGACGGAGTCTAGTCCGGCTACGGGAAGACCCAAAAGACTTACCGACATAGGCCCATAGTGTTACTTGTATTTCAAGATGTACTCTATAACCGACTCTTAGTCGTAGCCAGAGAGATATCTCCTGTAAACCCTAGGCCGGATATCTACATAAGCCGTCCTAGGGAGAGCCTTTAGGGCATACCCTTACAATAGTCTACAATCTCAACTTGCACAGGCGAAACCCTTGTAACCCATATTCTGGCGCTGTTGTATTACTGGATTGCTAGCAGGAGTAGCATCCGTCCAAAGCCGGTGGATTCGAACCTGGGTAAACTTGTGTGCTCACTGTCCCGGAATACCGTATGTCTCACCCCCTCTCTTCTGCACGCCTCGAGGACCCCCTCATGGCGTACTTGTCATCAATTCGATGATAGTTGGAGCCCATCGTGGGGAAAGTGATCTTCAGATCTGCATTTCGGGCAGAATTTGCAAGAATCGGAATCAGCGAGACTATCGTCGTCGGTCGCATCCTCTACGCCAGTGATGTCCCTCTCAGCATTCTCGACGAGACTTGGATTCTGGCTAGGGAGGCTGTGACTGCCTACACCATCATGTATTTTGGCGAGATTGATGTTTACATCGGTTTCGCTGAACCTACCCCACCCACCCCAGCGGTGATGATAGAGGCAGAAGAAGTTTCTGGATCCCCTCTGTCCGTGGAGGCGGTGGAGTTCTGGATCCCGGAAAACCCTAATCCCACCCAGCCCGCACCTGTTGCGGAGATAGTGGAGAAAGCTGAGCCTAAAGCAGATATCATGGTGTAATCCGAGTCTGGAGTGGATCTCCCTAGCGAGATCGAATCCTAGATCAATCTGCCCGCCAAGGTTGAGATCCAGGAGGAGCGAGGCAATAACTCTAGTTCCAGCTCTTCCAATGCCAGAACAGATCAACCCTTCCTGAGGCATACGTTGAGGGCATGATGATGAAAGACGCAAGCGTGGATGAGGTTCTCGAAACCATCAGAATTTTCGAGGAAGCCCACGAAGAAAGCTGCGTCTACCTCAGGACACATGCATCGCACTTTGTCAGATATGTTGGATCCGGCTCCGCCGATGCTGGAGACAACGAAGACTCGGTGCTAGAGGCGATCGGAACAAACACCGACTTACCGGCATCATCGGATGATTCCATGACGTCGGCAGATTTCCAAAAGTTCTCTGAGGAATACGAAGCGGAGTACAACTCAAAAGCTCCAGAAGAAGGAGAAGCTATGGACGAAGGATCCAGATAAAACTCTCCCAAAGCGCAAGATGACATGGATCTCGAAGATAATCCCAATATCCAGATGTCTAAAAGTATCGATCAGAGCTTGACTCCGGGAAATGGACCCAAAGCCGTCTTTGCTACAGGCACTGCCAAGAAGGCAAAGAAGTGGTTGCTGAGGATTACGAAGAAGACTCGGATGGAGCTTTAATCCTAGACTAGCCCGAAGAAGCTTCGGTGGATGGACACGTGGTCACCGCTGGTTCCAGTAAGCTCATCGATGCTGCGCTAACTACGCATATCCCTACAGCGAGAAAACTTACTGCTGCAGAGTTGGAAGAAAGGGCTCAGACCCTAGAAGTGCGTCTCCAAGTACTCCTGGATGAAGCCAACAACATCGAGGAAGAGAAGAAACGCATAGCTACTGCGGAGAAGCTCATCTCTCTGCAGCATCAAAAGACTCGGAAAGGCCACGTGTGGGCCAACAAATTTCCAGAAGTCCGCAAGGTTCTCTCTGAGGGGGACCTAGGGATGCCTCGTTTTGACATCAGTGGAGGTATGGTGTACCCAACACCAGTATAGAACACCGTCATGGCTCGAGATATCCTGGCAAATAATCCAGGCCTAGAAGAGGTTCGTTTGGGCATAAAGCTGCTCACCAAGGGTCTGGAGCAACAAAAGGTCGTGAAATCTGGAAGCGGAAAGTTGGTCTCTCAATCCGACCAATGTTGCACGGATCCGGCCTAGGATGACATTGAACCCCAACAGGTTCAGGAACAACATTACCATTCCGACCATCGGGAAGACAACCACTCAAGAACCGGATCTTCAGGGCAACGACACAGAACCGCATGTGTCTAGAGCAATGTTGCCCCAGCCGCAAAGCAATACATAGTTGCAGCACTGTATCCAAGACACCCTCCCCGACAAGAGTCGAACAATCACAGGGAAGATGATAAAGAGAAACGTCGGGAGGAGGACCTTAAAAGGATGCCACCTCCTAGGCATGGAAGCCGTCCGGCTGAACCCCATCGCGGTGGGAGTGACAGACGAAGGAACGACGGACACCGTGCCGAGTCAAGCCGGCAGGGGACTCGTCGCAATGAAGACCCTCCCCGAAATCGGAATAATGACGCTCCGGATGGAGGCCAGTGATCAGCCAGAAACAATCCACCTGAACCACCCTCTCCACCAAGAAGCCACCACAACGGCTCTCAAGGAGGGCGTCGTGGCGAAGGAGGTGGTGACAGAAGCAAAAGTACGGCTCCAAGGCACCGTAACCACAGCGAGCAACCAAGGCGTCGTTCTTTGTCACCAAGTGATGCGAGACACCAGATCAACTCTAACATAGAGGCGCGGCGCTACGAGTCGGATAACGTCTACATGGGTCCAAAATGCTTCAGACCATGCATTTGAGAAACAAGGTTCCCAGAAGGATTCGCCATCTCAAGACATATTCAGCCCTACGACGGCATAGCTCGGCTAGATACTTGGCTCCAGGATTTTTTTCCAGGCTTGCTGCATCGCCAAAGGTGGAAATAGCTTGGTCACAACCCGATATCTCCCACTTATGCTACATAAGATGGCATGATATTAGCTTAATGAACTTCTGGAGAATACCATCCACAACTGGTATGACATTCAAAGTATGTTCTTTTGGAATTTCGAAGGCACATGTTGGAGGCCCTGCACGGTAGGAGACCTACAACGTTGCACCCAGAAAGCTAGAGAAACTTGTCAAGATTACCTCGGATGATGAATTGACACCAAGAACTCCTACGAAGGAGTAAATGACCAAACTGCGATAGAAGCTTTCATTGGAGGACTCCCAATTGGCTTACTACATCACCGCTTGAAGTGCGACAAGGTCACTGATTAGAAACGGCGAGCAAATATGCAGACACCAACAATGATGCAGAAGGATTAATGAATGTCCTTGTTGTGCCACAGTCGGCAAAACAACCAAAGCAACAAGCTCAGAAGCGCAAGAATACCTCGGAAAAGAAACCTAATGCGGAAACAGCGGTGGTCACCGCTACTTTTGTGTGTAGAGGACGAGGAGAGCGTGGTGGAGGCCACGGACACGGTCATCAGACATCAAGGGTCCAAGGTAGAGGAGACCAGCAACCTAGCAAAACCTACTCTTGGGCCAACATTGCTAATAACCCGTGTGTGCATCACTTAGATGCTAAAGGGGGCTCGTCCCATACAAACGATGAGTGTTGTTTCAATGACGATATCAAGATGGATGATACCGATGGCTATAGGGCTAAGCGGAAGAAGGTAAAGAAGAATCCCGGAAAAGAAAAGGAGACCAAGGAAGATTCCGACATGGAGGAAGTAGAGACTTCAAATCCCAAGTCACTTTCCCAACGAAGAAGGATACTTATGTCACTTTCCTTGGATCTCAACCAGCGAAGGTCAAGAAAGCAGTGTTGCATGAGCTCTACGCAACTGTTCCTGCTATCCCACAATACTTGGACTGGTCAGAAGTGGCAATCACCTTTGACCCCACTGATCATCACCTAAGTTGCACAAGCAAGGAAAATACACCTTAGTCGTTAATTGATACATTTCAAATGTATCTATAATTTTTGATGTTCCATGCTTGGTTTTATCCACTTTCTTGTGTTTTGTTCCAACTTTGGAGTACTTTTCTTATGATTTCTTGGACTAACCTATTAACAAGAGCCACAGTGCCAGCTGCCTGTTTTCTGCTATTTTTGGTTCCAGGAAAGTCAGAAAATGAATATTCTCGGAATTGGACGGGACAAAAGCCAAAGTGCCTATTTCTCCGGAAGTGATCAAGTGCCAGAATACGAGATGGAGAAGGGCCAGGGGCCGGCCACACCACCTGGCCGCGCGGCTAGGCTAGGCCCATGCAAGGGGGTGGTGTGGTGGCTCCCGGCACCTCCTCGGCCTCTCCTTCCGCCTATATATTGCCCTCGGGACGAAAACCCTAAGTACCCGATCAAAAATCGACGAAAGAGTCTGTAGCCGCTGTCATCTCCATCCCTAGATTGGGAGGGATCTGAAGCTCTTCCCGGCACCCTGCCGGAGAGGGGAATTCACCCTGGAGGCCTTCTTCATCACCATGCAAGCCTCTGGTGTGATGCGTGAGTAGTTCATCCTTGGACTACGGATCCATGTAGTAGCTAGATGGCTGGTTCTCCTCCTTTGTGCTTTCATGTTTAGATGTTGTGAGCTCCGTTCATGATCAAGATCATCTATTTGTAATTCATACATGTTGTGTTTGCGGGGATCCGATGGATATTGAGATGCTATTTCAGATTGATTATTGATTCTATCATGTCTTTGTTATTTGAGATCTTGCATGCTTTCCGTTGTTAGTAGCTATCTTGGCCAAGTAGATTCTAGCAACTCCAAGAGTTAGTATTTATGCTCGATAGTGGGTTCATGCCTCTGATAATCTGGGGAAGTGACAGAAATCTCTAAGGTACTAGATGTGTTGTTGCTACTAGGGAGAAAACAACAATCCTTTGTTCATAGAACAATCATATTGTTTACTTAACACGCAGTTCGCAAAGCAATAATCTGTTGCTTGCAACTTAATACTGGAGAGGGTTCGGATGATAACCTGAAGATGGATTATTAGTCATAGATGAAGTTGGATGGCGGTCTATGTATTATGTTGTAATGCCCAATCAAGTCTCAAAGGAGTCAAGATGATTAGTTTATGCATGTATTGCTTTCTCGATGTTTGTCAATTGCCCCGCTGTAATTGTTCACCCAGCATGTTATCTATCTAAGGAGAGCCACCTCTAGTGAACTATGGATCCCGGTCCTTTTTCTTTACATACAATCTACAACTGTTTACTGCTTTGTGTTTACTTTTTGCAAACTTTTACTTCTTTCCATTCGATACGTTTAATCCTTTGTTTTCCGCAAAACACGGTGAGATTGACAACGTCATCGGAAGTTGGGGACAAAGTTCTGTGGTTGTGTTGTGCAGGTCTCCACGTTGTTACTAGCACCGGTAGTGCGCCCTGCCAAAGCTCAGCTAGTAACACCTTTGGGGTGTTTCCTTGCTCCTTCTGGTTCGATTAAACCTTGATTTCATAACTGAGGGAAAACTTACTGTTGTGCTCATCATACCTTCCTCTTGGGGTTCCCAACGAGCTCTACGTCGAAAGTCGAGCGCATCATTAATCCACTTATTGATGGTTATGGTTTCTCCAAGACTCTCATGGACGGCGGCAGTAGCATCAATATTCTGTATGTCGGAACGCTATGCTGGATGCGGATCTCGGAGACTCAACTGAATCACAACTCTGTGATCTTTCACGGAGTTGTCCTAGGAAGACAAGCAAATTCCCTGGGAGAAATCACTTTGGATGTTACCTTTGGAACTCCAAAAAAATACCGGACGGAAGCACTTTCTTTCGAAGTGGTCCCGTTCAAGAGCGCCTACCATGCTATATTCGGACAGCCGGCTTACTGGGATTTTATGGCTCGTCCGTGGTACATTTACAATATGATGAAAATACCAGGTCCCAAAGGCGTGATCACCATCAGGGGATACCCGAAGAAGGCGCGAGAGTGCGAGGACAGAAATGCCGCCTTTGCTGAAGCCGTGTTGCATGCCCAGGAGTAATAGGAGATCAAGAAGACCATCGACCCGTCTAAGATGCCCGCGACAAAGAAGGAGGTTATAAAGCCGACTACAGAGTTCAAGGCATCAGAAGAGACAAAGACGACACCATTGAAGGATGATGACCCCTCCAAGGTGACCTAGATAGGTGTAGGTTTAGACCGCGCATAGGAAAATGCGCTCTTCAAGTTCCTCCAAGCAAATCAAGATATCTTCGCATGGCAGCCATCTGACATGACGGGAGTACCTAGGGAACTTGCCGAGCACTCTCTAAATGTACACCCAAACGCTAAACCCATCAAACAGTCCTTATGATGTTTCGGTGATGAAAAGTGAAAAACAATAGCTAAGGAACTAGCCCGGCTCGAGTTAGCCGGATTCATAGAAGAGGTCATCCACACTAAGTGGTCGGCCAATCCTGTAATGGTCCCTAAAAAGGACACCACTGATTTAAGGATGTGTGTTGATTATACCGCCTTGAACAAGGCTTGTCCCAAAGATCCGTTCGCTCTGCCTAGGATTGATCAAGTTATCAATTCTATGGCAGGCTCAGAACTCCTATGTTTTCTCGACGCATATTCCGGATATCACCAAATTTGGATGAAGGAATCAGACAAAGTCAAAACCTCATTCATAACCCCCTTTGGAACCTTCTGTTTCGTTACGATGCCCTTTGGGCTCAAGAACGCATGAGCTACCTATCAGCGCACTATGCAGCGTTGCCTCCCCGACCAAATCGGACGCAACGTACATGCATACGTGGACGACATTGCGGTGATGTCCAAAAAGAAGGAAACCTTAATTTCTGACTTGGAGGAAATGTTTGCCAATCTACGCAAATACAACATAATGCTCAATCCAAAGAAGTGCTTCTTTGGAATAGCAGCCGGAAAATTGCTCGGTTTCATCATGTCACAAAGAGACATAGAGGTGAACCGCGACAAAATCAAGGCTATACTCAATATTTCTAGGCCGACTCGCCTGAAGGACGTTCAAAGACTAACTGGTTGCATTGTTGCAGTCAGTCGGTTTGTAAGCCGGCTCGGTGAAAGAGCCGCACCACTCTACAAGCTCCTGGAAAAGACCAAAAAGTTCGTTTGGACTAATGAAGCTGAAGTTGTACTACAAGACCTGAAAGCAGCACTCTCGTCCGCTCCTATCCTTGCAGCACCGAAACCTCATGAGACGATGTTGCTCTATCTCGCTGCGACAAACATAGTCGTCATGGTGGTGAAAAGACTAGAGGAAAAGCAGGAACACCCAATGTAGCGTCTAACTTACTACCTCCGCAAAGTCCTAACTGAATCAAAGCAACAATATCCGCAATATCAGAAGCTGGCTGATGGTGTGTTCTTCGCATCCTGGAAGCTATGGCACTATTTTCAGGAACATCCAATTACTGTGGTGAGCACAGCTCCCATGAAAGACATAATCAACCATAGTGATGCTACAAGACGTGTCGCAAAATGGGACATAAAGCTTTCAGCTTTCAACATCGAGTATAAACCTCGTTAATGACCCACAAGTATAGGGGGTGTATCTCAGTATTTTCGATAAGTAAGAGTGTCGAACCCAACGAGGAGCAGAAGGTGCTGGCTAGTGGCTTGGAGCATGAATTCTTTCTAAATACTTAGCAAACGGATTTTAGGGGTTTTTGATAAAGCAGGTAAATAAAGTATGAGTAAATAAAAGACAATAATAATAAATGCAGCAAGTGGCCCAATCCTTTCTTTAGCAAAGGACAAGCCGGTTGTATTACTTGAGATGACCAAACATTCTCTAGGACACATGGGAATATCGTCTAGTGCTTTCGCTTCATATAGTTGATTAATCTTCTTTAGGTTGCTAAGTGTTGTGTGGGTGAACCTGTGCTAATGTACCGACCTTCCTAGGACTAATACATGCTTGTGATTATACCCCTTGCAAGCATCCGCAAGTACAAGAAAGTAATTAAGGTTTCCTAACGGGGGGTCCGGGTCTCTGTCACTCTGGCAACCCCTACGATTAGTAGCCAAATACACAATGCATTCCCCTAGGCCCATATAGGTGAAGTGTCATGTAGTCGACGTTCACATGACACCACTAGAAGAAGTACACCACAACTTAAATATCAAACCATTGAATCTTTCACAACACAATTCCACTACTAACAACATGACTTCTCCCATGTCCTCAAGAACTAAACGAACTACTCACAAGACATCATATGGATCAAGGTCAGATATAAATCAAACAATCTGAACATAAACAATAATTCAATGGTTCCACTCAATAGCATCAACTACAAGGAGTAATCAACACCAGGAAAGTTTCCCCTAAGAACCATGCAAGATTCAACCCAATTGTTACAGCAGTATGAAGTGATGTGTATGGTGCTAGTGGAGATGATGGTGGTGATGATGATGATCCCGATGAAGTCCATCTTGATGGTGGTGTTGATGGCGACGATCTCCCCTGGGACGGAATTCCCCCGGCAGAATTCTGTCTGCCGGAGATATCTTTCTCTCTTGATGTTTTTCCGCCTTGCAGAGGTGGCGGAATCTTTCTGTGGTCGCTCCCCTGGTATTAGGTTTCTGTGGGGATAATATACGCCAGAGGGGGAGCCTGGAGTGGACCAGGGCGGCCACACCACCTGGTGGCGCGGCTTGGGGTGGCCCGCGCCAGGGGGTGGTGTGGCCCCCCTATGGCCCATCTCCACTTCCCCTTCTGGCAATCTTCGTCTTCTGTAAAAATAGGATTTTCCATGTATTTTTCCGGATTTTGTGATCTTCGCAAATTTCGCCTCCAAATAGCACCTTTTCCATCAGAATCCTGACTGCAGCGGTCCATGTTCCAAAATTCACCGACCATGCAAAAATAGACGAAATAACATAACTATCATCTCTTAATATGAAATATATCAATGAATAACAATAAATTATGATATAGAATAGTGATGCAAAATGGACGTATTAACTCCCCCCAAGCTTAGACTTCGCTTGTCCCCAGCGAAACTGAGCTTAATAAACATGACCTCAGGTTTATGGAGTGAAGAGTCGATAAAATGATACGGACAAGAAGCATCACATTCATCAATACATTAATCATAATAGAAGACAACTCACTATTATATAACTTAACTTGCAATAAGTAAAGGAAACACAATAAAGATGCATAAAGTAAATCATAATTGGTAATGGCAAACTTAGCTCCTGGTCGAAGAATAGTTGACAATTTGCAGGAGTTCACAAATAACTGGTTTTCAATGATAGCTTTCAAAGTAGTAGACACTAAGATAAGAGCAAATGTGCAAAACAAGGAACATAAGAAACATGATTGAATAAATCATCATATGAATGAATGAAACACAACAACACAAAATACTTGCTGAGATTGAAGGGAATAGGTTTACTGACTCAACTAAAAAGTAAAAAAGAAAGGCCCTTCGCAGAGGGAAGCAGGGATTTCAAGTTTCATAAAGAGTTTCCAAAAATTATGGTACATATTAGCTTTCAGCTCTCATTTCCCGTATCATAAGCATCTTTAGGTGATTAAGGTTAAAGTGATCAAATATGAGGATATGCTTGACAAGTTGTAAGTTGAAAATCTCATGTCCCTTGAATATGAGGGTCGCTCCTCATGCTACTCAAGTTTAGTTACTTGTAAGTTCTTGTCATAGTAAGTATATCCGTATCATAAAGAACCGCCAACGGGGTACCCCTTGCCTGATGATATGGAAGAACCCCCATATCAAATGACAAGGCAAGCAGACAACGAGCATCTCAGCAATCTTCTTATTTACCATGGGAAAATGGTGCTTTTTTCTATCTTTCCTCTTTTCTCAAATCTCCTTTTTTCCTTTTTCTCTTTTTGTTTCTCAATCTCTATCTCTTTTTATAAGATGAATGCTTCATAGATGCTCATTATGGTTACGCTGCAGGTTTCGCTCATGATTAGGCATGGATTAGACCAGTGGCCTAGGCGTTTCTCTAACAGACATACATAACTCCATGGACTTAAAAGCTCCCCTTTCATTTCACACCGACGACATCCATAGACAAAAGAACAAGATATCAACTAGGTACAAAGTACTGGTGCAATGTTGAAAGCGTTCCCCATGACATCATGGTTCTGCTAATTTACAACTTACAAAGCGCAAGCATATACGCAGCATAGTTGGGCACAATGGTTCAAGTTTATTAAGTGAAAAAAAGTAAAGTGTAAATCAAGTTCGTGAGAGCTTTAATCACTAATTTTGACATAACAAGTTTAATTCAGAAGGTAGATAAAAACATGAATTTACTTGGAATAGCAATAATGCTAATAGGTTGGTATGGTGGACACAAATGGCATAGGTTTTGGTTTAAGGATTGGATGCACGAGAAGAATTCCCTCTCAGTACAGGTTTTTGGCTAGCAAGGCTGGGTAGCAAGTATAAGAGTTGAAGGAAACAAACAAACAAACATACAAGTGATAAAAACAAACATGCAATCTTCCTTGGAAGCAGAAAAGATCTTAACTAGAGAATACTAAACTTATGAGCAAATCAAGAAAGAAAGATGATGAAATTATATTTCTTTAAGAGTACTTTTGTCTTGTTCATTCAATTCTCAAAATAGTGTTTCTACTGACCGAGCCAGGTTTGCCAAAACAAACTAAATTAACTCAATGATCCCAAAGTGATACCAATACTAACAACAAGAGAAATCATATAATAGCAATTGAAAACTAACATAAGATATGCAAAAGAGTAAATGATAGAACTTCTCATTAATATTCCATAACGACAAATCACACCAAGGGATACATATCTAACGAGAGAGGGGACACTTCCACAATGCAAACCATCCTATACGATAACTTCTCTATTCATGATATGACTCTACTAAAAAGGGTAAAAAGATAGAACATAGTGATGTGATACCGCGGCACTCCCCCAAGCTTGGAACAAACCAAGGGGATGCTAAAACCTGATGAAGAATTACTCCTATGGTGGTGGTGGTATTCTCTCATCATCGTCCGACTTCCAAGGTAAGGGTTCCCCATCAACGAAAGACATCCTGGTCTCCATCATCCTGAAACTAGCAGCAACACTTATGTGTTTAAACCTAACCTCATACTCACAGTTTTGATTTTGAACATCGTAGAGCTATGCTTGCAGTTGGTTGGTTGTTTGGTGGAGTGAGAGAATTTCATCCTTGAGCTCAGCAGTCTCCTTTTGGTGCTCGGCGATGAGTTCGGAACAAATCTTATGGATGATATCCACTTCGCGTTCCGCCATCTTCTTGTACCTAAAGACTTCTTGCACCAGCGCTTCCATCATGTCCTCCAGACTTCCTTCATCTTTGGGGCCTTGAACCTCTTTTATCCGTACCTCCCCATCTCCAAGCAATAACTCCTTGGGATGAATCTTCAACTCATGCATGTATGGGTTGATGATATCCCCTGAGGAACCTTCCTTGGCTGATCCAGAGGAAAACATTGTGGCTCGAAAACTGGGACTCTACTTGTCAGAAATAGATCATAATGAAAAAACAAGGAGAACATGATATACGAACCTCAGTGGATCCGGGGGATTATATATTACAAAGTTTTACAACAAAAGGAAGGTACTGGGAGAAAACGGGTTAGAGACGGAGTCTGGGGCGGCCACACCACCTGCTGGCGTGGCCAGGGGGCCCACGCCAGGGGGTGGTGTGAGCCACCCTGGCTCTGTTTCCTTCCCTCTTTCACTTCGTTGCTTTCCTTGTTGAATAAAAACTCAAAAAATATAATTTGACACAATTTTCACGTAACTTTTCTTACCAGAACTGTTACCTATTCGAAAACGGACTCTGTAGGTCTCTGAACTTGGTCTTTAATGAACTTTTCTGGAGTTACCACTTGAATAACATCAATATCTTCATCTTCATAAACATATTGCTTGAGTCATGAAACCTTTCACTTTCTTGTTACACCATTTTCTCTACTAATCACAGAATATGAATTGAAGGAAAAGAGAGCATTAAGAAGCAAAAAATACACATGTTTAAGTATAACCCACTTCCTATGCAAGGGAACTTTGTAAGCAAATAAATTGTTGAAACTAGAAACTGCAAGCATAAGAAGGCAAAATAGGTGCAACATAAAGACTTTAAGCGTAAAACGAGGAGACTTAATATTATTGAGATGCATTAGAACAGTCTTTCCTCTCTCATAATAACTTTTAGTATCGTGCATAAACTTAACAGTATAACTATCACAAGAACCGTCGTAGCAATGATCACTAATTCTAATAGAAAACACAGGAACACTAGCTCTCATAACACTATTTCGTGAAACAATATTAGAGGTATCCTTACAAAGGATAGTGTGTCCTTCTTCTACATATTCTGTGAAAAAGTCTTTCACATGTGCTATTATAGGTTCAAAATCTACTTGTTTATCAGGTTCAACAGCTTTATTTGTACTTTTATTAACCATACTAGCTATCATAGAATGTTCCTTTACTTTAACTGGGAAAGGTATTTTCTCAATGTAAGGTTCAGGTAAAACATGATTAGCAGTATAAACTTCAGTATTTCTTGCAGGAACACTCTTAGCAACATCTTTATATGGTTCATGATACTTATTCTACTTCCTTTTAGGCACTTCAATATAGGAAGCAAAAGCCTTAAAATAAGTTGCAATAGTTTGGGAGTCTAGACAATAAGCATTTTTAATATTTTGAAAATCATCAGTTCCCATAAAAGATTCAATGCATTCATAATCATAATTTATACCTGACTTTCTTCCTTTGTCATTCTCCCATGCTTCAGCATTTTCTTGAATACGGTCTAGAAGATCCCATTTAGCTTCTTCTTCCATGCGAGTGAATGATCCAGCACAAGAAGCATCCAATAAATCCTTATCATGAAGAGAAAGCCTTGCATAAAAGTTATTGATAATAATATTGTTGGGGAGCTCATGAATGGGACATTTGACCATTAGTAGCTTCAATCTCCCCCAAGCTTGAGCTGTACTATCTCCATCAAGAGGCCAAAAGTTATATATTTGATTCCGATCTTTATTAATCTCACTAGGAGGATAAAATTTTGAATAAAAGAGAGGTACTATTTCCTCCCATTCAAGAGCTTGACCATTCTTCAGCAGCTTATACCATTCTTCAGCTCTTCCTTTCAGCGATAATGAGAATAAATTCTTCTTGAATTTATCTGTTGTAATACCTGCACACTTGAACAACCCACATTATTCGTGTATAAAAAGCAAATGATCACCGGGATGGACAGTTCCATCCCCAACATAATACTTATCTATAACACGATCAATAATTCTTGTAGGTATTTTGAAAGTATCATTCTCAGTGGGTGGTGGTTCATCTACTACCTTAGCAGTGGATTACGAAATAAGAAACTCAGCGATTTATCCATGTTGAAAATAAAGCAACTAACAAAAATAAACAATACTCACAGTAGAAGTTTCCTTTACCAGTTCCACTCTCCAATAGCTCTTCACTCCCCGGCAACGGCGCCCGAAAATAGTCTTAATGACCCACAAGTATAGGGGGTATATCGCAGTATTTTCGATAAGTAAGACTGTCGAACCCAATGAGGAGCAGAAGGTGCTGGCTAGTGGCTTGGAGCAGGAATTCTTTCTAAATACTTAGCAAACGGATTTTTAGGGGTTTTTGATAAAGCAGGTAAATAAAGTATGAGTAAATAAAAGACAATAATAATAAATGCAGCAAGTGGCCCAATCCATTCTTTAGCAAAGGACAAGCCGGTTGTATTACTTAAGATGACCAAATGTTCTCGAGGACACATGGGAATATCGTTAAGTGCTTTCGCTTCATATAGTTGATTAATCTTCTTTAGCTTGCTAAGTGTTGTGTGGGTGAACCTATGCTAATGTACTGACTTTCCTAGTACTAATACATACTTGTGATTATACCGCTTGCAAGCATCCACACATACAAGAAAGTAATTAAGGTAGAAACCTAACCACAACTTTAAACTCTAAGACCCTGACGTCCCTTGTGCAAAGGTTTCCTAATGGGGGTTCATGTTTCTGTCACTCCGGCAACCCCTACGATTAGTAGCCAAATACACAATGCATTCCCCTAGGCCCATATAGGTGAAGTGTCGTGTAGTCTACGTTCACATGACACCACTAGAAGAAGTACACCACAACTTAAATATCAAACCATTGAATCTTTCTCAACACAATTCCACTACTAACAACATGACTTCTCCCATGTCCTCAAGAACTAAACGAACTACTCACAAAACATCATATGGATCAAGATCATAGATGAAATAATGATATGTAACAATCTGAACATAAACAATAATTCAATGGTTCCACTCAATAGCATCAACTACAAGGAGTAATCAACACCGAGAAAGTTTCCCCTAAGAACTATGCAAGATTCAACTCAATTGTTACAACGGTATGAAATGGTGATGATGGTGCTGGTGGAGATGATGGTGGTGATGATGATGATTCCGATGAAGTCCATCTTGATGGTGGTGTTGATGGCGACGATCTCCCCTCTCCGGGAAGGAATTCCCCCGGCAGAATTCTGTCTGTCGGAGAGATCTTTCTCTCTCGGTGTTTTTCCGCCCCGTAGAGGCAGCGGAATCTTTCTGTGGTCGCTCCCCTGGTATTAGGTTTTTGTGGGGATAATATACGCCAGAGGGGGGAGCCTGGAGTGGACCAGGGCGGCCACACCACCTGGTGGTACGTCCTGGGGTGGCCCGCGCTAGGGGTGGTGTGGGCCCCCTGTGGACCATCTCTACTTCCCCTTTTGGCAATCTTCGTATTTTAGAAAAATAGGATTTTGCTTGTATTTTCCCGGATTTTCTAATCTTCGCGAATTTCGCCTCTAAACAGCACCTTTTCCATCAGAATCCTGACAGCAGCGGTCCATGCTCCAAAAGTCATCAACCATGCAAAAATAGATGAAATAACATAAGTACTATCTCTTAATATGAAATATATCAATGAATAACAGTAAATTATGATATAGAATAGTGATGCAAAATGGACGTATCACTTGTACATCAATCAAATCCCAAATTCTGGATGACTTTGTCGCTGATTGGATAGAGACAACATAAAATATGATCCTCCGAGAGTCGGAATACTGGACCTTACATTTTGATGGGTCTAAAGCGCTCGAGGGCTGGAGTGGTGCTCAAATCACCCCAAGGAGATAAACTTTTATATGTCCTGTAGATCCACTTCACGACAACAAATAACATTGCCGAATATGAAGTATTGCTGCAAGGAATCCGCAATGCTAAGGATATAGGCATCCGACGATTAATGTGCTATGGAGATTCGGATCTTGTTGCTCAACAAGCGTCGGATATCTGTAACGCAAACAAACACATGGCAGCATATAGAGCTATCGTGGATGAGCTATCTAAATTGTTCGAAGGGTTTGAGGTTCAACACATCCCTTGAACAGAAAATTAGGAAGCAGATGCACTATCTCGAATAGGCTCTGCGCGGAAAAAGGTCACGGATGGCGCTTTTTTGGAGCACCTCAAAGTCCCATCTATAAAAGGAGTAGACGAGGAATATCCGACCAAATCCAACTCACCTTTAATAGCAGTTCTGGCTGTGATTCCCAGCTGGACTCAACTCTACCTGGATTACTTGGTAGATGGCAAATTACCCGAAGACGAGGCTCTAAGCCGGCAGATCGTCCGACGAGCAAAAACCTATACTATCATAAGTGGTGACCTCTATAAGTGGAGTGTGTCTGGGGTCTTTCAGCGCTGTGTACTTCCAGAAGAAGGAGTGGAAATCCTAAGGGAAATCCATGAAGGCGAATGCGGTCATCACGCTACAGCCAAATCTTTAGTGGTAAAAGCTTTTAGACTCGGATTTTTTTGGCTTACAGCTAAGGCAGGTGCCGAACGGCTAGTCAAGACATGCAAAGGCTGCCAAAAGTATGCCAAACAAGCTCATGTTCTAGCTGATCAGCTGCGGACAATACCTATAACATGGCCCTTTGCGGTCTGGGGGCTTGACATGGTAGGACCGTTTAAACGGGCTTCAAGTGGATTTACTCACCTCTTAGTGATGGTGGATAAATTCATGAAATGGATCGAGGCTAAACCTGTCACAAGTTGTGATGGAGCAACAACCAGAAGATTTGTTGAGGATGTTATAATCCGATACGGTTATCCGCATAGCATTATTACGGACAATGGGAGTAATTTTTCTATGGGAGAACTTGCCGAATTCTGTGATGAACAAAATATCCGGCTTGACATTGCATCAGTTGCACATCCACAAGCTAATGGACAAGTTGAAAGAGCAAATGGTCTAATCCTACAAGGCCTAAAACCAAGACTTGGAGCACCACTACGTCGTGCTGTGGGGGGCTGGGCAGATGAGTTACCATCTGTGATATGGAGCTTGAGAATAACTCCGAACAGGTCAACCGGATACACACCTTTCTTCTTGGTATATGGCGCATAAGCAGTTCTTCCTAGAGATTTGATTCACACTTCTCCCCGTATTGCTGCATCTATTGAAGAGGATGCCAAAATTTCTCGACAAAATGATCTCGATTTAATCGAAGAAGTTCGTGTCGTTGCTGAAATGAGATCAACAGCCTATCAGTAGAAGTTACACAAGTATCATAGCCAGAGAGTCAGAAACCGGTCTTTCAATAAGGGCGATTTGGTTCTCTGGCTTGTGCAGAAAAGAAAGGACAAACTTTCCCTAGTATGGGAAGGGCCCTTTTTAGTTAGCCGAGTATTACACAATGGTTCTTACAACCTAACTGATATGCGACCAGTCAAAGAAATACCTGCTACTAAGAAGAGAAACAGAGCTGGAGGCACTACAGACCCGTAAGAATTAGACAGACCGTGGAATATTGCTCATCTATGTCCCTTTTATTCTTAAATTATCTTTCTTTGTAATCATATATGTGTACATGTTAAATGAGAAATAAAGTATTGGTTGCCTCATTATTTTTTGAGAAGTTTTATATTACCATCTTATTTCTGAATGATCATGTCACAAGTCGAAAATCCTAGAATACTTGAAAGTACTTTATGCTCATGTTTGTTCTGGTTAGATTTCCAATTACAAAAATGCTACCTTCAGGTATAAATCTACATTTTATAGTTTGTACTTGGGTTCTTTATCTAATTGCCGGATGCAGGCATTTTCCGAGTAGTGAATTGTTGGTACTAAAAGCCGGCTCTGTTTTCGATTTTAAACTAGTTTAGCAATTGACCTCTTTTGCTCGGCAGAGTTTCTGTGTGGAAGGTTAGCTAGCTCACGAAAGGGACAAGGCGGAAAGCCAGATAAGCGAAAAGTACAGGCAAAACAAAAAGTGTTTATGTAAAAATTCAGGCACGGCAAAATAAGGCCAAAAGTGGTAAGTAGGAATATCAAATCTTAGCACTAGCAAAAGTATTATACTACTTATTTACAATCCGATTGTTTCAGAATAACGCATTGTTTTTCTAGCACTCTACAATGCAGGTGAAGAGGTAGGAGCTGCTGGCTCACTAGAGACAGCACCCTCACCTTGATATCTTTCCGAAACGTCCAAATTCGATACGGTTTGTTCATCGTTGGAAGCTTCACCAGTTTCTTCGAGGGCGGAGGGGGCAGAGTGAAGAAGGGAGTGTCTTAGCTGGTCAGATCAGCTACATGACATCTGTATCCGGCACAGGAGTTCATGATGGCCTTAATATCTTGCTCCGGTTCGTCTTCATCCATAGTTGAATACCCTCTGGTTACTTACCAGATTTCCATGCTTCCATGGTGGGTCATAACCATAGTGAGAGCATTCTGTGCTGCAGTCCGCACATAGGACATGTTCCAGTCCTGAACAAGCTGGGGCATCTCCTTGGCCTTGTCTCGCACTTCAATGCTAGACATTTTTTCTATGTCCAGAACTTTGAGTACTTCGCCAATATCCTCTAAAGATTGGCGGAAATCGTGAAGCAAATCGCCGACTTGGGTAAGCCGGCTCGTGCGAGACTCAGTGGAGGAAGAATCTAATAACTTCAGAGGACCTACACATATGAAGCAAAGGTCAATAAATATATTTGAATTCTTATAATCAGAAAAATAGCAAGTCAGAAAGAAGAAAACATACCGAAGATGACATCGTCAACTTCGGTCTTTTCTTCCCTAAGGCTTTGGAGTTCACCCCGGAGTGCCTCGCTGATGTCCTTCTCTCTGAATAGCTTGTCCTTGAGATCTGAGATTTTCTTATCCTAGATCGCGATCTCGCGATCGCATTCTTTGATGGCCATGGAGGAGGATTTAAGCACTTGACAAATGCTCTGCTCATGATCCGCCTTGAGCTTATTCAGCTCTCGACGTAATTCGGTATTCTCCACCTCTAGGGTCTTAAGAATCTCGGCCTCTTCAATCATGGCACAAGATTGTTTTACAAGTGCTATAAGCAAAGTACAACAGTTGAATAGGAAATTCGACAATGAAAGAAAAAGAAAAAGGTTAAGAACTGAAATGATTACCTTCAGCCTCATCCTTGGATATCTTCAACTGAGCATTTTCAAGCTAGAGAGCTCTAATCTCTTTCTGCTTGTTGCAAATATTCTTCAATAATTCCTGGTTATACGAATTAACTTTCTGTAAGTCGGAATACCCAGAGTCAGAAGTCTACTAAAGACTCGGGCTAATATTTGTACTAATATCAGCACGAGCCTTGGGGGCTCCACTAATTCATTCTTTGGCATCCTATGAAAGCATAAATCCTAATTGTCTATCCAACTTCATGCTTGGGGCCTAGAGGATATGATATAAAATAAGGAAAAAATGAGTTGGAATTCTGACCTACATGTTGTTCATGAGTAAGCTTACTCAGGCTCATGTTCACCTCAGTGGTAACCTTCTCGGCGAGGGTTAGCGGGATTACTGGCGGTGGCGGAAGCATGCTAGCTTCCAGCTTCTCGTCCTAAAGATGAACTTTGTCAAGAAGCTCGGAGTACTTAACGTCCTCAGCTTCTTGTGCCTCTTCCTCAGCAGTGATATTCCGGCTTTCCAAGCATTGCTGGGCTAGCCGTTGGATCTCCTCCGCAGATTTCCGAGTAATGCCAAGTTTGGCAAGGCCCGGATTGCTGAGGTGGTTTTCAGCGAAGACCTCTGCCAAGGGATCATTACCCTTAGAGGGTTCACCCTTATCAAGTTCTGAGTCACCCATGGTGATGTCAGTCTGCGAGCTGAGGATCGCTAGCTCTGCTTGTTGAGCCGAATCTTCCGCAATAGGCAAAGATGGAGTAATCTCCGGCGTTGCGGAAGGCTGGGGGGCAGGAGCCGGAGGCGCTGCGGCAGGAGAAGTCAAATTAAGCTTTGACTGGCGCAGGGGCTTTTACGAGCCTCCTTTCCCCTTTCCCTTGGTGAGATGTCTAGCTCTGAAGAGGTAATAGAAGGAAAATCGTTACACTTCAGAAAGAATAAGAAATAGAGACCTTGTGAGGAAAGTTACCTCTTCACAACGGGCACTTCTTTTGTGCCGATATACACTGTTGGAGTTTTACGCTTCCAGGTAAGCACCTCCGGCAGTGGGATCAAGTCTGCATCATCCTGAGAGAACTCAGGAGGATATCCCTCGAGAGGAGCGAGCTCCAACTCGGGGAGGTCAGCAAGCTGAAAAGAAGAAGTATCTCAGTATTGCAAATATACATAACAATGTATAGATGAACACATAATTCGAGTTACTGTTGGAAAACTTACTGGTGTCATGGGATCGTTAGCCGTCTGCATGTCCAAAGATAGATCCAGAATCTTCCTCTCGACCTGCTCCTTGGTCAATCATTTGATTTGGGACTCATAGTCCTTTTTCGAATATGGCGTGGAGCAGATCCGGAGAGAGTCCAAACTGCTCTTGGTGATGGAGTGCATGAGCCGATCACCATGGTGTTGGAGAGGCTAGATCCGGCGCGCCAGCCAGTAGTGGACCAAGTCGGATCCTTTCAGACCCTTGTGCTTCATCAGATATTCGATTCGCCTCTTTGAAAGAAGCAGATCGTCAGTGAGAGCCGGAGCATCCATGTCCTAGGATTCTTGGGGCGTGGCGGCACCGTCAACGAAAGTCGTCAAAGCAGTGGCTTTGCTGGGAGCCGGTTTGTCCTTGTGGTAAAAGAACGTGGATGGCCACTTTTTAACCGACTCGCTATCCTTAATCCTAGGATAGACTCGTTCTCTCCTAATAGAAAAGCTGAGTGTACCGATAATGTAGGGATTACCGACGGTGATGGAATTTCTTCGGGTATGGAAGTAAAACCGGAAAATAAGAAGGCTTGGCCTAATGCCAAGATACCACTCGCACAAAGAGGCGAAATAGCTCATCTCTAAAATAGAGTTCAGGGGGAGAAGGTGGAGTTGAAATCCATAATGATCTATCACCTCAGAAAAGAAATCTATCAGGGGGATGATCCCCAGGTACCCCAACCGGACAAGAAACAAGACAGTCAGATGGCGTCCGGCTGGCCAGACGCAGCCGGATAAGGCAAGACAGGCCGGCTACCGCATGGTAGCCAGGTCAGCAAGAGGTAGTCGGCTACGGCGGTGTAGCCGGAACCAATCAGTGAGACAGGACGACGTGTGTATTAGTGCACGGTACGCCCTGTGCGATGACAAGACTGGCAACTACCCGGCCATACCAAAGACTTTACGGGGATGACACGGGAACAGTGGCCCGATGCTGACGACGGGGTCGCACGGCGTCCACTGTGCCCACGACAGCCATACCGCTCACACTCCGACGTGACATGCCATACTGGGTACTTTAGATGACTAGCCAGCTGGGACCCGCCTATGGGGCCCGCCAGTCGGACTAGCCAGTGAGACCTTTGCCTCTCTGCCTATATAAGGAGAGGCAAGGCCTCAGTAGAAAGGGTTGCTCTCATAGCATTTAAGGCAGTAGCTAGTGAATACAGCTCGAGGAGCACTTGTAGTTCGTATATCCCACATAGTCTGATCCGGCAGGAGTAGGAGCTTTACCTCACCACGAGGGCTCCGAACCTAGGTACTTCCTGCGTCCAGCTACGCTTGCTTGTATCCAATCCCGCCTGCAGACGCCGTCGATAGCTTCCCTGCTAGTCCCCATAGCTCTATCAAACCTCTTCAGGTACCCGCCGTTCCCAATACAACGACAATTGGTGCCCACCGTGGGGCAACATGGCTTCGACCGGAGTCACGTTCCGCACGGGACCCCGCACTTCAGCCGGTGAGCGCGTGGCCTCTGGTCTGGTGCTCAAGCTCGGCAAATTCGACTGCGTCATCGACAATGCCTCCTGCTTCGCTGGAACCTCCTTCCCGGCAAACAGAGCCGTCCTGCTATTCGGCGACCTCCCTGTCTACGTCGCCACCGTCTGGGAGCGTTTCCCTAGGGAAATCGTCTCTGTCGTGGAGCTGCCGCGTCCAGGCGGTAGCACCTCCGCCGCATCCTGCGGCGTGGAGTCATGATGGCCGGCTCCAGCTCTCATCCCCGCCAGCCGCGGGAGCAAGGCGTGGACGAGGTCGGAACTTCTGCTCCCCGACAGCCTCGGAACCCGGTGGAGGACGCCATTGATCGGCTCTTGACGCCGGTTAACCTCGGGGATAACCCGGAGAAAAAGGAGGCCAACTTCACCATGGAGAGACAGATCCCCCTCCAGGAGGCCATGGAGCTGGCGGCAGCCCGCAAGCAACTCGAGATCACTCGGCGTGAGTACGACCGCGCACACGGCTTCACTCCGGCTACAGCGGAGCCAAGCCGGCGCAGCCAGGTGCGACGTCGGGGCGGCGAGCTAGGCGGTAGGATGGAAAAGGATGGGGAATCGGATCCCGCACCCGCCCTCATCCAGGCCACCTATAGCACGCCCATCAAGAACTTACGCGCGGCACAAGCTGCGACAGAAGAACTCCCCAGTCTGGAGGGCGAGGAGCGAGGCCGCCAGCATGCTCACGTGCAGGAGATCCTCCGCATCACGGACGAGCAGGCTGATGCCAACCGGCAGATGCAGGAGGACCCCAGCTACTCCAGGGGGAGCAAGCTGCCTGCCAACAGCAGGGGCGCGCCGCACGACACCCAGCAGGTGGCTTCCCCTCAGCCGGCCAAGGCCCGCAGCAGGCGTCGCAGCTCTGGCAATATGGGCCAGCCGCGCCAGGAGCAGACGGTGAACAGCAACCCGCCGCCTCCCCCTCCACCAACCGGAGCGCCCAGACCAGCCGGTTCCCGTCTCTCGGGCCGGGTGGGAGCTCCCAACCCGGATTGTCCGGATGCCCGCGACCACATCAAGCTCCTCGCTCAAGCGCGCGTCACGGAGGAGGAAGACTCTACCGGTCTGGTTTGTTTTGGACCCCGCATCCGGAACGAGCCGTTTCCAGATAAATTCTCCCTGCCCAGGGACACCCCCAAGTACGACAGCAGCATGAAGCCGGAAGATTGGCTGACCGACTATGCTACGGCAGTCGGCATCGCCCATGGGAACAAGCGCACAACCGTGCGCTACGTCCCCCTCATGCTAACCAGATCGGCAAGGACGTGTCTCAATAGCCTCGCGCCCAATAGCATCAACGCTTGGCCTGACATCGAGAAGGTGTTCGTCCGCAACTTCAACGGCACGTACAAGCGCCCAGGGCGCCCGCGCGACCTGGCCTTGTGCGTCCAAGGTGACCGCGAGACCGACCGCGAGTACCTCGCCAAGTGGACGGAGCTGCACAACACCTGTGAAGGCATCCTAGAGAGCCAGGCCATCTGTTTCTTCATCGAGGGTTGCCGAGAAGGCACCATGCTTCGCCACCGGATACTGTGTGATGAGCCGAAAACCATGGCAGAGCTCATGACGGTTGCGGACCAGTACGCCACGGCACATGCCGCCATGAAGAAGCCCCTCCGAGTAAGCGCGGACGGGCGTCCGACTCCTACGGAGCCGGCTCGCGACCGACAGAGCAATCCGGCTAGAGAAGCCAGATCCTCCCGACGCCACGGCAACGAGAACCGGTTCCATGGGGACCGCCAGGCCGAACAACAGAAGCCTCGCTACCACGCGCGGTAGGTCAATGTTGTGGAGGGCGCGCCCGACGCGCCGGCTAATGAGGCAAGAAGGCAGAAGCCACGGCTCACCTTCGACCAGATGTTTGACGGCCCGTGCAAGTGGCATAGCGGTCCCTTCAAACCGGCTACGCACACCACCCGGAACTGCAGCTGGACCCGCCAGCTAAAAGACCAGGGTAACCAGCCTCGTCTCCCCCCTCCCCCTCCTGGTGGACCTCCACCACCGGCTAGAAGAGCCGGCAATGATGGTAACGGCGACAACGGCGGCAACAACAACAACGGCTACCCCCAGCCGCACGCCACCTACCACATATTCGAGACGGAGCAGGATGACAAGCACAGCCACAGGCGACGCTCCAAGGAGGTCAACACCATCGTCTCTCCGGTTCCCCAGTACCTGAACTGGTCGGAAACCCCCATCACCTGGAGCCGGGCAGACCAGCCTGAGCATCTCCCGACTCCCGGGGGATACGCCATGGTGCTCGACCCCCTCATCGTCTCCAACGCGCGTACCTGCCGATTCTCGCGCGTCCTCATCGACGGAGGTAGCAGCCTCAACCTGCTCTACCAGTCCTCGCTGGAGAAGCTGGGCATTCGCGAAAGCGACCTACGCCCGACTACCACGATGTTCCACGGCGTACTGCCAGGGCCAGCCTGCGCCCCGCTAGGGAAAATCCAGTTGGACGTCATCTTCGGGACCAAGGAAAACTTTCGCCGCGAACCAATCTGGTTCGAGGTGGTAAACCTAACGAGCTCCTACCATGCTCTCCTCGGGCGCCCCGCCCTTGCCAAGTTCATGGCCATCCCCCACTACGCGTACCTCAAGACGAAGATGCCGGGACCCCACGGCGTGATCACCGTCGCTGGCTGTTTCAGGCGGTCGATGGAGTGCGCCTCAGCCGGTTCCAAACTGGCAGAGGCCCTCATCATAGCCGAAGAAAAGTGCGTGATCATGCGCAATGTGGCCATGGCCCAGCAGGACATACCGGCTAGCAGCAAACCGGCTGGAGAAGGAGCTTTCCAGCCGGCAAAGGAGACGAAGAGGATCCTGCTCGACCCCTCCGACCCGACTAAGTTTGTCACCATTGGTGCCGGCTTGGACAGCAAATAGGAAGGCGCGCTCGTCGACTTCCTCCGTGAGAATCGGGACATCTTCGCATGGTCCCCCAAGGACATGCCGTGTGTGTCGAGGGAGTTCGCCGAGCACTCACTTCATGTGCGACCGGATGCCAAGTCGGTCAAGCAACCTCTGCGCCGGTTCGCGGAGGAGAAGCGGAAGATAATTGGTGACGAGATCACCCGGCTCCTTGCAGCCGGGTTCATCATGGAAGTGTACCACCTGGACTGGTTGGCAAACCCAGTCTTGGTACTGAAGAAGAACAAGACCTGGCGCATGTGTATCGACTACACCAGCCTGAACAAGGCGTGCCCGAAAGACCCCTTCGCCTTGCCCCGTATCGATCAAGTCATCGATTCCACGGCCGGCTGTGACTTGTTGTCTTTTCTAGATTGCTATTCCGGGTACAATCTGATCCGGCTAAACCCAGCTGATCAGATTAAGACATCATTTATCACCCCCTACGGGGCTTTCTGCTACGTAACCATGCCTTTCGGCCTAAAGAATGCAGGCACCACCTATCAGCGATGCATGTAGAAATGCTTGCACTCGCAGATAGGCCGAAACGTGCACGCTTATGTGGACGACGTGGTCATCAAGACCAAGGAGAAGCGCACCCTCCTCGAGGATCTGGGAGAGACATTTGGCAACCTCCGCCAATACCAGATGAAGCTGAACCCGGAGAAGTGCGTCTTCGGAGTGCCGTCCGGCCAGTTCCTCGGTTTCCTCGTATCTTAGTGAGGCATCGAGGCAAATCCGGAGAAGATCGCGGCCATCGAAAGGATGTAGCCGCCCCGGAGCCTGTTGGGAGTCCAGAAGTTCACCGGATGGCTGGCTTCCCTCAGCTGTTTCGTCAGCCGTCTGGGGGAGAAGGCACTCCCGCTATACCAACTGATGAAGAAGACGGACAAGTTCTCCTGGACTTCGCAAGCCGACACCGCATTTCACGACCTCAAGCGCATGCTATCCACAGCACCAGTTCTAGCCACGCCGGCTAGCAAGGAGCCGATGTTGCTCTATATAGCAGCCATCAGCCAGGTCGTCAGCGTCGTCCTGGTGGTGGAGCGCCCCGAGGAAGGCAAGGCTCAGCCGGTTCAGAGACCCGTCTTCTACCTCAGCGAGGTTCTCTCCCTCTCCCAGAAGAACTACCCCCACTACCAGAAGATGTGCTATGGCGTGTACCTGGCATGCAAGAAGCTCAAGCACTACTCCCACGAGCATCCGATTAAGGTCGTGTGCACCGCACCCCTTTCGGAAATCATCGGCAACAAAGACGCCACCGGCCGAGTCGCCAAATGGGCCATCGAGCTCGCCGCCTACTCCATCCAGTACAAGCCCCGGCTCACGATCAAATCGCACGCATTGGCGGACTTCCTCGTCGACTGGGCTAAGACCCAGTATCTCCCACCGGTTCCGGATTCGGACCACTAGAAGATGCACTTCGACGGTCGAAGATGCTCGGGGGCTTGGGAGCCGGCGTCGTGCTCACCTCGCCCAAGGGGGACCGGCTGGAGTACGTGCTGCAGATCCACTTCAAGGCCTCCAACAACGTAGCCAAATACGAGGCACTAGCGCACGGACTCCGGCTAGCCAGGGAGATCGGTGTCAACCGGATCCTATGTTTCGGTGATTCAGACCTGGTGGTGCAGCAAGTGTCCAGAGAATGGGACGCCAGAGATGCAAACATGGCCCTCTATTGGTTCCACATCCAGAAGCTCAGCGCCTCCTTCAACGGATGCGAATTCCACCACGTCCCTCGCATCAACAATGAGGCAGCCGACTCGCTCTCCAAGATCGGATCTACCAGGCAGGCGATCCCACCGGGGGTCTCCTTGGAGCACCTACGCAAGCCGTCCATCATCCCATCACCGGAATCGAACTCCATCACCTGGGCAGGGAGCGCTCCGGCTTACGGAGTGGCAGAAGCGGAGCCGGCAGAGCTGCCAAAAAGAAGACCCGCACCAACTCCGGCAAGGCAGTGCCCTCCGGCTCGCAAGGCCCGGGGGCTGCCGGTTCGCCAAGCAGCTCGGGGCTGCCGTCCCGGGTATGCCACCCGGACGACCCCTCGACATCCGCCAACCGGAGGACGGGAGCGTCCTCGTCATTCGGGAAGTGCCATCCTGGGCACAGCCTTTCATGGACTACATTGCCAATGCAGAACTTCCGGATGACGAGGTGGAGGCTAGGCAAATCCGGCGCCACGCGCACACGTACACCATCATCAACGGCGAACTGTACAAGCGCAGCGTATCCGGCATTTTCCAAAGATGCGTCGACGTGGACACGGGCTACCGGCTACTCAAGGATATCCACCAGGGCGAGTGCGGGCATCACGCTTCGTCAAGGGCGATAGTCTCCAAGGCGTTCCGCCATGGTTTCTATTGGCCCACCGCCCTCGAGGATGCGGAGCAGCTGGTCCGCGCGTGCAACGGGTGCCAACGCTTCGGGCAACTCAGGCACTTGCCAACTTCGGTACTCAAGACCATACCGATCACGTAGCCCTTTGCGGTTTGGGGCCTCGACATGGTCGGTCCCTTCAAGCGAGCACGCGCGGGCATGACCCACCTGCTGGTGGCGGTGGACAAGTTCATGAAGTGGATCGAGGCCAAGCCTATCCGAAAGCTGGATGGGGCGACAGTCGTTACCTTCTTCACCGACATCATCAACCGCTTCGGCTACCCCAACAGCATCATCACCGACAACGGCACGAACTTCGCTAAAGGGGCCTTCGCCTGGTTCTGCAGCAACAAGGGCATCCGGCTGAAACTCGCCTCCGTCGCGCACCCGTAGTCCAACGGGCAAGTCGAAAGAGGAAACGGCTTGGTGCTAGCCGGCATCAAGCCACGCCTCATCGAGCCACTGGAGCGGTCACCCGGATGTTGGATCGAGGAACTTCCGGTTGTGTTGTTGAGCCTCCGCACCACGCCGAATAGATCAACCGGCTACACGCCATTCTTCCGAGTCTACGGATCGGAAGCCGTCCTCTCCGCCGACATCGAGTTCGACTCCCCACGCAAGCTCCTGTACGACAAATAAGCCAACCAGGAGGCGCGGGAGGACGGAGTGGACCTCCTGGAGGAGGCCCATGAGCTGGCCCTGTCCAGATCAGCCATGTACCAGCAGCGACTACATCGCTACCATTCAAGCCGGATCCGCCCAGTCGCATTCCGCGAGGGCGACCTGGTTCTCCGGCTGGTGCAAGACACGAAGGGCATGCACAAGCTATCGTCACCCTAGGAGGGCCCCTTCATCATCAGTCGGGCACTTCCCAACGACTCCTACTACCTCATCGACGCGTAGCAGCCGCGCAAGAACAAGATGGAAAAATCAGACGAGGAGACCGAGCGTCCTTGGAACGCGGCCCTGCTGTGCCCGTTTTACACCTAGTCGCCAGGCAGTGTATGTACCCCGAAAACCCTATGAATGAAAATGCGGACCCCTACGAGAATCTCGGGGGCTCCCTGCTAGAAATGTGTGTGCATCTGTTTTTCGGTTCCAGTTTTCCGGCTTCGGCAACCCCTACCCGGGGGCTCGCCGGCTGGCCCGGCCTGCTAAGTCAACAAACCGGCTGAGTAGTGTGCGACGATGTCAGAGGCCCACTCTTCGTCTCAGCTACAGACTGCAACCCGGCTTTCCGGCTAGCAAGAGCAAAAGCCCGAGGCATCCCACACGAAAAATAGGGAGGAGGCGCGACAGACCTGGCGTCCTGGCCCTGCAACTAGCTCAAACCAATACGGCTACTAGGCCGTTAGTACCGTGCGCAATGTACTGTCAGCTCCCTTCGATTCCGGCTGTAGACCGTAACCCGGCTGACCGGCAAGGACGCAACAAAGACAGCAGAGCACACAGGAAAGCGACCAAGTGTCTAGAGAGGCACAAGCTAGTTTTCGAAAAAACAAGCCGTTTTCCGGCTACAATTTGGCAGACTAACCTACTAACCTATGAGGACATATGTGTATGTGTATGTACATTCTTGTCCGACTACCTTGAGTCGGAATTCAGGAAGGAAAGAAGAAGAAGATTCGAAGTCCTTGCCTTCATCAAGCGCTACGAATCTCGGGGGCTACACCCACTGGGTGCGCTCGCGCGCCCCTAGTGGAATCTTGTAGTTCCTGACCGGCTAAAGGCGTTTAGCCGGCCGTTCGGAGCCCAGGTGAGGGCAAGGGCAGGTGAAGAGAAGGCAAGGAAGATTTGAAGCACCTGGCTACGCCAGCTACTCCGAATCTCGGGGGCTACACCCAGTGGGTGCGCTCGTGCGCCCCCACTGGAATGTTAGTTCCTCCGGCTGAAGAGGTTCTGCCAGTGAAAGCAGCCGACTAAGACAAGTCTAGCCAGATAAAGTTAGAATACTTGGGAAAACGAGGAAGATTCGAAGCACCTGGCTACGCCAGCTACTCCGAATCTCGGGGGCTACACCCAGTGGGTGCGCTGGCGCACCCCCATTGGGGGTGTAGTTCCTCCGGCTAAAGGAGTGTAGCCAGACGAAGTAAGCCGGATAAAGTCAACCGGCAAAATATCGAAAGGAAATTCGAGGCACAAGTTGAAGGAAACTCAGGCAAATTCAATATTAAACAAACAAAAAGGAGGCGAAGCTCCCACAAGTTACCCGGCATCAGAGATAACCGGTACAGACAGACATGTTTCACGCATAGCCTAAACAAGACAAATACACCCGGCATCCCGGGGCAGTGACTAGGCAGCAGGACCCTTGCCGTGAGGAAGATCTTGGCCGGCAGAAGCTTCGGGCGGAGGAGGCGGCCCAGAGCTCGATCCGGTTCCGGCACCCGTGGGCGGCGGTATCGGGCCCTCCACATCAGGAGTACCGACGGACTCCGAGTCGGTGAGCACCTCGTCGGGATCCATGTAGTCGGCGATCTTGATGGCGGATCTGCGGAGCTCCGGATGGGCTTGGCGGATGGCGGCAAGATCAGCGCCGACACGGAAGCCTCCATCGATCTTCTCGACGTGGGCGTCCTTGTACCAGGAGAGCAGGAGGGCCAGAGCCATCTCCGCTCCGGCTCGCGCCGCCAAGTCCCGCAGCCAGTCCATCGTAGCCGGCACCTCCCCCACCTTCACAGCCAGCTGCGCCATCGTCTCCGGAACCGGAGCCTCCGGCCACACGAAGGAGAAGACCTCCCGCGCCGCTTGGCGAAGCTTGGCAGCCTCTTCGCCAAGAAGGACGACGAGCTCTTGAGCTGTCGGCTGCGCTCCCGGCTAGTTCTCCTGCACCCGGTTGTAGGCCAGCAGGTCTATGCCGGGATAAAAGGCTGTTAGAAAAAAGGGTCAGATCCGGCTACCGAATCCGGAAAGGAAAGAGGATGGAAAAGGGAACTTACCCTTAGCCGTGTGGCCGACCTGCATCAGCTCCTCCACTAGAGCCTTCTCCTTTTTCGCCAACCGTTTGATCTCCTTCTCTTGGTCCTTGTTCTGGGCCTCCAGAAGGGCGAAGGCTTCGGGCCGGCTGGCGAGCGAGGCGTCGCGCTCCTTGACGGTGGCTTCCAGACCGTCTACCCTCGTGTGCCAATCCTTATTCTGCTGCCGCAGAGTGGAATTGCACTTGCTCAGCCGGTCGTTCGCTTTCTTCAAGCAATCGATCTCGCGCTGAACGCACACAAGGATGGCTGCAGCAAAACCGGCTATCAGTAAAAAAACGAGGAAGAGCAAGACGGGTGAAGCGAGCTTACTCTGGGAAGTCCCGTTGGCAGCGGCAAGCTTCTGCTCCAGGGATCGGTTCCCGCCGGCTGTGGCCTCCAGCAGCCGGATCTCCTTCACCACCAGCTCGAGTGTGGCGGCAAGGTCCGATAGCGAGGCGGCGGAGGAAGCGTCATCGTCCACGGCGTTGACGGCCAGAGACTCCTTCGCGGCGACTACCGCCGTCCTCCACTCCTTCCCCGGATCCTCGTCGGAGTTGTCATCGCCGACAACTACGAGCTCCTTGCAGGCAGCCTCCCGCGCACCCGCGGAAGGGCCATCTGGTTGTGAAGACTCTGCCTTCGGCTGAGGGCCCTCCGATCTGGCTGGGGCAGCCGGTTCAGCTCGAGGGGGAGGCGGAGGCAGCACCTCAGAAGAAGGAGGGGTGCTGGCTGGCACAGTCGGGGCACGGGGCGGCGACCCGGTCGGCACTCATGCCGGGCTCGCGGCTCCGAAAGAGACCAACGTGCTAAGAAGACAGAAGAAAGAAAAGCAAGTAAACGGAAGGCGGAGAAGGAGAAAAGGAAACAAGTGAAAAATGACAAGGACAAGGCAAGAGAAAATGTACCCTGGCACAACGGGAGGCGGCCCCTTCTTCCGGCCAAGGCGGCTCGACGGCAGGGCACTGGTTCGGCTCCTCTTGGGAGCCGGCTCCTCCGCGGCAGACCGGCGGGAGCCGGAACGGCGGGAGCCGCTTCCACTGGCTTCGCCGTCCGTCGCAGGGCGCGGCGCCGGGTCGATGGTCGGCGCAACCTCCTCCTCCTCAACAACCTCCGGATGAGGGTCGGCAGCCGGCTCATCATTTCGGGTGGGGAAGGCTTCCCCATCCCTGTCCGATTCCTCGCCGGACCGCCGAGCGTGCGGCTCGGGCAAGTCGGGCGCGAATTCCTCGAGGGGAGCCTCACCCTCCTCGCGAATGATGCAAGGGAACATCTGCCGAATAAAAGAGATAAGTCAAACGAAACAAGGTACAAGTACAAGAAATACAAAAAGAACATCCGGCTAGAAGAACTTACCCGGGGCGCGCGGTTCTCCCGGGTGTAAGGCGCCAGGCTGAACTTCCAGTTCTCCGGCAGTCGCTCCTTGGTGATCGTCCACACCCACTCCTTCAGGTTGTGGTAGCGGGGATCGCGACGCGACAGCCGGGTCGGGTCCAGCCGGCCAGAGTAGTAGCACATCTTGTGCGCTCGCTGCTGCAACGGCATCATCAGCCGGGACATCCAACTGAGGGTGACGTCCAGGCCAGTCAGCCAGCAGTGGACGAGCGAGCGCATGCGCTTCAGCATATCATCCGTCTCCGCCTTGTCGCCGTGGAACTTCAAGTCCCAGTTCTGTCGGCTGGACTTGACGTCCGAAAAAGCCGGAAGATTGATCCGGTCGATGTCGGTGAGGTTCATCACGTAGAAGTACGACTGTTGCCACAGTCGTACCGTGTCGTGAAGAAGGAATTTGGGGTAGCCGGTCTGCAAGCGGGAGTAGATGGAGGCGCCGCCGCAGACGACTAGTGGCCCCTGCGTAAATTGCACCTGCGGCCGGACTCGGAAGAGCCGGAAGAAGAGCCCGAGATCTGGTTGGATCCCGAGATAGCTCTCGCAGAATGCCATGAAATGCGCCAACATCCCGATTGCGTTGGCGCCGAGGTGGTGGAGGCGGAGATCGAAGAAGGCAAGAAATGTCAAAAAGAAGGGATGCACCGGAAGGGCGAACCCACGTGCCAAATGGGAGAGGAAGATGACGCGCTCCCCCTCCGCCGGGTGCGGCGACACCTCTCCCGCCGGCGCCAACCCCACCGCCACCTCCTCCGACAACGGGAGGACGCGGGTGGCGCGGTACTTCTTGATCTGGTCCTCGGTCACGGCGGAGCCGTACCAAGCCCCGCGGTCGGCGGCCATCTCCGGCTGACTGTGGGATGCGGCGGTGGAAGAGTGGCGGTGGCCCGTAGCGACGACGACGAGCGGGTGGCGCAGCAGGCTACGGCGCAGAAGGCAAGGGCGCAAAGGCAGGAGCACGCGAGGGAAGAGGAAACTGCAGCGGGGGAGCGAAGGAAAGGAACTGCCTCCACCGCGGCGTCCCTTTAAAGGGCCGGAAGGGCAACTGACAACGGAGCCACGTGGCGCGCATCTGGACGGCCCTCACCCCGACCGCCGCCCAGATCCCATGTGCCGAAGCAGGATGCGCAGAAGATCCCGGAGCAGGAACCGAAGCGCCGGATAGTGGTCTCCCGAGGCGACGTGCGACGGGACGTTACGCTGCCCGCCGCAGTGCAATGATGGCGCGTGCACGCGTGGCCGGCGTCAATGCTGACGTCACGAGTAGCGCAACCGCCAAGCACAGCCGGACACAAATTCAAAATCGGGAGGGAGCGCGCGCACATTTCGCCTAAGGGCGGAATCCACACGCGCTCGGGGGCTAGTGTCAGGGGGATGATCCCCAGGTACCCCAACCAGACAAGAAACAAGACAGTCGGATGGCGTCCGGCTGGCCAGACGCAGCCGGACAAGGCAAGACAGGCCGGCTACCGCACGGTAGCCGGGTCAGCAAGAGGTAGCCGGATACGGCGGTGTAGCCGGAACCAATTAGTGAGACAGGACGACGTGTGTATCAGTGCACGGTACGCCCTGTGCGATGACAAGACTGGCGACTACCCGGCCATACCGAAGACTTTACGGGGATGACACGGGAACAGTGGCCCGATGCTGACGACGGGCTCGCACGGTGTCCACTGTGCCCACAACAGCCATACCGCTCACACTCCGACGTGACATGCCATACTAGGTACTGTAGATGACTAGCCGGCTGGGACCCGCCTATGGGGCCCGCCAGTCGGACTAGCCACTGAGACCTTTGCCTCTCTGCCTATATAAGGAGAGGCAAGGCCTCAGTAGAAAGGGTTGCTCTCATAGCATTTAAGGCAGTAGCTAGTGAATACAGCTCGAGGAGCACTTGTAGTTCGTATATCCCACATAGTCTGATCTGGCAGGAGTAGGAGCTTTACCTCACCACGAGGGCTTCAAACCTGGGTACTTCCTGCGTCCAGCTACGCTTGCTTGTATCCAATCCCGCCTGCGGACGCTGTCGATAGCTTCCCTGCTAGTCCCCACACCTCTATCTAACCTTTTTAGGTACTGCCGTTCCCAATACAATGACAAAATCTGAGGGAGGAAAGCTCAAACCTCTGTCAAGGTGAGTGCCAAAATGCACTCGCTCGCTAGCGTTGGGGGTGGGGATGATTTGTCCATAGCCGCTCTGCCAGTCGCCGGCGCGGAGGAGCCCTTCATTCTCAACGACGCGAAGCTTGGCATCATCAAGGATGTAGGGGTGCTGACTCGTGTAATAACAAGCTCATTGGGGAACCTCAAGAGGAAGGTATGATGAGCACAGCAGTAAGTTTCCCTCAGTTATGAAACCAAGGTTATCAATCCAGTAGGAGCAAGGAAACACCTCCAAGGTGTTGCTAGCTGGACTTTGGCAGGGCGCACTACCGGCGCCAGCAGCAACGTGGAAACCTACACAACACAACCACAGAACTTTGCCCCCAACTTACAGTGAGGTTGTCAATCTCACCAGTTTTGCTGAAAAAAAGGATTAAACGTATTGTGTGGAAGAAAGTAATAGTTTGTAGAAAGTAAATAGAAAGCAGTAAATAGCTGATTGTAGATTAATGATAAAAGAAAGGACCAGGGTCCATAGTTCACTAGTGCTGGCTCTCCTTAATATAGATGACATGTTGGGTGAAAAAATTACAGCGGGGCAATTGACAAACATCGAGAAAGCAATATGCATATACTACTCATCTCGACTCCTTTGAGATTCGATTGGGCATTACAACATTATATATAGACCGTAATCCAAATGCATTTATGACTAATAATCCACCTTCAGGTTATCATCCGAACCCCCTCCAGTATTAAGTTGCAAGCAACAGATAATTGCATTACGCATTGCGTGTAAAGTAAAAAATATGATTGTTCTATGAACAAACGATTGTTGTTTTCTCCCTAGTAGCAACAGCACATCTAGTACCTTAGAGATTTCTGTCACTTCCCTAGATTACTAGAGGCATGAACCCACTATCGAGCATAAATACTAACTCTTGGAGTTGCTAGCATCTACTTGGCCAAGATAGCTACTAACAACGGAAAGCATGCAAAATCACAAATAACAAAGACATGATAGAATCAATAATCAATCTGAAATAGCATCTCATTATCCATCGGATCCCCGCAAACACAACATGTAGGAATTACAAATAGATGATCTTGATCATGAATGGAGCTCACAAGATATAAACATGATAGCACAGAGGAGAAGAACCAGCCATCTAGCAACTACATGGACCCGTAGTCCAAGGATGAACTACTCACGCATCACACCGGAGGCTTGTATGGTGATGAAGAAGGCCTCCAAGGTGAATTCTCCCCTCCGGTAGGGTGCCGGGAAGAGCTTCAGATCCCTCCCGATCTAGGGATGGAGATGACGGTGGCTACAGACTCTTTCGTGGAATTTTGATCGGGTACTTAGGGTTTCTGTATCGGAGGCATCTTACAGGCAAAAGGAGAGGCCGAGGGGGTGCCGGAGGCGGCCAGACCACCCCCTGGAGCGGGCCGGGCTGGGCCGCGCGGCCAGGTGGTGTGGCGGCCCCTCTCCGTCTCGTACTCTGGCTCCTTGTGTCCCTCAGTGAAAAACTGACTTTGGCTTTTGTCCTGTCCAATTCCGAGAATATTCATTTTCTGACTTTCCTGGAACCAAAAACAGCAGAAAACAGGCAGCTGGCACTGTGGCTCTTGTTAATAGGTTAGTCCAAGAAAGTGTATAGAAAGTACTCCAAAGTGTGGACAAAACATAAGAAAGTAGATAAAACCAAGCGTGGAACATCAAAAATTATGGATACGTTAGCAACATATCAAGGGGATCCAGACCCCGTGAAAACTTTCCTTCTCTGCCGCTGCCGCCGTCGCTGTTGTCGCCGCCATAGCGGAAGATGAGGCTTCAACCATCTTTTAGGCTCCGGTGACCTGGGATGGGCAGCGTGGTGGGAGTTGGGAAGGCAGAGGAGCTCTATTCGTGCAAAGCGTCGAGGGGAAGGAGGAGGCGCAAGTGCAGGTGAAGAAGAAAGGGAGAAATCTCAACCCCTTATATCCTTTAGTTGCGCCAAGATTCATGTGAACAAAACAGTAACTGTGCCACGCGTCGTGGAAGGAGCTGGGTAACCTCCTCACGAGGATTACGCCGCCTTGATTTCCGTGTACGCATTAAAACGATGCCTCGGTTTCGCGTGAAGCGGACCCACCAACGGTCGTGTTGTCAAGAATGTCTAGCAGTAACATGACTTGACCTTGACTGATGCCAGGTTACGTCAGAGACCATGTTCTGGCTTAAGTTTGAATTCTAAGCTGGAATCCCAAATAATGTATTCATAGGTCCGACTTACTTTGAGACTCGGATCCTATCCTTTCTTTTGAAGTTTCAGGAACCCTTCAAGATTCTGCAAGCCGAAGATCAAGCTAGACGATGATGAAATCAGACTCTGGATCTTGGAGGCTTTCGGGGGCTGCTGTTGGGGATATACTTTCCGAGTATCCTCATTGTGCCTCGCTGACCAGGGTGGCCCACTTCAGCGTTAGAGCGTTGCTTCATGGGTGGCCTAGTCAGGGAGAAGAGATGGAGTCCAGTCCGGCTGCGGGAAGGCCCAAAAGACTTACCAACATAGGCCCATAGTGTTACTTGTAGTTCAAGATGTACTCTATAACCAACTCTTAGTCGTAGCCGGATAGATCTTTCCTGTAAACTCTAGGCCAGATATCTATATAAGCCGTCCTAGGGAGAGCCTTTAGGGCATACCCTTACAATAGTCTACAATCTCAACTCGCACAGGCGAAAACTTGGTAACCCATATTCCGGCTCTGCCGTATTACTGGATTGCTAGCAGGAGTAGGATCCGTCCAAAGCCGGCAGATTCGAACCTGGGTAAACTTGTGTGCTCACTGTCCCGGAATACCGTACGTATCACCCCCTCTCTTCCGCATGCCACGAGGACCCCCTCATGGTGTACTTGTCATCAATCCGATGACAGTGATGGCCTAGATGGTCCAAGAGTCTCAACCCCCACGATGGAGGAACAGTTATAGAAGCTACAACCAAAAGCCTACGAGGGCCACGCCTCAGCCACAAGCATTGTCTTCAGCTATAGCCAAGCCCTCCGGCCATACCCCTCCATGGCCAGCCTACTCATTAGAAGAGGAGCTGGAGTCAGATGGTAGGAGCGGCGACACATGGAATCGTCGGAGACACTAATGGTGAACGAGATCTCTCCATCATACATAAATAGGAGGAGGTGTCCCACACGGTTTGGTATGCATGGACAAAGTCTTTCCACCCCCTTGTGAAGAATAGCTGGTCATGGCAGTCGAACTACAGCCACACGGGCCATGCTTCGGTGGCACCTCCTGACACCTCTAGCGTAGCACCCCAGGTCACCATACCCTGCACCAGCGATCTGAACCTCCGAGGCGGGAGCAGTCGGTCTTGCTTCATTCTTGCATGAATGGTCACTGCGAACTCAAAGCCCTCAAGATTAGTGTCAAGGGGCTCGAGGTCAGGAGAACACGACCGCCGCGCCACCCGATGGCAAGGGGAATCTAGTGGCGTGATGCCCCGGCCATGTCCTCCTCTCCCTACACGTGGGCCATGACTATGGCTGGGGCCCGGAGAGTGTCCCCGACTCCCTCCTCGAACACCAGCTCTCACGACCATGGAAACTCGCACCCGCAGTGTAACAACTACCAATGTGGATGAAGGCGCATGAAGAACTATAGCTGGAGGCCCATTTACAAAGGGTCCAAAGTAGTGGAACGCGTGACCTCGGGAGCCACGAGTGGACACACGACTGCAGCGGTCCCGTGAACTGTTTGGGACCTTTCCCCTTCGCGTCCGTTGAAGGACACGTGCGAGGAAAATGCCTAGGGGCTGCTGCCGGGTCACTAGCACCTGGGGTACCCAGACCCACCGGTTGTCAGGTCCACTACTAAGATAACGGTGGCCTCATGAGGCTGCATCCCCTCAACATACCTGGTCGGATACCTGAGGTGGGAGGACCAGCCTCCACAAGGCTCATTCCAGGGGGGAACTACGCCAAGATTACCTCCTGAAAGAAACCTCTAGGGGAGGTGGCCATGCACCTCGAGAACATCGGATCCTCTCCCAGTGCACACAAGTGCATGCTCATAATTCTGTAGCAATGGGAAAGATGACAAGCCTGACGGGCTATTCCCTTGCCATACGGACTGCACGGTCCGCCTCGGTAAAGAGGATATGCTATCTAGCCTCTTCGGTGTTAAAGAAGGGTTGGCGGTGCATGCGTCAGCAAAGCTTCCTCTTTACCACTTTGGTGCAAGGAAGAAGTGGACGAGTCCATGCTGTGGGGATGACGTCACCAATGACCACGACTTTATGCTGGACCAACGCCCCCTGAAGATCTTAGACCTAGTCCATGTAAAGTAGTCTTATTGACCCGTTCCCCTTGGGTGGCAATGTGGCAACCCTTCCCACCCAACAGATTGGGGGAAGAGGTCCAGCACCATTATAAAAGGGGATCCACCCTAACCTTAGAGGGTGTCGATCCTTACGATCTAAAACCCTAGGCTTTCACTTGCCACTATACCCTCGTGCAGCACCATGAGAAATACAACCAAGCAAGAGTAGGGGCTTTACCTCCTCGCGATGGTCCTGAACCTGGGTAAAAACTACTATGTCAACTCTCTACCATGTGCGAGTTCCACCGCTGCCATCGTCGTTGAGGAGCTCTAAATGCGTGTTCAATCCCCTCGCGAATCCGGGGCCTTTTGGTACCCATGTTCCATCGCGGGACTTCAATCTCCGACAGGAGTAGCCACACCTAGAACAACTGCTACTCGGGTAGATCTTGCCACATGAATCAAATTCAGATCCGCCAAGTAGTTTTGTATTGTCCCGAGATTTATTAACCTAAATTAAGTCATATTAGAATAAGTGATTATGCATTAGTGCATCTTATACATATAAAATCCGGGGGAATTTCGATCGTTAGATTAAGAAGTAAGTTTATGATAGATTCTATCAAGAGATGAATGTGTATTAAAAAGAATTGCTTGTTTGTGTGCATAGTTGCATTGTACATTGGATCATATGACAAATCTAGTGGTTGTTGAATAATTACCTGTGTGCATTATTATTTGATATAATGCCTGTGTGTGAATAATTTTTTGAAACAATGCAAGTGTGTGTGAAAATTGGGCACGACCTTTGCTCTTTTTCCTAAATTCCCAACACAATTCAATAATACAAGTAATATATGGATGCATATGCATCAGCACAAGATCATATAAACAATATGCACATATAAATGATGCCTAAGCATCAGTACACATCCAAAATACTCATAATTAAAACTTGGAAGCAACTTCCAAAGCAACAATACAATAGACATTAAAACCTTCCAAATCACTTAAGTACAAATATTAGAAGTTCCTAGAACACATATAAAATAATATTACAAGTCCAAGTCCCAAAATTACAAGTCCACCAAGTAAATCTTACAAGAATCCTTATGAATTAAAATACAATCATATTACAAGAATAAGAAATAAATTCTAATCTATCTTCAACACATCTATATCTTCTCATCTTCACATCTCGTATATCTTCTTCTATCTTTCTTATCACGTGCAAGAAAACCATCAATAGTTAGTATGTGAGCCAAACCAAATATTTAGGCAACAACTAGGAAAGTAAACCAAATCTATCTAATCCAAATCAATAAGAAAGAGAACAATATCAAGAAAATCTACAAGCAAGAAGTACTAATACAAACAACCCCAAATTTCATCTTATCCAAGTGGACAAACTAAACCAATATAACTACTTGGAACACTAAGTAATAAGCATCCCACTAAAGAAAATCATCAAATCCCAAGATCTATACTAACAACCCCAAATTCCAACTTGTTGAAGTCCCAAAACAAAACCAATGGTTAATCATTAAACCTTAGAAGAAACCATTTGACCAAAGGAAAATCTAAAATATCAAGTTCTAGAAAACAACCAAAAATTCCATCTTCTTCAAGTGGAAATTCTAAACCTATAGAACTATTCAGCACACCAACTAACAACAAACTAACCAAAATAAATCAGCAAGATTTGCATTCTTGATAAACCCAAAATCTCTAAAAGTTGAAAGATCACTAAATCAAAAACTAATCCAATCAAACTCTAGCACAATGATGTCTACGCACTTCTATTCTTGTAGACAGTTGTTGGGCCTCCAAGTGCAGAGGTTTGTAGAACAGCAGCAAGTTTCCCTTAAGTGGATTACCCAAGGTTTATCGAACTCAGGGAGGAAGTGGTCAAAGGTATCCCTCTCAAGCAACCCTGCAATCAAGATACACGAAGTCTCTTGTGTCCCCAACACACCCAATACACTTGTCAAGTGTATAGGTGCACTAGTTCGGCGAAGAGATAGTGAAATACAAGTGGTATAGATAATTATAAGTGGTAACGATGCCAGAAAATACTTGTTGGCGTGTGGTTGACATGGGAAGAGACTAAAGGCAAACTTAAATAAAGATGGAAGCAAGCAAACATGTAACAGATCTAATTGCAAACGGTGTTTCAATGCTTAGAAACAAGGCCTAGGGATCATACTTTCACTAGTGAACACTCTCATATAAATATCATCACTTTATGATACTACTCTGAACTACTCTCTGGTTGGACACTCTAATCCATGGTAGGGCTATAACAGCACACCTCAAAGTTCACTTTTCCCATCTAGATAACCCCCACACTGACACCTTGAGCTCTAGATGGTTCCAACAAACACCACAATTTCATAGAAACATCCAACTCCAAACATAACTCATAACAAGTATTTATAATCTCTAGCCTAAGTGCCACCATGGGGTGCACGCTGTCACTTTCACACACATGGGGAGAGCAGAGATCTATTAAAGCACTTGAGTAGCAAAGTAGATCTACTTGATTGCAAAGCTCATGATCACAATATGATCATGCATAGAGAGAGATAGAGAGATGAACACATAGCTACCGGTAGAATCCTTAGACTCGAGGAAGAACTACTCCCTCCTCATCATGGGAATCAGCAACGGCGATGGAGATGGTGGTGGAGTCGATGGAGATGGCTCCGGGGGCACTTCCCCATCCCGGCAGGGTGCCGGAACAGAGAATTTTTGTCCCCTGAATCTCCCCTTCGGTGGCGGCGGGGCTGCGGAACTTTTCGTGGCTGGAGGCTTGACGATTTAGGGTTTATGCATCGGGAGGCTTCTTATAGGCGAAGAGGCAAGGTCGGTGGAGGTCGGAGGGGCCCAGACCACCTTGTGGCGCGGCAAGGGGGGACCCACGCCACCCTATGGTGTGGCCAGCCCCTGGCCCCTCTCCGTCTCGTCTTCTGGCTCCGTGAGTCTTCCGGTAAAATATCGACTTTGGCTTTTGTCCGATCCAATTCCGAGAATATTCATTTTCTGGCTTTTCTGGAACCAAAAACAATAGAAAACAGGCAACTGGCACTATGACATCTTGTTAATAGGTTAGTTCCAGAAAATGTGTAAAAGAACTCCAAAGTGTGGACAAAACATAAGAAAGTAGATAAAACCAAGCATGGAACATCAAAAATTATGGATACGTTAGCAATGTATCACACAACTACTACTACTAAGCTTCATCCAATTAGAATCCTAAGGGGAGGAAGCAAAAGTTTAGTAGAAATTAAACCTATTTCTTATTGTCATTATCCAAATTGGCTAGGAACAAGAAAGACAACAAGACAAATCCTATTGTGACAATCCAAAGTAAGCTAGCAAACAAACTCTAACACTTGTTTAAATACAAAATACGCTAAGTAAAGAAAGTATGGGATTGACCACTGGTAGTGGCCATACCACCTACACATAAAACAAACTAGAGAGACGGTTCACACAAAAGCAAGCTCCTTACTCACCTAAATGCATGGGAGAGGTGGCAGCACCACATCCATCCTAGAGCACTATAAATAGAGGGGCACACCCCACCCCATAGCTCACAACTCACCACTCTAGTCTAGACCAAGAACACATACTTGAGAGTTAGAGAGATATCTAAGATAGAGAGAGAGCAAGCTAGGAAGGAGAGGAGCAAGGAGGAATAAAACAAGCACTACTCTACAAAGGTTATAGTCTAGATCTTTAGGATAAGAAATAGAATAGCAGTAGTAGTAGCTATAGGAATAAAAAAGAGAGGAGAGTGGGTGAATTAGTGGGATAATAAGTAGAAATTTGGCTAGCCACTTATGCTATCCAAAAACATACTTTAAAGCGCATCTACACACTCTAAATCTATCTAACTTTAATCCCTAGATCATATATTTGATCTAGAAAACCTTCTATACTATCCAATGACCTTGTAGTCCTCAAGATCACTAAGAGCACATCAAGAACATACCAAGAATAGCAAGAACACACTAATAAATAATCCACAGCAAAAATATTTATAAAAATCTATAACAAATCATTTAATAACAATAGGAACATCTGGGAATTGTTAAACCAGATGGAGAAAGCAAAGAAACATTTAACTATTATGTGTATGCGTCCAAACACCTCACATACATATGCTTGATATATATTTGTGTGGATCATGTTCATCTTATGATGAATCTAATCAATTCATTTGCATGTAAATAGGATTTAGTTGTCCCTAAACTACAGTAATAAGACCTGGGAATTGTATCACTAAGTCACTAAATCAAAAAAGAGCCTCTGCTTTATTTAAGATGAACCCCTAATTACATTAGTAGATGCTTGGATGAATAATCATCCAAAGATGAGCATATGCACTCTTTATTTAAGTACCTACATGTATAGGTAATAGCAGGACCACAAGAACATGTATAAGTAATAAGAACCAATAATTATCTACTAATAGCATTAAGAAAAGAATTCCAGCAGCCAAATCTTGTGTATTTGATTGTGATTAACCCATGAACATAAACATGCCCATAAGAACAAATTAACACTAGAACAAGAAATAGATAAAACCTAATCTAAATCGAACCAACACTTAGTGCCTACGAACCCTAAACCTAAACTAAACGACATATTACCAGTAGCCAAGACATAACTTAGCGCATAGCATCAGACCATGCTCATCAAATTGTGATAAACAGGAAACAATCACCCAAATCTAACCCTAGCGCATCAACACAAGGGCTTGTCAAATAAGAGAAATACCTGGTGTCGATGTAGTACTCGACGAAGTCATAGCCGTAGTCGAAGTAGAGGAGTGGGGCAGGCACAACCTACCATCAAATGGAGTGGGAGGCCATGGCCGACCCCATGGGCACTAGTAGCACTACAACATCCGTAGCAGTAGGGCGAGCTCGAGCTGGGTCTCAAGGTAGTCCAAGAAGGGGGCTTCGTAGATGATGTAGGAGAGAAGCCGGAGGTGCTACATCATTGAGGCCACACCGGCGAGACCTACAGTAGAGCTAGGGTTATGGTTAGCAAGAGGCAAGCGCAAGAGAGACTAGGGAGCAACGCGACGGCGGGGATTAGGAAGGTATGAAGGTGGTGGATGTAATGCGATGTCACTGGGGTAGGCAACGGTGGCCAGAGCAAAGGTTGGTGGCGACGGTTATCGGGGATGGGAAATCGCCAGGAGCGCGTCACCAGGAAGGGAGCGAGCGAGGAGTGCATGCGGGTTGGGTAAATCTGGAACTGGACGTGCATCGTCCAATGGGCTTTGGACTTAACTCACCTTGGACCATATTAGACAGGACTATGATGGATTTGGACATTTGTTGGGCTGAGGTCCAATAACATAGGATATTGTTGGACTAAGAGCACGGGATCCATCCAAGATCCATTGGAGATTGTCTATTAGGGCATCTCCATCGGACCGACCCAAACAGTCCGTTTCTGTCTGTTTGGGTTAGGCCGTGGTCGCTTTTGGGTCGCGGTCCGGCCTGTTCAGCCAGCCGCGCCAAGCGGCGCCACCCATTTGTCCTTGCCTGGCCAGCGTTGTCCAGCGCAAGCCAAAAATTTCTTCTTTTTGCATATTTGAACACAAATTACATAGCCAAATGTATATTTTGACAAGAAGATAAACTAGATTAGGTAATCTAATTAAAATAGTGCTTACATATGAATAGTTCACACTCACATGGTTCGATAAAAACTAACCAAAAGTCACTCAAATTACATAAAACAAATAAGGGGTTAACCATTTTGGTTTCCTACATGAGCCCATATATGCTCAACCAAATCTAGTTGAAGCCCGTCATGGGTGCGTCTGTGACGCAAATTTTCATGCACTTGCATGAATTCTTTCCAAGACGCTACACCCGGCTCTGGCTCAACCAATTGACCCATGAAATCCTAGCCTTTGCCCAAGATATCGTCATCACGCTCGTCCTCGATGATCATGTTGTGCATGATCACACAAGAAGTCATCACATCCCACGTCCTCTCCGTGCTCCAGGTTCTAGCAGGGTATCGAACAATAGCCCACCTTGACTAAAGCACACCAAATGCTCGCTCCATGTTCTTCCAAGTGGCCTCTTGCTCTTTCGCAAACCTCTTGCATTTTTCATCTCCAGGGTTGCGGATTGTCTTTACAAAGGTGGCCCAGTATGGATAGATACCTTCAGCTAGATAGTAACCTAGATCATATGCATTACCATTGATCTTATAGGGAATTTGTGGGGCATTGCCTTCTACCAGCCTAGAAAACACCGTAGACCTTTGCAGCACATTGCTGTCATTGCTTGATCTAGCCATGCCAAAAAAGGAGTGCCAAATCTAGAGATCCTGTGATGCAACAACCTCTAGTATGACGGTGCAACCCTACGCATGCCCTTTGAACTACCATTTCCAACCAAAAGGACAATTCTTCCACTACCAATGCATGCAGTCGATGCTGTCAAGCATCCCAAGAAACCCCCTACTCTCGTTGATGGACAGAAGGTGGGCAGTGTCTTTGGTGTTTGGCTCTCTTAGATATACTATGCCAAACACCGCTAGAACTACGCTGCAGAATCTGTACATGGCCTCATGGCATGTGGACTCGCTCATGCGCATGTATTAATCGAGGAGATCACCGGGCACTCCATATGCAAGATGCCGAATGGCAGCAAAACATTTCTGGTAAGAGGAGAAGCCAATCTTACCAGTACAATCGTACTTGGCCTCGAAGCAGTCGTTGTACTCCCTCACCCCATTGAGTATTTCCAAGAACAGGTTCCTAGACATCCGATAGCAGCGACGGAATGCCTTATCTTTGAACACTAGATTCGTTGGGTGAAAGTAGTCCTTTTAAAGGCGTATGTTCCACTCTTCCTAGTTGCTTTCATGGTTAGCTTCGTGCCGCTTCGCCAATCTACGCGGCAGGAGCAGGTAGTGTCCGTGCACCATCTGTGCAGTTGCAAGCAGAATTTTGGTCTCACCGTTGGACTCCACCTCGGACGATGACTCGATGAAATTCTTGTAGAAGAACTCGATCGCCCTTCGACTGCTACCCATCTGTCTAGTATACTGCCGTCAATGGCTATACCAACTCCCGCAGTGGACCAGATAACCAAGAAAGGACCGACGAACACACCTCGGCAAACGACTGAAAAGGTTGTGCGTGTCCAATTGATAGGCGGAGGTCGGGGTGGCGGGATAGCCTGTGGAGCGTCTAGTCAACTTCGGCAAGGCGCGTGGCCTGCGGTGTTGCTGCTCGATATAGCATGGGGTGACGGCGGCGGCGAGCAGTGGCAGTGGCGACAGTTGCGCCTCCTCTGGCCACGGGATATGGAAGGTGAGGATTTGGGGAGGAGTGTCTTTTGTGCCACTGGCTATAGGGCCCGCGCGAACAAGCGGGAGGATACGCAAGGACAAGCGCCCTGTCCGGGCCGTCACAACCGTTGTCCAAATTTGATGCACTGATGGGTCGGTCCGGGCGCATTTATCCGGATGGGTCGCATCGATGGGCTGCTGTGTAGCCGTCCACCGGTCCGCGTGGACACTTTCGGAAGCACCTGGACGGGTTGGGTCGGCCCGTTGAAGATTCCCTTAGCGCTTGAGTAGTCGTCCAGCCTCGTAGTGCAGCCTCGCTGGCGATGCCATCCTTGTCATGCTATAGATGCTCGCGCCTCACAACAGCCGGACAACGGAAGGATTTAGATCGGTAGTTTTTCCTGATCGGCCGAAAGATTTAGATCAGTAGTTTTCCTGACATGTAGCGGAAGAGAAGCAGGAAGAGGAGAAAGGTACAGGACGAGTTGTTTTAGTAAGTAGTAGGGCCCACAACCGAGCACATCCACGTGATGCACGCCACGTCTATCTAAAAAAGGGGTGTATGCATAAGTCATTCAGATTTTGTAGCCCGATATCACGATGGAGACATGCAGTTCCTTGAAAGAAAAAACATCACGATGAAGTCCATTTGGATTTGGATATCCTTGGACTTCTTATGCATGGATTTGGATGGACTTGGATCGTCCAGCCTCGTAGTGCAGCCTCGCTGGCGATGCCATCCTTGTCGTGCTACAGCTGCTCGCGCCCTCACAACAGCCGGACAACAGAAGGATTTAGATCGGTAGATTTTCCTGATCGGCGGAAAGATTTAGATCAGTAGTTTTCCTGACATGCAGCGGAAGAGATCTAGGAAGAGGAGAAAGGTACGGGACGAGTTGTTTTAGTAAGTAGTAGGGCCCAACCGAGCACATGCACGTGATGCATGCCACATCTATCTGAAAAAGGGGTGTATGCATAAGTCATTCAGATTTTGTAGCCCGATATCGCGATGGGGACATGCAGTTCCTTGAAAGAAAAAACATCATGATGAAGTCCATTTGGATTTGGATATCCTTGGACTTCTTATGCATGGATTTGGATGGACTTGGATGTTGCTCGTTTTTATTTGGACATGATATGGTCTGGATCAAGAATATTTGGACAATAGATGGGTAGTTTAATGATGGACTTGGACATTGATCCATTTCCATGTTTCGGTTGGGGATGGATGCGAGCGAGAGGAAGGTCAAGTCGGGTCGGGGTTTGGTCGTGGTCTAGTCGGACCAGGGGGATTGGGCCACTAGGGCCATTGGACCAACTCAGTTAGTCCACTACTATGGTCGAGGCCCATTAGGCCTTCCACATTTTTTTGTAGTTCTTTTTCCTTTTCTTTCTAGATTCCTTTAAATCTCAAATGAAAATAACCAAAAAATCCTAATAAATCCGAAAAATCAAATAAAAATAATAACCAACAATAAAACTAATTTTACAAGTTATAAAAATAAATTAAAAAATAATCAAGTAATATTTTGTTTTAAAACTTATAAAACCCAAAAACAACATATTAAAGACTTAAAACTCAAAAATTCAATTAAATACCTTCAAAATTCCTAAAAATGTATAACAAACATTAAAAATAATAAACTTATAAACAATAATATTTTAAACCTAAAAACAAAAGTAATACAATTATAAATAGAATATTACTTAAATAAAAACAAGATCAATTTAAATAACCTATATTAGAAATAAATATAAAATAATCACATAACACCTTTATAAAATCCTATAAAACCATTTTAAAATATTTTCCAAACACTATTTAGAATTTTATTGAAATTTTCATGTAACTTTAAAGAACTTAATAAAGAAAATCGAGACCTATATATTTAAAAATAGGAAAATTCCCTAAACCCCTAAAATTCATTTCCTAAATGGAATAAGGAAGTTGTTTGAACCTAATAAACCTTCTCAAAACAATAAGAATACACTCAAATGCAAAAACCATAACAACCCTTTTTAAACCAACACTTTAAAACAACTCAAACCAAATCAAATTGTTTGCCCTTGGATACAAAACTATTTTGACTTTTATTTATAAAATCCTTATGAATGAACCCTAAATTACTGATCACAAGTGAAATGAAAATTGATTGTCTGAATTGAATTGTCCATCATTGTTTGAATGTGTGAATGCCACTTGTATTGAATTATTATTCCATTCACCCAAATTCCCTAATTAGCCATGTTTACCATTAATCATACCTTGACCATGGTATACACCAAAGATGTACCATTATGAGCATGATACCAAGCACCATGATTCATTATACTTACTTCTACATTAATCAAGTTGTCATCACTTGATAACATTATCCTCTTAAAGGATAAACTTCATCCATTTGACACCTAAATCTGTATGCCTTATACCTAAGGTATATATGTAACTTTACACCATACACAAACTTCATTTCCTACTTGTTATACAAGTGTACCTCTACACTTGTGTGATCCCTTTTAAACCCTAAACATTCCTCTGACATCTTAAAACCCAAGTCCTAAATAACTAAGTGATATCAACCAATATCTATCTTTTGTTTACAAGTCTGTTATTCGAGTAGTTATACTCATAAGACTAGACTTTGGTAGACACTATATTATTTGGAATAAGATAATGGGGAGGGAAATGATAGTTTACTTAAAAATCATATCATATTGACACTTTTAAAACATTAGTCCTTACTCGACCGATGATATTATTATTCCATATGGATCTTTGACGGTAGAAGATGTTGATTGCATAACCTGCAATCAGAAGGCAAGTTCATCCTTGCACAACCCTTGTGAGACCGAGCTTGCATATCCTATGCAAGTGTAGTCTTACATGTCCTTTAAATTATTTTACAAAACCCTTTTCAAAAACTCTATCACCTACATTAAAATAAAAATACCATTTTATGAATGAAATGAAATGAAATATGGAATGTTGGACGGTGGAACCATGATTGAAATACATGGAAGGTAAGCCATGTGGTGGAGGTTCCATCATACTGGGAAAGTTAGGACTTAACAAACAATGTGGTTAGTGATTCAAAAGCGCCGTATAAACCGTGCTAACCATAGATCCCGGAATGGAATGGGAAAGTCAGCTAGAACTTCTTCCTTTCGTTTTTTCCTCGTATGCTTAGTCAGATTGTTGTTCCTTGTGGGTAATAGCAATGGATGGGAGCATGTGACTTCCCTATCATCTTCTTTAGGGTAACGACTAGGTATATTAGAAGGTATGGTAATTGGACGTAGGTCTCTTGACCGAAACCCGTTACAAAGTGTGGGTAGCGGGGTCGTGGAGAGGCTAGTGATTGGCTTAGATCTTGACGGAGCCTCGAACCAAGAAAGTTTGAACGGGAAGGCATACCCTTTATGCTATTAGGCTTTAGACCATTTGTGGGTAAAGTAGCGCACCTCCCAAGAGTGTATAAATGTGTCATGATACTCCCAGTTCTGGGAAAGAACTGCAAACACCTCGTGGAAAGGAACTCCATGAAGTTCTGTACAACCCGTGAAGGCTGACATACATAGAATTTTACAAACTAAAACTTACCTTTTCTAAAAACCTGATTTCGAAAACCTATATTAGCTTAGGATCTTGGATCCACGGCAATAGACTTAGTACATCAAACAACCACATAGTTAGAATTTGCTGAGTATGCTCGTGCTCAACCTATCCTCCTTATCACTTGCTTAGGTATTAAAGTCAATGACGGGACTAAAAACGTGCTACTAAGAGATTAAGGAGCATATACATGAAGTCAGAGTTAGCTCAACAAAGTCAATGGAACCAGTTACTCAAAATAGTGTTGAAGAGATCAATTAAACTTAGACAAGATCCAATTCTCGAGGAGAGGAACCATACCCTTCAAAGTTGCTGATAGAGCAAATAGACAGCCTTTAGTTAACGAGATAGGACTAGAGGTAGATCTAGTGCTATACTAGACTACAAGCTCTTCTTCTAGATTTTGGTCTGAACAGGAACTTACCTAGCGAGTTCACTATGTCATGGAAGTTCCAAGGATTTTCTATGAAGATCTATGATATGAATATATATTTACACCTTGGACCTGCGATGTTTTTTGTTGTACTACTCTGGTAGGTGTAACATTCATGGAAAGGTGTTATGTGAGTGTTATGACAATGAACCGCGCTCTACAACCTGTAGTGGGGCACAAGGTCACCACAAGTTCATGATGAATCCATAAATTGACAGAGGACTATGGAATAAATCCTCATGAATAGATTTTCATTGAGCAATCCAAATTGCCAAAGAGTGATGATCTCATTTACAAATTTGTCATGAGATAAAGATTCAGTAAGGAAGAAAATCTAGTCCTTTGTATTATGACATTGGTTTATGCAAATATGCTATGTTAGTTCTTCATCTATTAATGCTCAAACACACCTTGCGATAGTGCAGTCCAAGAGGGAATGATGCCAAGTATCATCAGCCGCTCCGCAAATTACACAACTTGGATTTGTTTCCATATTACGATGATGTCAAACTTCTCCAGTTAGGATAGACTGATGTGCAAGATGACATAAAAAAACTCTAACTTTACTTGATACCTTTGTTTTCTAGAGAGTAGTCCATGCCTTCTTCTCATTATCCAATGATGAACTAGCATGACGACCCTTCAACCAATCTTCTCTCAGCTTCTAAGTTGTAACCGACATATGATATGCAGATCGCACAGTAAAGTTCCCTGATTTTTCAAAATGTCAAGCCCAAGTATCCTCGTGGCTGATTGTACTTAGATGGATATAATTTATCACCTCAACATCCATTTGAAGAAAATGTTCCTCAAGCACCTCAAATTTACACTCTCCAGCAATAGCATCTATTAGCTCTGAGACGATTGTCGGAGGATCATCAGTTCTAGGCACAATAGGATTTAACTGAGTACTTCTAGGAAGCTAGTTCGAGTGACAGATCTGTGTACTCTCCCCATTCCCAATACGCCTGATAAGACCTAGCTTAATAGCATCTCGTCCTTAAATAACCACTCCAAATTTGTGAGGGTCTGCTTCCAAGTCCAACCGACATAAGATTGCCACTAGGAAAGTAAAATAAACGCAAGATTTTTGCACTTAATGAATCAGGAGTTTGAATGATACGCCAAGCTTGTTTGGAAAGCAAGGCAATATTAAATAATTCCATGTCTTTAAACCCCAATCCTCCTAGGTATTTTGGCATGGTTAGGACATCCCACGACATTTTCCTTCTTTACAACCCCACCTGAAGGCACGCAAAACTGAATCAATATACTTGCAAAGTCCCCTTGGCAATTTAAAATAGGACATGGACAAGGTTGGCACGACCTGAGCAACTTACTTAATCAATACTTATTTCCCTCTAGAAGATAAAATCTTTTCAATCCATCCTTGTATATACTACCAAATCGGATCCTTCAAGTATTTGAGCGAACCATTTTTTGAAATACCAACATCGGTTGGCATACCAAGGTATTTGGCAGAAAGAGACTCATTAGATACTTGCAGTATATCCTTAATGCATTCACTCACAACATTCGGACACCCCTTACTGAAATGTATAGACGACTTTTCTTTGTTTATGCGCTGCCCTGAGGCCTGGCAGTATAATTCCAAAACCTCAGTGATCTCCTGAGCTCCCACTATGTTTTCCTTTAAAAATAGCAAGCTATCATCTGCAGAAAGAAGGTAATTGAATGGGGGTTCCTGCGGCGCCACGACGATGCCCAATAGTTTTTCATTCCCCTGCTCCTTAGCAGGTAATATAGACCTTCAACTGCTAATCTATAATAACTAAATAGTTCATCCCCACTAACTAATTCTCTTGACATGCAGTCTATCCACCTCACCAGATTGCCACGTCAGCAAAACTGTCCCTTTTTTCCCACGTCGGCAAAACTGCCCTCTTCATTCAACTGTTTTTTTTCCAACCTGCATATTGTGAGCAAAGGAACTACCGAAAGATTAACTCTTGTAGAAAAACTACCGGAAGATTTATTATACAGTATTTAGTAGAAATAACATATCAGCAGCCATTGACGTTTCCTCTTCATCAATCTTGATCGTGTCACTTTCTCTTCCTCTCCCTCATGATTTCCACAAGAACCCTCTGCACTAGAAACTGAAGGAGGCATCGAGAAGTTCGAACGGATTGTTTCCCCTTTAAATTCCATGCTTCTCCTCGGTCCATTTGCTGACTCTCTCTTCCGTTTCTGATCTTCATGACCACTACGACGCCGGCCACTATTGCAGTTCTAGCGCACTATCCAGTATTCACAATACCGGCATCACCCCCTCCATCGGTTTGGCTACGCCTCGCTACAGCCATGGCTCAGATGGGATGTCGATCTGGTGGCTAGAACTCTAATGCCTAAGAAGGTACCATCTCCTATGGGTTGTTTGTTTTTCCGCTTTTCTTCAACATCTAGATCATTAAATACAGAAATAGGGTTGCATCTTCCAAAGGTTGATTGCCTTTTTGCATTTTTTTTGTTCTTGCGTAATTTCATCTTCCTTGGTTCATAGTTTTGTATGATTTCTTTGGTAAGAAACTAATTCCATATTTGCAACAACTGCTCTTTTGTTCGATATGTAGGTTACGTAGATGCATTGGAGGTGTTCGATAGAATGGCTCAACCAAGCTGGTAAGGAATAATTATTGCAAGGTCGTTTCTTCTTGATATTAGGCATTCATTCAGGCCACACTTTGTTTCATACTATTCATCAAATACTAACTGTTTGGGTTGGTCACAATTTACAAAATTTGCAGTACAAAGTGGATCGCTCATGCCTTTGGCTTTGTGAGTATTGCTAATCTATGACTTCAGGAGTCCTACTAATATATCAGTTTTTTGTGCAGATTGGCCTATTTCTGGAGCAGCAAACATGGAGGTGTCATTTCTGTCTAATACCACTGCCAAAAATATACGGTTTCTACTCAAATACATATGTCACTCACATTCTCTCTTTTTTCTTATTAGTGATGTTATCTCCTGTCATTCTTTCATGTTTGTTGGTCAGTTGTAAACTATTGTGACCTTCAGTTCTTTCCCCCAAGTTCAAAGCATACATCTAGAAAGCATCATACATCCAAGAAGCCTACTATTCAAAGTATATTAAGAAAATGCAGTGCTAAATTTGCTAAGCATAGTGCCAGGTGCCGCATCTCCAGTTTTGTAAATGCTAATTTATGGTTGTAAGTAATTGGTACTCAAATTGTTCGAAACATGTGCTCAAATTGTTTGAAACAAGACCAAAGAATGCATAGAGGTAAACATGGTGTGGTTTTTGGTACGTACTGTACATGATATCTTTTAGACAAGTTTTTTTCAGACCACGTCATTCGTAGTTATATCCAAACATCTACCATATGACAAATTATGTGAAGTGAAAATATTACTCCTATGTCTGTGTAGTATTTATCGAATATTATTATCCCATTTCCTCACTTATTTACAAGTTTGTGCAGTAGAATGAACTTCAAATCACTGTGTGAGGTAAATAATTTTCCACTGCGTTCTATTTACTTAAACCTATGTCATCGTTTACATAAAAAAATTCTGTTTACTTAAACTGATCTCATGGTTTACATATATTTGGTTATCACAGTTGAACGAATCAAATTGTGAGTGTCCTCACAAATTAACCTTTGTTATTTTTAATTATTGTCCACAAAACATGAATCTAATTAAGATGCTTAATACATGTATAATGTATCTTCACATCAACACTATGTTGGTTCATGGCGGGTTCAGTTTTCCTGGCTTTCATGATTTTTGTATGGGCAGAACTAGGCATGTTCTTCCTTAGTTTGAGATATCAACGAATGAGCAAAAAAGTGGATTCATAGTTTTAGTTAGCTTGGTTGGAGCATTGGTGTCCTTAAGAAACATCATTTCCATTCATTTTGTACCATCACTTATTCTATGTGTAAACATCAAATTGAAATTTAAACTACATGGATGATTAATATACTACATTCCATTCGGTTGGCAAGCTTTCCTTCTTTGATGTGGAAAAAATTTATGATTTCAGAATAGAGATAATCAAGAATTATCGTAGAAGTATGTTGTTGGTTCTTATACATTTTACAATAGCAAATCCCACTCCAATTTTACTGGTAATTCATGTTCTTTGTTACATGGACATTCCCACAGCAACGCGCGGGGTATCATCTAGTAAAAACAGATAAGGTGACACTGGATCTCCCTAACGAATGCCTCTAGAAGGTTTGAACCCCAAAATCTTTTCACCATTGAACAAAACCGAAAAGGAGACTGAGGTTACCACCCTCATGATGGAAGAGACAAAGGAATGGTGCAAACAAAGCTTTGGTATGATGGTCTCCAAATAGTCCCACTCGACTCTATCACAAGCTTTTATCATGTGTAATTTTAGGGCACAATACTGTTTATGCCTCCCTATTTTCTTCTTCATAAAATGCAAACATTCATAAGACGAGATAATATTGTCCGTAATTAATCTCGCAGGGATAAAGGCTGACTGCTCATCAGATATAATCTTTGGTAATATTTTATTTATCCAATTAGCTTGGACTTTAGAAACAATTTTCAGAATGGCGTTACACAAACTAATGAGCCTGAATTGTGTTAGCTGTTTTGGACTCTACACTTTCAGTATAAGAACAATGCAAGTAGAATTAATAGATTCAGGTGATTCAACACCATTAAGTACATTAAGCATTGCTTATGTTACCTCATCTCTGCATATATCCCAATTGCGCAGAAAAAGTGGGTCGGAAAGCCATCAGGACCGGAGCCTTTGTCGGAAACATTTGGAAGAGGGAATTTTTCACTTGAGCGATTTCATAAGGAGCGGTCAACATAGCAGTCATCTCTGAAGTAACCCGGGAAGGCACTGTAGCTAGCACTTTGGTTAACCCTTGAGTACCTTCATATGTATATAATTGGCGATAGAAATCCACCATCATAGTTTGCATAGTATTAACATCTTCTGTTAGACTACCATATGGAAGAGCTAGCTGAGATATACAATTTTATTTCTACGCCTGGACGCTTTTTGATGGAATAAATTTGTGTTGCTATCCCCCTCCGCTAGCCACTGAATACGCGGCCCCTGCTGCCACATAATTTCTTTCCGTTGATTCAACTCAATGTGGCGCCCCGCAAAAAACATTACTAGAAAATCGCGTGATTTTTTGTGCATTGCATCGTTATGACCGCATGCTCATGTCATCATGTCACCTTGCATTTGAGCATCGTCATCATCATGCATCTGTTGTCTGAAACTATTTTCGAAAAACCCTACTTCTGTTTTCTAAGTACCTAGCCTGTATTCAAATACAAAACTCGGGCCGCCGGAATATTTTGGTTTGTCTAAATATGGTTTGCAAAAGACCCGTTTTAATTAAATAAAAAAAATCCAGTTGTTTTTAGGAGGCAGCCGCCAGACCCGAAAGCCCGGCCGGCCACCTCCAAAATCCCTGATCTACCCAACCCTATCCTACCCAGCCCCCTCCACCTCACCCCGGCCAACCCCGTCTCGCCACCTCACCAACCCACACCCCTGGCCCAATCCCCACACGCCACACACGCACACACCCAGCCGCCACCTCACCCCAAATCCCTCCCCTCCTGTGCTTTCCCGCCCAGCACCCCGACCGACCACCACCTGGGCGCGCACTCCCGCGTCGCCCCAGGCCCACCAGCTGCCTGCCCCGATCCCCGCGCCAGCCCGACCCCACCTGTCCCCCACCCCGTCACGCTCCACCCAGCCCCGCCTCGATCCTATCGCCCACCAACCGCGCCTCCCCTCGCCCGCTCACGAACCCCAACCCCGCCGCCTCCCTCTCAAGCGCCGGCAGCCGACCTCCTCCCTCCGGCCTCCTTCTGCCGGCCGCCGCCGGGCCGCCCCGCCCTCCTCTCGCCTTTCCCTTCTCTGCCCCAACTCCTGCACCCCTGCGAGCCCCGCCTCCTTCCTCCCCTTCGGCAACTGTCGCCGCCAGCGCGCGATGTCGCCTCCGGTTGGAGCCCTGCCTCGCCGGCCATCACCCTCCGCCTCGGCCCCTGGGCCTCGCTCCCCTCTCTGTCTGCGCCGTCTCGCCGGAGCGCGGCCAGCCCATCCCGCGCGCCCCCTGCCTCGCCGGGCTCCGCCGTCCGCCGGGCCTCCTCCTCCCGTACCCGCGCGGCCGTCGCCGAACCTCCTCTCGTCGGCCCCTGTACGCCATCACCTCGTCCGCATCCTCCTCTCCGACGCTGCCTCCCTCGGCCATCTTTGCTCCCTCGCATCCCTGCCTCGGCAACCGCCGCCCGCCGGCGACCCTCTGCGCCGCTCGGCCGCGTCCACCTCTGCCCTCCTCTGCGAGCCGGCCGAGCCGGGTTCCCCTCTGTCCGCCGCCAAAGGCGCCGTCGTCCCCCCTACCCCGTGCAGGAGCATCCCCCCAGCGTTCCCCATCGTCGGCCGCCTCCACCTCGACTCCAGCTGCCCGCCGTGCTTCCTCTTCCGGGTCCCTTTCAACCGCACTTCTCCAGGTCCTTGCCTGTGTGTTTGCGCTAATTGATGTGCCATGTTTGTTGGCTGCGTGATCTGGAGGCTATCTGGTATTTTGTGAGTATATGGGGTTGCTAACAAGATTTCCCGATGACACTTGAAGAGCTACATACAAGATCTCCTTCACGGTTTTCGAAGCCCCGAGTTCCCCCTCCCAAACCGAGTTCTTCGGCATGTACGATAAGATCTTCCGAAGACTCTGATACCAGTCCAAGTTCGCCAATGACGCTCGAAGCCGAAACTCCAAGATCGTCCGCACGAGTCCGATGCCGAGGACCAGAACGCCAAGTTCGTCGAGATCTCCGGACGCCATGGAACGCCAAGTCCTCCTTCCCGGAATGCCAAGCTCTCCCTCCGTTGTCCGAGAACGTTCCCGCCGAGACCGAGCCCCATCGAACCCTGTCGAACCCCGAACCCTCGGAACCCAAGATCTGCCGAACCCAGATGTGAGACCCTAAGCCCCTATTTTTATAATATGACATTATCAACTGTCGCATATTAAATTGTTCATGCATGCATACCTGTCTGTGGTTTCGAGGCATTATGCCGCTTCACCTCATAAATAAATATGGAGTGTTTATGCGGGATATCTTTGTCTTATTCCAGACTCCATTTAAATTGGCGTAGCGAACCAATACAATGTGTGCCTTGTTAATACAACATTTAAATTGCGGGGGTTCTAAACAACATGAACCTATTAATTAATTGTCGGGACCCCGGTTCCGCTTAATATTGCCTAATTGCACCGCATCTGCATCATATTATAATCATGCCGGATCTTTTGTCGTAGTATTAAATATTGCATCCGGTGTTTCTTCTAGTGTTTGCTTTTTCGCGGATTAGGCCAATGAGTTGATGCGAGTATCGACAAGTTCTCCGGTTGTGAACTCCGGCAGTGTTTCCCAGGCGAGCATCTCTCCCCCTTCTACCTATTTTGCATTTATAGTCTTTACTTCCTCCTGTGATCTATTGCTATCCATACTGCAATGCTTTAGTTTCCGTGCCCCATTTATATTCCCTGTAGCCTCTATATCGCCTTGGACACTTCCTATAGCTTGTTGTTTGATAGATAGTCGGCCTTTGCGTGTCGTAGTCGCTTGCTTAAGTGCTGCTTCGCGTCGTCGTTGTTCCACCGTTATTGGGAGGTTGGCACGTGCTTAATGGTGGAGATGCTTAAAGGTGGAGATGATCATGGCTTACATCTTAACTTGTTAATTAAAATGCTGGAAATAGATATAATGCAGAGACACCGGTGGGTAATAGTCAATATTTGGTTTTTAACCGCCCACTTGTGTCCACCTAGGACCCGAGTTCTTGACACCTGTTCCGAGATCGAGCGTGCTAACCACAGGCGGGGTGTGGGCACCCCCATCGGCTTACTACCTGATTTTAAAGTATTGTACCGGGGGCCACAAGTAGTTTGGGGCTTTATTACTATTCTGTACTTATGCCATGTTACTGCTTTATTTAATTTGTGCGTGGAGCACCTGTACTGTTTTGGATCGCGTCACGTTTTTGCGGTATCGACAAGCCCAGTCCCCCCTTTTCGGGTTCCCAGTCGTTTACCGCCGTCGTCGCAAACCCTGGGTCCGCCTCGGAGCCGGCCGACTTCGTTGCGGGTAGCTTAGTAGGGTGGCCCCCCATGTACTTGCTTTGGGTCTGGGAAACGTCATAACTTAGGCCCCGTCGACATACTGATGGGTGTATGTTAATTGATCTGGCAAAAAGGGTCGAAGTGCGTGTGGATACTTTGGTGCACCCCTGCAGGGTTAAATCTTTTCGAAAAGCCGTGTCCGCGGTTATGGACGACTTGGAGCATAGTTTCTCGACCATAGACAACTATAACTAAAGTTTACTGTTATAATTTGACCTGTATCTGAGATGAATAGTAAGTTGGATAACTGCCATGAAAAGATTAAATAAAACTGCCAACCGTGTGAGTTTTCCTCGGCTTGACTTCCTCGTTTGGTCTCGAGGGGGAATACCAGGATGGGTATGTGTGGTGTTAGCATCAGGTTGGATCCGAATAGGTCTTTCTTACCCCTCTCTAATAGCCGCCAGTATTACAGAGTCTCTATAGGTTGTTTCGTGTCGCTGCGCTGCCGTTTCAGCCCACCATACCTGCGTAGGCGAGAGCCCGCCGAATTCTAGCCTCGCCGTGTACTGGCCTCAGTACTGACGCTCCTCTTTTTCCTTTGCCCTTTGTCGGCACCCTTTTTGTTTTAGCAGGTTCGAGATCGACGTCGTTAGCAGGGTTACCCTTCCGGCTTGGCCTGGGCAGGGTTATGGACGCCATTGATTATTCTACAGGGCTCTTAGCCCCATTTGCATCTTGTCTGTAGTCGGACGTCCTATCGATTTCAAGGTGATTTGGATATTTGTATTGTATATCGGTATTCTTGACTCATGGAGTCGTGTTGTATGTATATCTGTTCTGTGGGTCCTATCGAGGACTGTTGTGTAATGGTATTACTTCGTTTTCCACCCGCACGAAAGTGCCTGGTGGGCGTTCTTGAATCGTTTCTATGCGGGTTTAGCGAAAAGAGCTAAAACTTGCATAGGACCGATTTAAGAGTGTTACACTCAACAATCCAGTCAGAAACCTTAATCTCTTCATGAGACGGCCCATGTCTTGAGTGGATCTTCTAGGAGTTCCACCAATCCCGTATGAAGGGTTATCAGTTCCTTCCTCACCTCACCGAAGACATCAATATTCCATCTCGTTAAGTCTCCAGAGATATCCTCTAGCTTTCTACGAACCACGTCCATAGAGGTACACTTGCCTGACTCCTTCTAAATATAATCATGGAAGGAAGCAAAGTCTAGGTGGGTTTCCCACATCATCTCGCATTTAAATGACCTCTGCCCCGTGCATCTATTTGCCGGAGCAGGGCGTGACATAATTGTGAGTAATATTGGGCAATGATCTGACTTGACCATAGTTAAATGACGGAGTTGCGCCTCAGGGAAAAGATCCCACCAAGAGTGGTTTGCAAGTGCACGATCAAGCCTAACTCTTGTATAGGTACCACCTCGGACTTTCTTTTCAAACGTCAAGTCCAACCCTATATAACCTAGATCAGAGAGGCCGCATACATCCACAGCTTCATGAAAACCTCTCATTTGAGCCTCGTCACATTCCCCAATACCAAAATGTTCATCTCTACGAAGAACTTCATTAGATCAGATTCAGTACATAGAAAGCGTAGCAATTCCAATGTTTTGTGTCTCTCTAATCTATTTGGCTCTTCATAGATTCTAGTAATACGGCACGGTTCCTTCCCTGGCTCCAATACCTTCATGTCAATATGATACTATGAGAAGTGAATCAGCTCCATCGTTAAAGCTTTTATTCCTATACATAGCAAGACCTCATCTCCGGCCATCGCTTGGTACAACAAAAGAACTATCATATCCAAATGTCTGAGCTAAATTTTCCGCTCTTATTTTACCTACTTGGGTTTTACAAAGAAATAACACTGAAGGGACAACATTTTTCACGAGATCACAAACTTCTTTAACCATCGGAACATTTCCAATTCCGTGACAGTTAAAACTTGAGTTCTTTTATGGTACCCATAAATTAATAACAACCCTTCATTTTAGTGCATCTAAAAGCTCCTAAGAGTTTATACTAGTGCCAAAAAAAGACTAGTATAATTTATACTAGTGATGGAATCAACACCAGGTAGACAGGCCACAGTCAGGCCCCGGCCCAAATGTTTTTCCGGGCCCAAGGTTGTGAATAACAGCGGGGTACTCATCTTGACGGAACCGTGCTAGCTTGCTCACGTTCGTCAGATTGGAGCCAGTCTCTAGCACGAGTTGGTTCTTCCTCTTGAACTATTCTATCTACAACGGATCTACCGCTTCTGTTTATAAGTTTGGGCAGGTTACTACTCTATTATGGACATCGTTTGGCGAATCGGCGGCGTGGTGGCTGCCGGCCGCCGGCCGTGGATGCATGCTCTTTGACAGCATTTTGCTGTCGAGTTTTTATCACCACCGAACGCCGAACGCCAGATGCTGACAACTACCCAAATATTTCAGTTTACGCATCGCTTCAGTCTTTGCGTCCGTTCAGTTATTCCTTTTTCTACAGTATCAATTTTCAGTACAAGCTGTGGAGACCTGCAATCTGGAATATGTACTTTTGTTCTTGTTAGCTTGTGATCTCCGTCTAAATTAACCCAAAAATCGGAAGATTAAAGTTTGCCCAATTCGCTCGGATTTGGTAGAAATCACGGAAAGAAATCCAGAACATTGGATTGGTCATCGAGGAGAGGGCAGCAGGTATGAACCTACACACTACACACGATGCGGATACGCTCCAGGGCGGAGACACTGCAGCAGGGGGATCCTAAAATGGAGAGGCGACAGAGGCTGACTTTGGCGCCTCGGGGTCTGGGGTCGTCGTCGCCCTCAACGCCGGGATCGGGGCCGGCGACTGGCTCACGGTTCGCCTGTCTGGCCGAGGACCATTCGGACGACAACACTCTCGCGGCCAGGGTTGCCCTCGAGGGTCTCGACGACGACGATGGGAGGTTGGGTTGGACGACGGTGTCGAGGCGGCGACGCAAATCTGATGATGAAATCCGGCAGCAGTTTTGGGAGGAGATCGGATTCCTGACTGCGGCGTCGCGGTTTTGGGAGAGGTCGCCGGATAGTGCGGTCGGCGGTGGAGCTTCCTTGTCGCCTCCGGTGGTCTCGCCTCCTCATTCTAGGGCTGGGTCGCGGCGCCGATCCGGTTCTCCCTTGTTGTGGCGGAGGTCGGTGCTCTCCCCGGCGATGATGAGGCCGCTGATCGCCCGGGCGCTAGGGCACGCCGTCTACCCGTCTGGGGAGGTGGGGGCGGATGGCGTAGAGGGGGTCAAGGTGGACATGGACGCTGAGGTGGCCGCCACGCCTGCGGCGGTCGAGTCCGGCTCGGGTGGGGCTAGCGACGCGGAGACCGAGGCGGTCGGGGAGCCCGAGTTTTCGTGGACTAGGATCGCGTTGCTCTTTAAGGCGGCGTGGTCTAGGTCTTCGCACGTACTCGCTGTGCCGCCCTCGACTCGCTCGTCGCCGCAGCTTCTCCTCGCTCCATCGCCACAGCCTCGCCTCGCTCCGTCGCCGCCGTTCCCCCCTCATCGTCGTCGCAGTCCGCTGCGCTCCTGCGTGGGCTATCCTTTGCCGACGTCCTCCGTTCCCCGGCACCAATGGCCGGGAATCTGCCGCGGGGACAGCAGCCGCCTGCGGCGCAGCCTCCTAGGGGGCCTCCGCTGCCTCGAGGAGCGGCTCCCTATGCTGCTCCTCCGGTGGGTGGACCGTCGGCCGCCTATGCCTCTCCACCTCCCGGTGGTCCGCCGCCGGCTACTTTGCTTGTGGCGTCAAGCTCTTCACCGCAGTTCCCCCCGGGCTTCCCGCCGGGGATGGTTTTTCGCCCCCCCCCCCCCGCTCCGTACTTCGCGGCTGGTCACGCGATGCAACATCAGCCGCTATAAGCCCCGTACCGCGCCCTCCTTCGCTTTACCCTGGCATGGCGGGAGGAGGTGTGGGGGAGGTGTGCCGCCTTTGGGAGCACATGGTGGTGCTCCGCCGTTTGTGGTCGGTGCTGCTTCTGCCGCTACTTCTGTGCCTAAGAGAAAGAAGAAGAAGAAGAAACCTGCTCAAGGTCAGCCGCAGCCGGCGGGGGCTCCTGGGACGGTTGTGCATCTGCAATACCAGCCGATCCAGCATCAGGTGCAGGGACAGCAGCAGTTCGGGTTTCATCATATGCCCTTTACCCCGCCCCAGTATTCCGTTGAGCAGGGTGGGATGCATGGCATGCAGCTGAGTGTGGACTTAAATGTCCCGTCCGGGTCGCAAGGAGTGCTGGCATCTGGGAATGCGCCTAAGAAGAATAAGAAAGCTGTCAGGTGCTGGAAATGTGCTTCCGACTCTCATGCGTCGAAGGATTGTAAGGCGACTCATTATTGTTATATTTGTGATGTGCCTTCCCACCCTACGCTCAGGTGCCCGGTTCTGAAGCAACCCCGCCCCACAGCTTACATGGTCGGGGTGGGACATGATAAGACTCTTTTTGCGCAGATTCTTGATAGTGTGGTACGCCCTAACCTGGGGACCAGTAAGACCCCTATTGCACTGGTTCAGGTTTCGGGTGAGCCAGTTACTGCTGATGTGGTGCAACAACAGATTGCTAGGAGATGCCAGGTAAAGGCTCAATGGAAGTGGGAGGCCCTTAAGCATGGGACCAATGATTTTCTTGTCAGTTTCCCTTCCTTCGAGGACCTTGATAGGGTGGATGGTAGTCAGTTTTCTATGCCTCTTGGTAAGACCCAGTTGTCGGTCTCTGCCTACAGGATGCGGGAGGTGCCTCATAAGTGTGAATTGCATCAGGTTTGGTTACATGTTGAGGGGGGTACCTCATTCGCTGTGGACTTTTCTGGGCTTGTGGGCGGTTGGATCCCTTCTGGGTAGTCCTATCGATGTGGATTTGTTGTGCCTTAGGTGGAGAGGCCTGGTTCGTATCTTGGTTCGGATGTTTGATATATCTGTTTTCCAGAAGAAGGATTCATTGGGATCTTATCTTACTTCTGATGCTGTGGTGCTGCTCAAGGGTTACGAGCTACGTTTTCGTATTGAGCCTACTGGTTTTGTACCGGAGCCTGACTTCTCGCCGTTTCTTTGGAGGAAGGGCCCTGATGGTTCTGGGAATGATGGTGCTGGGCCGAGTGGAGATGATGTGATGGATACTTCTGAGGTGGCTCCTACACCACCGGCGGGTGGGACTTCGGCTGTGCAGCCGTCAGGACAGGGTGCTTCTGCTCCGACATCTTCTCGTCAGGCAGTTGTTCAAGTGTATGATGTCAACCCTTTTAACTCCTCCCCGGCTACGCCGCGTGGAAAGGAGTTGTTGGATGCTCTCCCGCTTGATTCACCTCTTCGTGGGGTTTCGCCCACGGGAGTTGGACCGAGGGTCACTCACTCTCAGCTTCAGGAGGCGTTACACTTTGCTCGGCCCTATAGGGCGTCTTCGTCTCCTGCCAGATCTCGTTCGAATGTGCTCGGTAGGACTATTCCGCGTAGGAATGTGGTCTCACCCTCGGGAGCTTCACTGGGGACCACTGCGGCGCCGACAGTGGACGTGGTGGACCGGGACGAGCGGTCTTGTCCGTAGGGGACCTTCATTGTTGCGTGCAAGGATGAGGTGGTGGCCCTCGAGGGGTTGTTGCTTGGCGCGGGGTTGGCCCAGAAGGGGCTGACGACCCGCACTCCCCAGGCTCCGTCGACGCGCCTTGGTGGGGGAGCCCTGGCCCAGGAGGGGTTGGGGACTCCTCCGCTGTGCTTCGACCAGGCAGACCAGGTGGGCGAGGGCGCACTGCTCCAGCTGGGGGGGCGTCGTGCTGCATCGACCCAGGAGGGGTCGGGGCTCGGCCATGGCAACCTGACCCAGGAGGGGTTGGGCTCGCCTCGGGCCGACGCGGCCGCACCCTGTCACAAGGGGGCGGTGGACGGGACTCCAGCGAGACGCGGCCTTCGACACGGCACCGATGCTCTAGGTGCTTCCGCTACGGATGAAGATTCGTTGGGTAAGGCTATGAGGAGGAAGGCGGAAATGAACCTTGATCCTCAGGATACTAAGGGTTCTTCGAAGTCTTTCCTCTCTTTCTCTAATCCTGTGATGTTGATAAGCTTTCCAATGTTGGTATCAAGTTGGGTAGTTCTGTAGCGGAAGTTAATATTTCTAGTTCTATTTTGAGACATATGGAGGTTGACCGTTTAGCGGTTACTCCTAAAGTTTCATTGTTACCTGACTATTTATCATCTGAGGAGGAGGAGTTGCATGCCACAGTAGATGGTCAACTCCTTTCTCACTTAGTCGGTGAAGTGTCAGATGTGGGCTTTGATGAGACGGGGCTTGATGCTTTGTATGAGCTTAAAGCCTCAAGTCGGAAATCAAAGAGCCAAAAGTTGCGGAAGAGACCTCGTGTATCCAAACAACCTATTGTTTCTCAATGAATGGCATGTTTTCAAATAGCAGAGGTCTTCGTGACTTGGCTAAGCATTTGCTTTTTGCCGATTGTGTGAGAGATCATGTTTGGATTTTCTAGGTATTTCTGAGACGGGTAGAGGAGACTATTCACAAGCTCTACTCAATCGCCTTTTGTCACATCCCAAAATTCTCCTAATTTTGGAATGTAAAGTTAATAAAAATAAGTGTGTCACCCTATGGTTCGTGAATATGTAGACATGACGGAGACACCTCTCCGATCAATAACCATCAGCGGGATCTGGAGATCCATAACGGATCCCACATACTCAACGATGACTTCGTGATCGATTGAACCATTAACATACGAAACCAATTACCTTTGTCTCGCGATACTCTACTTATCCGAGGTTTGATCATCGGTATCTCCATACCTAGTTCTACCTCGTTACTGACAAGTACTCTTTACTCGTTCCGTGATATGTCATCCCTTGTGACCTAGTCACATGCTTGCAAGCTAACTAGATGACATTCCACTGAGAGAGCCCAGAGCATATCTATCCGTCGTATGGATGGACAAATCCCAATCTTGGTCCATGCGCTTCAACACATACTTTCAGAATACCCAATGACACCTTTATGACCACCCAGTTACGAAGCGGTGTTTGATGTCATCAAAGTACCCATCCGGTGATGGTGATTAACACAACCTCATGGTCGAAGGATTAGGTCACTATGCATTTAAAAGCTTCAGGCAACGTCTTGTTCATGCAGTGCATGTTGTAGTTCATCACAAAGTTCTTGTAACTTGGTGGCAGTGATTGAAGGAGACGGTGAATCCCCAATTCATTAGGAATCGATATTCCCAACTCTTGGAGCTTCTTTGCGTACCCAGACATGGTGAGCACGTGCTCGCTAACGGAGCCTCCTTCTTCCATCTTACAGTTAAAGAACTTTTCGGAGGCCTCATAGCTCTCCATGGCCGCGCGAGTCTCAAAAATTAGCCTGAGCTCCTTAATGATCTCGAACGGGTCGTTGTGCTCAAAACGCTGTTGGAGCTCTGCTTCTAAACCATACAGGATGGCACACTGAACTGTGGAGTAATGATTCTTCCGAGCGGCGAAAACATTCTTTTCGTCATCGGTGGCATTATCTGCAGGTGGGTCACCTAGCGGTGCATCGAGCACATAGGTCAACTGACCAGCCCTGAGGACGATCTTCAGTCCACGGAACCAGTCCGTGAAATTGCTTCCATTGTTTTTAAGCTTTTCTTTCTCTAGGAACGCATTGAAATTGATGGAGGGGTTCGCCATAATCTACAACAATTTGCAAGTAGTTTAGACTAAGTTTATGATAAATTGAGTTCATATTTAATTCTTAAACTAACTAGGTGAACTCCCACTCAAAACAACATCCCTCACATTGTCTTAGTGATTACACGAACCAAGTCCACTACACCAAGTCCGATCTTCACGAGAGAAGATGTAGTTTCATCGGCGAACAATCTTCATGTTCATCATATCAATTATATGACTCATGCTCTACCTTTCGGTATTCCGTGTTCCGAGACCATATCTGTACATGCTAGGATCGTCAAGATAACCTTAGTTTCCGCATGTGCAAATCTGGCTTGCACCCTTTGTATGCACACGTAGAATCTATCACATCCGATCATCACGAGATGCTTCGAAACGACGAGTCTTAGCAATGGTGCCAACTAAGGGTGAACACTTTATTACTTGATATTTAGTGAGAGGGATCATCTTATAATGCTACCGTCGCGATCTAAGCAATACAAGATGCATAAAGGATTAACATCACAGGCAATTCATAATTAGTGTGATATGATATGGCCTTTTCTTCTTGCGCCTTTGATCTCCATCTCCAAAGCACGAACATGATCTCCATCATCACCAGCATTGCGTCAAGGTCAGTGGCGCCGCTTCATGGTTGTCCATCATCACCAGCAACTATTACAACTACTTGGAATAAAGCTATTACAAGATGAATAGACATGCAGGTCTTAACAGAATTAAAGACAACCATTAGGCTCCTGCCGGTTGCCATATTACAACAAGGATCATTGCATACATCAAATACAATCACAATCACATGATGGCCATATCACATCACAAAACCCCTGCAAAAACAAGTTAGACGCCTCTAATTTTCTTTGCATGTTTTACGTGGTTTGGGGCTTTCGCATAAGACCGATCTTACCTACGAACAAGAATCACAACGTTGATACACGTGTTGTCAAGATGCACATTGTAAATCGAATCTTAACTATGGTGGGAGAGACAGACACCCGCAAAGCCACTTGTGCAAAGCAAGTTGCACGTCAAGCGTGGAGCAAGTCTCATGTGCGATGACATGTAATGTTAGCTCGAGCCTCTTCATCCCACCATGCCGCAAGATGCAAAGTACACGCTAAGACACCGACAACAAAAGCATCAACGCCCACAAAACCATTGTGTTCTACTCGTGCAACAGATCTACGCATAGATACGGCTCTGATACCACTGATGGGTTCGTAGCATGGAAAACAAAAAATTTCTACCGCAAGAACGAACAAAACCTAGATCTAATCTAGATAAAAGCCAAGATCTAATCTATTAGACATGAGCAAGGAGATAGATGGGAACTAACCCTCGTAGATCCGAAAGCTTTAACGAGATTAGATCTCATGGTTGATGTAGTCGATCACTTGCCGATCTCAAGATCGTGTGGACGATCCTTCCGGCGTCGCGTTCCAGCAGCGCTTCCGCCCTCGGTCAAGTAGACGATCCTTCCGGCGCCACGTTTCGGCAGCGCTTCCGCAGTCGGTCACACGTGCGGAGTCGAAGCAGACCTTCCTCTCCCCGTTCCAGCGAGCAGCGGAGGTAGTAGATCTTCTCCACGGAATCCCAGCAGCACGACGGCGTGGTGGTGGTGGTGGAGTAGAGAATTCTACAGGGCTTCGCCTATGCCTGTGCAGAAGATGGTGGAGGAGAGAGGTGGCAGAGATTGGACGTTATGAGAGCAGGGGAGGAGGGGGCGCCCCTGCCCCTCTATTTAAAGAGGGGAGGCGCCTAGGGAGGGGGAGTCCTTGTAGGACTCCCCTCCCTCTAGGCCGGCGGATTGGAGGTGGGGGGAGGAGTCCTCCTCCCCCACGAATCCGTATCTTGACCCACCAGGACTCCTTGATCCCTATCTTGATTTTCAAGAAAACTCCAAGATATCTTCTAGAACCTTCCGGAACATTCCGAAACCTTCTAGAATCCTCATACAAACACTCCGGAACATTTCCTAACTCATAAAATGATCTCCTATATATGAATCTTATTCTCCGGACCATTCCGGATCTCCTCGTGATGTCCCGAATCCAATCCGAGACTCCGAACAACATTCGGTCTCCAACGCACATTCCATATCTACTTAAAACAACTTCGAACCATAAGTGTGTCACCCTACGGTTCGTGAATATGTAGACATGATAGAGACACATCTCCTATCAATAACCATCAGCGGGACCTGGAGATCCATAATGGCTCCCACATACTCAACGATGACTTTGCGATCGATTGAACCATTTACATACGAAACTAATTCCCTTTGTCTCGCGATACTATACTTATCCGAGGTTTGATCATCGGTATCTCGATACCTAGTTCTACCTCGTTACTGATAAGTACTCTTTACTCGTTCCGTGATATGTCATCCCTTGTGACCCAGTCACATGCTTGCAAGCTAACTAGATGACATTCCACCGAGAGGGCCCAGAGCATATCTATCCATCATATGGATGGACAAATCCCAATCTTGGTTCATGCACTTCAACACATACTTTCAGAATACCCAATGACACTTTTATAACCACCCAGTTACAAAGCGGCATTTGATGTCATCAAAGTATCCATCCGGTGATGGTGATTAACATAACCTCATGGTCGAAGGAATAGGTTACTATGTGTTTGAAAGCTTACAGCAATACGAACTTAATGACTTGATCTTATGCTACGCTTACTATGGGTGTGTGTCCATCACATCATTCTCCTAATGATATGACCTTGTTATTAATCACATCCTAATGTCCATGATCAGGAAACCATGATCATCAATTAATCAACAAGCTAGTTCAACAAGAGGCTTACTAGGGACTCTTATATGTTTAAAAAACACACATGTATTAGTGTTTCCTAATAATACAATCATAGCATGGGATGTAAACATTCATCATAAACACAAAGATATAATAATAATCACTTTTATTATTGCCTCTTGGGCATATCTCCAACAGCAGGCGGCACAAAAACATCTTCCGGTGCTGCACTGCTCTCAAATCCGAGAGAAGGTTCAATAACCTCGTTGAGTTCTACTTTCCTTCCATTCACCTCCTTCGAGAGAAACTCCTTCTCAAGAAAGGATCCATTCTTGGCAACGAAAACTTTGCCTTCGGATCTATGATAGAAGGTATACCCAATTGTTTCTTTAGGGTATCCTATGAAGACGCATTTCTCCGCTTTGGGTTCAAGCTTTTCAGGTTGTAACTTCTTTACATATGCTTCGCAACCCCAGACTTTAAGGAACGACAACTTAGGTTTCTTACCAAACCACAATTCGTACGGTGTCGTTTCAACGGATTTAGATGGTGCCCTATTTAAAGTGAATGCGGCTGTCTCTAATGCATAGCCCCAAAATGATAGCGGTAAATCTGTAATAGACATCATAGACCGAACCATATCTAAGAGAGTTCGATTACGATGTTCGGACACACCATTACGTTGTGGTGTTCCCGGCGGTGTCAATTGCGAAAGTATTCCACATTTCTTTAAATGCATGCCAAACTCGTAACTTAGATATTCACCTCCGCGGTTAGAACGCAGAAACTTAATCTTCTTGTTACGATGATTTTCCACTTCACTTTGAAATTCCTTAAACTTCTCGAAAGTTTCGGACTTATGTTTCATAAAGTAGACATACCCATATCTACTTAAGTCATCCGTGAAAGTGAGAACATAATGATATCCACCACGCGATGCTACACTCATTGGACCGCACACATCGGTATGTATTATTTCCAATAAGTCTGTAGCTCACTCCATTGTACCAGAGAATGGAGTCTTAGTCATTTTTCTCATTAGACATGCTTCACATCTTTCAAGTGATTCAAAATCAAGTGATTCAAGAAGTCCATCAGAATGGAATTTCTTCATACGCTTCACTCCAATGTGACCAAGATGACAGTGCCACATGTATGTAGAATTATCATTCAATTTTGTTCGTCTAGCATCTATGTTGTGAACATGTGTATCACTACTATCGAGATTCAGTAAGAATAAACCATTCATCTCAGGTGCATTACCATAAAAGATATTACTCATATAAATTGAACAACCTTTATTCTCAGACTTAAACGAGTAACCGTCTCGCAGTAAACAAGATCCAGATATAATGTTCATGCTTAACGCAGGCACCAAATAACAATTATTCAAATTTAAAACTAATCCCGAAGGTAGATGTAGAGGGAGCGTGCCGACGGCGATCACATCAACCTTGGAGCCATTTCCAACGCGCATCGTCAGCTCGTCTCTCGCCAGTCTTCGCTTATTCCGCAGCTCCTATTTCGAGTTACAAATATGAGCAACCGAACCAGTATCAAATACCTAGGCACTACTACGATTACTAGTAAGATACACATCAATAACATATATATCAAATATACCTTTCTTCTTGATGTTGCCATTCTTCAGATCCGCCAGGTACTTGGGGCAGTTACGCTTCCAGTGACCAGCACCCTTGCAGTAGAAGCACTCAGTTTCAGGCTTAGGACCAGCCTTGGGCTTCTTAGCAGGTGCGGCAGCTTTCTTGCCGTCCTTCTTGAAGTTGCCCTTGTTCTTAGGCTTGCCCTGTCTCTTGAAATTGGTGGTCTTATTGACCATCAACACTTGGTGCTCCTTCTTGATCTCCACTTCAGCAGTTTTCAACATGGACGATAGTTCAGGCAACGTCTTGTTCATGCAGTGCATATTGTAGTTCATCACAAAGTTCTTGTAACTTGGTGGCAGTGATTGGAGGAGACGGTGAATCCCTAACTCATTAGGAATCGATATCCCCAACTCTTGGAGCTTGTTTGCGTACCCAAACATGGTGAGCACGTGCTCGCTAACGGAGCTTTCCTCTTCCATCTTACAGTTAAAGAACTTTTCGGAGGCCTCATAGCTCCCCATGGCCGCGCGAGTCTCAAAAATTAGCCTGAGCTCCTTAATGATCTCGAACGGGTCATGGTGCTCAAAACGCTTCTGGAGCTCTGCTTCTAAACCGTACAGGATGGCACACTGAACTGTGGAGTAATGATTTTTCCGAGTGGCGTAAACATTCTTTACGTCATCGGTGGCATCTTCTACAGGTGGGTCACCTAGCGGTGCTTCGAGCACATAGGTCAACTGACCAGCCCTGAGGACGATCTTCAGTCCACGGAACCAGTCCGTGAAATTGCTTCCATTGTTCTTAAGCTTTTCTTTCTCTAGGAACGCATTGAAATTGATGGAGGGGGTCGCCATAATCTACAACAAATTTGCAAGTAGTTTAGACTAAGTTTATGATAAATTGAGTTCAAATTTAATTATTAAATTAACTAGGTGAACTCCCACTCAAAACAACATCCCTCACATTGTCTTAGTGATTACACGAACCAAGTCCACTACACCAAGTCCGATCTTCACGAGAGAAGATGTAGTTTCATCGGCGAACAATCTTCATGTTCATCATATCATTTATATGGCTCGTGCTCTACCTTTCGGTACTCCGTGTTCCGAGACCATGTATGTACATGCTAGGCTTGTCAAGATAACCTTAGTTTCCGCATGTGCAAATCTGGCTTGCACCCGTTGTATGCACACGTAGAATCTATCACATCCGATCATCACGAGATGCTTCGAAACGACGAGTCTTAGCAACGGTGCCAACTAAGGGTTAACACTTTATTACTTGATATTTAGTGAGAGGGATCATCTTATAATGCTACCGTCGCGATCTAAGCAATACAAGATGCATAAAGGATTAACATCACAGGCAATTCATAATTAGTGTGATATGATATGGCCCTTTCTTCTTGCGCCTTTGATCTCCATCTCCAAAGCACGGACATGATCTCCATCATCACCAGCATTGCGTCAAGGTCAGTGGCGCCGCTTCATGGTTGTCCATCATCACTAGGAACTATTACAACTACTTGGAATAAAGCTATTACAAGATGAATAGACACGCATGCCTTAAGAGAATTAAAGACAACCATTAGGCTCCTGCCGGTTGCCATATTACAACAAGGATCATTGCATACATCAAATACAATCACAATCACATGATGGCCATATCACATCACAAAACCCCTGCAAAAACAAGTTAGACGCCTCTAATTTTCTTTGCATGTTTTACGTGGTTTGGGGCTTTCGAATAAGAACGGATCTTACCTACGAAACTAAACCACAACGTTGATACAAGTGCTATCAAAATTTGCAAAGTGTAAATTGGATCTATACTATGGTGGGAGAGACAGACACCCGCAAAGCCACTTGTGCAAAGCAAGTTACACGTCAAGCGTGGAGCAAGTCTCATGTGCGATGACATGTAAGGTTAGCCCGAGCCGCTTCATCCCACCATGCCGCAAGATGCAAAGTACACAAAGCAAAAGACGGCACGAGCACCAACGCCCACAACACCATTGTGTTCTACTCGTGCAACAGATCTACGCATAGACACGGCTCTAATACCACTGATGGGTTCGTAGCATGGAAAACAAAAAATTTCTACCGCAAGAACGAACAAAACCCAGATCTAATCTAGATAAAAGCCAAGATCTAATCTATTAAACATGTGCAACGAGATAGATCTGTACTAACCCTTGTAGACACGAAAGCGTTACGAGATTAGATCTCGTGGTTGATGTAGTCGATCACTTGCCGATCTCAAGATCGAGTGGACGATCCTTCCGGCGCCGTGTTCCGGCAGCGCTTCCGCAGTCGATAACACGTGCGGAATCGAAGCAGACCTTCCTCACCTCATTCCAGCGAGCAGCGGAGGTAGTAGATCTCTCCACGGAATCCCAGCAGCACGACGGCGTGGTGGTGGTGGTGGAGTGGAGAATTCTGCAGGGCTTCGCCTAAGCCTGAGCAGAAAGAAGGAGGAGGAGAGAGGCGGCTTGGGGCAAGAGTGGAGGATCAAAGGGGGGTGGCGTCTCCACCCCTCTATATATAGAGGGAGGGGTGCGGCCTAGGGTTCCCACCCCTAGGCCCACCCCTTAGGGCCGGCGCACCAAGGAGGTGGGGGGAGGAGCCCAAGTCTCCTCTTTAAATTTCCCTTATCTTATCTTGGTTTACAAATAAACTCCAAAATATCTTCTAGAACCTTCCGGAACATTCCGAAACCTTCTAGAATCCCCATACAAACACTCCGGAACATTTCCTAACTCAGAAAAAGATCCCCATTATATGAATCTTACTCCCCGGATAATTCCGGAGCTCCTCGTGATGTCCCGAATCCAATCCGAGACTCCGAACAACATTCGGTCTCCAACGCACATTCCATATCTAGTTAAAAACAACTTCAAACCTTAAGTGTGTCACCCTACGGTTCGTGAATATGTAGACATGACGGAGACACCTCTCCGATCAATAACCATCAACGGGATCTGGAGATCCATAACGGATCCCACATACTCAACGATGACTTCGTGATCGATTGAACCATTAACATACGAAACCAATTCCCTTTGTCTCGCGATACTCTACTTATCCGAGGTTTGATCATCGGTATCTCCATACCTAGTTCTACCTCGTTACTGACAAGTACTCTTTACTCGTTCCGTGAAATGTCATCCCTTGTGACCTAGTCACATGCTTGCAAGCTAACTAGATGACATTCCACCGAGAGGGCCCAGAGCATATCTATCCGTCGTATGGATGGAAAAATCCCAATCTTGGTCCATGCGCTTCAACACATACTTTCAGAATACCCAATGACACCTTTATGACCACCCAGTTACGAAGCGGTGTTTGATGTCATCAAAGTACCCATCCGGTGATGGTGATTAACACAACCTCATGGTCGAAGGATTATGTCACTATGCATTTAAAAGCTTATAGCAATACGAACTTAATGACTTGATCTTATGCTACGCTTACTATGGGTGTGTGTCCATCACATCATTCTCCTAATGATACAACCTTGTTATTAATGACATCCAATGTCCATGACTAGGAAACCATGATCATCTATTAATCAACAAGCTAGTTCAACAAGAGGCTTACTAGGGACTCTTACATGTTTACAAAACACACAAGTATTAGTGTTTCCTAATAATACAATTATAGCATGGGATGTAAACATTCATCATAAACACAAAGATATAATAATAACCACTTTTATTATTGCCTCTTGGGCATATCTCCAACAAAAAGGGCATAAAATTATTTGTGTTTTGGTGATTGAAATATGTTATGCATCTATGCTTTGCATAAAGCATCATGCAAAAATTTCATCTTCAAAACCCTTTGTGTCAAAACCCTATTTCAAAATCTCTATTTTAACCTATTAATGTTTTATTTGAAAAATACATGTTTGAATTTTGAATGGACGGGATTATGTGCCCTAGTAGTCCTATAAAGATATTTTGAATTTTTGAAGATTTTACAAACTGGTTTGAACTCATTTGGAGCTATATTTCAAAAGTTATTAAAGAAATAAGAAAAGGAATATATAGAAATTTGTGAAGCCACCATCTTAAAACTAGTGAAAATGTTATAAATATGATCCTATAATGATCTACTGAATTTTAGAAAAATTTAGAAACAAGAATCATGTCATTTGGAGTTCGTATGCAAAAGATATAAAGAAAATACCAAAAAAGAAAAAGAAAAAGAAAAGAAAAAGAAAAAAAACGAAATGGGCCACCCGGCCGGCCCACTCAGCCGACCAAAGCAGCCAGCCGCGCACGAGAGAAAGGATCGATCCCACGGATTGCTTTAAAAAGCGTGCGAAAATCTGATTTCTAAACCTATCTCTATTCAAACACTTATAACTTTTTTATCTATAACTTCGAATTGACTTCCGTTTGTTTCTACTTGTTCTCTACTTTAAGATATATCTTCCCATCATTCTAAAAGCCTAAATAATCCTTCGGAGCCATAGCTATAACACTTTTCCTTCCCGAAATCCCGAATCTACACCCTACCGAATCGTATTTCGCTTCTAAACCCATCTAAAATTTGTCGGATGCCTTCGGCTTCAACACGAAAGTTGTAGATCTCGTCGATCTTTCAATTCCAAAAAACCTCACCTCTTTTCATCCACCACAGCCGGAGAATTTCGCAACGCAATATTTCAGATCTGATGGCGTAATTGCAAGATCTCCTCGCGCTCGTTTCTTGAAATCCAAATTCCTTTGGTGAAAAGGTAAATCTAATCATCCTCCACAACTTTAATGTTAAAAGTTTTTCGATTTGACCTACGAATTTGTCTCTCTAACACAGATCTACTTCTAGTCCTTTGTGAGGCAAAATCAGGTCTATTTTGAGTCAACTTCTCTTCTAGCCACCGTATCTCATCCTGACGGTCGAGATTCAATCGTCCCGATCAGTTGCCTCGTCACCGCCACATCGTCGTTAGGTCAGCGTCTAGTCCCAGTCAGCCTGCACGGTCAACCTGTCCAGTCAGCGGAATATTCCCTGGAATATTCCGTTCGAATTTATAATTGCAGATTATAGATCTAACTTGTAAAATCCATAAAAAATTCATACTATGTCCAACCATTGCAAATAATATACCGTTGGAATCACAAAATTGTGTAGAGTATTAATATATAATTGTATCAGACATTTACTATAAGTATTTGTCGTGATTATTTAAATGGTTTAATACACTTTTTGGAACAATTAATTCACAGAAAATAAAATACAACTCAGAAAAATACAAATGATATACCCTTGGATTCACAAAATTGTATAGAACATTATTCTAGAATAAATTTACAAGTTTACTGTATAGATTACTGGCGAATAATTAATTAGTATTATTGGCCCTTTAAATCATTAAATTCATAGTAAATAATCTACAGATCCGAAAAATATGAGTAATATGTCCCTGAGTTCATAATCTTGTGTAGTTTTCAGATCTATACTTAGTTTTGTTTGTTGTCAGTACGATCTGTTCAGATTTATTAAACTCCATTAAACACTAAATAAATCCTAGAAAAAGATCTATAACTCCGATTAGGGTGAATCCAATTGCTACTGGTTCGTATTAAAGCCCTCTATCCATTATAGTTCAGATATAAATTTAATTAGGCAACTAGTACAGGATCTACAACAGTTATGTTAAAACCCCTTTATTGGCAATTGAAATTGGATAACAAATACTATATTGCATTAAAACACTTCTACATGCATCATGTGATCTAGTATTGTTTAGATAACTAATTACAACCATTATGACATATTAAATCATCATGCATGCATTGGATCATCACTTTTTTATTGTATTGTTGTATTGTTGCATGATTGCAATGTTTGAATGATATGTTGGTGTGCTTTTGCTTTTGAACGATAGATCACGAGGAGTGTAACTACTATGATCGCTACAGCTATGATTGCGAGCATTGTGATTGCAAGTATTTTGAGTGCGACGAGTGCAATGATTGCAATTGTGAGGATTTTTTGAACGACTACATGAACTAAAGGCAAGTGGAGCTTCAAAAATGTCCTATTTACTTTCTATATGCATTGTAGCTTGTTTTGTTTTTACAAGTTTATCTATTGCTATGATATATCCTATTATGTCGTAGCCTTTCTCGTTAGGTGAGCTGTCGTAAGTAGTTGTGCTTAGTTGTGCTTATGTATACGAGGGTGGGATACACCATGGCAAAGATTGTTTTGAAAGAACGTGTTTGGAAAGTTTGAAAACAACTTAATTAATGAACTCTCTGGGTGGATTGGTAATTGCTTGGTTCGTGAATGCCGGGCCCATGTCTATAGTTTACCCGAGTAACTCACTTGTGGATGGCCACCCACGTTTCTGAGAAATGATTAGTGTCTTGATTTGGTAGCTTCCGTGTGCAACCATATGCCAGTGAGTTATGGGTGGCTAGATGGACTTAGTAGGTTGTGGCGACCCGAGCTCTTCGTATCCAGAGATGTAGTGAATGTGATAGGTTGGTACGGTGCGTGGATGGACTTGGGGAGCTACTTCCCGAATTGTCTCTTCTTGGACTTCTCCCTATCATGACTCAATATGCGTGTCATGATACGAGTGGGTCGACCAGGTCATATGGGTAAAGTGTGCAACCCCTGCAGGGTGTAAAACTAAGTGCTTAGCCGTGTCCCCGGTAATGGACGATTGAGTTGCTGAATTGTGGGTGCTATGACATGTTCACATTCATTCTAACTTGTAATTGCTAAAACTTGTGGTTGAAACATAATTGGGTTGTGTGAAGAAGATCAAATGTTTTACAAATGATTTACAAAAGATAGGATAAAGTATTTTGCTGCTGCAACTAAGCCTGAATCCCACAAGCCAGATATGCATATAGTTATTAGCCTTGTTGATTCTCTCATTGTTCCACTTGCCAGTGCATTCCAAGTGCTGACCCTTCGGGGCTGCTACGTTTTATGTTGCAGGTTATACCGATTATGAGTGATCTAATAGGTCGCGATACTCCACTCAACAGTTGTTCGCCTGTGGCACAATTGAAGATGGGGCCTACTATCTGTTTATGCTTCCGTATGCTACTTTGTTATTTGAGCTAGCCTTTGAGCTACGCATTATGTAATAATTATAGATTCTGGATCATTCGATGTAATAATGATGCATTGTTATATTCTTTGGTATTCATCTGTACTGTGTGTGCTAGTGAACCGATCCAGGGATTGGCACTATACACAGGAACTCAGCCTTATCAGGCGAGGGTGTTACAGAATGGTATCAGAGCAGTGTGTTGACTGTAGGATCGTGACCTAGGATTGGAATAGGAAAACCATATGAATATAAATCCTATTTCATTCTATCTATTCTCATCTTACAATTCTTTCTTGTATCTTCTTGTCACTTCAATTCTCATACCCTTCTCCTTTAAAACATAGAAGGAAGACTCTTTGTAAGATGAACTCAAAACTTTGTACTTATTAGATTCTTGTAATTCTTGATCCTTCTTTTATAATCTCATCTTGTTCAAAACTTATAGATGAGCACTCGTGCGAAGAAGTGCGAGATCCAAGAACAGTTAGATGATGCCTACCATATAGTTTTGATAGGATTTCGTTTAGATCTAGCAATCAATCAATGCAAGAACTTGTATGTTAGCTGGTTTATTATGTGTAGGTTGTACTATTTGATACCCCAAAGTTTCAGAATATTTTTTGATAGTTTTTATAATGCATTAATGAAGGTTTTGATTAAAAATTCGTGGTATTACTGCTGCAGTTTTCTGCATAACCAGTTGTTTCGCGCGATTTTTAGTTCCTTACTGGTAACTCGGATTGTGCTCATATTTTAGGATCTGGAGCGTAATAACCTGTATCACCTGCAAAAAAATTTGCTAAAATTTCTGATGAGTTTAAGGTGCCCAGAAAAATTCGTGAACACTGCTGTAGTTTCCGGACAGATTATGTCCATTGCTTTTATGATTGTAGGTTCACCCCAAACAAATTTTAATCAAATGAAAACTATTTTGTGGATGGTATGCCACTAAAACAAAACTTATAAACATAAACAAAATTATTTTGGCTTGAGTGTAGCTTGTTATGATTGTTGCTTGTGTGTTGATTGCTTATGGTTGAATGTTTGTATGCTTATTGGTGTATGAGCTTGTTTGCATGGGTTGGAGTTCTTCCTTAGTAGTTTCTTTCCCCTAGAATCTATTCTTCTCTATCTTAAAACCTTGAAGATTAGAATGATGTGTTGATTATATGGAGGATTAGTTAGTGGAAATATTTGGAAGATGATGCCCAAAGAGTGTGAATAGTTCATCTAATGCAGCAAAAGGATATGGAAGTATGAAGTGTTGCAACTGATGTTTTGTAGTAGATTTACGCAACCCAAAGGTGTTGAAGTATCGATAATTTACCTTGTTATAGTAGCCTTGTTGATTGAATACATGGGAGTCCACACTAAACCTTGGTTTGTGCCCATGGAAATGATCTGCAAGAAAAGTGAGGTTGTCCGAGTGATAGAAAAACGTGATTCTCCTATCCTCATGCAAAATAATAGTTTGAGTGCGGGATGGATTGGCCCCCATACCGAATACTCTTATTATTCGCTCTCGTATTGTTGGCTTTGCGAATCTTAAGTGCCTTTTCAACCTTAGTAGAGAGTCGGCGTTAAGCCTAGCCCTTAGAATGGTATGATCTTGCATCTTTACAAAAGCACTTGTTGCTAACCGTAGGAATATACAGTAAGGATAAACTATCAATAGTATTTAAAAAGGCAGCATGAAGAAAATGTTCCCTAGTTGACCACCATGAGGGTTTCGCTAGTTCAAGTAGTGTTTCTCTAGAATATGCAAATCCTGAAGAACAAACTGTGCAATAGACATCATGCCAATAAATGTCTAAAGGATGAATCCTCAAGAAGTGACCTAGTAGATTTTCTTTTAAGGGTGGTAGCACTCTACTGTATCCTGAACCTATTTCTTTCTAACCTTCCTGAATCTCGGGACGAGATTCCTTTTAAGGGTGGTAGTTTGTCACATCCCAAAATTCTCCTAATTTTGGAATGTAAAGTTAATAAAATAACTTGGTTGAATTTTTTGAATTTGTTGAAATTTCTCAAGGAAAAGAAACTTTCTGTTATAATTTTCCTTCCTTAAATTCAGAAACTTGTATGAGATTGGATTAACATGACTATCCAACTTGTTTTCATTTTCTTTTCAACCATTTGATTCTTTAAATATCCAACCGTGCTTAGATGATTAAAGAGAGGGAATAAAATGACTTTCCCAATTATGGTGGAGTGATATTCTAATTTCCCTATTTGACCCTTAAATTCTCTACTTTGATTTATGAAACCATTCTAGATGCTTTTCACCACTTGCCTGAAAAGAGAGAAGATAACATGACATCTCTATTTTATTGGATGTTAAAAACTATGTTCCTTTATGTTATATGAATGAACTTGTTGTTTTGGGATTTGTGGCATTGTGTGTCTTGATTGAGTGCCTCAAAATAAACCATAATAAACTATTTAGAAATATTGCATAGTGGCCATATAAGGCCAATTGCATAAAACCACATATCCTTTTGATAACGCCTAAGTGGCCCTATTTGGCAAAAGGGCATAAAATTATTTGTGTTTTGGTGATTGAAATATGTTATGCATCTATGCATTACATAAAGCATCATGCAAAAATTTCATCTTCAAAACCCTTTGTGTCAAAACCCTATTTCAAAATCTCTATTTTAACCTATTAAGGTTTTATTTGAAAAATACATGTTTGAATTTTGAATGGACAGTATTATGTGCCCTAGTAGTCCTATAAAGATATTTTGAATTTTTGAAAATTTTACAAACTGGTTTGAACTTATTTGGAGCTATATTTCAAAAGTTATTAAAGAAATAAGAAAAGGAATATATAGAAATTTGTGAAGCCACTGTCTTAAAACTAGTGAAAATGTTATAAATATGATCCTATAATGATCTACTGAATTTTAGAAAAATTTAAAAACAAGAATCATGTCATTTGGAGTTCGTATGCAAAAGATATAAAGAAAATACCAAAATAGAAAAAGAAAAAGAAAAAGAAAAGAAAAAGAAAAAAAACAAAACGAAATGGGCCACCCGGCCGGCCCACTCAGCCGACCAAAGCAGCCGGCTGCGCACGAGAGAAAGGATCGATCCCACGGATTGCTTTAAAAAGCGTGCGAAAATCTGATTTCTAAACCTATCTCTATTCAAACACTTATACCTTTTTATCTATAACTCCGAATTGACTTCCGTTTGTTTTTACTTGTTCTCTACTTCAAGGTATATCTTCCCATCATTCTAAAAGCCTAAATAATCCTTTGGAGCCATAGCTATAACACTTTTTCTTCCCGAAATCCCGAATCTACACCCTACCGAATCGTATTTTGCTTTTAAACCCATCTAAACTTTGTCGGATGCCTTCGGCTTCAACACGAAAGTTGTAGATCTGGTCGATCTTTCAATTCCGACAAACCTCACCTCTTTTCATCCACCACAGCCGGAGAATTTCGCAACGCAATATTTCAGATCTGATGGCGTAATTGCAAGATCTCCTCGCGCTCGTTTCTTGAAATCCAAATTCCTATGGTGAAAAGGTAGATCTAATCATCCTCCACAACTTTAATGTTCAAAGTTTTTCAATTTGACCTACGGATTTGTCTCTCTAACACAGATCTACTTCTAGTCCTTTGTGAGGCAAAATCGGGTCTATTTTGAGCCAACTTCTCTTCTAGCCACCGTATCTCATCCCGAAGGTCGAGATTCAATCGTCCTGATCAGTTTCCTCGTAACCGCCACGTCGTCGTTAGGTCAGCGTCTAGTCCTAGTCAGCCTGCACGGTCAACCTGTCTAGTCAGCGGAATATTCCCTGGAATATTCCGTTCGAATTTAAAATTGTAGATTATAGATCTAACTTGTAAAATCCATAGAAAATTCATACTGTATCCAAATACTGCAAATAATATACCGTTGGAATCACAAATTTTTTTAGAGTATTAATATATAATTGTATCAGACATTTACTGTAAGTATTTGTCGTGATTATCTAAATGGTTTAATACACTTTTTGGAGCAATTAATTCACAGAAAATAAAATACAACTCAGAAAAATACAAATGATATACCCCTGGATTCACAAAATTGTATAGAACATGATTCTATAATAAATTTACAAGTTTACTGTATAGATTACTAGTGAATAATTAATTAGTATTATTGGCCTTTTAAATCATTAAATTCATAGTAAATAATCTACATATCCGAAAAATATGAGTAATATGTCCCTGAGTTCATAATCTTGCGTAGTTTTCAGATCTATACTTAGTTTTGTTTGTTCTCAGTACGATCTGTTCAGATTTATTAAACTCCATTAAACACTAAATAAATTCTAGAAAAAGATCTATAACTCCGATTAGGGTGAATCCAATTGCTACTGGTTCATATTAAAGCCCTCTACCCATTACAGTTCAGATATAAATTTAATTAGGCAACTAGTACAGGAGCTACAACAGTTATGTTAAAACCCTTTATTGGCAATTGAAATTGGATAACAAATACTATATTGCATTAAAACACTTCTACATGCATCATGTGATCTAGTATTGTTTAGATAACTAATTACAACCATTATGACATATTAAATCATCATGCATGCATTGGATCATCACTGTTTTATTGTGTTGTTGTATTGTTGCATAATTACAATGTTTAAATGATATATTGGTGTGATTTTGCTTTCGAACGATAGATCACGAGGAGTGTAACTACTATGATCGCTACAGCTATGATTGCGAGCATTGTGACTGCAAGTCTTTTGAGTGCGATGAGTGCAATGATTGCAATTGTGAGGATTGTTTGAACGACTACATCAACTAAAGGCAAGTAGAGCTTCATAAATGTCCTATTTACTTTCTATATGCATTGTAGCTTGTTTTGTTTTTACAAGTTTATCGATTGCTATGCTATATCCTATTATGTAGTAGCCTTTCTCGTTAGGTGAGCCGTCGTAAGTAGTTGTGCTTAGTTGTGCTTATGTAGACGAGGTTGGGATACACCATGGCAAAGATTGTTTTGAAAGAACGTGTTTGGAAAGTTTGAAAACAACTTAATTAATGAAATCCCTGGGTGGATTGGTAATTGTTTGGTTCGTGAATGCCGGGCCCATGTCTATGGTTTACCCGAGTAGCTCACTTGTGGATGGCCACCCAGGTTTGTGAGAAATGATTAGTGTCTTGATTTGGTAGCTTCCGTGTGCAACCATATGCCAGTGAGTTATGGGTGGCTAGATGGACTTAGTAGGTTGTGGCGACCCGAGCTCTTCGTATCCAGAGATGTAGTGAATGTGATAGGTTGATACGGTGCGTGGATGGGCTTGGGGAGCTACTTCCCGAATTGTGAGTGCTATGACATGTTCACATTCATTCTAACTTGTAATTGCTAAAACTTGTGGTTGAAACATAATTAGGTTGTGTGAAGAAGATCAAATGTTTTACAAATGATTTACAAAAGATAGGATAAAGTATTTTGCTGCTGCAACTAAGCCTGAACCCCACAAGCCAGATATGCATATAGTTATTAGCCTTGTTGATTCTCTTATTGTTCCACTTGCCAGTGCATTCCAAGTGCTGACCCTTCGGGGCTGCTACGTTTTATGTTGCAGGTTATACGATTATGAGTGATCGAATAGGTCGCGATACTCCACTCAACAGTTGTTCGCCTGTGGCACAATTGAAGATGGGGCCTACTATCTGCTTATGCTTACGTATGCTACTTTGTTATTTGAGCTAGCCTTTAAGCTACGCATTATGTAATAATTACAGATTCTAGATCATTTGATGTAATAATGATGCACTGTTATATTCTTTGGTATTCATCTGTACTGTGTGTGCTAGTGAACCGATCCAAGGATTGGCACTATACACAGGAACTCAGCCTTATCAGGCGAGGCTGTTACACCTTTCTGGTGGAGTGGACTTTATGTGGGTATCTCGTCCACCACGTGGTCGTTCCGGGGGAATTCTGTTAGGCGTACGAGATGAAACCATGGAAATTTTAGCTAGTTCGGTCAGAGATTTTTTTTATTAAACTCCATGTCCGTAACAAGGCTAATAATTTCACATGGTCTCTAGTCGCCGTATATGGAGCTGCCTAGGAAGTTTTTAAGGCTGATTTTTTGCGTGAGTTGGTAAATCTTCCAAAGGATAATCCGTACCCTATTCTTATAGGTGGGGATTTTAATTTGATGAGATACCCTCATGAGAATAGTCGGGGAAGATTTGATGGTCATTGGCCCTTCATGTTTAATGCTGTCATAGACAGCTTGAACCTGCGAGAGGTTACAATGATAGGAAGACAATTTACTTGGGCAAATAGTCTTCCGGAGCCGACATACGAAAAACTGGATAGGGTACTTATGGATACAGAATGGGAAGAGAAGTATCCCATGGTAACTGTAAGGACCCTTGAACGTATTAAAGCTGTCAGATCATGCCCCCCTTCTTTTGTCTGTTGGGTCGCCGCCACGACATACCAAGCACGAGTTCAAGTTTGAACTAGGTTGGTTGTTTCGTGACGGGTTCTCTGAGTTGGTTAAGGCAATTTGGATAAAACCAGTCGGTGGTCATACACCTATTCAACGATGGAACAACAAAATACGTGCTTTACGTAATTTCCTTTGTGGATGGGCTCGAAATACTGCTGGCATCCTGAAAAAGGAGAAAATGCGCCTTTCCTCTATTATTGATGATCTTGAAGCCTATGCGGAAGTTAGACCATTATCTGCACATGAGATTGAGCTTAAAAGCCAATCCAATGCGGAGATGGCCAGACTATTGCGTGAGGAGGAACTCAAGTGGTATCAATGCTCCAAAGCAAAATTTGTTTTGGAGGGAGATGCGAATACAAGATATTTCCATGCTATTGCCAATGGCAAGCACAAGAAAAAATGTATTCACTCTCTCAACCAGGATGAAGGTATCATTGAGGGCCAGGATCATCTCAAGTCCTACATTACTAGTTATTACAAATCCTTGTTTGGGCCACCACCAGAGACTTCCTTCTAGAACCTTATCTTATCTTATCTTGGTTTACAAATAAACTCCAAAATATCTTCTAGAACCTTCCGGAACATTCCGAAACCTTCTAGAATCCCCATACAAACACTCCGGAACATTTCCTAACTCAGAAAAAGATCCCCATTATATGAATCTTACTCCCCGGATAATTCCGGAGCTCCTCGTGATGTCCCGAATCCAATCCGAGACTCCGAACAACATTCGGTCTCCAACGCACATTCCATATCTAGTTAAAAACAACTTCAAACCTTAAGTGTGTCACCCTACGGTTCGTGAATATGTAGACATGACGGAGACACCTCTCCGATCAATAACCATCAACGGGATCTGGAGATCCATAACGGATCCCACATACTCAACGATGACTTCGTGATCGATTGAACCATTAACATACGAAACCAATTCCCTTTGTCTCGCGATACTCTACTTATCCGAGGTTTGATCATCGGTATCTCCATACCTAGTTCTACCTCGTTACTGACAAGTACTCTTTACTCGTTCCGTGAAATGTCATCCCTTGTGACCTAGTCACATGCTTGCAAGCTAACTAGATGACATTCCACCGAGAGGGCCCAGAGCATATCTATCCGTCGTATGGATGGAAAAATCCCAATCTTGGTCCATGCGCTTCAACACATACTTTCAGAATACCCAATGACACCTTTATGACCACCCAGTTACGAAGCGGTGTTTGATGTCATCAAAGTACCCATCCGGTGATGGTGATTAACACAACCTCATGGTCGAAGGATTATGTCACTATGCATTTAAAAGCTTATAGCAATACGAACTTAATGACTTGATCTTATGCTACGCTTACTATGGGTGTGTGTCCATCACATCATTCTCCTAATGATACAACCTTGTTATTAATGACATCCAATGTCCATGACTAGGAAACCATGATCATCTATTAATCAACAAGCTAGTTCAACAAGAGGCTTACTAGGGACTCTTACATGTTTACAAAACACACAAGTATTAGTGTTTCCTAATAATACAATTATAGCATGGGATGTAAACATTCATCATAAACACAAAGATATAATAATAACCACTTTTATTATTGCCTCTTGGGCATATCTCCAACAAAAAGGGCATAAAATTATTTGTGTTTTGGTGATTGAAATATGTTATGCATCTATGCTTTGCATAAAGCATCATGCAAAAATTTCATCTTCAAAACCCTTTGTGTCAAAACCCTATTTCAAAATCTCTATTTTAACCTATTAATGTTTTATTTGAAAAATACATGTTTGAATTTTGAATGGACGGGATTATGTGCCCTAGTAGTCCTATAAAGATATTTTGAATTTTTGAAGATTTTACAAACTGGTTTGAACTCATTTGGAGCTATATTTCAAAAGTTATTAAAGAAATAAGAAAAGGAATATATAGAAATTTGTGAAGCCACCATCTTAAAACTAGTGAAAATGTTATAAATATGATCCTATAATGATCTACTGAATTTTAGAAAAATTTAGAAACAAGAATCATGTCATTTGGAGTTCGTATGCAAAAGATATAAAGAAAATACCAAAAAAGAAAAAGAAAAAGAAAAGAAAAAGAAAAAAAAACGAAATGGGCCACCCGGCCGGCCCACTCAGCCGACCAAAGCAGCCAGCCGCGCACGAGAGAAAGGATCGATCCCACGGATTGCTTTAAAAAGCGTGCGAAAATCTGATTTCTAAACCTATCTCTATTCAAACACTTATAACTTTTTTATCTATAACTTCGAATTGACTTCCGTTTGTTTCTACTTGTTCTCTACTTTAAGATATATCTTCCCATCATTCTAAAAGCCTAAATAATCCTTCGGAGCCATAGCTATAACACTTTTCCTTCCCGAAATCCCGAATCTACACCCTACCGAATCGTATTTCGCTTCTAAACCCATCTAAAATTTGTCGGATGCCTTCGGCTTCAACACGAAAGTTGTAGATCTCGTCGATCTTTCAATTCCAAAAAACCTCACCTCTTTTCATCCACCACAGCCGGAGAATTTCGCAACGCAATATTTCAGATCTGATGGCGTAATTGCAAGATCTCCTCGCGCTCGTTTCTTGAAATCCAAATTCCTTTGGTGAAAAGGTAAATCTAATCATCCTCCACAACTTTAATGTTAAAAGTTTTTCGATTTGACCTACGAATTTGTCTCTCTAACACAGATCTACTTCTAGTCCTTTGTGAGGCAAAATCAGGTCTATTTTGAGTCAACTTCTCTTCTAGCCACCGTATCTCATCCTGACGGTCGAGATTCAATCGTCCCGATCAGTTGCCTCGTCACCGCCACATCGTCGTTAGGTCAGCGTCTAGTCCCAGTCAGCCTGCACGGTCAACCTGTCCAGTCAGCGGAATATTCCCTGGAATATTCCGTTCGAATTTATAATTGCAGATTATAGATCTAACTTGTAAAATCCATAAAAAATTCATACTATGTCCAACCATTGCAAATAATATACCGTTGGAATCACAAAATTGTGTAGAGTATTAATATATAATTGTATCAGACATTTACTATAAGTATTTGTCGTGATTATTTAAATGGTTTAATACACTTTTTGGAACAATTAATTCACAGAAAATAAAATACAACTCAGAAAAATACAAATGATATACCCTTGGATTCACAAAATTGTATAGAACATTATTCTAGAATAAATTTACAAGTTTACTGTATAGATTACTGGCGAATAATTAATTAGTATTATTGGCCCTTTAAATCATTAAATTCATAGTAAATAATCTACAGATCCGAAAAATATGAGTAATATGTCCCTGAGTTCATAATCTTGTGTAGTTTTCAGATCTATACTTAGTTTTGTTTGTTGTCAGTACGATCTGTTCAGATTTATTAAACTCCATTAAACACTAAATAAATCCTAGAAAAAGATCTATAACTCCGATTAGGGTGAATCCAATTGCTACTGGTTCGTATTAAAGCCCTCTATCCATTATAGTTCAGATATAAATTTAATTAGGCAACTAGTACAGGATCTACAACAGTTATGTTAAAACCCCTTTATTGGCAATTGAAATTGGATAACAAATACTATATTGCATTAAAACACTTCTACATGCATCATGTGATCTAGTATTGTTTAGATAACTAATTACAACCATTATGACATATTAAATCATCATGCATGCATTGGATCATCACTTTTTTATTGTATTGTTGTATTGTTGCATGATTGCAATGTTTGAATGATATGTTGGTGTGCTTTTGCTTTTGAACGATAGATCACGAGGAGTGTAACTACTATGATCGCTACAGCTATGATTGCGAGCATTGTGATTGCAAGTCTTTTGAGTGCGACGAGTGCAATGATTGCAATTGTGAGGATTTTTTGAACGACTACATGAACTAAAGGCAAGTGGAGCTTCAAAAATGTCCTATTTACTTTCTATATGCATTGTAGCTTGTTTTGTTTTTACAAGTTTATCTATTGCTATGATATATCCTATTATGTCGTAGCCTTTCTCGTTAGGTGAGCTGTCGTAAGTAGTTGTGCTTAGTTGTGCTTATGTATACGAGGGTGGGATACACCATGGCAAAGATTGTTTTGAAAGAACGTGTTTGGAAAGTTTGAAAACAACTTAATTAATGAACTCTCTGGGTGGATTGGTAATTGCTTGGTTCGTGAATGCCGGGCCCATGTCTATAGTTTACCCGAGTAACTCACTTGTGGATGGCCACCCACGTTTCTGAGAAATGATTAGTGTCTTGATTTGGTAGCTTCCGTGTGCAACCATATGCCAGTGAGTTATGGGTGGCTACATGGACTTAGTAGGTTGTGGCGACCCGAGCTCTTCGTATCCAGAGATGTAGTGAATGTGATAGGTTGGTACGGTGCGTGGATGGACTTGGGGAGCTACTTCCCGAATTGTCTCTTCTTGGACTTCTCCCTATCATGACTCAATATGCGTGTCATGATACGAGTGGGTCGACCAGGTCATATGGGTAAAGTGTGCAACCCCTGCAGGGTGTAAAACTAAGTGCTTAGCCGTGTCCCCGGTAATGGACGATTGAGTTGCTGAATTGTGGGTGCTATGACATGTTCACATTCATTCTAACTTGTAATTGCTAAAACTTGTGGTTGAAACATAATTGGGTTGTGTGAAGAAGATCAAATGTTTTACAAATGATTTACAAAAGATAGGATAAAGTATTTTGCTGCTGCAACTAAGCCTGAATCCCACAAGCCAGATATGCATATAGTTATTAGCCTTGTTGATTCTCTCATTGTTCCACTTGCCAGTGCATTCCAAGTGCTGACCCTTCGGGGCTGCTACGTTTTATGTTGCAGGTTATACCGATTATGAGTGATCTAATAGGTCGCGATACTCCACTCAACAGTTGTTCGCCTGTGGCACAATTGAAGATGGGGCCTACTATCTGTTTATGCTTCCGTATGCTACTTTGTTATTTGAGCTAGCCTTTGAGCTACGCATTATGTAATAATTATAGATTCTGGATCATTCGATGTAATAATGATGCATTGTTATATTCTTTGGTATTCATCTGTACTGTGTGTGCTAGTGAACCGATCCAGGGATTGGCACTATACACAGGAACTCAGCCTTATCAGGCGAGGGTGTTACAGAATGGTATCAGAGCAGTGTGTTGACTGTAGGATCGTGACCTAGGATTGGAATAGGAAAACCATATGAATATAAATCCTATTTCATTCTATCTATTCTCATCTTACAATTCTTTCTTGTATCTTCTTGTCACTTCAATTCTCATACCCTTCTCCTTTAAAACATAGAAGGAAGACTCTTTGTAAGATGAACTCAAAACTTTGTACTTATTAGATTCTTGTAATTCTTGATCCTTCTTTTATAATCTCATCTTGTTCAAAACTTATAGATGAGCACTCGTGCGAAGAAGTGCGAGATCCAAGAACAGTTAGATGATGCCTACCATATAGTTTTGATAGGATTTCGTTTAGATCTAGCAATCAATCAATGCAAGAACTTGTATGTTAGCTGGTTTATTATGTGTAGGTTGTACTATTTGATACCCCAAAGTTTCAGAATATTTTTTGATAGTTTTTATAATGCATTAATGAAGGTTTTGATTAAAAATTCGTGGTATTACTGCTGCAGTTTTCTGCATAACCAGTTGTTTCGCGCGATTTTTAGTTCCTTACTGGTAACTCGGATTGTGCTCATATTTTAGGATCTGGAGCGTAATAACCTGTATCACCTGCAAAAAAATTTGCTAAAATTTCTGATGAGTTTAAGGTGCCCAGAAAAATTCGTGAACACTGCTGTAGTTTCCGGACAGATTATGTCCATTGCTTTTATGATTGTAGGTTCACCCCAAACAAATTTTAATCAAATGAAAACTATTTTGTGGATGGTATGCCACTAAAACAAAACTTATAAACATAAACAAAATTATTTTGGCTTGAGTGTAGCTTGTTATGATTGTTGCTTGTGTGTTGATTGCTTATGGTTGAATGTTTGTATGCTTATTGGTGTATGAGCTTGTTTGCATGGGTTGGAGTTCTTCCTTAGTAGTTTCTTTCCCCTAGAATCTATTCTTCTCTATCTTAAAACCTTGAAGATTAGAATGATGTGTTGATTATATGGAGGATTAGTTAGTGGAAATATTTGGAAGATGATGCCCAAAGAGTGTGAATAGTTCATCTAATGCAGCAAAAGGATATGGAAGTATGAAGTGTTGCAACTGATGTTTTGTAGTAGATTTACGCAACCCAAAGGTGTTGAAGTATCGATAATTTACCTTGTTATAGTAGCCTTGTTGATTGAATACATGGGAGTCCACACTAAACCTTGGTTTGTGCCCATGGAAATGATCTGCAAGAAAAGTGAGGTTGTCCGAGTGATAGAAAAACGTGATTCTCCTATCCTCATGCAAAATAATAGTTTGAGTGCGGGATGGATTGGCCCCCATACCGAATACTCTTATTATTCGCTCTCGTATTGTTGGCTTTGCGAATCTTAAGTGCCTTTTCAACCTTAGTAGAGAGTCGGCGTTAAGCCTAGCCCTTAGAATGGTATGATCTTGCATCTTTACAAAAGCACTTGTTGCTAACCGTAGGAATATACAGTAAGGATAAACTATCAATAGTATTTAAAAAGGCAGCATGAAGAAAATGTTCCCTAGTTGACCACCATGAGGGTTTCGCTAGTTCAAGTAGTGTTTCTCTAGAATATGCAAATCCTGAAGAACAAACTGTGCAATAGACATCATGCCAATAAATGTCTAAAGGATGAATCCTCAAGAAGTGACCTAGTAGATTTTCTTTTAAGGGTGGTAGCACTCTACTGTATCCTGAACCTATTTCTTTCTAACCTTCCTGAATCTCGGGACGGGATTCCTTTTAAGGGTGGTAGTTTGTCACATCCCAAAATTCTCCTAATTTTGGAATGTAAAGTTAATAAAATAACTTGGTTGAATTTTTTGAATTTGTTGAAATTTCTCAAGGAAAAGAAACTTTCTGTTATAATTTTCCTTCCTTAAATTCAGAAACTTGTATGAGATTGGATTAACATGACTATCCAACTTGTTTTCATTTTCTTTTCAACCATTTGATTCTTTAAATATCCAACCGTGCTTAGATGATTAAAGAGAGGGAATAAAATGACTTTCCCAATTATGGTGGAGTGATATTCTAATTTCCCTATTTGACCCTTAAATTCTCTACTTTGATTTATGAAACCATTCTAGATGCTTTTCACCACTTGCCTGAAAAGAGAGAAGATAACATGACATCTCTATTTTATTGGATGTTAAAAACTATGTTCCTTTATGTTATATGAATGAACTTGTTGTTTTGGGATTTGTGGCATTGTGTGTCTTGATTGAGTGCCTCAAAATAAACCATAATAAACTATTTAGAAATATTGCATAGTGGCCATATAAGGCCAATTGCATAAAACCACATATCCTTTTGATAACGCCTAAGTGGCCCTATTTGGCAAAAGGGCATAAAATTATTTGTGTTTTGGTGATTGAAATATGTTATGCATCTATGCATTACATAAAGCATCATGCAAAAATTTCATCTTCAAAACCCTTTGTGTCAAAACCCTATTTCAAAATCTCTATTTTAACCTATTAAGGTTTTATTTGAAAAATACATGTTTGAATTTTGAATGGACAGTATTATGTGCCCTAGTAGTCCTATAAAGATATTTTGAATTTTTGAAAATTTTACAAACTGGTTTGAACTTATTTGGAGCTATATTTCAAAAGTTATTAAAGAAATAAGAAAAGGAATATATAGAAATTTGTGAAGCCACTGTCTTAAAACTAGTGAAAATGTTATAAATATGATCCTATAATGATCTACTGAATTTTAGAAAAATTTAAAAACAAGAATCATGTCATTTGGAGTTCGTATGCAAAAGATATAAAGAAAATACCAAAATAGAAAAAGAAAAAGAAAAAGAAAAGAAAAAGAAAAAAAACAAAACGAAATGGGCCACCCGGCCGGCCCACTCAGCCGACCAAAGCAGCCGGCTGCGCACGAGAGAAAGGATCGATCCCACGGATTGCTTTAAAAAGCGTGCGAAAATCTGATTTCTAAACCTATCTCTATTCAAACACTTATACCTTTTTATCTATAACTCCGAATTGACTTCCGTTTGTTTTTACTTGTTCTCTACTTCAAGGTATATCTTCCCATCATTCTAAAAGCCTAAATAATCCTTTGGAGCCATAGCTATAACACTTTTTCTTCCCGAAATCCCGAATCTACACCCTACCGAATCGTATTTTGCTTTTAAACCCATCTAAACTTTGTCGGATGCCTTCGGCTTCAACACGAAAGTTGTAGATCTGGTCGATCTTTCAATTCCGACAAACCTCACCTCTTTTCATCCACCACAGCCGGAGAATTTCGCAACGCAATATTTCAGATCTGATGGCGTAATTGCAAGATCTCCTCGCGCTCGTTTCTTGAAATCCAAATTCCTATGGTGAAAAGGTAGATCTAATCATCCTCCACAACTTTAATGTTCAAAGTTTTTCAATTTGACCTACGGATTTGTCTCTCTAACACAGATCTACTTCTAGTCCTTTGTGAGGCAAAATCGGGTCTATTTTGAGCCAACTTCTCTTCTAGCCACCGTATCTCATCCCGAAGGTCGAGATTCAATCGTCCTGATCAGTTTCCTCGTAACCGCCACGTCGTCGTTAGGTCAGCGTCTAGTCCTAGTCAGCCTGCACGGTCAACCTGTCTAGTCAGCGGAATATTCCCTGGAATATTCCGTTCGAATTTAAAATTGTAGATTATAGATCTAACTTGTAAAATCCATAGAAAATTCATACTGTATCCAAATACTGCAAATAATATACCGTTGGAATCACAAATTTTTTTAGAGTATTAATATATAATTGTATCAGACATTTACTGTAAGTATTTGTCGTGATTATCTAAATGGTTTAATACACTTTTTGGAGCAATTAATTCACAGAAAATAAAATACAACTCAGAAAAATACAAATGATATACCCCTGGATTCACAAAATTGTATAGAACATGATTCTATAATAAATTTACAAGTTTACTGTATAGATTACTAGTGAATAATTAATTAGTATTATTGGCCTTTTAAATCATTAAATTCATAGTAAATAATCTACATATCCGAAAAATATGAGTAATATGTCCCTGAGTTCATAATCTTGCGTAGTTTTCAGATCTATACTTAGTTTTGTTTGTTCTCAGTACGATCTGTTCAGATTTATTAAACTCCATTAAACACTAAATAAATTCTAGAAAAAGATCTATAACTCCGATTAGGGTGAATCCAATTGCTACTGGTTCATATTAAAGCCCTCTACCCATTACAGTTCAGATATAAATTTAATTAGGCAACTAGTACAGGAGCTACAACAGTTATGTTAAAACCCTTTATTGGCAATTGAAATTGGATAACAAATACTATATTGCATTAAAACACTTCTACATGCATCATGTGATCTAGTATTGTTTAGATAACTAATTACAACCATTATGACATATTAAATCATCATGCATGCATTGGATCATCACTGTTTTATTGTGTTGTTGTATTGTTGCATAATTACAATGTTTAAATGATATATTGGTGTGATTTTGCTTTCGAACGATAGATCACGAGGAGTGTAACTACTATGATCGCTACAGCTATGATTGCGAGCATTGTGACTGCAAGTCTTTTGAGTGCGATGAGTGCAATGATTGCAATTGTGAGGATTGTTTGAACGACTACATCAACTAAAGGCAAGTAGAGCTTCATAAATGTCCTATTTACTTTCTATATGCATTGTAGCTTGTTTTGTTTTTACAAGTTTATCGATTGCTATGCTATATCCTATTATGTAGTAGCCTTTCTCGTTAGGTGAGCCGTCGTAAGTAGTTGTGCTTAGTTGTGCTTATGTAGACGAGGTTGGGATACACCATGGCAAAGATTGTTTTGAAAGAACGTGTTTGGAAAGTTTGAAAACAACTTAATTAATGAAATCCCTGGGTGGATTGGTAATTGTTTGGTTCGTGAATGCCGGGCCCATGTCTATGGTTTACCCGAGTAGCTCACTTGTGGATGGCCACCCAGGTTTGTGAGAAATGATTAGTGTCTTGATTTGGTAGCTTCCGTGTGCAACCATATGCCAGTGAGTTATGGGTGGCTAGATGGACTTAGTAGGTTGTGGCGACCCGAGCTCTTCGTATCCAGAGATGTAGTGAATGTGATAGGTTGATACGGTGCGTGGATGGGCTTGGGGAGCTACTTCCCGAATTGTGAGTGCTATGACATGTTCACATTCATTCTAACTTGTAATTGCTAAAACTTGTGGTTGAAACATAATTAGGTTGTGTGAAGAAGATCAAATGTTTTACAAATGATTTACAAAAGATAGGATAAAGTATTTTGCTGCTGCAACTAAGCCTGAACCCCACAAGCCAGATATGCATATAGTTATTAGCCTTGTTGATTCTCTTATTGTTCCACTTGCCAGTGCATTCCAAGTGCTGACCCTTCGGGGCTGCTACGTTTTATGTTGCAGGTTATACGATTATGAGTGATCGAATAGGTCGCGATACTCCACTCAACAGTTGTTCGCCTGTGGCACAATTGAAGATGGGGCCTACTATCTGCTTATGCTTACGTATGCTACTTTGTTATTTGAGCTAGCCTTTAAGCTACGCATTATGTAATAATTACAGATTCTAGATCATTTGATGTAATAATGATGCACTGTTATATTCTTTGGTATTCATCTGTACTGTGTGTGCTAGTGAACCGATCCAAGGATTGGCACTATACACAGGAACTCAGCCTTATCAGGCGAGGCTGTTACACCTTTCTGGTGGAGTGGACTTTATGTGGGTATCTCGTCCACCACGTGGTCGTTCCGGGGGAATTCTGTTAGGCGTACGAGATGAAACCATGGAAATTTTAGCTAGTTCGGTCAGAGATTTTTTTTATTAAACTCCATGTCCGTAACAAGGCTAATAATTTCACATGGTCTCTAGTCGCCGTATATGGAGCTGCCTAGGAAGTTTTTAAGGCTGATTTTTTGCGTGAGTTGGTAAATCTTCCAAAGGATAATCCGTACCCTATTCTTATAGGTGGGGATTTTAATTTGATGAGATACCCTCATGAGAATAGTCGGGGAAGATTTGATGGTCATTGGCCCTTCATGTTTAATGCTGTCATAGACAGCTTGAACCTGCGAGAGGTTACAATGATAGGAAGACAATTTACTTGGGCAAATAGTCTTCCGGAGCCGACATACGAAAAACTGGATAGGGTACTTATGGATACAGAATGGGAAGAGAAGTATCCCATGGTAACTGTAAGGACCCTTGAACGTATTAAAGCTGTCAGATCATGCCCCCCTTCTTTTGTCTGTTGGGTCGCCGCCACGACATACCAAGCACGAGTTCAAGTTTGAACTAGGTTGGTTGTTTCGTGACGGGTTCTCTGAGTTGGTTAAGGCAATTTGGATAAAACCAGTCGGTGGTCATACACCTATTCAACGATGGAACAACAAAATACGTGCTTTACGTAATTTCCTTTGTGGATGGGCTCGAAATACTGCTGGCATCCTGAAAAAGGAGAAAATGCGCCTTTCCTCTATTATTGATGATCTTGAAGCCTATGCGGAAGTTAGACCATTATCTGCACATGAGATTGAGCTTAAAAGCCAATCCAATGCGGAGATGGCCAGACTATTGCGTGAGGAGGAACTCAAGTGGTATCAATGCTCCAAAGCAAAATTTGTTTTGGAGGGAGATGCGAATACAAGATATTTCCATGCTATTGCCAATGGCAAGCACAAGAAAAAATGTATTCACTCTCTCAACCAGGATGAAGGTATCATTGAGGGCCAGGATCATCTCAAGTCCTACATTACTAGTTATTACAAATCCTTGTTTGGGCCACCACCAGAGACTTCCTTCACTCTGGATGAGGCTAATACTGCGGACATTCCGCAAGTATCTGCTGAGGAAAATAGCTTTCTGACCGCCCCTTATTCGGAGGAAGAGGTTAAGAAAGCAGTTTTCCAGTTGGAACATAACAAGGCACCAGGTCCTGATGGTTTCCCAGCTAAATTTTACCAACATTTCTGGGAAATAGTTAAACTTGACTTGATGGAATTATTTAGCTTTTTGCATGATGGGCAACTTGATATTTTTAGACTAAACTTTGGCAATATAATTCTACTGCCTAAGGTTACTAATGCAGAGCGTATACAACAGTATCGTCCTATCTGCCTTCTTAACATTAGCTTTAAGATTTTCACAAAAGCTGCCACTTTTAGACTAAATTCAGTTGCCGATCATGTTGTCTGGCCTTCTCAAACTGCTTTCATGCAAGGACAAAACATCTTGGATAGTGTGGTAATCCTTCACGAAACAATCCATGAGTTACACTCCAAAAAATTTAATGGGGTGTTGTTCAAGATTGATTTCGAGAAGGCCTATGACAAAGTTAATTTGTCTTTCCTTTAGCAAACACTCAGAATGAAAGGTTTTTCAAATGAGTGGTGTGCTCTCATACAATCCTTTGTGTCTGGTGGTAGCGTTGCCATAAAAGTCAATGACGATACGGGCAATTACTTTCAGACTAAGAAGGGGTTGAGGCAAGAGGATCCACTATCGCCGATACTATTTAATATAGTGGCGGATATGTTGGCTATTCTTATTGAGAGGGAAAAAGCTGAGGGCCAAATTGTAGGATTAGTCCCACATCTGGTGGATGGAGGACTGTCTATCCTTCAATATGCTGATGACACAATTCTATTTATGGATCATGATATAGAGAAAGCTAAGAATCTGAAGTTAATACTTTCAGCCTTCGAGCATCTCTCTGGATTGAAAATTAATTTCCATAAGAGTAAATTGTATTGTTTTGGCGAGGCCTAGAGCGAGGCACACCTGTATGTTGAACTTTTCGGCTGTGAACAGGGGCAATTTCCAATCAACTATTTGGGTATACCGATACATTATCGGCGTCTCACTATTGCTGAATGGAAACTCGTTGAGGAAAGACTCCAAAAACGTTTAAATAGCTGGAAAGGCAAGTTACTATCCCTTGGTAGAAGACTAGTTCTCATAAATTCAGTACTCACCAATATGGTACTGTATATGATTTCGTTCTTCCTATTGCCGAAAGGGGTCTTGAAGAAAGTGGATTATTTCCGATCAAGATTCTTTTGGCAAGGGGATAGTGAAAAAAAGAAATATCGACTGGCCAAATGGAATGTGGTTTGCCGAGCTAAAGAGTATGGTGGACTAGGCATACATGATATGCAAGTCAAAAACACCGCACTATTAAGTAAATGGTTATTCAAACTACTTACTGAAGAGGGTATTTGGCAAACCATGTTGTGGAGGAAGTATGTTGGATCCAAAGAGGTGTCTCAGATGGTTTGGAAACCGGGAGATTCACATTTTTGGGCGGGGCTCATGGCCTCCAAAAAACAATTCTTTCGTTTTGGTACTTTTAATATTAGGGATGGTTCACAGATTCGTTTCTGGGAGGATAAATGGCTTGGCCAAACTACTCTCCGAGAACAATATCCTGCTCTTTACTCGATCGTTAGACACAAAGGAGACACAATTTCCATGGTAATGGAAAATAATACTCCTAATGTGACTTTTAGAAGAAGTCTAATAGGCCCCAGACTAATATCGTGGAATAATCTTTTAGTTCGATTAACCACGGTACAGTTGTTGGAGGGGGTGGATGAGTTCAAATGGAATTTACTAAAGAGTGGTAAATTTTCTATGGATTCGATGTGCAGAGCTTTGATTCAACCTGATATTCCAGTCGATAATAATAGTAAAATTTGGAAGATGAAAATACCCCTTAAAACGAAAATATTTGCATGGTATCTTCGTAAAGGGATAATTCTTACAAGAGACAATCTTGCTAAGAGGAATTGGCACGGAAGTACTCAATGTGTTTTTTGTCATCAGGACGAGACAATTAAACATCTATTCTTCCAATGCAAATTTGCTCGCTCTATATGGTCAATCATCCAAATGACCTTGGGTTTATCGCCCCCTCGATCGGTTGCCAATGTCTTTGGCAACTGGTTATATGGGATACATGATAAATATGGGACTGTGTTTAGGGTGGGAGAGCTTGCCATTATTTGGTCGCTTTGGCTATGTAGGAATGACAAGATTTTTAATAACACTGTGTCCTCTTCTTTGTAGGTCATCTATCGAGCTACGGCTATTCTCCGATCATGGACTACTCTCCAGCGTATGGACCTCCGCCACTTATTTGTGGAGGGGTGTACGCGATTGGAGGACACGGCGAGGGATATTTTGTCCCGACATGGATGGCAGCATGATCTTCGTGTAGATCAACATTAGATGGAGGCGCTTTTTCTTATTACTATGATTTGTAATCTTGTTTTACCTTTGGATCTATTGTGTGTGGTTGAACGGTTGTGTGCATCCTAGTTATGCAGAGGCCGGGTGTAAACATTGCTTTTAAGTAATATATGCGCCCATTTCCAAAAAAAAGGAGAGGGCAGTTGCCAATCGAAGAGTAACATGCTGTTGCAGCGTCGTCAAAGAGGACTCCTGCAAACCAAGGTGTGATGATGCATAGCCCACTCAGTCTTAGAGCATCATCGCTAGAGAGCGCCCTCCATAATAGAACGTGCTCGTGTTCAGGCCCTCGCTTCTCCATGCCGCTGATACCGCAGATGCGGTGGCGTCCGCAGTAGAAGCGGCGGCGTTATGGTTCTGTTGGTCGTGGACGCTCTGTTCGTCTATTTTGTTTCTGTTCGACACGATTAGTCGTATTCTTTTTCTACATAATTATAAACTGGGTCTACTGGGTCAAATCTTCCTCAGCCGTCAGATCAAATTATATTAGTCGCCTTTGAAGAGTAGTAAAAGGTACCGTAAAAGTTATCTAAAACTCTCATTGCTCTGGGCGGTGCCCCTCGAAGGAGACCGCATGTGCTGAGCAACTTGCACTTGTGTTTGTTCCTTTTTCATCTTTTCCATCAGTACGACTCCATTTTGGCTCCCTCTTTGGCCGGGGACTCGAAGGCAAGCCCAGAGTAGCGAGAGGTGCCTGCTGGTACTGGTTAACCAGTTTTCCGGCCTATAGAACTCATCACTTCTACGATGTTACTTATTATAGGAGGTTGGTTAACAGGAGCACCTCCTCACTTGCGACTTAAATCAGCCTCAGTCATACTAACGTCTTGAATAGGGGATATTTTTGGGTCAGTTGGGAGAGAGCTCCTTTCTTGAGCCATCAAATGAATCATCAGAATACTCATCCATAGTTTCATCTCGACCATGTCCTCTACCCTGGCCACCACGGCTTGCGCCCCTTCCTAGACCTCCATGACCACGGCCTCGGCCTCGTCCTCCAGGATCAGCCAATAACCATAGACCAAATTTACACTCTTTTTTAGAATGAAATCCATTGCCGTGTTCTTTGTAGACATGGCCTAGTAAATCACAAACTTCACACCAATTTGGAATTCATTCATAATGAACCCTAAAAATGTCTCGCTTCCCTCCCCGAGAGATAGATACAACTCGCTTTAGAGGCTCACATACAACAATTCTCACACGAACTCTACAGTAGTTGCCAAAGAAATCCATCGAGTATGGCTCTGCTGCCTTGAATTCTCTCACTCTCCTAGCAAGATTCTCTTCCAGCGGTCTATACGCTTTAGTGAGACCATGAATCTGTACCTAGACCGCAATCTTCTCTAGCTTGATCATGCTCATCTTCGTGAACCCATCATATGGGGTGCCTTTCGGAAATTCTAAGGCCCTCCCTCCATTACCTTCTTCCAGTCTCCCTAATAGAAGAATTGACATATGTATAAATTGCTCTCGACTGCTCTAAATTTCACATCTTGGACCAACCCCATGCCGATCTCATATTGGCGAAGAACCAACTCTGACTATATGGAGTACAGCCTGCCCAGCCCCAAAAAAGCCCGACGGGCCGGGCTTTTTAGGCTTGGGGTCCGGGCCTGGCCTCAGATTTGCAACCCGGTGACTACATGGGCCGGGCTCAGGCCGAGGAAACCCAGAAATAAGGAGAGGCCCGTCCCCCAGCTTGACGTCCCGAAGAAAACTACATTGCGCAGGCCGGGCTCGGGCCTAGATTTGGGGCCCAACAGCCGGGCCCGGCCGGGCTCAGGCCTGGCAAATGTGCGGGCGAGCCTGGCCCGACCCGAGAATGCCCAGGTATAGTGTGTACCTTTGCTACAGCTAACCAGCACGGAAGATCCTCCAAAGGAGGCCCCTCTTCCTCAAAGATCACATCATCCAGGTCCTCATCACACAATCCAAGTTCATCCATGAGTCTTGTCAGATCCCCATCCCTGTGTTTTTCACCCAAACCAGAAGTTTGATCAGCCATCCTTGAAAAACCTAGATTAGTTCTCACCAAATTCCTTACCAAGAGAAACCCACAGACTGTAGCAAAAAATTTATGATGCGTCGAGCCTGGGTGGCCTAGCTTGCCCCAATATCAGCCAAGGATTTGTTTACCGGTCGGTAAGTCTGGTAACCGGATATCCCGAGCACCCCCGGGAAACCGAGTAACCGACCAAAAAAAATCGAGCTTTTTTGAATTTAAATTCCTTAATATGTATAAATACATAATATGCCGCAAGATTTGATTGTACATGGTGTGGCGCAGTGGTTGGTTTGCAGTGGCACGTCCGTGGAACTGTAAGATCCCAGGCTCGAGGCTTGCCTTCGCCATTATTTTATTTTTTGAAGATTATGTAATAACTGACTGAAATTAATTCACGTAAAACAACACAAAAAGGATGGTCAGTTGGAATCAAACCCACAACCAGTGGCTGCTGCAAAGTGGCGTAAGGACAGGCCACTGGGATAGATCAGCTTATGTGTTAAAATTGAGTTTAACACCTATAAGACAACTATGACAAAAATTTGATTTTAAAATTTATCCGGTAACCGCGGTAACCGAGAATCCCGAGCCCCCTCGGGATTTTTTTCTGTTCGGTAACCAAAATCTTGATGTCAGCCCAACACACACACAAGGGATCTCCGTTGGAGTCGGGGGAAGATGAAATCTCTACTCTCCGCCGAGTCGCCTCGACAGGAGAAAAAAAACCTATACAAGAAAAACATGCTGATGTGTTTAGTAAAACAAAAAAATGCTTACACTCACATAAAACAACTACAACATGCCTAGCTCATGTGGTGTATGCGCATATGGCCCGGCTAGAAGGAAAGATCGCACTCCATCCCAAAAGCCCGAACAGAAGGGGGGACTCTCCCTTATAAGATGGTCGCATCTTCCTCCCGTAGGAGAGGTGGAACTCAATAGTGAGCATCCTCACTAGCCTACGGTGGCTCTGACACAGTGGCAGTGTTCTATCCAGTTTATGTCGCCAGTAGGAGGAAGAGGCAGTTCTCTTGAACTAGGTTATAGATTTTGGCCATTTTGGACTTTCTTTTGGCCATTTTTGTTGTGCAAGTGGAGGAGTAGCCCAGAAGGACTTGGGCCCAGGTAGAGAGAGGGGACGTGGGGCTAGGGGGAGGTCTATTCTCAAATTTCGTTCCTACACATAAAAAGCTACCATGATGAATATTAATGTATATGATATTCTATACAAAATAACTTTTGCAAATAACATTGGGTATTCTCCGCATACACCTTGAATAGTTTTAACTTCGCCTATGCCCCACCTACCACCATCGCAACCACTTATTTGTTGGTTGTAACAAATAACTAAATCTCAGGTGAGACCGAGGTGAGTTTAATAAACAAGAATTATAGATAACATTTATGTCAAACCATTGTGTGCAGTCAATACACGTCACCATTTCTTGTAAATAATTTTATCATTGTACAAAACTATTAAGTCGATACGACCAAGGTGGACATAAAAGAGCCAAAGGATACATGAAAACATGACAGCACCTCTCCCGACCAACCACCTCCACAACCACCGGCATGCGACAAAATTGGGTTTAGATTTTTTCTTCGATAAGACCGAGGTGCGTGTACAAAAACAAGAATCAAAGAACGACATTTAGTTCAGACCTCCTATAAGAGGAGGAGCAAGGACGGAATACTCACAGGTGCATTGGAAGTAAGATACAAGTAAGGTAGTCAAGAAGGTCGGAGTATTTGAGAAGATTTGCCTATGAGAGTCGTTTTAGAAGGTCAAGGTGATTATTTTATAATATCCCACTGCTTTTACATGTTACTACATCGGCGAGAAGTGGCATTGTAATTAGATATTGGAACATATTTATTTTTGAGATCCATCCTTGTCTCGGAGACCAAAATTTGCATCAAAATTAGATACTGGCCGTTGCAATTTTTTTACTAGATTGGTCCTTGACTTGTGTATCACAATTCCTTCTATAGTTGTTCGATGATAGAAAAATAACACATTCATCCAACTCTGCGGTAAGTTTCACCATGGATCTTTATTAGTCTCTGTCCGCGTTCTAGTCCCTTGGCGAAGTTGGGCTTTAATTTAATTACCATAGGGATGATATTTTGAAAAGGTATGAATAGATTTAGTTGCCAATTTAGTTATGGTGTCAGAGTGATGGTACGTACTATTATATAATAAAGAGTGCAAATAGGTTGTGAATGTTTACGAGGGAAAACATCTTAGGCTCCCTGACGTCCATGTTTGTAAGTTGGAACAAAGAGAGCTATTAATTGCAACTATTTGAGTGAAAAAATCATAAATAAATAAAATTCATATTTAAATAATACATCTAAAATGGATAAGGGGAAAATGTAGATCTAGACACACTAATATTACACATTAGTAGTGCAAATATGCGCACAAAAAATATGGCATGCCTCTAGTCCCGCGCATGCTTAGGCAAAAAGTTAGCCCCATAATCAAAGAAGCAAAGAACTCCTAAATAGCTTAATGTTGAACTAAATCCTTGTATGTTATGCAGGAATCTCACGGGAATTTCAAAGGAACCAGTTCAAACTCTGTCGCTATGTTCTTGATTTCGAAGTCCAGATCCTCTTGGCGTTTGCAGACGAGGCTTGATGTGCGTGCATGGCGCTAGCGAGGCCGAGATCACACTCGTGCGCTCAATCCCTCCCAAGCCGTTCTCCATCCGGCCCATTGTCATCGACCTGATGGACCTCTTCGCCTCACCGATCCACATCGTGAAACTAGTGGCAGAGCCGATATGGGCGGATCTCAGTTTCTGCTTCTTCTAGACGGCACATGAGCTCCAATAGTACATATCTCATCCTCAAGAAGCCCAAGATCTTCGCCGTGCCTACAACAACCCCTACCCCTAGTACTTGTAACGAGGGATTCACCAAGGGATAAATTCACTGGTGTCAACGTGCCGCTTGACATCAACGCGTTGGCTGGCCGGAGATTTGAACAATGATATGACGATGATGCAAATGAGGAAAAACAGAATTAAGGCCGGCGGCAAGACTAACCTTCTCGAAATCCGATCCCATGGCTGTCTGCAATGCATGCTCAATTGGTGATCAGACTATCTATTTATTTGTTCTTTTTTTACATCTCTATTTTCGTGTCTTTAGTGTTTGCCATCATGTAATCTGTCTACTCTTGTGTTGTTTACAACCATGTAATATGTTTTCGTGTGTTGCCATCATGTAAAAATGTTACTTGTGTGTTTTACGTGTTCACCAATCATGTAATTTTTTCACTACATCAATGAAATATTATGGATTTGTTTTGGTATTTGAGATTATTTCTTTGAGATAAATAGAAAATATATTAGTCACACTAAATTTTTGCGATTCTCAAGAAATACAAAAGAAGGCAAATGAAAATCTAGAAAATGGATATGGTTCTTACTCATAAACAACTAAGTAATTATTTCTCTAAATCTTCTCTAGCTGAACCTTGAAGAGAGGCTATATCGAGTTACTTGGGCGCATGATTGATCCGAAAAACCGTCTCAAGTTATCTTTTTAATGTATGTAGAGAGCATTGACCACTTTAATGAAATCAGGTCCAAGGATCAAAGACACCTATAAATTTGAACCCATACTTTCCAAGCACGCGATTATCTCGAAGATCATGACCAAGTTTTGTCATAACCTTTAGGACTAAACTTAATATAAAATGATCATTGACAATTACATACATTCATTAGCTTCACCGGTTTTACTCTTGACCACGACGTGAATGTTGATCTCTATCAAGACTTCGGGGTAAAGATGATGAGGCGCTGTTACAAACAAAAATATTATCTAGTATTTTTGGATTTTTGTATGAACTATTCTATCTATGTATGCGGTCTGCGAGGTACATCAGTACATGGCATAGCTGCTGCTTACTCAAATAATATAACACTACAGAAGTACCCCCTAGAAGACACTTTTGTTGGATGAGCTTTCTTGGCGCCTATTAAAGCTGGTGGTTGGTTATGTGTTCGTGCTACATAGCATGCCGACACTTAATTGTCATGGTATGTCACTGACAAGCCCGTCGCCAAGTAATGTCGCATTAGATTGATGGAGGCACTTATTAATGCGTCGTGGATGGTAAGTGACATGTTGACTAGTCAACCACATCACACTGACTGATGTGACCACCACAGTCAAGCTGTTGGATTTGGACTATTTACACTTAGCAGAACTCCCTTTGTTTTTGTATAGATCCTGAGCACAAAATCAGATATTTCACATGTTTGTAAGTTCGGAGGTAGTTATTTTCAAAAACTAAAAGTCATGTGATAGTTAATGTCTCACAATCATGTTGCTAGGCTTTCTGATAAATCTTCACGCAAGTTAATGTTTCATGTTTTCTCTCCGGCAAAAAGCTTGACCTCCTAGTAGATAGAGAGTAAAATTGTTAAGCATTTCCTTTATAGCCCTTTGAGAAAATACGGCCAAAATGATGGACCAGTGGACCACACTTGCACAAATGGCCTAGACTTGCCACTCCCTGCTTGTCGGGGTTTCGGTTTCTAACAAATAGATTTATAGGTGTAAGGGCTTATGATCACGATCCGATGGGCTAACAACCTCAAGGCATGTACGATTTATATAGGTTTAGGCCCCGGGTGATGTTCTAGTAAATACCCTACGTCCTATGTTGGCTATATTTATATATGGAGCATGTGAGGTGCATAAATATTATAAGAGATAGCAGACTGTTGCTATAGATCGTGGGAGAAGAAGGGTAGTGAGGGATTGGGGAAGAAGGGGAACGTGTAGGTTTTTCAGTGTGGAGTGGAGACATGTCTCTATTTTGGTTGTTCTATTTTAACTATTGTGTTTGTTGACAATTCTAAGCTTACAATGTTGTCTCTATTTTGGTTATTCTAGCTTACAGAAATTTTAGTTCCTATTTTATCCGTTTCTAATATATATTTATTCAGATCACATACACATATGGAGACATGCCTCAAGACGATGATGGTGGAAGGGAACAAAAATGGGCCCAGTTTCTACAACCAAAAGATATGCATGTTGTTAATGTTTCAAAAGAACTTACCGAAATAGGCTTCGAAATTCTGACTTTGAAAGTACGAGGCTAGAATTTGCAACTGTACAATGAGTGAGTGCGTGTGGAAATGCTTCGTCCCTCTCGTCCCCCCGAGGGCAATTCCCCAATCCGAAACCACGAGCCCCAAAAATCCTCACGATTCCTACCAATTTTGACAAAACTACACCATCCAATTCAAGCAGACACCGATCCTCTCTCCCATCCGATCCGAAATTCTCGCCACCTTGCGCAGATTTCCCTCCCGCCGGATGAATTTTGGGAAAGGCTCCGCCGCATCGCCTCCCGATCCCAAAATTCCCGCAGCTGCATCGCCAAAATCAGATCGATATTCCCTGAGCTCCTCACCATTCCACTCCCAACCCACAATCCACGCATCACACCCCCTTCCACCATTACACTCCCAACCCGCAATCCACGCATCACACCCGCTTCCACCAGCCCGCTCACTCCCCGGATCACTTCTGCCCAAGAAATCACCCAATCCCCTCCCCTGGCGACCCCAATTTCGACCACCGCCCCAAATTAATGGCTAATCCATGGAGAAATCCCCGGCGACCAGCTCTCAGGAGAGTAATGGCCGCTCCTCGGTGCGACCAACGACTAGACGCGAAATCTGAGGAGTCCTCTCCCCCAGAGAAATCAATTCCTGCAGCTGGCATTTTGATGAGCGAGAGCATTTTGATGAGCAAGAATCACTCCTCCCGCGATTACTTCCCCGATCCTCCGCCCCCTACCGATCCCGGTGAGCAGCCTATAAATCCTGACCCGGGATCCACCCCTCTTCCTAACCAAAGCCAACCACAACACCAACCCACGCCATCTCAACTTACACCATGTCCTCTGATAAGCACTGTTCAGCTGACGGCAGGGGCTAGTGAAGCCATGTCACAAGCTACCACGAAAGCAGAAACCTCCACACGCACCACCTCCCTTGAGCTGGCGCCCATGGAGACACTATGGTGCTGCACAGGCAAGCATCCTGCAGTGGACGATGAAGAACATGCCCCGCTCTTCATCAACCTTGTGAGGGCTCGGGGGCAAGCGGGACCCCGCATTGTCGATGTCGGCGTGTTCCTCTTGATACTCCTCATTCCCTCGAAACAGCTGGTCAATTATACGAGGAATGTGTGGAGGATTTAAGGGATGCTAGAGTCGCACTAGCTCGCCGACAAGCGCTTCATCCTCTAATTCTCAGAGGATGGCAACTTAGAGCACGTCACGAAGGGAAGTCCCTGGAGGTTCCATAAGGACACCATGCTGATCCGTGCTCTTGCGGAGGAGGACCCCAACACGGTACGTTTTGATACCATGCCAATTTGGGTGTAGTTTACGAGCATTCCTTTCTACCTCCTCTCCAAGCACCTCGCTAGGAACCTGGGTAGGAGGCTCGAGGCCTCGTCACCATCGACAACAACGCCCGTGGCGACCCCGACGGCAAAATTCTATGGGCCAGAGTTAACCTCTCCGTCCCCCATGCTCTCCAAAGGTGGATAACACTAATGGATGAGTTATAGACAAGGAGGTGGTCGTCTCCATCCTCTACGAAAGACTGCCCAAGTTCTGCCTCACCAGCGGCGTGATCGGGCACCAAGAAGCAACCTACAACCTCCCAGCGATCCTGAAGAAGAGGAGGTACTGCACCACCCTCGCCGTCAACCCCTATGACACCAAGGACCCTAGGAGATGGTACCTACCGAGGAATGTGGGGCAGAACGGGCGTGCCCTGCAGATGGACATCCCATTGCTCAATGTCCCTGTGCTTGGCGCGAGGGTGGCCACCCTGAAGCCACAGGAGATCGCTGCCATCGCCCACGTCGCAAAGGGTGTTGAGGAACTGACCGTGCAAGATAAGGAGACTGTCAACGTGGCGGGAAATGACAACACTATCGATGCCGCCAACGACAATAGCTCCACCAACATCTGGGTTTCAACCAAGGCTGCCCCAACAAACTCCATCGACTCAGGGAAAGGAGAGGCAACAGAGGCCGGCCTTGCCCCTGTCAAGAACTACACCAACACCAAGACTAGCGACCCGGCTCTAAAGAAGAGCTGGAAGAGGGTGAATAGTGAAGAAGGGGAAGGCACGGTAGAAAATCCATAACATTATAGTGACGTCATGCAGGAGCAGGAGAAAGTTTTTGAAGCCTTAGAGAAGGCCCCAAGCAAGGGGCTGGTTCTGGGCAAACGAGGAGGAAATAGAGAGGACACGCAGGCTGCTGCAACCGATGAGTCCAACATCAAGAAGAAGGAAAAGGGAGGAAGGATCAACCGATCAAGCACAAAGAAATATGGTGATCCAGGGAAGATGGTGGAGAAGGAAGCTACTAGCTCAGGGGATGTCAGCGCCTGTCAGGAGCCACGAGTCTCCTAAGCTGGAACCCCCGGGGACTAGGGCAACCTAGGATGGCTAATGAACTCGTGCTTCTCGTTTGCACTCATAAGCCCAATATTGTGTTCATCAGCGATACTAGACAACATGAAGAGTATGTCAAGAAGCTTAGATGGAGGCTAGGCCTAAAACATTGTATGACAGTAGATGGGGTAGATAAGGGAGCCGACTTAGCCCCTATTTTGGGATGAGCATTGGGAAATAAAAGTCTTTTCTAAGGATTTGAGATTTATTTATGTTTCTATTAGGGACGACCCCAATGCCTAAGATGGCAGGGTACGTTCATCCATGGTGAGTCTAAAGTCTCCGAGAGACACCATATGTGGACTACCCTCTGCATAATTAAGCCTGAATCTGCTGACCCATGGCTGATGATAGGCAATTTCAATGAAACCATGTGGGAGCATGAACACTTTTAAAAAACAAAGAGATCTGAAAGAAGAATGGAAGCATTCGGAAATGTTCTTGACCACTGTAATATAAATTGTTTGATCTTGGCTTCGCCGGACCTCCTTGATCTTGGCTTCGCCGGACCTCCTTGAATCTGCTGGCCCATGGCTGATGATAGGCAATTTCAATGAAACCATGTGGGAGCATGAACACTTTTAAAAAACAAAGAGATCTGAAAGAAGAATGGAAGCATTCGGAAATGTTCTTGACCACTGTAATATAAATTGTTTGATCTTGGCTTCGCCGGACCTCCTTGGACCTTTGAGAATAAGCAGATGGGGTCCAGAAATGTCAAAGAAAGGCTCGATCACGCAGTGGCGTCTGACAGTTGGTGCAACATGCACCCTGACGCCAAGGTCAGGCACATTGTCTCGACCAGATCTGACCATCTGCCGGTTCTACTGGAGTATGAGAAGAACAAGCAGTTTCAGATGCCAAAGCAAATCAGATACAAAACCATGTGGGAGCGTGACCCCAGTTTCGCTATGACCATCAAAGAAGCATGGGACGGATCACCTCCTAGATCAAACCTAAGTGACCGGCTTGGTGAAGAAACTAGACTCCACTCGCAACCATTTGCATAGCTGGCGCAAAGATCACTTTGGTAGCATCACCAAGAAGATGAACAAGCTCAGAAGTAAGATCAAATCACTTTAGAAAAAGCCACGATCTAAGTGGCGTGACGAAGCAATCCATGTGGCCACATCTGAACTCAATGAAACCCTCCACCGAGAGGAAATGATGTAGTGACAGCGATCGAGAATTTGTTGGCTCCAGGAGGGTGACAAGAATACCAAATACTTCCACCAAAAAGACTCATGGAGCCAATCCAAAAATAGGATCAAAACGCTGAAACTTGCTGACGGCTCCTAGACTGATGTCCATGTAGAAATTGACCAACAAGAATCAAGAACCTGTACATGGAGGACTGGGTGGTTAACTCTGATGAGCTGATTAACTTACTACACACACCAATTGACGAGGACATGAACAAGAAACTGTGCAGAGATTTTAGCGATGAGGAAGTGGTCGACCCCCTTTTACAGATTGGACCCATCAAAGCTCGGGGGTCCGACGGGCTGTCGGACCGGTTCTTTCAGCGTAACTAGGCTGTCATGCAACCTGAGATCACCAGGGTTGTCAAAGACTTCTTCGCTATGGGCCGAATGGCTGATGGAACCAATGACACTATCATCGTCATGATCCTAAACAACAATAGACCTGAGATCCTTACTGATTACACACCCATCAGCCTTTGCAACATGATATACAAAATAATCTCCAAGTTCTTGGTCAACTGACTACGCCCAATCCTCGATGAAATCATCCCTGAAAAACAGAGCGCCTTCATCCCTGGTAGGCCCATCACCGACAACGCCATCATCGCCTTTGAAAGCTTCTAGAAAATCCAACAATCCAGCAACCCCAATAACAATCACTGTGCCTACAAACTTAACCTTTCCAAAGCCTATGATCGCGTTGACTGGACCTTCCTTGAAAAGTACCTACATAAGCTAGGCATCTACAACACTTCGACAAAATGGATCATGGCCTGCATGCGCTCTGTCCGTTGTGCAGTTCGCCTGAATGGCTCCACTCTTGAGCAGTTCACCCCGTCAAGAGGACCAAGACAAGGATATCCGTTGATCCCTTATTTGTTCCTACTTGTGGGAGAAGCTCTCATGTGTATTCTGAAAAAAGAGGCTATATAGGGAAACATAACTCCCTTCAAAGTGGACAGAGGAGCACCTAGAGTTTCCAACTTGATCTTCGCTAACGATTTCCTTCTCTTCTTCAAAGCGATCATTGAGGAGGCCCAAGCCGTCAACAATGCCCTCAACCTCTTTCATCGATGCACGGGCCAGCTCCTCTGCATGAACTAATGCTCAGTCCTCTTCAGCCACATCTGCCTGGTGCCCACTCAAGATCAAATCAAATCCACCCTCAATGTGACTAGCTTCACCTTTGTGGAAAACTACTTGGGATACCCCACCCGTGGTGGAAGGATGAAAGATGAGCAGTTCCAACCTATCATGGTTAGATTCACCAAAAGACTGGCAAACTAAGCAGAAAAATTCATGACTCGTGGCGCTAAGGACACACTCATCAAATCTGTGGCCCAAGCCATCCCTGCACATGTGATGAGCATCTTCAAAATGTCCGTGGGCTTCTGTGAGCAATACGAGAAGCTGATCCGCAACTTCTGGCGGGGCGAGACCAGGGAAACGGAAAGGTTCATTGGATGGCCTAGGAAAAACTGATCAAATTGAAAGAGAGTGGAGGTATCGGCTTTCACGAAATGGGCCTATTACACCAAGCGTTGCTTGCGAGGCAGGCCTGGAGGCTGATTTAGAGACCCAACAACCTCTATGCAAAGGTGCTCAAGGCCAGATACTATCCCAACGGCGACATCCTAGACACTGTCTTTGCCTACAGTCCCTCTCCCTTCTAGAGAGGCATGGAGCATGGCCTCGAGCTCCTAAAACAAGGCATCATCAAGAGAATCGGCGACGGCAGAAACACACAAATCACAAGAGACAACTAGATTCCACAGGAGGGAAACCTGAAGATCTTTGGTCATAAAAAGGACATCAGACGATGTTGGGTTAACCAACTCATATCCCAGGACACTGGTGACTGGAACATCATGCTGCTAAAGGAACTCTTCCATGACTTAGATGTACAAGCTATCGTAAATATAAAACTCCCACCAACAGACGTGGAAGAATGTGTTTCTTGGCATTGTGAGAAAAACGAAATTTTCACTATAAAGAGTGCATACCGTCTCACCGTTAGCCTGAAGCAGCGAAGTTGCAATTCCACGAGCTGCAGCGTCAGGCCTCAAGGTGATTGCCCCACCTGGAACCTCATCTAGAAGTAGAAGGTCCCACCAAAAGTCTGTGTGTTTGGATGGAGAGTCGCAACCAATTCCCTAGCAACCAAGGACAACAAACGCTGCAGGAAGCTCGAGATCAACAGTCTCTGCCCGCTCTGCGGCAATGGCTGCGAGGATGCCCACCATGCCACTATCCTCTTCACCAAGGCAAGAGCTCCGAGGGACGAAATGCGCAGTATTTGGATGCTCCCTCTGGAATCTACGTTCGCAAAGACCGGCAATGACTGGCTCCAGCTACTGCTTGGTCACATAGATGACATGACGAGAGACAGAATTGTCCTGCTCCTCTGGCGAGCCTGGCATCTGCGTAACGATGCCTTCCATAATGAGGGGAAGGCTACCATCGTCGAATCTGCCGTGTTCCTTCAGACTTACTAGCGGGACAACAACATGGGCTGCAACGATTTTGTAGATCCCAAAGGTAAAGATCCCATGCTTATTACGAATCCTTGCAGTGAAAAACTTAACTCGATCACGACTCTGTGGGAGGCACCACCACCGGGCTGGATCAAGCTCAACTCCGATGGCTTGTTCCTCCAAAACTACACCACTGGGGGTGTGGGAGCAGTGGCCAGGGATAGCAACACCATTGTCCTCTTAAGCACATGCGCCCCTCTCCCTGACTGCTCGGACGACGATGAAGCTGAGGCCAGAGCAATGCTGCTCGGCATCGACGCCCTCTCCAGGCGAGGCCACCCGAAGATCATCCTCGGATTGGACAACTCTAGAATTGCTAATGATATCCTCGTGGAAAATCAAGACAAATTAAGAATCTGACACTATATCAAGGAGGCAAATGGTAAGCTACTCCCCTTCGAGTCTGTCGTGATCAGGCACGCCAAAAAGTACGCTAACAAAGTTGCTGACTCACCGGAAAAGTTAGCCAGTTCCTTAGGCACGAGAGAGATAATCGATGATATCCTCATCTCTGTAAGAGAACTTGTAATGTGTCGGGGCCCTGGCAACCGGGGTGCCACGTCCCAACGGTTAGCAGTCCCCAGCGCCACAAGGCGACGTCCCCCCGCGAGGCTTTGGCGCCTCCAAAGGCTGGCGCAACCAGTTTAGTCCTCGTGAGGGTCTACCTCGTGAAAGGATGCCCTCCCAAGCGAGGCCCACCCACGGATGCCTCGAAGCATACCCAGGTGAAAGAGCATGTGGGCCCCATGTGTGGTTTTGGTAATTAATGACAATCTCTATGGACTAATATTTGCATTGAGTTGCACTTGTAGGATTTGTCCATTGACTTTGCTTGCACGCCATGTGTTGGATCCAAGGTAGATGATATGAAGAAGAAGAAGTTTTGACCAAGGGCTTTGGGCCTTTTGGAATCATATGAAGGGATCGATGAAGACAAGGTCAAAGTAAAGGTTTCCCCATGGTGTATGGGGGAGCAAAGTGCAAGTCTTCATCTAGCAAGCGCAAGGTAGAGGAATCAAAAAAGGTGTCCATCTTGAGAAGGGCAAGATCGTCTACATCGAGCTCAAGTAGAATGCCCAAGGCAAAGGTATAGTCTTGATCGATTTTCCCTTTTGTCGGTCTCATGTTGGTAGTTGGGAGACCGGGTTTAGGATTGATAACCATACAATCAAGAGGGAGCTCTCGAGTGAGTAGCTCGATCATATATTTCAAAGAGAGCTCAATGCATTGCATTCTTAGCATCATCTTTCTCGGTTGTTAGTTGGATCTTATCCATGTTTGGTTCTAGAGCTTGTGGTCAATACAAGCTCTAGTTTATCAAAAACGGATCCCCCTTTAAATCTTATCGCGTTTTTATCTCAGAGGTTTTCCGGATTCTCACCAAAGGAGGTAGCTCTTGTTGTCCTCTTTCCAACAAAATTGGTTTCGGGTTAATCGGTGTTTCCTAGCTCAAGTTATTGCATTTGTAAGTTTGCCTCTTATTCGATTTTTAAAGAAAAAGAAAAAAGTCTATCTGCTGGGCCCGGCGGTACTACCAGATTCGGTACCTGCCGCACCTTCCTCGGCCCACTCCCTCTGTGCTGCCTGGTAGTGGCGCTAGTCTTGTCCGGCACTACCGGCCCACGGTAGCACCGCCGGCCAGCCGGTACTACTGGGCCATCACAGGTTTCGCCCGCTCAGCTCCCAGCCTGCCAAGCTCCCGCACGCGCCCGCTGCCTCGCGCGTGCGTCTGCCACTCCCACGTCGCGTGCTCGCCACGCTGTGGACCCGCTTCCTTTGCTCGTGCGCGCCTCGTGCTGGCCCGTTTCTCCCGCGTTGCGCCAGCTGGCTCCCACGTCGCTCTTTCCCGCGTTGACCGACCACGCTTGCTCGCTATGACTGCGCCTGTCGCCCATCCGGTTCATGTGCGCTGTTGGGCTGCTAGGCGGTAGTACCGATACAGTCCGGTAATACCGGCCCAGGCAGGAAAAATACCCCAACGGCCATAAAAACGTTGGGCCTATATATAGCCCTGCTCTCTCTTTTTCAATGGTTCTTCCTCCTCTATTTTGCTCAAGCCTTGCCCCATTAGTTCTACCCCTTTGAGCTTGATTTCTCTTATTCCCCTCCAATGATTCTTGCCAATATTTGAGAGGAATATAGAGGAGATCTAGATCTACAATTTCACCAAACCAAATCACATCTTTATGAGTGAATCTTTGGGATCTAGATCTTGGGGGATTTTGTGTTCTCCCTTTGATTCTTCCTCTCTTATTCTCCCAAGTGCTTTAGTAGCTTTGTTGGAATTTGAGTGTGAAGGATTGGAGCATCTTTGTGGTATTCTTGCCATTTGCATTAGGTGCATCGATTTGTGTTCTCCCCGGAGGATTTGCTTGGTGAAATCAAGAAGCTTGTCCCTCTTGGGTTCTTAGAACCCTAGACGGTTGTGTGGCCTTTGTGGCATGTTCTTGGGGCCATCAATTAAGTTGTGAAGCTCTCCCCAAGATTGAGGCCTTAGTGGCGATTATTGGGAGTCTCCAATTAAGTTGTGGAGATAGCCCCAATCTTGTACGGGTTTGGTGACCGCCCTCAAGTGTCCCATAGTGGAACGGGTGCTTGCCGCGTGGTGGGTGCTCGGGAGAATAGGGTGAGGCCTCTTGTGGCGTTGTTGGTCTTAGTACCGCCCACCCCTCCAACGAGACGTATTCCCTTGTTGGGAGGAACTCAGTAAAAATATCGTCGCTCCCACGTGCCTCGGTTATCTCTATACCTGAGCTCTTTACTTATGCACTTTACATTGTGATAGCCTTCGTGCTTGAAGTAATCTATCTCGCTATCACATTATTGCTTGTCTTGATTAGCATAAGTTGTTGGTGCATATAGGTGAACCTTAGTATATTTAGGCTTTGTGCTTGACAAAATAAAACGCTAGTTTTATTCCGCCATTGTTAAGCTCATCTTGTAAAAGTTTTGTACCACCTATTCACCCCCCTCTAGGCGACATCCGTGCTTGACAAAAGATTCGGTCCACCCACCCTTCCTCATAGCAGAAGGACCGATGACCTCAACGTGCAGGTGCGCCAGCTTGCCGGTTTGGTGCAAGAGAGATAGTGGGCAGCGTCGGGCGAGGAGAAAGGTGGAAAAGGAGGGTCGCTTTACCAGCGGATGGAGAAGCGTCCAGCACTCAAGACCTAGTTCACCAAAAAGCAGTCTAGTAGACCAGGACCTCGGGGAGCGACACTGTGGAGACCCTTCCTGCCGTAGGTCGGAGGAAGAGGCTTGATGCTGCCCTATATAAGGACCCCTTCTCCTACCTTGGAAGGGATCAATCCTTGAGATCTAAAACCCTAGACTTTCATCCTCCATTATACCCTCGTGAAGCAGGCGAGCAATACAACAAAGCAGGAGTAGGGGCTTTGCCTCCTCACGAGGGTCTCGAACCTAGGTAAAAAACCCGCAATGTCACCTCTCTGTCGTGCGCGTGTTCTGTTGTCACCACCGTCGCTGGGTTCCTTCGGAATTGCGTGTTCAGCCCCCTCACGAACCAACGGATCGTTGGACCCTAGTTCCTTCGCGGGACAAATCTCCCACATTTGGCACACTAGGTAGGGGGCTGAGGCGTGCTTTCAATACTTTCGACGACATGTCGGCCGGCAAGCGAGCCCTCCGTTGCGCGGCAAGCAAGGCCCAGCCGAAGCCGGCTACGCAGCGCGCCGCCTCTGAGCAGGTCCCGTGGACGGAGGACGAATGGGGATCCTCCTACCACCCATCGATGGCGCCTGTTCCCTCCTTGCACAGCGTCACGTCGCTCTCCCGCATCGCGTCGTCTCGTGGCCACCCCGAGCATCTCACCTCGGAGGCTGCCAAGCGCATGGTGTGCGATCTCCTAGACTACCTACCGGTCGAGCAGGGCCAAGAGAGGTGGCGCGACCGGATCACCGAGCTCCTCGACGCTGCCACCCTCTCCCTCGAGGGCCCGGGGGCTCGGCCCGAGGGTAGGGCGCCAGGGGCTGGCGGCTCACTCCTGCCTCGCCACCGTGGGGATGCCACCAAGCCAGACAACGTCACTCTACCGCCGGCGAACAACTGCCAGATTGTCTCGCCTCCTGAGGCCACGGCACCGCCGCACGAGCGCGGGGACCGTCTCACCGATGAAATCGCTGTCGCGGGTCAACAGAACAGAGCGTCCCTCGCCAACGGCAAGGCGGTCTAGGCCAACGGTTGTCTCGTCTTCACCAAGAGCCTCTGCCGCGTGCTCTGGCCCCACAAGTTCCACCCAGAGATGCTGGCGTCCTACAACAATACGACCAACCCGTGTGAGTTCCTCCAGCTTTATTCCACGGGTGTCGAGGTAGCAGGTGGAGATGACCGTGTCATGGCGAACTGGTTTCCCCTGTGCCTGAAGGAGACATCTAGTACCTGGCTGATGAACCTCCCCGGGGAATCAATCGACTCATGGGCGGAGCTCAGCTCCCTCTTCAAGGGGACCTACGAGCACCCTCTTAAAGGGAATATGTCCGAGAGTCAATAATAATGTGGTTATTATCTTATTTCATGTTTATGATAAATGTTTATTTTGCATGCTATAATTGTATTAACTTGGGAACGTTAATACATGTGTGTTTAATAAACAAAAGGAAAGTTCCTAGTATGCCTCTCTTATAAACTAACTCGTTGATTAACAAGATGATCAAGGTTTCCTGATCATGGACATTGGATGTTGTTAATAATGATGTCACAACATTAGTGGAATGATGTGATGAACATTCATCCGAAGTATAGCATTACGATCAAAGTCATTGTGTTTATATTGCTATAACATCATACGAAGTAATCTTAGTCCTTAGACCATGAGATCATGTCAATCACTAACACTGGAAGAGTATCTTGATAACATCAAACGTCACACCGTGAAAGGGTGATTATAAAGGTGGGTTCAGTGCTATGAAAGTGTTATGTAGAGGCTCATGGATCAAGAGTACGATTTGTCCATCCCGATGACGGATAGATATACTCTGGGCCCTCTCAGTGATATCACATTGGTTAGCTTGCAAGCAAGTGATGAGATCACTAGAATGTTATATCACGGGAACGAGAAAAGAGTACATGTCGGTAACGAGATCAAACTAGATATGGAGATACAAATGATCGAATCTCGGACATGTAATATATCGCGAGACAGAGGGATTTAGTTATGACGTTAAAGGTTCACACAATCACAAGAGTCATCGTTGAATATGTGGGAGTCAGTACGGATCTCCAGGTCCCGCTGCTGATTATTGATCGGAAAGGGGTCTCGATCATGTCTGCATTATTCATGAACCATAGGGTGACACACTTAAGGGATACCGACAAAATTTAGAGCAAATATGTTTCAGATAAAGATTTAAGGAAGCGCTGGAATTATTTCAATAGACACCGAAACTTTTTCGGGTGAAATTGCTGAAATTGGTTCTGCATGTAATATTGAATGTTGCAAGAGGTTTTATGTGAATGTTTGTTAATTAAAGTAATTAACAAAATTCTGAATAAAATTAATAAAAGAGTTTTATTAAATGAGAGAGCATTAAATTTGGAGAAATTTAATGCATTTAAAGTGGAGACTTTAATGGAGAATGTGAAGAGGCAAATTTATGTGGAGGGGGTTACCACCACATGACTGGGGGAGGTGAAGGGTCACCTCCATGGGGCACCGGCCATGGGAGGGGTACCCTCCCCTCCTCCAATAAAGGCCCCCCTCTCCTCACTTCTCACTCACACCTCCTCGTGAAGTATCTCTCTCCCCCTCTAGTTTTTTCCCATGGTCTCGGATTAGCGAGATACATGTTCCCGGTGGCTTTATTTGGAAAGGAGTTGCTGCTTTCGCTGCTTTGCTGGAGCAAGGGACAGAGGTTGTCGGGGTACCGGACGTGTGCGATCACGGATGCATCGCTGCTTTGCGGTGTGATGTCTACGCACTTCTATTCTTGTAGACAGTTGTTGGGCCTCCAAGTGCAGAGGTTTGTAGAACAGCAGCAAGTTTCCCTTAAGTGGATCACCCAAGGTTTATCGAACTCAGGGAGGAAGTGGTCAAAGGTATTCCCTCTCAAGCAATCCTGCAATCAAGATACAAGATGTCTCTTGTGTTCCCAACACACCCAATACACTTGTCAGGTGTATAGGTGCACTAGTTCGGCGAAGAGATAGTGAAATAGAAGTGGTATAGATAATTATAAGTGGTAACGGTGGTAGAAAATAGCTTGATGGCGTGGAAGAGACTAAAAGCAGACTGAAATAAAGATGGCAGCAAGCAAACATGTAACACATCTAGTAGCAAACGGTGTTTCAGTGCTTAGAAACAAGGCCTAGCGATCATACTTTCGCTAGTGAACACTCTCATATAAATATATTATCTTCATGATACTACTCTTAACTACTCTCTGGTTGGACACTCTAATCGATGGTAGGGCTATAATAAGCACACCTCAAAGTTTGCTTTCTACATCTAGATAACCCCACACTGTCACCTTGAGCACTAGATGGTTAAAACAAACACCACAATTTCATAGAGACATCCAACTCCAAATATAACTCATAACAAGTATTTGAAATAATCTAGCCTAAGTGCCACCATGGTGTGCACACTGTCAACTTCACACACATGGGGAGAGCAGAGATCTATTAAAGCACTTGAGTAGCAAGGTAGATCTATAGATTACAAGCTCATGATCTCAATAAGATCATGCATAGAGAGAGAGAGATGAACACATAGCTATCGGTAGAACCCTTAGCCTCGAGAGAGATCTACTCCCTCCTCATCATGGGAATAAGCAATGGTGAAGGAGATGGTGGTGGAGATCGATGGAGATGGCTCCGGGGGCACTTCCCCGTCCCGGCAGGGTGCCGGAACAGAGACTTTCTGTCTCCCGAATCTCCCCTTCGGTGGCGGCGGTGCTGCGAAACTTTTCGTGGCTGGAGGCTTGATTATCTAGGGTTTATGCATCGGGAGGCTTCTTATAGGCGAAGAGGCAATGTCGGTGGGCGGCCAGGGGGGCCACACCACCAGGTGGCGCGGCCAGGGCTAGCCCGCGCCACCACATGGTGTGGCCGCCCTGTGGCCCCTCTCTATCTCGTCTTCTGGCTCCGTGAGTCTACCGGTAAAATATCAACTTTGGCTTTTGCCCCGTCCAATTCCGAGAATATTCATTTTCTGACTTTGCTAGAATCAAAAACAACAGAAAACAGGCAGCTGGCACTGTGGCTCTTGTTAATAGGTTAGTCTAAGAAATCATATGAAAAGTACTCCAAAGTGTGGACAAAACACAAGAAAGTAGATAAAACCAAGCATGGAACATCAAAAATTATAGACACATTTGCAATGTATCAACATCCCCAAGCTTAACTCCTGCTCGTCCTCGAGTAGGTAAGTGATAAAAAGAAATAATAATTCTTGAGGTGACATGCACCATCATAAACTTGATCAAAGTATTTGTAAAACAATCAAAGCTGGGATCATAGTACTTCAATCATAACATGAAAGGAAAAGTTCTAGCAATAAGACAAAGAAAGTATGTTGCAACATGAAAAGGCACACACAAAAGATTCATGAATAACAATGCTTTGCAAGACGTTTGTTTGTTTCACATAAATAAAACATAGCATAGTGGCATTCAGCTTGTCCCTCATAGAGTAGCAAACATAAATGCATAGGACACCTTCAAAGTTCATAAGAGTGACTAGATACAAATAGTTTAACGCAAGCAATATCAAAGCTATGCATCAATTAACAAGTCTTGGGACAATGCACATAGAACTAAGAATGGCCACTATGCTCTCAAAGTAGGTGCATAAAGGTAGAAGGTGGAGACTCAATATATAAGTGGAAGAAAGGCCTTCATAGAAGGAAGTAGGGATTCAAGTCTCATAAAGAGCTTCTAAAAATTATGATACTTGTTAGCTTTCAGCTCTCATTGCCCCTATCATAAGCATCTTGAAGTGATTAAGGGTAAAGTGAACAAACTATGGTGTATATGCTTGACGAAGTATAAGTTGGAAATCTCATGTCCCTTGAATATGAGGGTCGCTCCTCATGCTACTCAAGTTTAGTTACCGGTAAGTTCTTGTCATAGTAAGTACATGTGTATCATAGAGAACCACCAACGGGGTACCCCTTGCCCGATGATACGGAAAAATCCACATATCAAAATGAAAACGCAAACAGACAATGAGCATTTCAGCAATCTTCTTATTTACCATGGGAAAAATGGTGCTTTTTTCTCTCTTTCCTCTTTTCTCATATCTTTTTTTTCTTTTTATCTTTTTTCTCAATATCTGACTCTTTTTTTATAAGAAGAATGCTTCATAGACAGCTCATTATGGTTACGCTGCAGGTTACCACCATGACAGCATGGATTAGACCAGCGGCCTAGGCATTTCTCTAACACACATACATAACTCCATGGACTTACAAGCTCCCCATTCATTTCACACCGACGACATCCATAGACAAAAGAGCATGATATCAACTAGGTACAAAGTATAAGTGCAATGTTGAAAGCATTTCCCATGATAGCATGGTTCTGCTAATCTCCAACATATAAGTGCAAGCATATACAACATAGATGACACAATGGTTCAAGTTTATTAAGGGCAAGAAAAGTAAAGTGTGCCATCAAGTTCGTGAGAGCTTTAATCACTAATTCTCTGATAATAAGTTTAATTTGAAAGGTAGATAAAAACATGAATATACTTGGAATAGCATATGCTAGTAGGTAGGTATGATGGACTCTTTGGAATAACTTGGTTTAGGGAGTTGGATGCATGAGTGGAACTCATACTTGGTTATGGAGGCTAGCAAAAGATTGGGAGCGACAAACTAAGAGAGCAATAATGGCCATAATCATGCAGAGCGACAAAACATCATTGATCAAAGCATAAAGTGATACTACAATTTGAAAACTAAAGGATCATAAAGGCTATGGTGACTTGGGATAGTCATAACATGGTGCGAGCATGTGCCAAGTCAACCCAAATAAAGCATCAAAGGAGAATACCACTATACTATAATTTAATATGCTAAAACAACGCATGATTCATCCAAGGCACATTAAGCAATCTCAATTGTTTATAACAAGTCATGCTACAACAAAGAATACTAAGCATAAAGCCAAAACAATATCAAGCATAGCATGACAAAGCATAGGCACAGTCAAAAACAAGCTCTCTTTAACACTTAAGCATGAACTTTCCTACTCTTTTCCAAACCAAACCAAACCAAACCATTTGAACACCAATGTATGAAATAGGAGGGTCCAACCAATTTATTCAGCAAACTAAGAAAACCACGCAAACTAAAAACCAAAACGAAAACGAAAAAGAAGACGCTCCAAGAACAACACAACTGTGCATGAAACAATAAAAATGAAGTGTCTGGAAGAAACCTGGGATTTTTGTTGATGAAGAGGGGGATGCCTTGGGCATCCCCAAGCTTTGACGCTTGTACTTATTGGATATTTCTTGGGGTGACACACGTGGCATCCCCAAGCTTGAGCTTTAGTCTATTCGTCATCTCATTACTCATTCCTTCCATACACCTAAATTTTTTCCTTCATACAAAACTTCACACCATCTTTATTAGCAACATTAGTGCACTCAAGATAATAATACTTTGGGTTCAGTTTCAATACCAATAAAACTTCCATTAAAACAAAAGCTACTGTAGCACTTCCCTCAAAAATCTCAATTCCCCAAAAGAACTCAAAAAGGAACCAACAAGAAGCAAATGCCAATAATGGCAGAAATTTGTCAAAACAGACCAGCAGGTAAAGACGAATTGTTTCGAAGACCTTATGTTGCTCAAATCAAAAAGTGTTGAACTAATTAAAGTTAGATAACAACCTGGGGAAGAAGAACAAAAATTCACGCCTCAAAAGGACGTACATATATTTTACATGAATTTTTATGGTGAAGCACAGAAATCTGTTTCGGGATAACAACTTTCCCAATCATTACTTCTCTCTCATTAGAGGTTACTCTTGGCACAAAAAGCAAATAAAAAGGATAAGGAGCGGTTATTACAGAGGTAATAACTTCCAAGACTCATATAAAACTTTTGGGTTATCTCCCAATAAGTACTTTTCTTTAACGCCTTTAAGTTAGGCATGATAGTATGAGAAGATGCTCACATAAGAAATATGAATTGAAGTAATAGAGAACATCAAAAAGCAAATCCAAAGCAAATTTAAGTCTAACCCACTTCCTATGCATAGGAATCTTGTAAAGAAACAAGTCATGGAAGCACAAAGCAATAAGCATAGTAAAGCAAAACAAGTGCAACTTCAAGACTTTCAACATAAAGAGGGGAAACTTAATAATGTTGAGATACATAAGACCATGTTTCCCTCTCTCATAGTAACTTTCAGTAGCATCATGAATAAAATTAACAATATGGAGGTGATGAACAACTTGTTGTAAACGGTTACACCGATGCTAGTTGGAACACCGATCCGGATGACTCAAAGTCACAATCGGGATACGTATTTATTTTGAATGGTGCTGCAGTGAGCTGGAGGAGTGCGAAGCAAAGCGTTGTGGCGAAATCTTCAACTGAAACGGAATACATAGCTGCTTCGGAGGCTGCACAAGAAGCCGTTTGGATGAAGGAATTCATTACTAAACTTGGCGTGGTTCCCAGTGCGTTGGACCCGATGGCCATCTACTGTGACAACACAGGTGCCATAGCTAATGCACAGGAGCCAAGGTCACATAGCAAGCTGAAGCACATCAAGCTACGTTTCCACGCTATTCGCGAGTATGTCCGAGATGGTGACATAAAGATTTGCAAAGTACACACTGATCTGAATGTGGCAGATCCGTTGACTAAACCTCTCCCTAGGGCAAAGCATGACCAACACCAGAACGCCATGGTGTTCGGTATATTACCATGTAATCTAGATTATTGACTCTAGTGCAAGTGGGAGACTGTTGGAGATATGCCCAAGAGGCAATAATAAAAGTGATTATTATTATATCTTTGTGTTTATGATGAATGTTTACATCCCATGCTATAATTGTATTATTAGGAAACACTAATACATGTGTGTTTTGTAAACATAAGAGAGTCCCTAGTAAGCCTCTTGTTGAACTAGCTTGTTGATTAATTGATGATCATGGTTTCCACATAAGCATAGTTATTCTTATTATTTGTGGTGGGAGCAAATTCAACAAAATAGATATCATTATTATTCTCATCACCATAATCATCAAATATAGGAGACATATTGTAGTCATAATTAATTTACTCCTCAATAGTAGGTGGACTGAAAATATCATATTCATCATTGTAATCATCATATATTGGAGGTTTGGTATCATCATAAGCAATAGAATAGCTATCTTCCAAAGCTGGGGAACTAAAAAGATCATTTGCATAAAAACTAGCTTCCCCAAGCTTAGACTTTTCCATAGCATTAACAATAATGGTGTCCGAAGAATTCATACTAACAACATTGCTATTAGCATGCAAATAAAGTTCCATAGGTTTTTTAATTTTCTCTTCAAACACTTCATGTCCTAACTCAAGATAAATACTATAAAGCTCTCTAATTTTTTTGTTATTTTCCATTAAGCCTAACTAGTGAAAATAAAAACAAGAAACAAAAAGACAAAATTGCAAAATCTAAAGGAAATAACTTCGAGCACTCACACCGGAGGATGTGAGTACCTTTTACCTTAACTCCCCGGCAACGGCGCCAGAAAATAGCTTGATGTCTACGCACTTCTATTCTTGTAGACAATTGTTGGGCCTCCAAGTGCAGAGGCTTGTAGAACAGCAGCAAGTTTTCCCTTAAGTGGATCACCCAAGGTTTATCGAACTCAGGGAGGAAGTGGTCAAAGTTATTCCCTCTCAAGCAATCCTGCAATCAAGATACAAGAAGTCTCTTTTGTCCCTAACACACCCAAAAAACTTGTCAGGTATATAGGTGCACTAGTTCGGCGAAGAGATAGTGAAATACAAGTGGTATAGATAATTATAAGTGGTAACGGTGGTAGACAATAGCTTGATGGCGTGGAAGAGACTAAAAGCAGACTGAAATAAAGATGGCAACAAGCAAACATGTAATAGATCTAGTAGCAAACGGTGTTTCAGTGCTTAGAAACAAGGCCTAGGGATCATACTTTTGCTAGTGAACACTCTCATATAAATATATTATCTTCATGATACTGCTCTTAACTACTCTCCGGTTGGACACTCTAATCGATGGTAGGGCTATAACAGCACACCTCAAAGTTTGCTTTCCACATCTAGATAACCCCACACTATCACCTTGAGGACTAGATGGTTCAAACAAATACCACAATTTCATAGAGACATCCAACTCCAAATATAACTCATAACAAGTATTTGAAATCTCTAGCCTAAGTGCCACCATGGTGTGCACACTGTCAACTTCACACACATGGGGAGAGCAGAGATCTATTAAAGCACTTGAGTAGGAAGGTAGATCTATAGATTACAAGCTCATGGTCTCAATAAGATCAAGCATAGAGAGAGATGAACACAGAGCTACCGGTAGAACCCTTAGCCTCGAGAGAGATCTACTTCCTCCGCATCATGCGAATCAGCAATGGAGATGGAGATGGTGGTGGAGATCGATGGAGATGGCTCCGAGGGCACTTCCCCATCCCGGCAGGGTGCCAGAACAGAGACTTTTTGTCCCCCGAATCTCCCCTTCGGTGGCAGCGGCGCTGCGGAAGTTTTTGTGGCTGGAGGGTTGATTATCTAGGGTTTATGCATCGGGGGGCTTCTTATAGGCGAAGAGGCAAGATCGGTGGGCGGCCAGGGGGCCCACACCACCTGGTGACGCGGCCAGGGCTAGCCCGCGCCACCACATGGTGTGGCTGCCCTATTGCCCCTCTCCGTCTTGTCTTCTGGCTCCATGAGTCCTCTAGTAAAATATCAACTTTGGCTTTTGTCCCGTCCAATTCCGAGAATATCCATTTTCTGACATTCCTGGAACCAAAAACAACAGAAAACAGGCAGCTGGCACTGTGGCTCTTGTTAATAGGTTAGTCCAAGAAATCATATGAAAAGTACTCCAAAGTGTGGACAAAACTCAAGAAAGTTGGTAAAACCAAGCATGGAATATCAAAAATTATAGATACATTTGCAATATATCACTGTGCTAGACTTGGTGGTGCTGGACTTGCTGGAGCTGGATCTGATGGACGTGCTGGAGCTGGACCTGCTTCACGATCTTGCGATCGGGAAGTGTATGACTACATCATCCACGAGTTCCATCTCGTTAACAAAGCTTTGTTGTCTTCGAGGGTATGTTCTCTATGGATGTATATCCACCCGTTGCTTGTATCTAATAGATAGATCTTGGCGTATAATAGTTCTCATCGTAGGAAATTTTTTGTTTTCTATGTTGCGAACCCAACAGTGGTATCAGAGCCTGATCTATGCGTAGGTGCTTTGCACGAGTAGAACACATAAGAGTATGTGGGCGATAATGATCATATTATTGCTTCTTTCATGTATTTTGGATATTGGTGGCATAGTACGATGAAGCAGCCCGGACCAACTTTACATGTCATCGCATATGAGATCGGTTCCACGACTGACATGTAACTAGTTTTGCATAAGTGGCTGGCGGGTGTCTGTCTCTCCTACTATAGTCAATATTTGATTTACAACGAGTTGCTAATAACTTAGTTATAATCGTTGTGGTTCCATGTTCTTAGGTAAAACCGATTCTATCTTCAAAATCCCTAAGCCACGTAAAAACTTGCAATTGAAAAATTAGAGGCATCTAGTTTAGATCGTTGCTAGGCTAGTGTCATGATATGGAAATGTTGTAAGTTGATGTATAGTTGATACCCTTACAACACAGCTAACGTGTAAGTTCCATAGACCTCGGCCTTACACACAAAGGAATGATAGAGATCATACCACGATGCACATGATAGTGATCAAATGCATGGACCATATGTTGGGCCACACAGAGAAAAACAAAACTTTTTCCTTTGGGGTGATCCCAAGATCTAGTTGAGCTAGTAGGCCACGAGAATTACCACTAGACGCGCGATTGCAGAATCGATGAAGCACGTCGCTTGATACAGTGCAGTCCTCACGATCTGTTCCGATCCACGATCATCGAAGTGCTGAACGTACAACACCTCCACCAGTATCCACACGTACGAGGAGGAGCACCGGCGATGGACTGCTAGGTCCGGTACGGCGGCGACAGGACAGAACTGGACTGGAGCTAGGGTTTCCAACACATGGAGTGACCTAACCGTGTGCTCTAAGCACCTGCGCCCCAACTTATATAGGGAGTGAAAGTGGGCTTCACTCACTTGTGGCCCATTCACTAAAAGGCCTACATTAGTCACTTTGAGTCCAACTCACTGACTCTGTCCGTTTCCTTTTTGGGTCCAACCCAAATATGCTCCCGCTCTTAAGTGTGTGGCCCGACAGGCTCATGGTGACCCGGACACGATCCGAGTCTCACTCGTGACCGATCAGTTGGTAGCGGCTCCTAGCAGAACGTGCCAACTCCCAAGTACCAAAGAGTCATGATGACATACCTTCCAATGCGACTTTCGTCTGAGTCCCTTTTGCCTCACGATATACCTTGTCGAGTTATAGGCGAATAATCGTCATCCCTTAAATAGTTCGACTCTCTTTCTCGATCTGAGATAAGTGATTCATCCGACTAACTCTTAGTCGGTTGCCTCGGTTAACACTTAACCGAGTCACGCATGGCCATGCTTTCCGAATCATATCTTCCGAGAGGGCCTAGAGAATATCTCTCCAGACGGACGGGCAAAATCCCATCTCGGTTATTCACATCACGCAGCTTGATTCTCAGTCGACCCGAACTCCGCCTTTATAACTGCCCATTGACGGAACAACATTTGATAGAACCTAAGTCAGTGATCCTCAACTCGGACTATGCAATAACCTCAGGTCTAAGGATTACATTGATTGAGACATGCAAATGACGACTTGTTCGTTGCATCTCAATATGGGTCAGTCCGACTCGCTAAACTCTTTAGCGGAATCTGTGTAAGTCGGAATAGCATCTCCATGCCCATGACAAGTGGAACCTAGTTATCTGCCGACTTTCACATTGGTCTAAGTTGTGTGTCCAGCACAACCTCAATGACCAAGGACAATTAGTATGAGCAACATGAATATATAGTTCCACAATCAAATCACATATTCGATGATACATATCAGCAGTTCATACATGGACCATAAGCTTATGAATACATTGGGAATAACATTATACATGATTGCCTCTAGGGCATATTCCCAACAGTCTCCCACTTGCACTAGAGTCAATCATCTGACATCACATGTCTAGGCATCTAATGCCCATAGATCTCAGGTGCGCCTCATGCTTTGGCTGTGGAAGTGGCTTTGTCAATGGATCTGCAATGTTTGCATCCGTGTGTACCTTGCATAACTTGATATCACCTTGGTCCACGAACTTGCGAATAAGGTGGTACCACATGAGTATATGTTTGTTCTTATGGTGTTGTCTAGGTTCCTTGGCTTGTGCAATAGCACCATTGTTGTCACAATACACGTCTAACGGATTGGACGAGCCCTGAACCACACCAAGATACATGAGGAAATTCCTCATCCAACGGCTTCCTTTGCCGCCTCTAAGGCAGCAATATACTCAGCCTCTGTCGTAGACGCAGACACCGTCTCTTGCTTGGAACTCTTCCAGCTCACAGCCCCTCCGTTTATTACAAACACATATCCACGATTGCGAACGAGAATCATCTGAGTCAGTGAGATAACTCGCATCCGTGTAACCCCTTATACTGAGTTCATACTCACCTCCATAAACTAGGAACATATCCTTAGTCCTTCTCAAGTACTTGAGGATATTTTTAGCCGCTGCCCAGTGGATTTCTCCAGGGTCAGCCTGGTACCTGCTCACAACACTTAGAGCATAGGAAACATCCGACCTAGTACAAATCATAGCGTACATGATGGATCCGACTGCGGAAGCATACGGAATCACACTCATCCGACTTCGCTCATCAGTTGTCGAAGGACACCGAGTCTTGCTAAGTTTTACGCCATGGGACATCGGTAAAAACCCCTTCTTAGACGATTCCATGTTGAACTTCTTCAACACTTTGTCCAAGTATGTACTCTGACTCAATCCAGTGAGCCGCCTTGATCTATCTCTATATATCCGGATTCCTAGTATGTAAGTCGCGTCACCCAAGTCTTTCATCGAAAAACTCTTTTCCAATGATTCCTTGGCCTCTTGCAACATCTGGACATCATTTCCAATCAGTAATATGTCATCCACATATAAGATCAGAAAGTTTACTTTGCTCCCACTAAACTTCTTGTATAAACAAGAATCATGATCACTCTTGATGAAGCCAAACGATTTGACTACCTCATCAAAGCGAATATTCCAACTCCGAGATGCTTGCTTCAACCCATAAATGGATTTCTGAAGCTTGCATACTTTGTTCGCATTAGCCGGATCGATAAAACCCTCGAGCTGTATCATATACACGTCCTCGGTTAAATTTCCATTAAGGAAAGCCGTCTTGACATCCATCTGCCATATCTCATAGTCGAAATAGGCTGCTATAGCTAACATGATCCGAACTGATTTAAGCATCGCCAGGGGAGAGAAAGTCTTATCGTAGTCAACTCCTTGAACTTGTCGGAACCCCTTCGCGACAAGCCGTGCCTTATAGATAGAAATATTTCCATCCATATCAGTTTTCTTTTTAAAGACCCATTTGCACTCGACGGGTCTTGCACCGTCTGGCAGATCAACCAAGTTCCAAACTTGATTTTCATCCATGGACTTTAACTCGGATGTCATGGCTCCAAGCCATGACTCAAAATCAGAACCCACCATCACTTTCGAATAAGTTGCTGGCTCATCACTGTCTAACAGTAACACATCATGAACACTTTGCAATCTGGCCGATCTTCGCAGTGTCGGTGCTGTTTCCGGCTCAGGTACCACGATCGGCTCAACCTCCAAGGCTTTTGCCGGCTCGCTACTGGCCGGTACCTCTCGAATTTCGTCGAGTTGCACCATGCTCCCACTAACTCCCCAACTTAGAAACTCTTTCTCAAGGAAGACATCGTTCCGAGCGACAAACACTTTGCCCTCTTCTCGGTTGTAGAAGTAGTAACCCAAGGTTTCCCTCGGATATCCTACGAAAATGCACTTATCCGATTTAGTTGTAAGCTTGTCTGACTGAAGTCGCTTGACAAAAGCTTCACAACCCCAAATCTTAAGAAAAGATAAACTCGGCTTCTTGCCAGTCCACATCTCATGCGCTGTCTTCTCTACCAACTTTGATGGTACTCTGTTTAGTGTGAACGCTGCAGTTTCTAGATAATAACCCCAAAATGATAAAGGCAGATCTGTCCGACTAATCATTGATCGTACCATGTCCAACAAGGTCTGATTCCTCCTTTTCGATACACCGTTTCTCTGCGGCGTTCCTAGAGGAGTGAGCTAGGGAACTATTCCACAACTCTTCAGATGGTCATCGAACTCATGGCTCATGTACTCGCCTCCTCGGTCAGACCGAAGAAACTTTATTTTCTTGCCAAGTTGATTTTGTACCTCATTCTGGAATTCCTTGAACTTTTCAAAGGCTTCCGACTTATGTTTCATCAAGTAGATATATCCATATCTACTCAAATCATTAGTGAAGGTAATGAAGTACTCATAACCACCTCTGGCTGTCGTGCTCATTGGGCCACATACATCACTATGTACTAGTCCCAGTAAGTCGGACGCCCTTTCACAACTCTTTGCAAAAGGTGTCTTGTTCATCTTGCCGAGAAGGCAGGATTCGCATGTCTCGAACAACTCTAAGTCGAACGAAGTTACGAGTCCATCATCATGGAGCCTCTTCATGCGTTTCCAACTTATAGGACCAAGCCGACAATGCCAAAAGTAAGTCAAATTTAGATCATTTGGTTTTAACCTTTTCACATTTATGTTAAAGACAGATTCACCCTCAAGATTCAAAATAAATAACCCGTCCTGGACGTGTGCAAAGCCGTGAAACATATCATTCAAATATAAAGAACAACCATTATTCTTAATATTCGACTCATAGCCTTGTATCATCAAACATGAGGCAGAAATAATGTTTCGACTAAGCACTAGAACATAATAACGATTATTCAGCCCCATTAAGAATCCGGAAGGTAAATGGAGTTGCATCGTACCGACTTCCAACACAGCAACTCTTGCTTTGTTGCCGACCCGAATGTCAACCTCGCCTCTTGCCACGCTCCTAGTTCTTACCAGTCCCTGCAATGAGTTGCATATGTGAATGACTGATCCAGTATCATATACCCAAGAACTACCAGGTGCATCAGCAAGATAAATGTCTATAACATTGCAAACAAGCGTACCTGAGCCGGAAGTCACATCCCCGCTCTTGGCTTTATCAGCCAGATACTTGCTGCAATTCCTCTTCTAGTGGCCATCCGACTTGCAGTAGAAGCAAGTGGATCCGGCTGCAGGAGATGGCTTAGTCCCTAAGGAAGCGCTTTGGACTGGGTCCTCAGCCTTACCTCCCGACTTTGCCTTCTTCTTCTTAGTCCAAGAAAACTTCTTGAACTTAGCCTTATTCTGCACCATCAACACTTGACTAGCACCTTCCTTGAGATCTGCCTCAACCTGCTTGAATATCCCATGCAATTCAGTGAGCTTCTTATCCATACCATGCATGTGGTAGTTCGATATGAACTGACCATACGCACTAGGAAGAGAGTTCAAAATTATGTCTGTATCGAACTCTTCGCTAATGGGGTAGCCAATCCTTTCCAGAGACTGCACGTAACCAACCATCTTGATCACATGCGGACTCAGTGGCTTGCCATCCTTAAGCTTGCAGCTCAACAAAGCCTGAGAGACTTGATTCCTCTCAGTCTTTGCCTGAGCCTGGAAGATACTTTTGAGGCTTTCGATCATATCGTAGGCCTCAAAATTATCGAACTGCTGCTGCAAGTCCGGTTCCATGTGAGGAAGCATAAGACAGCTAATCTCCGTGGATTCATCACAAATCCGACGGTAGGCATTGGTGGCTGTGACAGTCGCATTCTCATCTGGCTCAGCTGGAAGTGGGTTGTCTAGGACACTGTCCCTTTTTTCTTGTTTGAGAACAATCCTCAGATTACGATACCAGTTGGTGAAATTAGTTCCATTCAACTTATCTTTCTCTAAGATGGTTCTCAAAGCAAAACCGGAAATCTAAGGAAGACTGCTAGGTGCCATTGATCTACAATAGGAAATATGCAAAACACTTAAGACATGTATCCATAAAGAGCAAGCATATTAAACATTTTAATATTTATGCTCCCACTAGAACCAACACCCCTCCGATGATTACTTAGTGATTCAAGACCCTAAATAAGCAAGTCGACTAGTGAGCTTTAGCATCACCGCTAGCCGTCAAGTGATCTAGGTAGACAACTCCTTGTCAATCGTATATCATACGACTCCTGTTGGATGGGTGGCATCACATGCCCCGGCTCCCATCCGACTTTTCCCCGAGTCCCACAACCTTTGTGATAGACCCGTCTAGATTACCAAGTGCTTCTGCTGTAAGAGTCCGACTCGAACCCACCTAGTCGGAAAGAATTTATAGCACCTCTATTTTATGAGCCCACTACCAAAAATGTCCGACTTGTGATGGTGCAATACTGACGGGGAAACCGACTAGACCTTCTTTGAGGGATTACTTTCTACCAACTATCTAATAGAGGTAAAACAGAGGCATAACAATAACACAAAATAAAGCAATTATAATTCGAAATGGTATGGCTCTCTTTATGGCGATCTCCATCTCCACAAAGCTTGTAATTTGACTCGTGTCAACTCTTGTCACGTGCCGCCTTACACCATGTAGCCGACTTGTACATCGACATGCATGCCATCTAGATTCTCCAAACAGCTACACTAGCTAGTAATGTAAATTACATAGAGAATCCGACACGTAGGTCGTTATACAATAAGATGACAGCACCTAGGCTCCAGCCGGCTGACAAAAACTATGATACGTAGATCACGTATGGATTACACACATCACATGCACATAAGCCATACCATTCACAACATCATCCTGCAAAAACAAGTTATGCATAGATATGATATCTACCGGCGTTGTGAAACTCGTAATGACGTCTAAGGCGCTACGATAGGGCGAAGCCGGCGGTCCCGACGATTTTTCCGACAAACGCAGATCTCATCTGCATTCCGGACATGGATTTCGTCATCGGATAAAACAATTTTACCCAAATCCGATCCGGACTCCGATTCGACCAAACTCTTTGATCTTCGATCACCACATCTGGGTTTACGTGTCACAGTCAACCCCGATGGCGGAAGCCTACCGGTAGGGGTATGTCATTCCACGACCTTAGAAGTTAGATCACGGAAACCAGATCATCCATTCCCCCGAGTACAGTTGATCCAATCAACTTTGTACAAAACCGATCTATCTCATAGATCGACCACCAAAACTGCAATTAGATTCAATCTAACGCCAACCGCATATCACATATGCACGATCTCGAGCCTAAAACCAGAAGCTAACGCTCTGATACCATTGTTGGGCCACACAGAGAAAAACAAAACTTTTTCCTACTGGGCGATCCCAAGATCTAGCTGAGGTAGTAAGCCACGAGAATTACCACTAGACGCATGGTTGCGGAATCGATGAAGCACGTCGCTTGATGTAGTGAAGTCCTCACGATCCATTCCGACCCATGATCGTCGAAGTGCTAAACGTACAACACCTCCGCTAGTATCCACACGTATGAGGAGGAGCGCCGGCGATGGACTGCTAGGTCCGGTACGGCGGCGACTGGACTGGACTGGACTGGAGCTAGGGTTTCCAACACATGGAGTGACCTAACCGTGTGCTCTAAGCACCTGCACCCCAGCTTATATAGGGAGTGAAAGTGGGCTCCATTCACTTGTGGCCCATTCACTAAAAGACCTATATTATTTACTGCGAGTCCAACTCACTGACTTTGTCCATTTACTTTTTGGGTCCAACCCAAATATGCTCCCGCTCTTAAGTGTGTAACCCGACAGGCTCATGGTGACCCGGACACGATCCGAGTCTCACTCGTGACCGATCAGTTGGTAGCAGCTCCTAGCGGAACGTGCCAACTCCCAAGTACCAAAGAGTCATGATGACATACCTTCCAATGCGACTTTCGTATGAGTCCCTTTTGCCTCACGATATACCTTGTCGAGCTATAGGCAAATAATCGTCATCCCTTAAATAGTTCGACTCTGTTTCTCGATCTAAGATAAGTGATTCATCCGACTAACTCTTAGTCGGTCGCCTCAGTTAACACTTCACCGAGTCACGCATGGCCATGCTTTGCGAATCATATCGTCCGAGAGGGCCTAGAGAATATCTCTCCAGACGGAGGGGCAAAATCCCATCTCGGTTATTCACATCATGCAGCTTGATTCTCAGTCGACCCAAACTCCGCCTTTATAACTGCCCATTGACGGAACAACATTTGACAAAACCTAAGTCGGTGATCCTCAACTCGGACTATGCAATAACCTCAGGTCTAAGGATTACATTGATTGAGACATGCAAATAATGACTTGTTCGTTTCATCTCAATATGGGTCAGTCCAACTCGCTAAACTCTTTAGCGGAATCCGTGTAAGTCGGAATAACATCTCCATGCCCATGACAAGTGGAACCTAGTCATCTGCCGACTTTCACATTGGTCTAAGTTGTGTGTCCAGCACAACCTCAATGACCAAGGACAATTCGTATGAACAACATGAATATATAGTTCCACAATCAAATCACATATTCGATGATACATATCAACAGTTCATACATGGACCATAAGCTTATGAATACATTGGGAATAACATCATACATGATTGCCTCTAGGGCATATTCCCAACACCATATCATTCCACTTTACACATATGATGTTTGCATCTTATATTGCTAGTTTGGCGTTTTAGTAGCATTATAAGATGATCCCTAATTTAAATATCAAGATAAAATATGTTCTTCCTTAAGTATGCACCATTCTATGGATCGTGTTTCAAGACATCACGTGATGATCGGGTGTACTCGACTTTGCGCTTTCATACAATGGGTGTAAGACAGTTTAACACAAGTAAGTACTAAGGTTCTTACTTGGCGAGCCTAGCATGTACAGACAGGGCCTCGGAACACGGACCGAAAGGTTAAGCATGAGTCATATAGTTGATATGATGCCCATATTGATGCTCGCCTTTGAAGCTACACCGACTCATGTGATGATCGGACTTGGTGTAGTGGATTTGGTTCATGTAATCACAAAAAAGGCACGAGGGATGTCGTTTTTGAGTGGGAGTTCATTTCTAATTTGGATTAGTCAAACCAAATTTTTCATAAACTAAATCAAAGTGAATTTGCATAATTTGTTGTAGTCATTGGCATCTGTTTACTACCTTATGCTTAGTTTTAATTAAGATAATAAAACTATAGAATTCTGGATATTTACTTTATGAACTGGTATCGTATTGTTTTGAATGTCAATTTAAAGTTTAGAAGTCCTATTGCAAACTTTCAGCAAACTCTATTTACTCCATGAAGTTTAATAAGTAGTATTAAATCAAGAGTAAGAATTCCAATGTTAGTATCTAAAGTATCATGCTTGCCTCCATGATTCTTGATATTCAAAAGTTGTTTTAATATCGAGGTTATCAAGGAGCTGAAATAATTGTTTCAGAAACCATCATGTGTGAAAGATATTGTGATATCTGAAACAATATTTATGGTTCCAATATGATAGAGTATAATTTAACAAAATACCTGTTCTCATATTGTATGAGAATTTGTGAAGGTTGGAGACGCTAGGTTTTGAGAACTGATATTATACTCACGATTCATCCTTATATGCTATAGTAGCTTGATCATGAAAGTTGTCATGATAAGGATGAATAGAAGATGTAAGTAAAATGTTTACTACACTAAAATATTACTAAAGAATGGATTTTTGAAAGAATGCCAAACATTTGATGATGGTGATCCATTTCAAAGTGCATGTCCAAAGGTATTAGTATTTGACTATACACGCTTTGTACTATGTGTCATGTGAATGACACCACTATTGATGTTGATAGATTCTTTTAAAAGGAAAAGGAATTGCTGAAAGAGAATCTATAAAATATTTGGCAGAAAAGAAAAAGTTGGAGATGTCTAGCTTAGGTATATAGAAGATATACATCTTATGGCTGTTTTCTTTGCTTGTTAAACAATGTGGTTCTTAGGTATTGGATACCGAATTGGTTGGTATGAAGTATCATATAGGACAATGCAATTCATGAACTGCAATAGCCTAAGTAACTAGCAAGAGAATAAGTGATGATGTTCATCGAAAACAAATAAAGTGTTATTATGTTTATCGTTGAGATCAAAGCTTGTCTTCAAGATTTCTTTTAATCATTTATTTTGTTCTGGTATTACGAGAACAATGGTTGTTCAAATAATTACCGTATTCCATAAAGGGTGGATGAACTTTTACAAGTCTAGTGGGAGAAATCACATCTATAAACACTATTGCTAAAATGTTGCAAGACAAATGATTGAAAGATCACTTATGAAGTGACATCGCTGGTTAAATTATATTGATAAGAAAACATGAAGAAACTCCATGTTGATGGATTTTTGGAGTCTTTGATTTTGTTTAATTGACGCTTGTGAGACTTTTCTCGAGATAATTGAAACTCCGTCCATAGGCCAAAGGGGAACAAATGACTAACTTATTGGATATTATACATATTGATGTATATAGTCCATTATATTTAGCCATGTGCGGTGGATATTTCGACTTTATATGCTTTCGTCAGAAATTTGAGTGAATATATCTGTATATTTACTTAATAAGGAAGAATTATGAAGCATTTGAAAATTCTTCAAAGAATTTTAAGATGAAGTGGAAAATCATTGTAACAAGAAAATAAAGAGTTTATGATTCGATCATAAAGGAAGATATTTGTGTTACATGTTTAGCAAAACACCTAAGATTTGAGGAATTGTTCCATGATTTGTGTTTCCCGATAAACCATAGGAGTATGTCATATTCGAGAGATGAAATCAAACCATGTTTGACATGGTAAGATCAAATGTGTCATTTATAAAATTGCCACTATGTTTTAAGGATTAAAGCTTTAGAGACTACCGCTTTTACACCAAAAAGAGCACCATCGTGATCCGTTGAAATGACACCATATGAGTTATGGTTTGGGATAAAACTTGAACTGTCTTTTCTTCAATTTTGGTATGCTATGCATAAGTAAAATGTTTACAACCAAAGTCGGATAAGCGCGTCTTTGTAGGTTATCCCAAAGAGTTTGTCGCTTGGAACGTCAAGTTTCTTGAGAAGGAATTTTTCACAAAAAGTTAAGTGGGAGGACAATAGAACTTTGATAAGGTTGTTGAACCTTAACTATATCTGGAAAGTGTCCCGGTGGCGGCCACAATGCTCATGGATCCCGTGATTACAAAGGGTGTGATCTTGGAGATTGGAGTTCCTATTTGAACCGTATGCATCAGGTAAGAATCAAATAGTGAGATTTGATAAACAAGTCATTATTGTTTTGACAATGATGAACCGATTACATGCAAAGAAGCGATGATGGGCCCTGACTCCCTAAAATGACTAGAAGTCATAAAATTCATGATAGTTTCCATACACGAGAAATCAAGTTTTGAACTTGAAAGACCCTCCGGAAAGGCATGAAGCCTATCAGTCGTATTTGGATCTATAAATAGACATGGACGTTTGACATCTATGAAATAGTCGACATGTCGAAAAGGAGTTTACGACAATGTTCAAGGAGTCGACTATGACAAGATTTGATCTTTCATAGCGATATTTAGTCTTGACAGATTAATGTAGCAATCACTACATATAATTTGGTATATGGTAGTTGAATAAACAAAACGAGGTTCTTCTAATAGAATGGTTACCTAGGACGTGTACATGACACGGTCCAAAGGGTTTTGTTAAGTCAAAGGATGCTAAAAGGGCATGCAAACTTCAATGGTTGAAGTAAGCATAGCGGAGTTGGAATCTTCACCATGATGAAACTGTTAAAAGAGCTTAAATTCATCGGAGATGATGAAGATGCTTGCATTTGCAAGAAATTAAGTGGGAGCGCTGAGACATATTTCTAATACATTATGTAGAGAACATGGTGTTGATTAGAAATGATGTATCTTTTATTGACACGGGATAAGAATTTCATTAAAAATAGACTTTGATGAAAGGCTTGGGAAAAACCAGAATATTAGGCATCAATTTCTATATGGACAGATTGAGGCACTAATATCGTTATGCCAAACGTACATTTATGAGATATTGAATGAGTTCAATATGGAAACAACAAGAAAGGTTCCTTCTGCATGGAAATGATTGTATCAAGATTCAAGTGTTTCAACACTTTGTGAGTAAAATCACATGAAGATTTTGATCGATTATACCGTGATATGTATATATCCAGATATGTCCTATGCTCTAAATGTTATGAGCACATACCAGAATGATTCATAAGATGATCATTGGATGATAGTAAAGATATTCTTGTGAGCTTTGGAAGAACTAAGAATATATCATGTATAAGTGACAAATAGTTAAAGGTAGTTCATTGTAAAGTGTTACATTGATACAAATTAAATTGATCTCAATTTAGACTATGGGTGGCACAATGTAATGGAAGATGGATTTGGATGAGTTCCAAAGTTGAGACATTGTGACGGATACTACAACAAAAGGCTAAGTATATGACTGCTATAGTAGCAGCAAAGGAGGGCATTTGTGTTAAGTAGTTTGTTATCAAACTAGGTGTGTTTCAAAGTGGGCTAATACTATGAAGATATATTGTATGACAATAATATCAACATATTTTTAACCCGAACGAACTAAAGGTCTCACCAAAGGACCAAATTTATACAGTGCCATCTCATTTGAGAATGAGTGATGCGTAGAGACGCAAAGACATGCTAATACACATGAACCTGAAATTGTCAGATCCGGAGATTATGTTAACCACTAGCAATCGCGTATATACAACACCAAAAATCCATAGGTGTTCAATATGGAAAGTTTTTCAAACTAGATCATTGACTCTAGTGTAAGTGGGAGACTGAAGGGAATATGCCCGAGAGGAAATAATAAAGTGGTTATTATCGTATTCCTTGTTTATGATAAATGTTTATTTTGCATGCTATAATTGTATTAATTTGGAAATGTTAATACATGTGTGTTTAATAAACAAAAGGAAAGTTCCTAGTTATGCCTCTCTTATAAACTAGCTTGTTGATTAACAAAATGACAAGGTTTCCTGATCATGGACATTAGATGTTGTTAATAACAAGGTCACAACATTAGTGGAATGATGTGATGAACATTCATCCAAAGTATAGCATTATGATCAAAGTCATTGTGTTTATATTGCTATAACATCATACAAAGTAATCCTAGTCCTTAGACCATGAGATCATGTCAATCACTAACACTGGAAGAGTATCTTGATAACATCAAACGTCACACTGTCAAATGGTGATTATAAAGGTGGGTTCAGTGCTACGAAAGTGTTATGTAGAGGCTCATGGATCAAGAGTGGTATTTTTCCATCCTGATGACGGATAGATATACTCTAGGCCCTCTCGGTGATATCACATTGGTTAGCTTGCAAGCAAGTGATGAGATCAATAGAATGTTATATCACGGGAACGAGAAAAGAGTACATGTCGGCAACGAGATCAAACTAGGTATGGAGATACCAATGATCGAATCTCGGACCTATAATATATCACAAGACAAAGGGATTTAGTTACGATGTTAAAGGTTCACACGATCACAAGATTCATCGTTGAATATGTGGGAGTCAGTACGGATCTCTAGGTCCCGCTGCTGATTATTGATCGGAGAGGGGTCTCGATCATGTCTGCATTATTCACGAATCGTAGGGTGCCACACTTAAGGGATACCGAAACCATTGGGAGCAAATATGTTTTAGATAAAGATTTAAGAAATGCTGGAATTATTTCAATAGACACCGAAACTGTTTCGGGTGAAATTGCTGAAATTGGTTCTACCTGTAATATTGAAATGTTGCAAGGGGTTTTATGTGAATGTTTGTTAATTAAAGTAATTAAAAAAATTCTGAATAAAATTAATAAAAGAGTTTTATTAAATGAGAGAGCATTAAATTTGGAGAAAGAAATTTAATGCATTTAAAGTGGAGACTTTAATGGAGAATGTGAAGAGGCAAATTTATGTCGAGGGGGTTACCACCACATGAATGGGGGAGGTGAAGGGTCTCCTCCATGGGGCGCCGCCCATGGGAGGGGTACCCTCCCCTCCTCCTATAAAAGGCCCCCGTCTCCTCACTTCTCACGCACACCTTCTCGTGAAGTATCTCTCTCACCCTCTAGTATTTTTCCCCATGGTCTCGGATTAGCGAGATACATGTTCCCGGTGGCTTTATCTAGAAAGGAGTTGCTGCTTCCGCTGCTTTCCTAGAGCAAGGGACGGAGGTTGTCGGGGTACCAGACGTGTGTGCGATCATGGATGCACCGCTTCTTTGCGGTGCTGGACTTGGTGGTGCTGGACTTGCTGGAGCTGGATTTGATGGACGTGCTGGAGCTGGACCTGCTGGACTTCATCACGATCTTGAGATCGGCAAGTGTACGACTACACCATCCACGAGTTCCATCTCGTTAACTAAGCTTTGTTGTCTTCGAGGGTATGTTCTCTATGGATGTATATCCACCCATTTCTTGTATCGAATAGGTAGATCTTGGCGTATAATAGTTGCCATCATAGGAAATTTTTTGTTTTCTATGCTGCAAACCCAACACCTCTCACCTACTACAACCTCCGCCAAATACGCCAGTAGCCTGGAGAGACCCTCTTCAAGTTTCTACAGAGGTTCAGCTGAGTCCGCAACAAAATCCCCAAAATATCAGACTCCAACATCATCACCGCTTTCTTCGAGGGCATGAAGGATGTCAAGATGAGGGAGAAGATCGGTATCCGGGGCGAGAGCCTCACTACCGCTTCCGAGCTCTTTGTTATCGCCGAGAAGTGCGCCAAGGCGGAGGCGGGGCAAATGTTTGACCTCGCCGAGGCAGAAATCACCCCCAAGGCCTCAGGCTCATCCAAGGGCAAGGACAAGGACCCCAAGCGCAAGACCGCCACCGTCCTGGCAGCAGAGCCATATCAAAAGAGTCATCGCAAGGGGAATGTCGAGAGGGAGCGGGACGACCGCTCGTTCTGCCACTTCCACAAGAAGCCAGGGCTCCCCACTGACGACTGCTACGAGCTCAAGAAACTCGGCGACCTACGCAGCTGCTAGAGGAAGGGAAGGCCAGGCGGCGACCGAGACGGCCAAAATGGAGGCAACCGCGGAGGCAACCACTGGAACAACAAATCTAGCGGCCACAATACCCCTCCGGCGGGCCACCAGGCCAACGCTACACAACATCACCCTCACCCCTAGGAGAAGGGACGTGCTGAGGATCCTGGGGGCTAACAAGTGCAACAGGGCTCCATAGCCTACATACTTGGTGGATCCCAAGCCCCGACGTCCAACCGACACTTCAAGCTACTCACTCATGATGTCGCAGTTGCTAGACCGGGAGTCCCCTCGCCGAAGCTCAAGTGGCCCCAGTGCGCCATCACCTTCGACTCCAGCGACCACCCCATCTCCACCAGGTCCGTGGGCACTCCCCCCATGATCTGGACCCCCACCATCAACAACGTCGCGGTTGCGAAGACCCTAATCAATGGAGGCGTAGGCCTGAACATGATCTCCATCGAGACTTTCGCCCAGCTATAGGTGTCGTACGACAGGCTGGTGCCGACCATATCGTTCTCCGGGGTGATCCGTGGATCCACCATACCCATCGGGCATGTTTGCCTCTTCGTCACGTTCAGGACGCGTGACAACTACCGCACCGAGCTCATCGACTTCGATGTGGCGCACATCCACCTCCGGTACAATGTCATCCTCGGCTACCCCGCGCTGTCCAAGTTCATGGCCGGTACTCGCCATGTGTACAACATGATCAAGATGCCTGGACGCAACGGTGGAGTCATTACGGTCCGTTGCGACGAAGTAGAAGCCTTACGCTCATTGGAGCACGCCTACAAGACCGTTGTTGCCACCTATTTGGAGGATGTGGATGCCCTAGACTACGTCAGAGGCTCCACTAGGAGGAAGCAGATGATGACCTAGGAGAACGCCATGGCAAAGAGGGGAACAACTGCTCTGTTCCCGCCTCACAAGGGGCAGGGCTTGGCTAGCGCCCGCGACCTCAAGAGGAGCTCGGGACCGCCCCTGCCCGTCCTCATGAGGGATGAGGAACCTCCCGAGGATGGCAACGACACGGGGGATCTGGACTTCCCCATGGACTACACCCAGCGCATGTACAACGCCGGCTGCCCTCACGATGGCGACTAAACTACCGATAAGCCAACGGATCGGGCTACTGGAAGGTGGACAAACCTCTCCAAACAACGCCCCTGACTCTTGGACTTTTTAAAGGTGACCTCCTGAAAAACCCTCGTCCCTTATGGCTTCATCTCTTGTAAGACCCTGTGTAGGCCATAGTGGCATTGTAATAAGTTCATACTGTTGGTGCTCTTTTGGATCTTGTGCAGCGCACATGCTTGGTTATTTGGTTTTTCCTCGAAAAAACATTTCCCCAAAAACCGTGACACCAGATTTCCCTCACACACACCACACAAGCAGGGGCTAGGGACAGTACGCTTCACTAGGCCAATCCCCGGGATAGTCCTGACCATGAGTCACCTCGCCCACGGTTCCTAGTGCGTGAGATCCTCATGCGGCACGTGTACGGACCTCTAGCGGTGTGTACTTTTCCCTACAACCCTCTTCTGGTAAGGTCTACGGGGCAGATCGTCAGGACCTAAAGTGTCGAGCTCTGAACTCATGGCCCGTTCCTCGGTCAGGAGTTACCTCAGCCACGGTTCTTTACCCATTTTTATCCTCGCGATGGCTCGTGAGGCACTGCCCCTCCACGGCCTGACCTCGTCAGGACCTAAAGTGTTGAGCTAAACTCATGGCCTGTTCCTCAGCCGTGAGTTACCCCACCCATGGTTCCTGACCCATTTTTTAATCCTTGTGACGGCTTGTGAGGCACTACCCCTCCGCGGCATGAGATCGTCGGGACCTAAAGTGTCGAGCTTTGAACTCATGACCCGTTCCTCGGCTGTGAGTTACCTCACCACGGTTCCTGGCCCAGTTTTTATCCTCGCGATGGCTCATGAGGCACTGCCCCTCTGTGGCCTGAGCTCATCAGAACTTAAAGTGTCGATCTCTTAACTCACGACTCGTTCCTCGGCAATGAGTTACCTCACCCACGGTTCCTGACATAGTTTTTTATCCTTGCAATGGCTCGTGAGGCACTGCCCCTCCATGGCCTGAGCTCGTCAGGACCTAAAGTGTCGAGCTCTGAACTCACGACCCGTCCCTCGGGTGTGAGTTACCTCACCCACGGTTCCTAACACAATTTTTATCCTTGTGACAGCTCGCGAGGCACCACCCCTTCTCGGCCTAAATCTCGTCAGGACCTAAAGTGTCGAGATCTGAACTCACGACCTGTCCCTCGGGTGTGAGTTACCTCGCCCACAGTTCCTAACATTGTGTTTATCCTCACGACAGCTCGCAAGGCACAGCCCCTTCTCGGCCTAAATCTCGTCGGGACCTAAAGCGTCGAGCTCTGAACTCATGGCCCGTCCCTTGGCTGTGAGTTACCTCACCTACGGTTTTACGACCTCTGCAAAGCCAAAAATCCTTGCGCTGAACCTGACGACCTACTCCTCGAAGAGGTTTGTGACGTGGCTCGTGAGGCGCCTAATCCTTAGGCGACCAGGAAATTGCAGGGCCTAGTGCGCTGAACCCTAAACTTGTTACCCGGTCGCCGCATTAAGTTACCTCGTGCATGCCTCTCGGCGCCCAAAACTTGCCACATAAGTAAGCAACATGGCCTTCCCCGCAGTACACGTACCCTCCTCTAAGGTCACCTCTTCGAGAGGCTCCACAAGGGACCCGCGACGCAAAACTCGGGGGAGCCTCGGTCGTTGGACTGGTAGCCTAGAGAGGGCCCAGCGGCGAGTCGCTTTACCAGCGGTAAAAACCCCTGTGTAATGGCATGCCCCCCCCACGAGGTTCGAGTTAACTACATGCGTAAGCTTCTAGAGGGTAGCACCGCCCAAGCAGCCGGGCCCGGAGACGCGTAGAGGCTCCTTGCGAGTCACCGCATGCGAACCCCGGTACAAAAAGAAGGACCACCGGCCTGAGGCACCCAGCGATGGTACTGTCTCTTGATGCCACTTCCGGAGGTCACTTGACTGGGTGTGGCCTCAGCAATCCCCCTTCTCGCGAAGCCTTGACTCCTGACGCCAAACCACGGGTAGGCCCACAGGGAGATGGGAAAGGGTCGCTAGCCGTTGCCAACTTCACCAAACCGGCTACACGCCATGAACACCAAAACTCCAAGAAGTACAGCAAAAACATGCAAAGGGAGAAATAACAAGCACAAAGGTTCGCTTATAGGCATCCACGACAAGTCTTCCTTAGAGACCCAATATGGGAACATAATACTAAAAGACGCTACGCCTATGCTAGCAAAGGACACGTGGCCCCAAGGGCGAGGCGGCGGACGCGGCGTGGACCTGGCCTTGTCTCCTCAAGGGAGGTACGCCGGGTAGGCCACCCGGCACAACAGGGTGTCGAACACCAAAACGAAGAAGTCCCTCCCGCCGACATAGTGGAACCGTAGCACAAACCACGTCGGATGCGGTAAGCAATGAGGAACTAATCCCAACCATCACAGAGGTACATCTCGTCAGGCAGAAGGGTATCCACGCTAACTCGCCACCTCTGGTGCCTGCCGGAGTGCCGCAGCTCCACCTCCTCCAGAAGATCTGCCATGACGAACCAGTCGGACTTTCCAAGAGTAACGACGAAGTCAATCACCCAGCAGGCTTGGGGTTGTCCTCTATCTTGATCACCACCGGAGGGGGCTACATGCGACTGCCACGGGAGGCTCGGGCTCGGTGCCGAACCTTCCACCGCGCCCCCTGCAGCGGCCGTGCCTGCTCCCGCAGGGACGCCGACGCTCGTGTCTCACCGGAGCTTCACCGGCCAAGGACTCCGTGACCGAGGGTGAGCCGACCACGGGGACGGGACCACAAACCTCGTGCCGCCCTCTGCCGCTCTTGTGCGGGCGACCACGACCGCGCTTCGCAGGGGGAGCCACCTCCTCCACTAGAGAGACGACGGCCAGAGAGCTTCACCCCCGGCCATGGCGGTCTCACCTGTCAAAATGATGGGGAGAGGAGGGGACGCCATCCTGGAGAACGGGGTTTTCGCACGAGCGCGTGGTGGAATAGAGGGGGAACGAAGGTGAAAAGTGAGAACTCACGCATTTACGCCTCGATATAAACAGGGTTGTCTGAAAAGACATATCACTGCCCCAGGCACGGGGTATAACTGCAAGGGCCCCACGCACCATCGCATCGTGGGAGCGACTCCCGGGGCAGGAGCAACACGCCCAAGTCTGGCGATTAAGAGCCTGCGCGCACTTTGAATCTGTTGTCAAGACGAGGGCATGGCAGGTCCATGATTACATGGGCAGACCCCGTGGCCCAGTAACTGTCCTAGGCTGCTAGCCCCTTCGAGTCCAGCAAGGGCCACGTGTAGGTCAAACGCTCGGGCGCTACTGTCGAGGCCCTGGAAGCCGGGGTGCCACGTCCCAATGGTTAGCGGTCCCCGGATCCTCAAGGAGACGTCCCCTCGTGAGGCTTCGGTGCCTCCGGAGGCTGGCGCGGCCAGTTTAGTCCTCGCGAGGGTCCGCCTCGAGAAACGATGCCCTCCCAAGCAAGAGCACCTGCAGGGCCCACCCGCAGATGCATTGAAGCACACCCGAGGCTTTTCAGTAAATTGACCAAGCGGTCAGCAGGCGGACCAGGTCCCGATAGGGGGCATGGTTGCTGCGCGCCCACTGTCCACCTCAGTAAAGAAAGATCTAGTGCACCCGCCCTTCCTCGCAGTAGAAGGACCGACGACCTCAGCGTGGCAGGCACGCTAGCTTGCCGGTTTGGTGCAAGGGAGAAAACGGGCAGCACCGGGCAAGGACAAAGGTGGAAAAGGAGGGCCGCTTTACCAGCGGATGGAGAAGCGTCCAACGCTCAAGACCCAGTCCACCAAAAAGCAGTCTTGTAGATCGGGACCTCGGGGAGCGGCACAGTGGAGACCCTTCCCGCCGTAGGCCGAGGGAAGAGACCCGATGCCACCCTATATAAGGACTCCTTCTCCTACATTAGAAGGGATTGATTCTTGAGATCTAAAACCCTTAACTTTCATCCTCCATTATACCCTCGTGAAGCATGCGAGCAATACAACAAAGCAGGAGTAGGGGCTTTACCTCCTCACGAGGGTCCTGAACCTGGGTAAAATACCCCGGTGTCACCTCTCTGTCTTGCGCGTTTTCCATCATCACCACCATCGCCGGGTTCCTTCGGAATCACGTGTTCAGCCCCCTCACGAACCAAGGGATCGTTGGACCCTAGTTCCTTTGCGGGACAAATCTCCGACATAATTCTTGATGCTAACTCTTGTACCCCTACAGTTGTTTAATTCAAGTTCCCTTTCTCAAAAAAATCCCGATTTTGAAACAACCAAAGGACATGCGGTCAGACATAACCTATTCATGACATAATAAACCAAAGAAGCCGGTAAAAAGGTGATCCCAGAAGGTAACTTCTACTCCACTCTGTTTATCATCATTTCCTTTTGGGTGGACTATTTTCTTATATAACTAATTAATATGGCTCACCTTTGTATCATGGCACATATATTTTATAGGCACGTTGATCACCAGTTTGTATTCCAGATTGTCAAATAAACTCATGTATTTCAATTTGTTCTTTACTATGGGGCAAGGTGCTATAAGGCTAGCATGCCTAAGTGGGAGAAACTCGAGGCCGACCTGCTTGATAAAGGGATCACTCTAGAGCCATACAATTGGATCGAACGGGTAAGGAATTGGTTTTATGGACATGGGGGCACGTTGGACTCAGAAGGGAAATGCATATATAACATACGACATAAAGAAACTCCCATACCCATCAAAGACATTAGAAATGCAGTAAAGGCTGTTGAAGAGGGGGCGTTCATTCCCGATAGAGAGAATGACAAGCTCACACTCTCCCTTGGGAACCCTAAACATGAGGGACGAACACGAGGCACAGAAGGCTCCAAACCATGGAAACTTGGGTTTCCTGTCGACAGGAAGAAATATCCCGATAGAAGTCGTAAGAGGAGAAAGGAAAGGGAGGACATTGAAGTGATGAAGCAGGCAGACCGGATGTGCAACATGGAAGAACAATTAAAGCGGCTAGAGCCCCTCCCAAAAGTACCAAAGGTTCCTTCCATGAGACCTTACGACTATACTGAAGAGGAGAATATGGTGATCCTAAACGCCCAAACGTAACAGTAGTTTGATAACTGGAAGCGGCTGAAAGAGCCAGAGTTCCCCAGCACTAAAGAAGAAAAAGGCAAAGTGCTAAAATTACTGAAGATCCTTCATCAACCCGAGCCAAGGCTGTCATTAGACTATGATCGCTCTATTCTCAAGTCACATCAGTCAATGGTGAAGTCGAAGAGCAGAAGTGCAAGCGGGAATTCAGTTCCCCAGCACGGTTTAAAAAAAACCAATTGTGCCCCCCCGCTCAGTCTGATTTCCGATACCAGCGTGGAGTCGAGAAAAGGTACGAACGGGCAGTATGGTCTAGAAATTGTTGCACTGTACAGAGATGCGGCTGCTCAGTTAGAGTTCCTCGTGGCTGAGCAAGCATACAAATACCAGTACGGGAAACCTCTCGTCAAACCTGAGGACATCAACTATCTATCAATAAAAATGCGAAGATTGCATAATTGGTACATGAAAGCCACAAAGGAAGGGGCAAACTGGATAGTGCTGGGAGTTTGAAACGAGCATTACGGGTATGGTGATGCCTAGATACTGATTGAATTTTCTGAACTACATCATTTTTACAATCAGAACGCCCTCGATAAATCGATCGTCAGTGCCTATTGTCTATAAGTATTATTTCTGTAATTAACTCTCTAGTTGGGTCACCTCGTTTATCGCATGTATAATCATACTCACTATATTATGTAGACTGAAGATTTTCGAATGCAGAAGATGACAGATCTATGACATTGGGTTCATTGACCCATATTGGGTTCATGAACTTACTGTGAAACTTAATCCCAAGGATACGGAGGATAAAATTGTAATGGCGTTAAGGTTTCAAGAAACCAAAAGGAAAATACTATTTCCTTATAACTTTGAGTGAGTGTTATTGTCTTATACATATTCTATTTTGCTTACTCGATGTTAAGTGTATAATTGATGAGTTATGAATGCGCAGCTTCCATTTTATTCTGCTAAGCATTCAACCTGACAATGGAGTACTAGAAGTCATGGACTCGAAACGTAAACCCCTTGCGATGTGGGCGAACATGCAGGAAATGCTCCAGCGGTAATTTCAGTCATTATGGCACTATATCAGCAACTTTCGTTCATTTACTGATATCAAGTAATTAATAACTCCTTTTATTCATTTTCTTTGCGGGGGGAAATGGTTCACCAACAAGGCTAATGGTGTCTAGAAAGAGGATCTTATATTTAAACCACTAAATGTAAGTACTACTAGCTAGATCTGTGCATCTCTTTGATTCTAGTTACGATAATATTATCACCGTGAATTATTATTATTTTGATTGAACTTTGTTCTCATAAAGTGTCCTAGGCGGGCAGACGGAAATAATTTATGTGGATACTATGTTTGCGAGTTCATTCGTCTGACGACATGTGAGAAGGGCAGAAATTTAGAACAATTTCGAGTACATAAACAATATTTAGAATTTTGTTTTATTACCATGAAATGTGTTTAGTTTCATTCATATATGTTCACTCCTTTTTTAAATTAGATCAAATGGTTGCGGGACGATCTTCTACCAAAGGATCGCGTACAAGCAATCTAAGAGGAAATTGCGAGACTCTTAGATACAGAGGTCCTGAATCCAAAAGGAGAATACTATCGGAAGATGATGATAATGTAATAGGCATCATAAAAGACTTTATATTATATATATGCATGAATATAATATGTTCGATACTTTCTGTGTAATATAATCGGGAGATGTTGTGTAATATAATGGTTCCTTCATTGCTGAGAGCAAACCATAAAATAAAAATGAAATAGATAAAGGGGAAATAAAATAAATAAAAATATACAAAATGAATTCTCTGTCGCGGCACAAAAAGTGCCAAAAATGCTGCCGTGGTAGAGACACATAGATCCCGGTTCGTGACACGAACCGGGACGAATGTCCCTCCCCCTCGCCCCAGCCAGCGGCCACGTGGATTGCTCTTACGTCCCGGTTCGTAGCCCAACCGTGACTAAAGGGTTCGGGTTTTAGTCCCGATTGCACCGTTCCGGTTGGGCAACCGAGACTAAAACCCTTTACAAACCGGGACAAAAGGTCCTGTTTCTACTAGTGATTCAATAACATAATTATCTGTAGGCTGGTTTTTTTTACATTATAATCTCATGGAATGGTAAAGACCTAGTTCATGCAATATGCACGGTGGGTATTCCACCATGTATATTTTTATGTTTTTCTACATAAAATACTCACGGTAATGACAATTACTGTCTTTGCGGGATGTCGATGAGCTAATAAAGAATTTTTTGGTGCATTTGCTCAAGTACCATGAAGAAGAAGATAATACCCTTAACATTGTACAAAAATATCTAAGGAGCATCACAAAGTAAATATTACTTAATAAAATTAATTAGCTTGAGAGCTTATTTCATATTCAAATGATGTCAAATTATATAGATTATCAAAATATACTTCAAACAAGGTGGAATATTATAAGTTTTCGTAATATCTTGTGAATGTTTTTTTCATACATTTGAATTTTTGCATGTAGTCTATTGATATATGTTAGGCACGTACATTCTGCTAGTATTTATAGATACCTAGTTTACACGTAACACTAGTAGAAAGAGGGCCTTTGGTCCAGCACCCAAATTCCATTGGTCCCGGTTCGTTTCCGTAATCGGGACCAATGCCAGGCACCGGTCCCGGTTCATGCCGCCAGGGCATTGGTCCCGGTTCATCTGTAATCATTTGTCCCGGTTTATGGCACGAACCGGGACCAATGACCCCGCGACGCACACGTGGCTCTCTGCGAGGAATTGGTCCCGGTTCATGCCAAGAACCCGGACCAAAAACCCCGCGACGGTCAGCAGTCCAGGATTTAATGTAAATTTTTTTTGCGGGTAAGGAATTAATGTAAATTAATTCGGCGCAGAAATTAATTCGAGGTAGAAATTGAATTGATCACTATTTTTGAACAAATCTTTCACGAATTAATCGAGACAAAGGTCTAAATTGAGACATTTTATTATTTGACCACAAATTTTTCCATACAAATAAAGATGCGACTTTATAAATTTCTAGTCGACAACACTTCCGCTGCCACCGTCCTCCGAGCCGTTGTCCTCCGTGCCGCCGGCTTCCTCGTCGCCGTCGGACGAAATCTCCACGATTTCGGCGTTGTTCGGGAGACGGAGCTCGTCTGCGCGCATAGCGGCGTAGATGGCGGTGTAGATGGTCTATCCAGGGACGGACCAGAACAACTCCCGCCCTTCTTGGTTGCGGCGATCCGGGTGCACCAGGCGCCCGTCCAGGAAACGGTTGCCAAGCTTGGCCTTCCGCTCCTTCTTGAACAGCCGGGGCCAATACTCGCTGCCCGCCGCGTACCGGGGCAACGCCCTAATACACGCGGGCAGTTAGCGGCGACGCTCCGCGATGACGTACTCCATTTCGTATCCGCGGGGGTTGAGGAGCGGAGCCACCGGCAAACCCCCCTCGCTGATGCGAAATCCGGCGGGAAGGGTCGCGCGCGGCGGCGCGAGGATGCCGTAGATCGCAAACTGCGCCGCCTCGTAGTGGTTGAGCGTGGGCACCTCCATGACGGCGCGGTGGAGATTGGAGAGGGAGGGGAGACGAAACGACGGCGCGGTGGAGAGGCAAAGTGGTGGGGTGGAGAGGGACTGCAGAGAGGCAGAGGCGATGGAGAAAGCAAGCGATGTGGCCTCGTATTTATGCATGGGGATGATGAAGCGATGAAGGCATTGGTCCCGGTTATTGCCACGACCCGGGACCAAAGCCCCTCCCGCGCGACACATGGCGGCCCGGCAGCACGCCCCCACCGAAGTCATTGGTCCCGGGTCGGGCCATCAACCGGGACCAATGACCTGGGTGGGGTGCGAGCTGCTGGGCCGCCACGTGTCGCGCGGGAGGGGCTTTGGTCCCGGGTCGTGGCAATAACCGGGACCAAAAACCCTCCCCTGGCTATATATAAGCCCAGCCCTTTGCCCACCCAATTTTGCTGGATTGCATAGAAGGTGTTGGATGAAATGTCCGAGCCACACTTTAGTTCGCACAACACAGTATCCTCGGCTGAGGTTAGCAACCTTATCTTCTTTATCTGTAACTGATACAAAAATATTGCATCTGTCCATGTAGGGTGGTCATTTTACTATTCACGATATTATTGTAATGGTTAATTATTATGACGCAGATCGATGCACGGATGCGATGGATGTATGGCGACCGACGCCATTCCGATTTTATTGCAGTCCTCCATAAATTTATCGATTTGGCTAAGGCATACAAAGTGGATAATTTTATGCCTTGTCCCCGCGTCGACTATCGGAACGTGGCGGAGCACTCTGGCCCGAGAATCCTTCAAAGCCATCTGCTTCGGAGAGGTTTCATGCCCGGATATTATTGTTGGGCCATGCATGGAGAAAGAGGGGTTAGGCTGGAAGAAAATGAACAAGAGGAGGATGATGATAGCTATCCTATGTCCCCTGAAGAATACGGTGATACTGCAATGGAAGACAATGAAGAAGAGGGAGGTGGCAATGAAGAAGAACAACGGGCATCAGATGAGCCCGCTGATGGTCTTGGTCGGGTCATTTTTGATGCAAAGCAACAATGTGATACAGAAAGGGAGAAGCTTAAGTTGGAGGCCATGCAAAAGGATCACAAAAAGTTTTGTACCCAAATTGCGAAGATGGCAGCACAAAGCTCGGTACCACACTTGAACTGCTGAAATGGAAGGCAGAGACTGGCTTATCTGACAAGGGATTTGAGAAGTTACTGAAAATAATGAAGCCGAAGCTTCCAAAGGATAACGAGCTGCCCGAGACAAAGTACGAAGCAAAGAAGACTATCTGCCCTCTAGGATTAGATGTGGAGAAGATACATGCATGCATTAATGACTGCATCCTTTACCGCGGTGAGAAGTACGAGAATATGGATAAATGCCCGGTATGCAATGCATGTCGATACAAGATCAGACAAGATGACCCTGGTGATGTTGAGGGCGATGACGAGCCCTCCAGAAAGAGGGTTCCTGCTAAGGTTATGTGGTATGCTTCTATAATACCACGGTTGAAACGTCTGTTCAGAAATAAAGAGCATGCTAGGTTGTTGCGATGGCACAAAGAAGAGCATAAGAAAGACGGGAAACTGAGACACCCTGCCGATGGGTCGCAGTGGAGAAACATCGAGAGAAAGTACTCGAACTTTGCAGGTGATGCGAGGAACTTATGGTTTGGTCTAAGTACAGACAACATGAATCCTTTTGGGGAGCAGAGCTGTAGTCACAGCACCTGGCCAGTGACTCTATGTATCTACAACCTTCCTCCTTGGTTGTGCATGAAGCGGAAGTTCATTATGATGCCAGTGCTCATCCAAGGACCGAAGCAACCCGACAACGACATTGATGTGTACCTAAGGCCATTAGTCGATGAACTTTTGCAGTAGTGGGCAGAACCAGGTGTAAAGGTGTGGGATGAGCACAAACAGGAGCCATTTGACCTACGAGCGTTGTTGTTCGTAAGCATCAATGATTGGCCTGCTCTTAGTAACATTTCAGGACAGTCAAGCAAGGGATACAATGCATGCACACACTATTTAGATAATACTAAAGGTACATATTTGGATAAATGTAAGAAGGTTGTGTACCTGGGGTGTCGTAGATTTCTTCCGACCAATCATCAAGTAAGAATGAAAGGCAAGAATTTCAACGGTGAGGCAGATTACTGGAAGAAGCCTAAGCTCCCTAAAGGTGCTGATGTATTTGGTATGGTGAAGGACCTAGAAGTAATCTTTGGAAAGGGTCCTGACGGTCAATCTGTTCCGAAAGACCCCATTACCGGACACACGACCATGTGGAAAAAGAAATCTATATTTTGGGAGCTTGAGTATTGGAAAGACCTAGAGGTCCGTTCTTCAATCGACGTGATGCACGTGACGAAGAATCTTTGTGTGAACCTGCTAGGCTTCCTGGGCGTGTATGGAAAGACAAAAGATACACCAGAAGCACGGGAGGACCAGCAACGTATCAAAGACCCACACAACAAGCATACTGATAAAGGACGTAAATACTTAAGTAGCTACGCTCTTACCAAAGTAGAGAAGGAAAACTTTTTTGAAGTCCTTTACAGTATCAAGGTCCCGGCTGGCTTCTCGTCAAATATAAAGGGAATAATAAATATGGCAGAGAAAAAATTTCAGAACCTGAAGTCTCATGATTGCCACGTGATTATGACACAGTTGCTTCCGGTTGCATTGAGAGGGCTTCTACCGGAAAATGTTCGATTAGCCATTGTGAAGCTATGTGCATTCCTCAATGCAATATCTCAGAAGGTAATCGATCGAGAAAGTCTGGAAAGGCTACAGAAGGATGTGGTCCAATGTCTTGTCAGTTTTGAGTTGGTGTTCACCCCGTCCTTCTTCAATATTATGACGCATCTCTTAGTTCACCTAGTCGATGAGATTTACATTCTCGGTCCTGTATTTTTGCACAATATGTTCCCCTTCGAGAGGTTCATGGGAGTCTTAAAGAAATATGTTCGTAACTGTGCTAGGCCAGAAGGAAGCATCTCCAAGGGCTATGGAATAGAGGAGGTCATTGGGTTCTGTGTAGACTTTCTTCCTGACCTTAAGCCGATTGGTGTTCCTGAATCACGGTATGAGGGGAGACTGAGTGGAAAAGGCACGCTAGGAAAGAAAGCAATGATATTTAGGGACGGACATTCTTTGAATCAAGCACACTACATAGTTCTCCAAAGTTCTACCTTCGTGGCTCCGTATATCGAGGAACACATGAATGTTGTACGCTCCAAGTTGCCGGGGAAGGATGACTACTGGATTAAAAAAATCACTTGGAGACTTTCGGCACTTGGTTGCAACTACATCTCATGAATGACACCACTATTGGAGATCAGCTCTACTTGTTGGCCGCGACACCATCTGCGACTGTATTGACTTTCCAAGGGTACGAGATAAATGGGAATACATTTTACACGATTGCCCAAGATAAAAAGAGCACCAACCAAAACAGTGGTTTCCGCTTTGATGCAACATGCGAGAATGGGAAAAAGGACACATACTATGGTTACATAGAGGAGATATGGGAACTTGACTATGGACCTACTTTTAAGGTCCCATTGTTTCGGTGCAGTTGGGTCAACATGAATGGAGAAGGGGTAAAGGTGGACCAGTTGTACGGAATGACAACAGTGGATCTCAAGAATCTTGGTTATAGAGACGAACCATTCGTCCTAGCCAATGATGTGGCTCAGGTTTTCTATGTGAAGGACATGTCCTCTAGACCGCAAAAAAGAAAAAATAAGGAAACGAATTCATCAAACGATGAGCCCCGGCGTCACATAGTTCTTTTAGGGAAAAGAAACATCGTGGGAGTCGAGGACAAGACAGACATCTCAGCAGATTATGATAAGTTTGATGAAATTCCGCCCTTCACCGTGAAAACTGACCCAAGCATCCCGTTAAGCAAATAAGATGCTCCATGGTTACGACCTAAGAAGCGATCATAGGCAAGGGATCAACATACGCAACGAAGGATTCATATCCTAAACCCTAAACCCTATGTAAATCTATGTAATGTATGGAAACTTTATGTGATGTATGGAAACTTTATGTGATGTATCGAAACTTTATGTAATGGAGTCTTTCACGGGCTTGCAGGGAAATTTTTCTGAGGCAGAGCTTCCGAAGATGCCGTAGGGCGTGTGCACCAACGACATCTTCGAGAAGCTCCGCCATGGGAGATTTCCCAACCCTTTCCCCAACACTGTTAGAGGAGATGGAGTCTTTCATGGGCTTGCAGGGAAATTTTTTCTGAGGCGGAGCTTCCAAAGATGCCGTAGGGCGTGTGCACCAACGACATCTTCGAGAAGCTCCGCCACGGGAGATTTCCCAACCCTTTCCCCAACACTGTTAGAGGAGATGGAGTCTTTCACGGGCTTGCAGGGAAATTTTTCCGAGGCGGAGCTTCCGAAGATGCCGTAGGGCGTGTGCACCAACGACATCTTCGAGAAGCTCCGCCATGGGAGATTTCCCAACCCTTTCCCCAACACTGTTAGAGGAGATGGAGTCTTTCACGGGCTTGCAGGGAAATTTTTCTGAGGCAGAGCTTCCGAAGATGCCGTAGGGCATGTGCACCAACGACATCTTCGAGAAGCTCCGCCACGGGAGATTTCCCAACCCTCCATCCATGGGGATGAAACTCTCTCTACCTATGTTGGCTTGTTGAGCTACTTGCCATGGCGTATCGATGGTCCTTTTATAGGCACGACGCCGCTTCTACTTTGTCTTGTTCCTTAGACAGGGCGTCGTGTGCAACATGCTTTATCTCATCGAGCAGTGCATCCACCCACACATCCTTATCCCGCCGATAGCTTTAGTCTCGGTTGCACCCACCAGCCGGGACTAAAGGTTACCCACGCGTCCTTATCCCACCAGCATCTTTAGTCTCGGTTGCACCCACCAGCCGGGACTAAAGGTTACCCGCGTCCTTATCCCACCGGCATCTTTAGTCTCGGTTGCACCCACCAGCCGGGACTAAAGGTTACCCACGCGTCCTTATCCCACCGACAACTTTAGTCTCGGTTGCACCCACCAGCCGGGACTAAAGGTTACCCACGCGTCCTTATCCCACCGACAGCTTTAGTCTCGGTTGTACTCACCAGTCGGGACTAAAGGTTACCCAAGATGCACATGTGTGCACAGTATGGGCACATTATCACAAACTATGCCCTGATTCTAGCCATAACATTGGTGGTTTGACCTAAATGCCATGAAACCTCGAACATGATAGGTCATTTTGTGAAAGATTTTTTATGGTGTTTGCAATTTTTCAACTTCAATATTTTTCCTTGCAACCGTGACACATAATATGACACCACGCGAAGGTTTCACATTGTTTGGATCATTTTTGAATTTCTTATGCCCGTTTCAAACTATATTCAAAACGGCGGGCATGAAGCTTCTTAGCCTGGGGCTGAGCCTCGCTGAACTTGAAGTGGATCTCTGATGAAATAGCATGTTGTGAACCTATAAATGATTTTTAAAAAAATTCACAAGCATTATATCATGTACTTGTAGTTCAAATCTTGGCAACCTCCTACCGATTCAGCAGGAATTTGTCTTTTTCATGAGGGATGGACAAAAAGGTTCCTGATACGCCGGTTGGGAAATTGTCCATATAAGGTGGTATAGTATTTTTGAAAAATGGTTTGGTACCAATGCCAAACTTTAATTTGGTGGTTGCTTCACAGAACACGCCGATTTCGGCACCTCAAAAATGGAAGTTGGCTTTTTCGTGTGTCGAAAGGGAAAACTTCCTCCTGCAACATCGTAAGCCATCCCTAGATGCACATGTGTACACAGTATGGGCACATTATCACAAACTATGCCCTGATGCTAGCCATAACATTGTTGGTTTGACCTAAATGCCATGAAACCTCGAACATGATAGGTCATTTTGTGAAGGATTTTTTATGATGTTTGCAATTTTTCAAGTTCAGTATTTTTCCTTGCAACTGTGACACATAATATGACACCACACGAAGGTTTCACATTGTTTGGATCATTTTTAAATTTCTTATGCCCGTTTCAAACTATATTCAAAATGGCGGGCATGAAGCTTCTTAGCCCGGTGCTGAGCCTCGCTGAACCTGAAGTGGATCTCTGATGAAATAGCATGTTGTGAACCTATAAATGATTTTTAAAAAAATTCACAAGCATTATATCATGTACTTGTAGTTCAAATCTTGAAAAGTTTTTAAAATTCCAAATTATGCAATAAATATTTTGTTATTGCAATATTAATTGTAAATAGTACAATTGTATAGTTCAAATAAAAATATTTGAAAACAGAAAATGGTTTTTGATTAGTTATTTAAATTGAAGCACTTTTCCTGTTAAAAGTTTTTTAAAATTCCAAATTATGCAATAAATATTTTGTTAATGCAATTTTAATTGTAAATAGTACAATTATAGTTCAGATAAAAATATTTAAAAACAGAAAATGGTTTTTGATTAGTTATTTAAATTGAAGCACTTTTCCTGTTAAAAGTTTTTTAAAATTCCAAATTATGCAATAAATATTTTGTTAATGCAATTTTAATTGTAAATAGTACAATTGTATAGTTCAAATAAAAATATTTAAAAACAGAAAATGGTTTTTGATTAGTTATTTAAATTGAAGCACTTTTGCTGTTAAAAGTTTTTTAAAATTCCAAATAAATAATCATCTTAAATAGAAACATCTTATTAATTAAAGAAGAAACAAATTTGAAAATGGCGGGAAGACCAAAAGGTTTGCCAAAATCTGAAAAAATGGGTCAACGATCCCGGTTCGTCCCACGAACCGGGACCGATGATCCCTCGATGCGCGCGCTGCCATTAACACGCCACTTGTCCCGGTTGTTGGCACGAGCTGGGACCGTTGATTCTTTGGTCCCGAATGGCTGGACTAACCGGGACCAAAGGCCGTGCACGTGGCAGCACAACAACGCTCATGCTCCAGACCTTTGGTCCCGGTTGGTGGCATGAACCGGGACCGTTGGTCCTTTGGTCCCGGTTATTGGGATGATCCGGGACTAATGGTCTGTACCGTTAACAGCCCCGGCTTTCTTCCTCCCCAACTGCCCCAATTCACAGAGCACATTGACACGCGGCTAAGAAAAATTTGCGGCGGACCAAAATCATGCCGGCAGGCTGCCCAAATCCAGAGCGGCCGGTTCACGTCGTCGACACCCCTTGCCGAGCGCGACTAGCCGCCGCCGTGAGCGCCACTAGCCGCGAGAGGGGTGACGCCGCTGCAATCGACCCCACCTTCCCCGACTCCACTGATTCCGGTAGCGCCCTGCCTCCTCCGGCCTCGCCGCACCCTCCATCGGTCTCCTGGTGAGTCACTAGTGCTCTAGCACCACTCCTACGTCTCCCTCCCTCACTGTATCGTCCTCCCCACGAGCACCTGCCGCTGCCGGCCACCGTCAAACGGCTTGCTCCGGCGCACCTCCCGTAGCGGCGCCGCCCGTTTTAGGTAGCCCGCGACGCGCTGGTTCGAACCGTTACAGTGGCGTCACCCCGCGCCCTTCTCTCCGCCGTCTTCCACCACCGCCTAGCAGTTCGCAGGCGAGCCTACGTGGCGCCATGGTGGCGTTGACGTGCTGCCGCATGTGCGTGACGTGGGCGTTGACGTGGCTTGTGCCCCCCGCGTCAGTCTCTGTGGCTAGTTTAGCCGTGGAGAAAAAAAAACCCCACCCCGAGCTGACGTCATAATGACGTAGTAAAAGTTTAATACTTGTTTAAATAATTTCAGAAAAGAGTTTAATCTTATAAATTCAATAACTAATTATTTCTAAGTCAGAAAAATATGTATAATATATCGAAATGTTCAGAAAAATGAGATCTACACAATAGACTCATAATCATGCATTGTTCAACAACTTTAATTACAAGTTTAATAAGAGATTGAAATCAACCCCTCATAGGTGATTTCGGGGTCTCTCCTGTACTAGGGTTTGGACCATTCGGATCCCACTTAAATTGCCAAGCATGCCTTAGGGTTAAATTTCAACTATGTTTAACTTGTCATATCATTATCGATGCCATGTGTTGATTGTTTAACTTGTAGATAGTATGGATCCAACACATCAGGAAAACATCCTCCAAGGGATGATCTGCGAAAATGAAGACATCGATATCAATATCGATGTCGCGAGTGAGTTTCTGAACTATTCCGGTCAGGGAGATGAGTCTCTCAACCGAGGAGACGCCTCCGGTGAGGTAGAAGCCGAAGACTGGGACAGGGGAGAAGCCGATAAGGAAGAAGGCGATGGCTCCGGCGGAACCTTAAATCTCTCAAACACCGGCGAGGTCTATATATGTATTTTTGTAATTAAAATGCTGCTGTCTATATATACATGCATATATTAACACTCTTTCTTCTTTTAGCCCTCCGGATCGAGAACTTCTTCCATAAGAACGAAATGAGGCCCAACAAAAAAGTTGGATGACACTGTGAGGTATAGGATCGACGTGGTCGGTGTAGATGGCGAACCGCAAGCTCCCGTCGATGTCGCAAGAAAATTTGTCAAGCAATGCGGAGTTCTTGTGAGGGACTATATCCCGATCACCGTTCAAGAATGGAATCGGCCAAGCGGCAGTGGAGTCCCGTATGTCGGTGACAACACCAAAGATAAGCTTTTTGACAAGCTCATGACTAATTTCCTCCTCCCGGAACCAGATGTGACTCCAGATGAGGAGGAGAGAGCAAAAAGGGAGCTTGTGCAAAGAGTCAAGAAGTTTGCTCTCAGCAAGATGGCCGATGCATTCAAGAACTGGAAGAAGAAACTATACCATAACTTTGTCAAGGTAGAGAATACTCCGAATTTTGATGAAGCCGGCTATGCTAAGTTAAGACACCAGTGGGAGGATTTTGTGAACTACAAGACATCGGAGAAAGCTAAGGAAAGGTCTAGGATAAATACAGAGAACGCTGCTAAGAAACTGTACCATCATAACATGGGGCCTGCTGGCTATGCCGGTTGCATGCCTAAGTGGGATGCACTTGAGGTCAATTACATAACTGCCGGGATCAGACCAGAGCCCGCAGCATGGACACCACGGGCGAGAAACTGGTTTTACAGCCATGGGGGCACGTTGGACAAAGAAGGGAGGGCAATATATAATCAGAAACACAAAGATGATTCCCTACTACCCATCGACGATATTAGAAATGCAGTAGATGATGTTGCAGGGGGACGGTTCATTCCCGATAGAGAGAACGACGAGCTCACACGGGCCCTTAAAAATCCTGAACATGACGGACGAACACGAGGCACACCAGGCTCCAAGTCGTGGAAGGTTGCCTTCCCCCCGAAAATGAAGAGATATCCCGATAAAAGCCATCAGAGGAGAAAGGAAAGGGAGGCAGCTGAGAAATCGGCCGCTATAGACTGGCTGCGTAATGTAGAAGAACTATTAAAGTGGCACCAGGATCAACTCGACATACTTAGCCAGCAATGTACTAGCGGCCAATCTCAGCGGCACGTGGTAGAAGCTGCATTCGAGGGTACCGGCGTCCCATCAAATAAGAAAAGCAGCGTCGCTTCCACGCAGCTCCATGATGTTGATGATGATGCACCGACGACATCTCCTCCTAAACGCTACCCAGTGGATGACATCACGGAGACAACAACTTGTGAGCTAAAGGTGCAGGTTATGAACTTAAGGGTGACGGCGGCGATCGGCATGGTGGTACCAATTGGGCCTAACCCAACTTGGCATTGCATACCGGTTCCAAAAGGGTACGCTGTCGTCACGGTGGATGAGGTGAAGGAAGATTTTGAGGAGCTGAAGCTAGACCACCCTGCAGGGGAAGATATGGAGCTGACTCAACTAGGAGAAGCCAAAGGGGGGACTATTCTATGGCTAAAGGAGCGCATCATGCTTCCAAATTATGTGCCGCCAAGGCCACCCACTCCTCAGAGCAGCAATCCACCTTCGCCGCCACCTCACCTTTCTCCAGCGCAACCGTCGCCTTCACCGCCTCATCGCTTAGCGCAACCGTCTCCATCGCCGCCTCAGCCGTCTCCATCCCCTGAGCCTCAGAGACAAAAGCGGAAGTATACTAAGGGGGGCAGCACCACCAGCAGCAGCAAGAGCACGTTCCGATCACCGAAACGTAAGCTATCGCCCCTCCCAAAAGTACCTCATCAGAATATGAAGAAGCTACCTTGCGAGAAGACAGATGAGGAAACTGATGCGGCCGCAGCTGCCCATTATGAAAAGTGGAAGATTGACATGGCTAACAAGAAAAAGCCGATAGAGGCATTTTTCCCGGTCACCGCAGAAGATAAAGCCAAAGCAGCCACGCTTAAGATTCAGCTTCACCAACCCATAGCGCTCACATCAGACTATAATCGCTCTATTACCAAGTCGGCTGAGGCAAAAGAGCGGAGAGTCAGGAAAGAAGTTGCCCAGCTCGGACAACAGAAAAATCAATCGACCGAACCGCTCAAAGTGTACGATACCAATGAGTTGATGATCTAGGAGCGGCATGATCCGAACATTGATCCGGAGTTTGTTCGACTGTACAGAGAAAAAGCCCAATTATATGGACTGTCTATTACTAAGTACATGAGCCGTATGCATGAGTTCGAGAGGTACCAAGAAACAGCATACGTGTACAAGTACGGGGCTCCTCTCGTCAAACCCGAGTTAGTCAAAGATCTACCAACAAAAATGCGAAGATTGCATAAATGGTACATCGAAGCCTGTGTTGATTCCAAAAACTGGATCTATGCTGCATATAAACACCACCATTACGGTCATGGAGATGGCTTCATATTGATTGAATTTCTAGAATTATTTCCGTTTTACCAACAAGACGCCCTCGACAAAGCTATCGTCAGTGCCTATTGTTTGTAAGTATTATTAATTTCTGTAATTATGTCTTTCTAGCTCTTCTCATTCGTTGCTTGTATAATCTTACTAATCACTATACTAATTATATATGCAGAATGAAAATTCAAGAATGCAACAAAGGACAAATCTTTGACCTTGGGTTTGTTGACTGTAATTTCGTTCATGAAGTTACTCTAAAAACAAATCCCAAAGAGACAGAAGATAACTTGTTCAAAGCGTTGAAGTATTTCAGCAACAGAAGGGAAATACTATTTCCTTACAACGCTGCGTGAGTGTTACTGTCTTGTACACATTCTATTTTCGATTACTCGATGTTAAGCGTATAATTGACTCGTGTTATATTTTGTTAGTGTGTCAAGCTTCCACTATATTCTCTTAATCATTTCTGTTGACACCGGAGTAGTAAAAGTTCTGGACTCGAAAAGCACACCATTAGAAAAGTGGGCGGACATGCAGGAATGCCTCCAGAGGGCTTGGAAACGGTTCACCGCCAAAACTAGGGGTGTTTGGAAGCCAGAGCTTACATTTCAACCATCGACTGTAAGTACTACTTGCTAGATCCATGCATCTCTTTGATTCTAGTTTCAATACCACCATTATCATGCTTGATTATTATTTTGATTGAACTCCGTTCTCGTAAAGTGCTTGAGGCAGGAAGCCGGGAATAACTTATGTGGATACTACGTCTGTGAGTTCATTCGCCAGACGACCAAAGAGAAGGGGGCAGACTGGAACATCAAAAAAATTGAAGTACGATAAACAATAATCACAACTTTATTTTATTACCACCAATTGTGTTTAGTTTCATTCATATATATTGATCATCTTCTTTATATTAGATCGAACGGATGCGGGACGGTCTTCTATCACAAGAACGCGTGCAAGCAATTCAAGAGGAAATTTCTGGATTCTTGTTAGAACAAGTCATAGATCCGAAAGGAGAATACTATTACCCACTTCATTTAGAAGGGTGAAGTGTATAAAAGAAGTGTAAATTAGATCAAATTCGTGTGAGAGTATCGTTTGTAATTATAATATGTTTCGACCAAGAAGACGGATGAGACGGTGTATATATTTGTGATCATGCATGATGTGTAATATATATATCGTGGTTTCATTATTGCTGTATATATGTAGTACCATTAAATTTATAAAAAAATCCTCCCGTGGCAGAAAAATAGCCCAAATCCTGCCGCGGCACAAAACCTTGCCGCGGCAGAAAAATAGCCCAAAAATCCTGCCGCGACACAGAGACCAATGATCCCGGTTCGTGCCGAGAACCGGGACCAATGATTCACCCCCGCGCCCGTCTCTAGTGCTGCCACGTGGGGAACCACTGGTCCTGGTTTTTCCCACGAACCGGGACCAATGATCCACCCCCTCCTAGCTCGCCCGCCCACGTGGAGACCCATTGGTCCCGATTCGTGCGCGAACCAGGACTAGCATTAGTCCCGAGTGATTGGGCCCGGTTTTGGAACCGAGACCAATGGCCCTTATGAACCGGGACTAGAGGCCCTTTTTCCACCTGTGTAAAACATTATTTTTTAAAATTATAATTCTGAAGGACTACCTAATACTATGTAAAATGATACAATGAAGCTAACATCTAAGCTTATTGCCTGTCACAGCCTACGTGTAGCATGTAAGCTTAGTGAATGTCACAGACCCATGTCGGATCCAGCTATGGCGCGTCACCGTATGACCCGGCTTATCCGACGGACGCGATCATCAACAGGCTCTGCTCCAAACCTCCAATGCCTGGGCGCGCGGCCATCACCCTCGCCTCGAACAAACAACTGGCTTGCTCTAAGGGCATCTCCACTCGTAACCCTCATACGGGCTCCGACGTGGTCTATTTTTTGCCCGTATAGGGGGGAGGGGCGATGTTGCGAAATGGGGGCACCGGCTCCCAGTCGTGCCCCCCAATAAAATTTAAATATTTTAAATTTAGCAGAAATTTGGATAAACTGGTCAAACTTCATCGACTAGTCAACAATTTCACATCCTATATTAATTCAACCACTAGTCAACAATTTTACTTTCACTGCCGCTGTCCTCCGAGCTGTCGGCCTCCTCGTCATCGTCAGACGGAACCTCCACGATTTTCGCATTGTTCACGAGACAGAGCACCTCTTCGCGGCGAGCGGCGGTGATGACGGTGTACTTGGTCCGTCTAGGAGCGGACCAGAACCTCTCCCGCCCTTCTCGGTTGCGGAGATCCCGATACACCACGCGCCCATAAACGATGCTGTTGTCAATCTTGGCCTTCCGCTCCTTCTTGAACAACGCCGGTCAGTACGGGCTGGCCGCCGCGTACCAGGGCAGCGCCCTCTTCCACGCGGGCATCTGGCGGCGGCACGCCACGATTTCGCTCTCCATCTCGGCTCCCCTAGAGCGCGGAGCCACCGGCACCCCCGCATAGCTGATGCGCCATCCGTGGGGCACCGTTGCGGCCGACGGCGCGACGATGTTGAAGTGCGCGAATATCACCGCCTCGTGGAAGTTTAGTGCGGGCATCTCCATGGCGGCGCGGTGGCGATTGGAGAGGGAGGGGATGGACGACGAAGCGACGCGCTGTGGCGCCTCCTATTTGTACATGAGGACGACGAAGCGACGGGCTCTACGCGGCTTCCACGCGGGCCAGCTTTGACCGGGGCGATTTGGCGCACGCTCCCGCCTAATCTTTCCATCCGCCCTGCCACGCGTCCATCCGGCACCCCGCTCGCCTCCCTGTACATTGGGTTTGGCCTGGAGCCACCGGGTAAATAACTAGACTGCGCCGGCGACAAAATAAAGGGACGCATGGCTGTGCTCGAAATTTCGTGCCGGTGCCCCCAAAGCGCTATGAGAAGGCCTTTGAGACCCCCCGAGTGGAGAAGATATAACGCCGCCTGAAAACGCATCGATAATACGGCATTTCCGCTCGATCTCCTACGTTGCAAACATCTGCAACGTGCGGGGCCAATCAGTTGGTTATCTCCGCCGCGGTCATGTCCAGGAACGATCGCATACATGGACGTCCAAAAAAGGCCCTGTCATATGAAACCTACAGAACGCAAGAAGAAATGAACGAGGCGTTTTGGATCTCGGGCTCAAATGCTCCTGTTTTCTAGACCAATGAGAGAGCTTGCAGAGTTGTGTCAGCCGTGTTCATTTCGACAGATACAGTGTGTCAATAATTCATGAAATACTTCTAGTCTTCTACCGTATGGACTTCACTGTACGGTGGGCCAGCGGGCATCACGGGGCGCTGATAACCCACTGGGCCAACTTCAGGTTGCTAGCGCGAGCGTCCTGTCGCTCCGGCCTCGCCGCTCTTGAGCATCCCCTTCCTAGCCTAGATCAGCACCTCTGAGTACGCCGCCGCCCGGCAGGTCGACAGCTTCAGGGATATGCTGTCACGGCCAAGAGGTTGGTTCGTGGTTGGTTTGTGTATCCCGTCGCCGCATGTTGCCTCCAAGTCCTAGGTCGACACGTCCGAATACGAGAACGGTGTGCCGCCGAGCATCTCACGGCAGCCCAGCTCACCTTCGGTGAACGTCATCGTGCCGCTTCATGCCGCGCAGCTCGCCGCCGCCAAGTTCGCCCTTCGTGAATGTCAACGTGCGCTTCACGACCGTGCAAGCTCGCCGTCCCCAAGCTCGCTCTCTAAGTGCAGTCCGCCGTCAAGCTCGTACACGCAACACCAGCGTCAGTGGCTGGTGAGTGAGTGAAAGCAGCGCCCTCCTCGCCCGTGAGCCTAGGATTGAGAGGACGGTCAAGATTGGTGAACAAACTCATTAAATGAGGTTGGTTGGCCTGTTTGTCATGAATTTAAAGCCTCACGGTATAGCTGCGTGTCAGTGGAGCCTTTAGCTGTCAAGACACTGCTGCCGTGTGTCAGTCAGGATATTTGAAACACTAGACAACTGAAATACTGTGCATATACATGATGGTATACATCGAGGTACACGCATCTCTGGACATATGGAGGGCCATGATAACGGGACTAAATGAGCCCGAGATCAGTTTTGCATTTCCGAGAAGAAATACAATACATAGTGATAAAATGCGATGACAACAAAGAAAAAGCGTACAAAACAGAGTAACAAAGTACACCTACCATTTGCATTCACCGGAGGCCAGCGACTGCCTATCTATCGAGCGTCGTCCTCCTCTCGCCAGAATCTCGACGATCCCCGTAAGATCTCCGGAAAAACCTACAAAATAAACATAACACAAGTAAAAAACGGACCTTAAATAAAAATAGAATAAAAGACGTAAAAGAGTAAGATGCATAGAATACATGTTGAAACCCAGGAACGCAACTCCGCTGCGTGCACCAGACAGTAGACCTAGATGAACAAATTGTCATTGAAAAAATAGGGAAAGAACGTCGAGAATCAAATGTCAAAGAATGGTTATAGATAATGTCACTGCGCAGATCCAAAATGGTGGTCTCCCTCTCCCCGCGGTTGAATCAAAAGGAGATGGCGCGTCGAAAAGACCTCTATTCTAACATCCCAATTTTTAGAATAGGAAATTTTCTCAGCGAGTATGTGCAAAAAAATTCAATTTCAAAATTCTTTTTGTCAAAACCCCAATTCGAAATATCTATCCCCCTATTAAGGTTTTAAATGTAAACCAAGTTTGTATTTTTGTTGGGCAGGAAAATGTATTTCATAATGTCCTAAATACAAATTAAGAATTTTAGAATTTTCTGAAATTTATTTAACAAAATTTGGAGCTCTGAAATAAAAGAGAAAAAATAACACAAAAGAGGATAAAAGGAAAAAAAAAGAGCAGCCAACTCCACCCTCCGCTCGTGTAGCTCGCGAAGGCCTATGGCTGGCCCAAAACGCAGCCGAAGTGGCCCATGGCCCGCGTGGAGGCTGAACCGGTACGTATGGCTATGAGCCGTCCATTTCCCCATCCATCCGACGACCACCTCCCTCCTTTCCTCTGTGCCACCGACAGACGGACCCCACATATCAGCTGCAACATTCAGCCGGAGTCTATGCTCGTTGCGAGTCCACCTCGATCCCAAACGAGTTCCCGACAAATTTGTCATTTCTGTCCGTTATTTTTTGCCCGCTTGCATGCCAGAGCCTACTACAAATTCCGCTGCACCAGCATGCTCGCCTTTTACCCATTTTCTGAAACCTTAGCCGCTGGGCAAACTCACCAGATCTTGCCTGGGTATGCCCATGAATTACGAGCTCAAGCTCTAGGTTCCCAACTGCCCACACCTCCCTTTCCCCTATCCTCCTTCCCTCTCTACACCGCTTCACCCTGACCCCTTCGCCTGAACCACAGGTCAATGGAGCATGAAGGAAACATCGTCGGAGTGCCGTTGGTATCGATACACTACATCCGGCCATGGGTATTGCCCGAGGAAGCGAAGGATGGAGGTAGGACCACTAGAGACTTTGCTGAGACCTTTCGATTCTCGTGGACTACCTCGACATCCCCGATGAAAGAGCATTTCTTTATCCCTAATGTTTTATGTGTTAGGTAACAATGCTAAGGATATTTTAATTGTGTGTTGAGTGCTACAGATACAAAAGATTTATCAGGTGACGGCATCGCCTCTCCAAAAGAATGGAAAGAGCCCTTGCTCAAATACAACATAAACAAGCTTGCCAGGCTTGATTATCTACCCCTGGCTAGGGCCGGATAATCCACCCCCTGGTCAATTCGGCTAAGGACCCAGTGCGCAACGCTCAGATGGGGGGCGGATGATTGGCCGGATATTTGTCTTGGGGCCAGATATGTGCCCAGGACCAGATAATCTGGTCCTAGCCAGGACCGAATAATCCGCCTCTCTGAATTTTGGCTAAGGACCAGATGGCATGATGCTCTGATGGGGGGCCGGTTATTCGCCCCAGATATTTGGCTGGGGACGGAGTTTTTGCCCTTGCCGGATAATCCTCCCTTTTCGGTGGGCCGGATTATCCGTTCCCTAGAATTTTCGCTAAGGACCAGAAGTGCGGCTTGCAGAAGAGAGGGCGGATGTTTGGGCCAGAGTTTTTAATCTAGGCTAGATAATTGCCCCAGCCAGATTATTTGGACCCCAATTGGGCCGTTTTATCCGGCCCTCGATGACCCTAAACGGCTACAATCTAGGAGGGGTACAAATACCCCTCCCCATCTTCAACCTGGAGTCTCTTGAATCCTCTAGAAAAAAGTACTTGTGAGCCAACAAATTCCCATGATCTCCCCATTCAACCATCTGAAGGTCTTGATCTTTGGAGAACCGAAGGATGAGGCCTTGATCTACATCATCACCGAAGCGATCTGAATTTCCCCCTCATTCAATTGAGGGAACCTTAGATCTAGAGTTTCGTTTGAAATCCTAGATCTTGTTTTCTGTATTGCTAATTTCGTGACAGCTTGTCCTACTCGGGAGCCTCCAATTCAGTTGTGGATGCATGCCCCAAGATTTTTATAAAGGCGCCAACTCCTGCCTCGAAGGGTACCGTATAGTGGAAGAGTTGGTCATTCCACTCATGGTGAGATTCACCAGAGAATACGGTGAGGCCTTAGTGCCGTGGTGGTCTTACTCACTGCTCACCCCTCCAACATAGATGTACTTCCCCTCAAAAGGACGGAACTGCGATAACTAAATCCCGTGTCTTCGCGTGCTCCACTCTCGGTTACCTTGTTCATCTCACCGCTCTTTACTCGTTTTTCTCGTTTAGTAGATAGGTTGTCATATAGGTAAATTCACCATAGTTGCATATCTAGAGAATTTACCTTTGTGCCAAGCCTAAATTGAGAAATAGTTAAAATTTAGAGTAGCTCCTATTCACCCCCTCTAGGTGCCCATACGATCCCATTTCATTTGGTATCAGACCTCGACTCTTATTTCGGTCTTTACCGCCTAAGAGAGTATGGGTACTAAACCGAAGGTTAAAGCTTTGTCTAGTGTTTCAGTTACCATGGAAGATCTCGAGGGATTGAAAAATTCCTCGACTTCTACCATGGCGACTCAAATGCAAGAGATGAGTGAAATGATAGTGTGGCTCATGCCACCCAATAAGTCGGCATCTCCCTCTCCTCTAGAGGACTAACCTTCTAAATCAAAGGATAATGCTTCGGCTAAATCTAATGATGTGGAGGTGGGGGATGAAGACACATATATTGGATCCTCTTCCAAAAAGGGAAGTGGGAAGGAGGAGTAGAACCATGCTCCTCATTTGTACTCTCCTGATCCACCAATCCATCATCCTCATATAAAAAATAGGGTGATCCACCTAAGCTAAGTGCATCTTCTTTTACTCAATAGAAATTCTTGACAAAATCTCATGTGTGCAGTTCCTCTATTGAGTTATGGAAGATTATCGAAGTTGGGATCAATGTTGTAGTTCCAACCAACTTGACAAGAAGAGAAGTTCTTGATAGTCAACTCAACACCACCGCGTTGCAAATGATTCAACTTGGCATGGGTCCCAAGGACATGCCTCACATTGAACATCTCAACATCGCCAAAGAAGCTTGGGATGATTTCTCTGAGTTGTTCATTAGAAATGAGAGCATGAAGAGAAACTGGTAAGATGCTTTGAGTAATCAAGATGAAGGCTTTTGCATGATGGATGGATAAGACCATGAAGACATGTATTGAAGACTCAAGTCAATTACCACCACCTTTAGAAATCATGGTGCTTCTCATGTTGATGATGCTTGGATCAATATGAAGTATGTGAGTCCTCTCATGACATTTGAGCCCACTGTCTTGAAGAGTCTCCAAGGAAGGCACAACTACCATCTCATGACTTCCAATGAAGTTATGCAAGATATGGCAACTTTCAAGGTTGCCGCTAAGAACGCTGAAGATGTCGTGCTCGGGTAATAGGAATGCAAAATGGTGTTAATATTTCCTTGAAGGCTAATGTGGTTGAGAATGAGGAAGAAGGAAGAAAAAATGAAGTCAATGTTATGAGCTATCCCGAGGAAGTCAAACTTTCTTGTGGTGAGTATATGGATTTCTATGCAAGAAACTTTTGGAAAGATCCCGCCAAGGCAAAGTCGGAACTTGAACAAAGAAATGGTGCACGCAAAAGAAAGGAAAATGGTCCAAAAGTAAAATCATGTTATAATTGTGGAGACTGTTTCCATTTCATTACCGAATGCCCCTATCAAAATATAGAAGATCATGGGGGTAGACTCATTCTTAAGGACAAGTCAAAGGATCGATGCAAGAAGCCTTACACTAAAAGGAATATTTCATACAGGAAGCAACCGAATATCATGTCGGTGTCACATGAGGAATACTCATCCGGGAGTGAACACGAAGAGGAAGAAGAAAGCTCAAGGGAAGTGGCAGCCATCAGCACCACCTCTACAACAAATCCTTCACTCTTCGATTCTCCTATTGAGAATATCTCCAAAAAGGATGTCAATTGCCTTATGGAAAGGGCCTCTGAGGTATCACCTGCTACCACTTCTTTTCTTAAGACTACTATGAATGTTTATATGGATGATCCTACTAGTCTTAAAGTTAAAGAAGAAGTTATTTCTTTGGATTATTATGTAACTAACTTGCTAGGTGAGCATAGGGAGCATTTTGAGGCCATCATGGATCAACTTGTTCATTCAGAATATCTCCTTGAAGAGAAAGGTAGGATTGAAAGAGAGTATGCTATTGAAATAACATCCTTAAAAATACTCTAGAAGAAGAGGAAGAGCTTCAGGCTTCTATTGAGGAGAATCTTGAATCTATTGATGAGTCACATGATGATATTGTTTCTGAACTAATTAAAGAATGTGGCCATGCTATTTCTAAGGCTAAAAATGCTTTAAAAAGAAAAGGTTGAATTTGGTGTTGCTCATGCTAGACTAATCGGGGAGTTAGAGAAGCTCGCCAAAGCTCACAATGCTTTGGAGAGTCAACACTCTATCCTCACTAAGTCTCATGATCAAGTTAAAATTCGACTAACTAAATATGATGTTCCTAGTAACTCTACTCCTTTATGTGATCATGCAGATATCATTGAGAAAAATGCTAGGTTGAAGGATGAGCTTGCTAATTCCTCTCTTCCCAAAGGTCAGGAATATCCTGATGACCTTTTGAGCAAACAAAGGTACAACAATGGTAAAGAGGGTCTTGGCTATGTCTCCAACTAAAATAAGAATAATAACAATAATAAGAAGGCCAAGCCCGCTCAAGCAAAGAATGGCACTACTGTAGAAAGTGATGCTATTAAGGGAAAAACTGCTCATCGTGGTTTTGCAGGAATCACTAACCCTCATTATGTCTTATTTCGAGATTATTATGGTGATGTATATGGTAAATATGTTGGTCCATATGATGTTTATATTGCTTGGACTATTTGGCTTCCCAAGACCCTTGTAACTAACAAAATAGGACCCATTAAAAGATGGGTACCTAAACTAAGCATTGATTTCTTGTAGGGCTATGCTTCTAATGGGTCAAAATGGGTGCTTTATAGTCGATGCACAAGTCATATGACTGGAAGCAAAGAGATCATCACAGACATGAGGCCAAATCATGATCAAACAACCATCTCCTATGGTGATAAGTCGAAATCTAAGGTATTGGGTCTTGGCAAGGTTGTGGTCATCCATGATATTTCTCTTGTGGACATCATGCTTGTTGAGACCCTTGGATATAATTTACTTTCAGTTTGTACCCTTGGTAATATGGATTTGCTGTTTTTATTCATGATGATATTGTGGTACTCTTGTGGATCAAGTCTCTTAAGGTTTCTTTTGTTGGGTATGTCGAAAATGACTTGTATGTGGTGGACTTTTGGGGGGAAAAACCACTGCAGGTCCGATGTGCTTATTCGAAAAGGCCAATGTGGGTTGGCTATAGCATCACCGCAATTATCCCATGTCAATATGAGAAATTTGCAAATTCTTCACAAGGGTGGCAACATTATTGGACTAAAATAAAAGGTTTCCTTTGCCAAAGATCATGTTTGCAGGGCTTGTGTTGAAGGAAAGTGATACTTCGTAAATGTATCTATAATTTTTGATGCTCCATGCTTGTTTTATATCAACTATCTTATGTTTTGTCTACATTTTGAGTTACTTTTATACATTTTATGTAACTAACCTATTAACAACATGCCACAGTGACAGCTGCCTGTTTTCTGCTATTTTTGGTTCCAGGAAAGTCAGAAAATGAATATTCTCGGAATTGGACGGGACACAAGCTAAAGTGCCTATTTTTCCGGAAGGGATCAAGTGCCAGAATACGAGACGGAGAAGGGCCAGGGAGCCACCACACCACCTGGCCACGCGGCCAGGCCTGGCCCGTGCCAGGGGGTGGTGTGGCCGCTCCCGGCACCCCCTCGGCCTCTCCTTCCGCCTATATATTACCCTCGGGACGAAAACCCTAAGGACCCGATCAAAAAATCGATGAAAGAGTCTGTAGCCACCGTCATCTCCACCCCTAGATTGGGAGGGATCTGAAGCTCTTTCCGGCACCCTGCCAGAGAGAGGAATTCACCCTGGAGGCCTTCTTCATCACCATGCAAGACTCCGGTGTGATGCGTGAGTACTTCATCCTTGGACTACGGATCCATGTAGTAGCTAGATGGCTGGTTCTCCTCCTTTGTGCTTTCATGTTTAGATCTTGTGAGCTCCGTTCATGATCAAGGTCATCTATTTGTAATTCTGCATGTTGTGTTTGCAGGGATCCGATGGATATTGAGATGCTATTTCAGATTGATTATTGATTCTATCATGTCTTTGTTATTTGACATCTTGCATGCTTTCCGTTGTTAGTAGCTATCTTGGCCAAGTAGATGCTAGCAACTCCAAGAGTTAGTATTTATGCTCGATAGTGGGTTCATGCCTCTGGTAATCTGGGGAAGTGACAGAAATCTCTAAGGTACTAGATGTGATATTGCTACTAGGGAGAAAACAACAATCCTTTGTTCATAGAACAATCGTATTGTTTACTTTACACGCAGTTCGTAAAGCAATAATCTGTTGCTTGCAACTTAATACTAGAGGGGGTTCAGATGATAACCTGAAGGTGGATTATTAGTCAGAGATGTAGTTGGATGGTGGTCTATGTATTATGTTGTAATGCCCAATCGAATCTCAAAGGAGTCAAGATGATTAGTATATGCATGTATTGCTTTCTCGGTGTTCGTCAATTGCCCCGCTGTAATTTGTTCACCCAGCATGTTATCTATCTAAGGAGAGCCACCTCTAGTGAACTATGGATCCCGGTCCTTTTTCTTTACATACAATCTACAACTGTTTACTTCTTTGTGTTTACTTTCTGCAAACTTTTACTTCTTTCCATTCGATACGTTTAATCCTTTGTTTTCCGCAAAACACGGTGAGATTGACAACCTCATCGCAAGTTGGGGGCAAAGTTCTGTGGTTGGGTTGTGCAGGTCTCCACGTTGCTACTAGCACCGGTAGTGCGCCCTGCCAAATCTCAGCTAGTAACACCTTTGGGGTGTTTCCTTGCTCCTACTAGTTCGGTTAAACCTTGGTTTCATAACTGAGGGAAAACTTGCTGCTGTGCTCATCATACCTTCCTCTTGGGGTTCCCAACAAGCTCTACATCGAACGACGAGCACATCACGCCGTGCCTATAAAAGGAGCATCGATACGCCATGGCAAGCAGCTCAAGAAGCTAACATAGGTAGAGAGAGTTTCATCCCCATGGATGGAGGGTTTGGAAATCTCCCGTGGCGGAGCTTCTCGAAGATGTCGTTGGTGCACACGCCCTAAGGCATCTTCGGAAGCTCTTGGAAAAATTTCCCTGCAAGCCCGTGAAAGACTCCATCTCCTCTAACAGTGTTGGGGAAAGGGTTGGGAAATCTCCCTTGGCGGAGCTTCTCGAAGATGTCGTTGGTGCACAGGCCCTACGGCATCTTCGGAAGCTCCGCCTCGGAAAAATTTCCCTGCAAGCCTGTGAAAGACTCCATCTCCTCTAACAGTGTTGAGGAAAGGGTTGGGAAATCTCCCGTGGCGGAGCTTCTCGAAGATGTCGTTGGTGCACACGTCGTACGGCATCTTCGGAAGCTCCGCCTCGGAAAAATTTCCCTACAAGCCCGTGAAAGACTCCATCTCCTCTAATAGTGTTGGGGAAAGGGTTGGGAAATCTCCCGTGGCGGAGCTTCTTGAAGATGTCGTTGGTGCACACGCCCTACAGCATCTTCGGAAGCTCCCCCTCGGAAAAATTTCCCTGCAAGCCCGTGAAAGACTCAATCTCCTCTAACAGTGTTGGGGAAAGGGTTGGGAAATCTCCCGTGGCGGAGGTTCTCGAAAATTTCCCTGCAAGCCCGTGAAAGCTACTTAACTAGTAAAACAAGCCAACCATCTCCATTGTTAATATCTTACATACAGTAAGATCATTACACAAAAATAAATGGAAAAGTGATTTCCATATTGAGATACACAAGTTATGATCCCTATCTAGTCTTCTGAGTTTTCTTCGTGTGTTTCCCTTTCTTTTGATTGCGACGCAACCATGGACAATCTTCATTATTTAACATGATGCTTGGGTCAGTTCTCACCTTGATGGGTGGAATATCATCAAACTTATTATAATCTTCTGACATGTCTATCTTTTCCTCTACTCCCATATGTTTCTTTTTCCTGAAAGAACTATGTGGCGCTTTGGCTCATTGTATGATGTGTCCTCTTGACTTTGTTTTCTTTTTTTCGGTTTGGTAGACATGTCCTTAACATAAAAAACCTGAGCCACTCCACTGGCTAGGACGAATGGTTCGGTGTCGTACCCTAGATTCTTGAGATCCACTGTAGTCATTCTGTACTGTGGGTCTACCTGTACCTCGTCTTTCAGGTTGAACCATTTGCACCGGAACAAAGGGATCTTAAAATTAGGTCCATAGTCAAGTTCCCATATGTCCTCTATGTACCCATAATATGTGACCTTCTTCCCATTATCCTCTGCTGCAACAAAGCATACACCACTGTTTTGGTTGGTGCTTTTTTTATCTTGGGCGAATGTGTAAAATGTATTCCCATTTATCTCGTACCCTTGAAAAGTCGATATAGTCGAAGATGGTTGCTTGGCCAACAAGTATAGCTGTTCTTCATCAGTGACATTCATGAGACGTGTTTGCAACCAACCGCCGAAAGTCTTCATGTGTTCTCCATCAATCCAATCTTCACGTTGCTCCGGGTATTCAGAGCGTAAAATATTCTTGTGTTCCACTATGTACAGAGCCACCAAGTTGGAATTATGTAGAACTATGTAGTGTGCTTGAGTCAAAGAATGTCCGTCCATACACATTGTTGCTTTCTTTCTTAGCGTGACTTTTCCACGCAGTCTCCCCTCATAGCGCGATTTAGGAACACCGATCGGCTTAAGTTCAGGAATAAAGTCAACACATAACTCAATGACCTCCTCTATTCCATAGCCCTTGGAGATGCTTCCTTCTGGCCTAGCATGGTTATGAACGTATTTCTTTAAGACTCCCATGAATCTCTCAAGGGGAACATGTTGTGTAGAAATACAGGACCGAGAACGCCAATCTCTTCGACCAGGTGAACGAGGAGATGCGTCATAATATTGAAGAAGGATGGTGGGAACACCAACTTGAAGTTGACTAGACATTGAACCACATCCTTCTGTAAATTTTGTAGAGTTAGTGGATTAATCACCTTCTGAGAAATTGCAATGAGGAATGCACATAGCTTCACAATGGGTACTCGAACATTTTCTGGCAGAAGCCCCCTCAATGCAACCGGAAGTAATTGTGTCATAATCGCGTGGCAGTCATGAGACTTTAGGTTTTGAAACTTTTTCTCTGACATGTTTATTATTCCCTTTATATTCGACGAGAAGCCAGACGGGACCTTGATGCTACTCAGGACTTCAAAAAGATCTCCTTCTCTTCTTTGGTAAGAGCATAGCTGGCAGTACCTTGATACTTCTCTGGATTCGGGTTGTTTCCTTCATGGATAGATTGTTGGTCCTGCCGTGCATCCGGTGTATCTTTTGTCTTCCCATACACGCCCAAGAAGTTTAGTAGGCTCACACAAAGATTTTTCATCACGTGCATCACGTCGATTGCAGAGTGAACCTCTAGGATTTTCTAGTAGGGTAGCTCCCAAAATATAGACATCTTCTTCCACATGGGTACGTGTCCATCAACATCATGTGGAACAGATTGTCCGCCAGGACCCTTTCCAAAGATCACTTTTAAATCCTTGACCATATCATATATAACATCCCTAGTAGGGCGGGTAGGCTTCGTTCGGTTATCTGCCTCACCTCTAAAATGTTTTCCTCTCTTTCTTACGTGATGCTGTTTTGGAAGAAATCGACGATGCCCCAGGTACACATTCTTGTTTCCCAAATATATACTATCAGTCTCACCTAAACAGTGTGTGCATGCATTGTATCCCTTGTTTGACTGTCCTGAAATGTTACTGAGAGCAGGCCAATCATTGATGGTTACAAACAACAACACTCGTAGGTTAAATTCCTTTTGTTCATGCTCATCCCACACAGTTACACCTTCTTCACGCCACAACTGTAAAAGTTCTTCAACCAATGGCCTCAGGTACACATCAATGTCGTTGCTGGGTTGCCTCAGGCCTTGAATGAGCACTGGCATCATAATGAACTTCCGCTTCATGCACAACCAATGAGGAAGGTTATAGATACATAGAGTCACTGACCAGGTGCTATGACTGGAGCTCTGCTCCCCGAAAGGATTAAAGCCATATGTACTTAGACCAAACCTTAAGTTTCTTGCGTCATCTAAAAATGACTTGAACTCTCTGTCGATTTTTCTCCACTGTGACCCATCAGCGGGGTGTCTCAACGTCACATCTTTCTTACAGTCCTCTTTGTGCCATCGCAACAACTTGGCATGCTCTTTATTTTGGAACAAACATTTCAACCGTGGTATTATAGGAGCATACCACATCACCTTCGCAGGAACCCTCTTCCTAGGGGTGGACTCGCCCTCAACATCGCCAGGGTCATCTCGCCTGATCTTATACCTCAATGCAACACATACCGGGCATGCATTCAAATTCTCATACTCCTCGCGGTAGAGGATGCAGTCATTGATGCATGCATGTATCTTCTGCACCTCTAATCCTAGAGGGCAGACAACCTTCTTTGCTTCGTACATACTAGAGGGCAATACGTTCTCCCTGGAAGCATCTTCTTTATTATTTTCAGCAACTTTTCAAATCCCTTGTCAGAAGTACCATCCTTTGCCTTCCATTGCAGCAATTCTAGTGTGGTACCCAGCTTTTTATGGCCATCTTCACAATTTGGGTACAACCGTTTGTTGTGATCCTCTAACATTTTCTCCAACTTCATCCTCTCCTTTTCACTTCCGCAGTTTATCTTCGCATCAAGAATGGACCGACCCAAATCGTCATCGGGGTCATCAAAAATGGGCTCATCAAAAATGGGCTCTTCTTCATCTTCGTCTTCCCCCATTCTACTATCACCATCTTCTGTGAACATAGGATAGTTGTCACTATCCTCTTCTTCTTCGTTGTCTTCCATTATAACCCCTCTTTCTCCGTGCTTGGTCCAACAATTATAGCCGGGCATGAAAACGTTCTCAAGCAGGTGGACGTGAAGGGTCTTTGAGGTAGAGTAATCCTTCGTATTGTTACAGGAACTACATGGACAATAAATGAAACCATTCGACCGCCTGTTTGCCTCAGCCACGTTGAGAAAATAATGCATGCCAGTAATGAAGTCGGGATGGCATCGGTCACCATACATCCATTGTCGATTCATCAGCATTATATATATAAGTATATCAAAAATCATTAATTACACAACATCATGGATATATGAGTGACCAACTTAATTAATATTCATGTTCATCACATAAAACTAAGTTTTTTTATAAAAAATAAGAGGCTCACCGAGGTGGTACGGTGCTGGCTAGGGGACGACACTAGCGATCGACGGTGGTGAGGACGGGGACGATACTAAAACCTACAAATCATACTTTAATTTGAGCTCAAATTGCATATAAAAAGAATGAAATCCCTAACTTAGGCATTTCATCGAACACCTTGCTAGCACTACAAAAATAATACGAGTTAAACTAGGAAAGAAATGAGCTAAATTAGGAATGCCGTAAGAAAGGATGATATTGCTAACCCTTGGATAGATGGGTGCCGTCAATCTTGATAAAATGGTGGAAAAAATGGAGATTTGTTAGAGTGTGAGAGGTGCAAAATATTTGGAAATGTGAGAGAGGAGAAGGAGAAGGGGAAATGAGATGCAAGCCGATCGGGCTTAAGAAATAGGGCAGGGACCCTATACTCCTGGTTCTTAAAACGAACCGGTACTATAGGTTCAGCTCTGGTCCACCTTGCTTCAAAATTGGACTGAAACCCTTTCGTACCGGTTCGTAACACGAACCGGTACAAAAGGCCCTCAACGAACCGGTATTAATGTTCCTCGGCCGCCTGGACAAGGGAGCCGGTACTAATGCACCCTTTAGTACCGGTTCATAAGGGAACCGGTACTAAAGGCTTAGATGGATGCCCATTTGTCTACTAGTGGGGCTCTGCTCTTGTCTTTCAAGCTGACTTTGCTGGCTTGCTCGTGTAAGTTTGTTTTATTTCTAAACGGACTCATGGGCTATTCCTAAGGGATGAACGGTTCCCTACAAAATGAAAATTTTGCACATTTAGTTTTCCTTTTTTAGGAAACTCCAGGTTGCAACCGAAAAAATGAACATGCTTGAGACGTGACAAACAGACCTACACGGTTACGCAAATAACAATCTTTATTAAATCCTAGCCCCACATTATAAATCCAACTAGCAAAATAAATTTGGATGATGTGGGTTAATGTGATGCCTCGAAAAACACCCTTATATTGCTTTTAGTATCTAATAGATTGTGTTGTTCTTGGAGCGTCTTCATTTTAGTTTTTAGTTTTCGTTTTCTTGGTTTGCTTAAATAAATTGGTTGGACCCCCGCATTCATACATAGTTTCAAATAAGTTGATTTGGATTGGAAAAGATTAGGAAAGTTCATGCTTATAAGTGGTATAAAAGGAGTCTTGTTTTTGACTACGATTTAGACTTTATCATGTCATGCTTGATATTGCTTTGACTTTATGCTTAGTGATTATTGCTGTAGCATGACTTGTTACAAACAATTGAGATTGCTTAATGTGCCTTGAAAAAATCATGCGTTGTTTTAACATATAAAAGCATAATATTGTGGTATTCTCCTTTGATGATTTATTTGGGTTGACTTGGCGCATGCTCACACCATGTTAAGACTATACCAAGTCACCATAGCCTCTATGATCATTTAGTTTTTTACTTATAATATCACTTTATGCTTTAATCAATAATGTTTTGTCGCTTTGCATGATTATGACCATTATTGCTCTCTTAGTTGGCCGCTCCTAGTCTTTTGCTAGCCTCCACATGTACCAAGTATGGGTTCCACTCATGCATCCAACTCCAAATAAAACCAAGTTATTCCAAAGAGTCCACCATACCTACCTATTAGCATTATTGCTATTCCAAGTATATTCATGTTTTTATCTACCTTCCAAATTAAACTTGTTATGTGAAAATTAGTGATTAAAGCTCTCACGAATTTGATGGCACACTTTACTTTCTTGCACTTAATAAACTTGAACCATTGTGCCCATCTATGTTGCGTATATGCTTACATTTTGTAAGTTGTGAATTAGCAGAACCATGTTACCATGGGGAACGCTTTCAAGATTGCACTTTATTTAGTTGATATCATGTTCTTTTGCGTATGGATCCCGGTGGTGTGAAATGAAAGGGGATCTTGTAAGGCTCATGGAGTTCGTATATGTGTTAGAGAAATGCCTCGGCGGCTAGTGTACCATGCCTAATCATGGTGGAAACTTGCAGCGTAACCATAATGAGCAATCTGTGAAGCATCCTAAAGAAAAAAAGAAAAAAAAGAAAAAAAAGGGAAAACCCTATGCATATAGCATACAAACAGATCATTGAGATACTCATTGTCTGCTTGCCTTGCCATTTTGATATGGGAAAGCTTCTATATCATCGGGCAAGGGGTACCCCGTTGGCGGTTCTCTATAATACACATGTACTTACAATGACAAGAACTTACTTGTGACTAAAGTTTTGTAGCATGAGGTTCGGTACTCGTAAGCAAGGGGAATGATATTTTGTGCTTATAACTTGTCAAGAATATCCTCATATTTGTTCACTTTAACCTTAATCACCTAAAGATGCTTATGATAGGGGTCATGAGAGATGAAAGCTAATAAGTACCATAATTTTTGGAAGCTCTTTATGAGACTTGAATCCCTGCTTCCTTCTATGAAGGGCATTTCTTTTACTTTTATGTTGAGTCTCCATCTTCTATCTTTATGCACCTATTGAGAGAGCATAGTGGTCATTCTTAGTTTAATGTGCATTGTCCCAAAACTTGTTGATTGATTCATAACTTTGATATTGCTTGTTCTTAAACTATTTGTATCTAGTCACCCTTATGAACTTTGAAGGTGTCCTATGCATTTATGGTTAGCTATACCATGAGGGACAAGCTGAATACCATTTTCATTATGTTTTATATATGTGAAACAAACAAACGTCTTTCAAAGCATTGTTATTCATGAATCTTTTGTTTGTACCTTTTCATGTTACAACATAGTTGCTATGTCTTATTGTTAGAACTATATCTTTCATGTCTATGTTAGAGTACTTTGATCCTAGCTATCAATGTTTTACAAATACCTTGATCAAGATTATGATGGTTCATGTCACCTAAAAAAATATTCTTTTTATCCACTTACCTACTCGAGGACGAGCAGGCGTTAAGCTTGGGGATGTTGATACGTCGTAAAAGTATCAATAATTTTTGATGGTCCACGCTTTTTTTATATCAACTATCTTATGTTTTGTCTACATTTTGAGATACTTTTATACATTTTCTGGAACTAACCTATTAACAAGATGCCACAGTGCTAGTTGCCTGTTTTCTGCTGATTTTGGTTTCAGAAAAGCTCGTAAAGAAATATTCTCGGAATTGGACGGGACAAAAGCCAAAGTTCCTACCTTACCAGAAGACTCACGGAGCCAGAAGACAAGGCGGATAGGGGCCACGGGGGGCCCACACCACCTGGTGGCGCGGGACAGGCCAGGACACGCCAGGGGGTGGTGTAGCCGCCTCGGGCACCCACCGACCTTGCCTCTTCGCCTATATAATCCTCCCGGGACAAAAACCCTAAGTACCAAATCAGAATTCCATGAAAAATTCCGCAGTGCCGCTGCCACCAAAGAGGAGATTCGGGGGATAGAAGTCTCTGTTCCGGCACCCTGCCGGGACACGAAAGTGCCCCCGGAGCCATCTCCATCGACTCCATTGCCATCTCCATCACCGTTGCTGACTCCCATGATGAGGAGGGAGTAGTTCTCTCTCGAGGCTAAGGCTCTACCGGTAGCTATGTGTTCATCTCTCTCTCTATGCATGATCTTATGAGATCATGAGATTTGTAATCTATAGATCTATTCTACTACTCAAGTGCTTTAATTAATCTCTGCTTATCCCCACGTCTGTGAAGTTGACAGTGTGCACACAGTGTGGCACTTTGGCTAAGGTTACAGAAATACTTATCATGAGTATAATTTGAGTTGGATGTCTCTATGAGATCGTGGTGTTTGTTGGAACCATCTAGCGCTCAAGGTGTCAGTGAGGGGTTATCTAGATGGGGAATGCGAACTTTCAGGTGTGCTCTTATAGCCCTACATCGTCCAACCGGAGAGTAGTATGATCCCTAGGCATTGTTTCTAAGCATTGAGACACCGTTTATAATCAATCATGTTACATGTTTGCTTGCTTCCACTATTATTTCAGATTGCAATTGCCACTTATAATCATCCAGATTACTTATATTTCACTATCTCTTCGCTGAAATAGTGCACCTATACACCTGAAAAGTGTATTGGGTGTGTTGGGGACACAAGAGACTTCTTGTATCTTGATTGCAGGGTTGCTTGAGAGGGATACCTTTGACCACTTCCTCCCTTAGCAAGCTAAAGAAGATTAATCGACTATATGAAGTGAAATCACTTGACAGTCTTCCCATGTGTCCTCGAGAACGTTTGGTCATCTTAAGTAATACAACCAGCTTGTCCTTTGCTGCATAAAGGATTGGGCCACTTGCTGCATTTATTCCTACTGTCTTTTATTTACTCGTATTTTGTTTACTTGCTTTATTGAAAACCCCTAAAAATCCATTTGCTAAGTATTTGTAGAGAATCCCTGATCCATACCACTAGCCAGCACCTTCTGCTCCTCGTTGGGTTCAACACTCTTACTTATCGAAAATACTGCGATACACCCCCTATACTTGTGGGTCATCAATCCCCCAAGAACAATGAGGTGATCAAAACTCGTCATAAAGCAAGAGGTGAACGTAACTTGGATCTTAGAGTTCACACTCTTGACAAAGTTGTTGGTGATCTAAGAAGAAGGGTGTCCACAAGAAGGGAGTTTTCTAGCTTTAGTGATCATCAAGATCATATGTCCTTGGTGGAACCTAAAAAGTTGTTTGAAGCCCTGGAGGATCCGGATTGGTTGAAATCCATCCATGAAGAACTCAAAAACTTCGAGCGCAACAAGGTTTGGAAGTTAGTAGAGAAGCCCAAAGAGTGCCGCAATGTTATTGGAACAAAGTGGATATTCAAGAATAAGCAATATGAGAATGGAATTATTGTAAGAAACAAGGCAAGTTTGGTGGCTCAAGGTTTCTCTCAAGTGGAAGGCATTGACTTCGGTGAAACTTATGCTCCAGTGACTCGCCTTGAGTCTATCTGTATCCTTCTTGCAAATGCTGCACATCATAATTTTAAATTGCAGCAAATTGATGTAAAAAGTGCTTTTCTTAATGGTCCACTACATGAATTGGTTTATCTTAAGCAACCGCCAGGATTCGAGGACCCCAACTTTCCTAACCATGTCTACAAACTTGATAAGGCTCTCTATGGCCTTAAACAAGCCCCACGTGTGTGGTATGAGCATTGATGGCCTTCAAGTGCACATGTTCGTCAGAGAATGTTTTCACGGATGTATTAATTCCAGTTTTTATATCGATCCCAATAAGGAGCCTAGGTAAGTGTTTTTATGCGGTGTTTCTATCGCACTCGAGGAGTCACAGGTCTTGAGTGAATTGACTACAAAAGCTGACGGTGGAAGTGGTGAGTAAAAGATAGAGGAAACTTCATTAGGAAATAAGTAAATTGCATAAAAGTAAGGATGCGAAAAGTGTGTGAAGGTCCTGCATATGAGAAGTTAGGCACGGAGAGAAACAGTTCATGATGCTAGTGAAAGTGCGAAATGGATAAAGTGGAATAAGTGATAGTGATATTTCTTATTTATAAGTGAGTAGGCAAGCAACCCATATACCGACTAGGAGTACTCATGTTTTCTCCCTAGTCCCAATGATCCATCTGCTTGTTACCACGGCCATGGTCAGCACATTAAATTAAGGTCTTGCAACTAAATCAAGAGCAGAATTGTATTGCAAGTAAAAATCATCTCAAAACTAATGTAGCAAACCACAATAGCGATCAAAGATCAAATCAAATACAAACCGAAGGTAGATCGAAGTATAAAACCCTAATCTTACAAGTGCCAATCTCTCTCTAAGTATTGATGGGAATGCTGGTGGATTGTGTGGTTTGGATATTGGAGATCGTCGAGGAACGAGGCAGAGTTCTTCTCCTTTTCTAGATATGATATAACCCCCTCTGGATGGCTTGCGGCGGATGTATTTTTTGTTCAGTTGTTCTTCCCGTCATCTCTCCTTAAATAAAGTTGCTTGTATTGATATAAGGGTGCCGTCGGCGTGTAGTACGGGTGCATGGTACGGGTGCGTCCCGACCGTACCGCTGGTCGTTAAGTGTGCTGAATGCCTCCAATGAAAGGGGATCCAATTGGGGATTTACTTTTTGATGGTTTTATGCTAATAATATGCTTTTGACACTCTTTTCTATATAAAGTTTATGATTTATTTGGACTAACCGACTAATAGTTAAAAAGATGCACAATGTTCTTATTTTACACATTGGTGTGTAGGAATTACCAAGAATATAAGTGGAAACCTTGTTGGAGTCAAATTGGGATTTTTCCAGAAATCTGTCTCAGAACTTTTTTTAAAGATGGTCACGTTTCGGGTAGAAGACAGCATCAAACGGAAAACTCTTTAACTACAAAGTTGTTGGAAATTTCGCGGCAAACGTTTTGGACATAAAATTTAGCTGATTCCGAGTCCGGACGGGACATTTAGGCCCGTTTACTGCAGCACAAGATGGGGTGATGGGAATCCGAGAAGCTATATAAAGGGAGGAAACCTAATTCGCCGAGGGCATCTCCACCCACGAATTTGTAGCCACCAAAGCCATGTTTTTTCCTCCCCCATTGATCCCATCTCCATGGGGGAGGGCTCCCAAGAAGACATTAAGAAAGGGGGCTAAGGGGCGGTGCTCCCCCATGATACCGGCGGCGGGGAAGGAGTCCCTCGCGCCGCCGCCCTCTTCACCATCTTCACCGCCATCTTCATCACCTAATCCTCCTAGTATGCAGTGGTTCATCCTCCCACACACCTCTGTACTGTCCTATGTAAACATGGTGTTTGATGCTATAAGTTATAATCCTATGATCTATGTCATGTTTGCGTAGTTTCTTTGTTCGTAGATTGAATTCATGAACGTCTTTGGTTCATTAGAGTGGTATGTTGATATGGTACAGTCCTTTGGTGTCCATTATATTTGCGTGCGCATAGATTAAACATCATAGGGTTTGTAGTATGTGTAAGAGGAAGGGGGAAGTTCTGCCGGAGTGACAGAAACGTGAGGACGCGAACCGGAACGTTGCACGTATGGGAGTAAGAGGACAACTAAACTTAAGGCTATGGTTGGGGAAACCATAATGCATTGATTAGTACTTACAGATGTTTGCTAACAATCCAATCATATAGTACATGTAATTCTAAATAGTGAATCGCATGTATATTTAGCCTCTCCCACATAGAAAACTGAATCGAAGAAAATGAACCCGATCTATTCGCTATTTAAACTTGGACAAAGCCACCACCATTACCACCACTATTCCACACTCATGGTTCTATTAGTTTAGTATATTTTATTTCTGCAGCAACTAGCTTTACTTTCTTGTTATTTATTATCATGCAAAACTATCTCTATTACTCGTATTGTTGCTCTAGTTTTATTTCCTATATAATGCAAACATTTAGTGTGCGTACAATTGTATCAGTGGTTGATAGAACTAGAGAGAATATTTATCCTACCTTTAGCTCCTCGTTGGGTTTGACACTCTTACTTATTGAAAATGCTACACACGATCCCCTATACTTGTGGGTTATCAAGACCTTTTCTGGCGCCGTTGTCGGAGAGAAATAGCGTGTGGGTGAATATTCTTGTGTGCACTTGTTTGCTTTATCTCTAAGTAGGTTTTACTTTTAATTTTAAGTTTTTCTCTATCTTAGTATGGATAGGGAATGCGAATTACAAAAAAAATAGTTGTACTTGTTACCTACAAATGTTTTCAAAAAGGGAAGTGATTGGAAAGATGAGTAATGGTTAAGTGGGGGTCGACCTTGAACACTTGTGTTCATGCCTATGAAACCAAAACAAATCTTTCCATGGAAGCTTTTCAGTTAAAAACTTGTAGGAATACATGAAGCCTTGAAAAAGAAAGATATTTCTGGTATTGATCTTAATCCTTATTCATTCGAAGATACTTGAATCTTGCTTCTATGCGTAACTTAAAGGCGTTAAAAAGTACTTATTGGGAGATAACCCAAAAGATTTAGATGAGTCTTGGAAGTTATTACCTCTGTAATAACCGCTCCTTATCATTTTTATTTTCTTTTTGTGCCAAGAGTAACCTCTAATGAGAGAACAGTAATGCTTGGGAAAGTTGCTGTTCCGAAACAGATTTTTGTGCTCCATTGTAAACATTCGTGTAAAATCTTTGTACGTCCGTTTGAGGTGTGAATTTTTGTGCTTCTGCCCCAGGTTGTCATATAACTTTCTTTAGTTCAACACTTTTCGATTTGAGCAACAAAAGGTCTTCGAAAAAATTGGTCTTTACCTGCTGGTCTGTTTTGACAGATTTTTGCCATTATTTGCATTTGCTTCTTGTTGATTCCTTTTTGGGTTCTTTTTGGGGAACTGAGCTTTTGGAGGGAAGTGATACAGTAGCTTGTTATTTAATGGAAGTTTGATTGGTGTTGGAACTAAACCCAAATACTTATTATCTTGAGTGCACTAATGTTGCTAATAAATATTGTGTGAAATTTTGTATGAAGGAAAAATTTCAGGTGTATGGAAAGAGTGATGTAATGAGATGAAGAATGGACTAAAGCTCAAGCTTGGGGATGCCTCGTGTGTCACCCCAAGAAATATCCAAAAAGTACAAGAGTCAAAGCTTGGGGATGCCCAAGGCATCCCCTCTTCATCAATAAAAATCTGAGGTTTCTTCCAAACACTTCATTTTTATTGTTTCATGCACAGTTGTGTTGTTCTTGGAGCGTCTTCGTTTTTGTTTTGTTTCCATGGTTTTATTAGTTTGTTTTAATAAATTGGTTGGACCCCCTCTTTCATACATTAGTTTTCAAATAAGTGTGGTTTGGATTGGAAAAGAGTAGGAAAAGTTCATGCTTAAGTGCTAAAAGGAGCTCGTTTTTTACGGTGGCCTATGCTTTGTCATGTCATGCTTGATATTGTTTTGGCTTTATGCTTAGTGATTTTTTCTGTAGCATGACATGTTATAAATAATTGAGATTGCTTAACGTGTCTTGAAAGAATCATGCGTTGTTTTAGCATATTAAAGCATAGTATTGTGGTATTCTCCTTTGATGCTTTATTTGGGTTGACTTGGCGCATACTCACACCATGTTATGACTATCGCAAGTCACCATAACCTTTACGATCCTTTAGTTTTCGACTTGTAATATCACTTTATGCTTTAATTAATGATGTTTTGTCGCTTTGTATGATTATGGCCATTATTGCTCTTTTAGTTGGTCGCTCCTAGTATTTTGCTAGCCTCGATAACCAAGTATGAGTTCCACTCATGCATCCAACTCCAAATAAAACCAAGTTATCCCAAAGACTCAACCGTACCTACCTATTAGCATTTGTTATTACAAGTATATTCATGCTTTTATCTACCTTCCAAATTAAACTTGTTATGTGAATATTAGTGATTAAAGCTCTCACGAACTTGATGGTACACTTTATTTTCTTGCACTTAATAAACTTGAACTATTGTGTCCATATTTATTGCGTATATGTTTGCGCTTTATAACTTAAAGTTAGCAGAACCATGTATCATGGATAACACTTTCAACATTGCACTTATCTGTTGATATCATGATTCTTTTGCTTATGGATCCCGGCGGTGTGAAATAAAAGGGGAACTTGTAAGATCATGGAGTTTGTATGTGTGTTAGAGAAACGCCTGGGCTGCTGGCCTAAGCCATGCCTAATCATGGTGGAAACTTGTAGCATAAGCATAATGAACACTCTATGAAGCATCCTCAATAAAAACCTATGCAAATAGCAAATAAAAAGATCGTTGAGATGCTCATTGTCTGCTTGCCTTGTCATGTTGATTATAGGATAACTCCTATATCATGTGCAAGGGGTACCCCGTTGGCGGTTCTCTATGATACATATGTACTTACAATGACAAGAGCTTACTTGTGACTAAAGTTGAGTAGCATGAGGTTCAGTACTCGTAAGTAAGTGGCATGAGATTTCAACTTATAACTTGTCGAACATATCCTCTTAGTTGTGTTAATTTAACCTTAATCACCTAAAGATGCTTATGATAGGGGCAATGAGAGCTGAAAGCTAATAAGTACCATAATTTTTGGAAGCTCTTTATGAGACTTGAATCCCTGCTTCCTTCCAAGAAGGAATTTCTTTTACTTTTATGTTGAGTCTGCATCTTCTATCTTTATGCACCTATTAAGAGAGCATAATGGCCATTCTTAGTTTAATGTGCATTGTCCCAAGACTTGTTGATTGATGCATAACTTTGATATTGCCTGTTCTTAAACTATTTATATCTAGTCACCCTTATGAACTTTGAAGGTGTCCTATGCATTTATGTTTTTGCTACTCTATGAGGGACAAGCTAAATACCATTCTCATTCTGCTTTCTTTATGTGAAACAAATAAACGTCTTGCAATGCATTGTTATTTATGAATCTTTTGTTTGTGCCTTTTCATTTTACAACGTAGTTGCTATGTCTTATTGTTAGAACTCTATCTTTCATGATTCATGTTTAGAGTACCTTAATCCCAGCTATCAATGCTTTAACAATAATGATGATCAAGATTGTGTTGTCTGCATGTCACATCAAAAATTATATGTTTTGATCGTTTACCTACTCGAGGACGAGCAGGAACTAAGCTTGGAGATGTTGATACATCCATAACGTATCTATAATTTTTGATGGTTTTATGCTAATAATATGCTTTTGACACTCTTTTTTGTATAAAGTTTATAATTTATTTGGACTAACCTACTAATAGTTGCAAAATTGCACAATTTCTTGTTTTACACTTTGATGTGTAGGAATTACCAAGAATATAAGTGGAAACCTTGTTGGAGTCAAATTGGGATTTTTCCAGAAATCTGTCTCAGAACTCTTTTTAAAGATGGTCACGTTTCGGGTAGAATACAGCGTCAAACGGAAAACTCTTTAACTACAAAGTTGTTGGAAATTTCGCGGCAAACGTTTTAGACATAAAATTTAGCTGATTCCGAGTCCTGACGGAACATTTAGGCCTGATTTACTGCAGCACAAGATGGGGTAACGTGAATCCAAAAAGCTATATAAAGGGAGGAAAGCTAATTCGCCCAGGGCATCTCCACCCACGAATTTGCAGCCAACAAAGCCATGTTTTTGCCTCCATATCCATGGGGGAGGGCTCCCAAGAAGCCATGCAGGAAGGGGGCTAAGGGGCGGTGCTCCCCCATGATACTGGCGGCGGGGAAGGAGTCCCCCGCGCCGGCGCCGACGCCGTCGCGGCCCTCTTCACCATCTTCACCGCCATCTCCATCACCTAATCCTCCTAGTATGTAGTGGTTCATCCTCCCACACACCTCTGTACCGTCCTATGTAAACATGGTGTTTGATTCTATACGTTATAATCCTATGATCTATGTCATGTTTGCGTAGTTTCTTTGTTCTTAGATTGAATTCTTGAACGTCTTTGATTCATTAGAGTTGTATGTTGATATGGTACAGTCCTTTGGTGTCCATTATATTTGTGCGCGCATGGATTAAACATCATAGGGTTTGTAGTATGTGTAAGAGGAAGGGGGGAAGTTCTGCCGGAGTGACAGAAACGTGAGGACGTGAACCGAAACGTTGCACATATGGGAGTAAGAGGACCATTAAACTTATGGCTATGGTTAGGGAAACCTTAATGCATTGATTAGTACTTACAGATGTTTGCTAACAATCCAATCATATAGTATGTGTAATTCTAAGTAGTGAAGCGCATGTATATTTATCCTCTCCCACATAGAAAACTGCATCGAAGACAATGAACCCGATCTATTCGCTATTTAAACTTAGACAAAGCCACCACAATTACCACCACTATTCCACACTCATGGTTCTGTTAGTTTAGTATATTTTATTGCTGCAACAACTAGCTTTACTTTTTTGTTATTTATTATCATGCAAAGCTATCTCTATTACTCGTATTGTTGCTCTAGTTTTATTTCCTAGATAATGCAAACGTTTAGTGTGCGTAGAGTTGTATCAGTGGTTGATAGAACTCGAGAGAATACTTATCCTACCTTTAGCTCCTCGTTGGGTTCAACACTCTTACTTATCGAAAAGGCTACACACGATCTCCTATACTTGTGGGTTATCACCCACTTCGATAACCGCGGCTATCAAATACCTCTTCTTTTCCTTTTCTTCCAAGAACTATAATTGTTCAATTTAGGTGGTGAGGTGATGCCAAAGATCAAAAGTTTCTATTTTTTCAGCTCATATCTTGACGATAAATTTTTCGTCTTTTCTCAAGGATCAAGGAATATTTGTTTTGTAAACGCTTACAAAACCTTTTGAGAATACCAATAATTTTGCCCATATAGCGACACATATGCCACTCATTCCATCAACTCATAGCTGAAATCCGGGGTTATACCATAGATCGTTCAGAGGCTAGTGGAGTTGTTGGCAACCCAAAGGTGTGTATTTGAAACAAAGAACTTTATTTCTTTCTTCTCTTTTTTTACAGCAGGTCAACACAGGTTTTGGTATCTCCCTCTCCCACCATAAAAAGTTTGTTCTATCACAAAATTATTTTTTAGAAGGTATCATCAAGTCATCGATTAGTATGTGGGCTTGAGTACTACTAAGATTAAGCCCTTAAGACAAAAACATGGCACCAAAGTTGTCGATAGACACTTTCTCTTATTCTTAAAAGCTTGGAATTTAATACAAGGGGCAATTTTTCAAAATAATATTAATTGTCGAAAGTCTTAACCAAAGTGGTGACAAAAACCTTTGAGCTCAAGTCCTAAAAGATAACGAATTAAGCGTGGAGTCAAACTCAAGTGCAACCAAACAGACATAAAATGTTCACGAATAAGCTTACAAGAAGAAGGAAAATAGGAATGAAGTACCTCATCTTGCTTGCTCGTCTCCTACTTGAGCCAACTCTTTGCGTTCGCCTCCATAGCTCAATCACTAGAAGTGAGTATCCTGTAGAAAAATCAATGAGAGCTGAGCAAATTTGCACAAATAAAATTAAAAGCTAGTCTAATATTTTTGGGTTTTCTTTTTTATCAAATGCAAAACTGAAAGTAGACATGCAATGAAACAAAATAAATAAAAAGAAGAAAGAAAAATATGAATGCAAAAAGGTGAGAGGAGTTTAACCTCCCCTAGCTTAGGCTTTTTGCCTGACTGGAATCAAGCATTGCCACCGTCGGGCGGCGGCTGCTGGTATGGGAAGTTCGGGTAGCGGTTTGGAAAGTCGCTCATGAAAGATGTGAAGTCTCGGGTGAGGTTGACTATGTTGGCATTCGCATCATACAATGTGTTTTCTATGTTTTTAATGCGATGCACCACCTGGTCAAACTTGCCTCTCGGGACATAGTTGAATCCCAGCTATGGTTGAGGCATACCTTGCTACTGGTGGAAGAAAGGTTGTTGGTGATGGTGTTGTTGACCACAGTCATCCTAGCCTGCACCCATGCCAATATTCTTCTCCTTCATATTGCTATTGTTGGCTAGTTGGGGTGGCCTCCTTGCGGTGCAGTCCTTCCAGAGAGGATCAATGCCTGCTAGAACTCCTCCTGAGTGAGGACCCAACTCTGTTTACCTGGCAAACCAAAAGCTTGGACAAAAGGAAGCAAAACTTGGTTGAGATCACCGTTAGGCTCAAAATAAAGCTGATAAGCACAAAGAGAGCGTTTGGGTCTATAGAACCCCATGAACTTGATGCTAGCCATATGAATATTATCCAGGGTCTTACTGCAAGCCACGACTCTTCCCTATGGTAGGACAAATTCTGCGTAGATGATCTGTGTGATCAACCCACCACAATGAACGTCCCTCGCGAAAGCTGACCTATGGCGGTGAAAGTGCTGGATGAGCAAAGCACCTAACTCTACCTTGTGCTCCATCTTTGGATGCAAGGCCATATGAATTACACTTATTTAGGGGCATGACATTGACCCGACATCACCTTTCCCAAAAGTAGAATTAACAAGGAAGGTATGAAAATAACGGATAGTATGATTCTGGATGGTGGCACTCTTTTTGCGCAAATAATCAGTGTTCACGTGGACATAAATTTGCTCCCAAGAATGCATCGCCTCCATGTGCACACTATCATCAATATCGAGTTCCCCCTTAGGGGAGAATCCGAAACTATCACAAAATTTATAGAAGGAAAGGTTGTGGAGCTACCAATTGAGTACAAAACTTATAGTGCAATTACACTCTTGGGCTTTGAGATCATCATGGAATGATGACACGAACTCATACGTGGTGAGCGTGTAGGTGTCGATGGAGAGGTAGGAGAAGTCGAGCATGCCAGCATGCATAGTCATCTTCTTGAAGTCCTCCAAAAGGCCTAGGTGGGAGAGGAACTCACGGTTTACCCACTTGGTGGGCAAAACCTTGCGGTTGCTCACCCTCTCATAGTCTCGGCTCATGGCGGCCCTCAAGCTGTCCACCTCCGAGTGCCTCTTCTTCGAACCCGGCAGCTTGGCGGAGCCTGAGGCTCCTGCCGTACCTGAGCCCTTGCGTGAGCAGAAAATCCTTCCAATGTTATGCGCTGCAAATTTTTAAAGAAAAATATAGGCATAAAATTTCTATCACATGAACAAATGATTATAGGTAGAAGTTACAAATCCTAACATGAGAAATCAACAATAATCTCAAAATATGATGGACTCATCTAAATATCCAATGTGATGAGTTCAACCATGGATTTCAGAAAATAGAGTATGGATCAGGTGAGAAACTTACCGATGTGAAGATTCCCCAACTCAAAAACACGAAATCAATGAAGAATCAAAGGTTCTAGGAGGTTAGGGTTCAAGGTGGAGAGAGAAAGAACAAAGAAGAAAGAGGAAGAAGAAGAAGAAGGAGGCTAGTTGGGAGCTAGCCGCCGTCGGCGTTTACCTGGTTATGTAGTTGGTACGGGCGGGTGGTACGGAAGCAACCCGCCCGTACCGGTGGTCATCACAGTTGGATCAATGTTAGGGTTCGAGATTAAACCTGGTCGGCATGGTACAGGCGCGCGGTACGGGCGTACCCCCGTCCATACCATTGTTCGTTATTGGTACTAATAACTTTGGTTGTTTTTGTTGAGGTTCGGTATGGGCATGTAGTACGAGTGCGTCCCAGCCGTACCACCTCTCACTGCCGGTACTACTCCCCTTGCCGACTTTGCCGAGATTTAGCATGAGCATGCGGTACGGCCATACCCCGGCCGTACCATTGCTCGTTATGCGATCTGAACCTTTTTCTTCTCTTTGTTTTCCCTTTCTTTTTAACTTCTCTAAGGTAAACTCTCTAAACAACTCAAAACTTGAAATAAATTTATTAGAACATAAAAATAATAAAATAATAAAAACTTGAACTTAATTTATTGAGAATGGGTTAAATCCCATTAAGTATTTCATTCTAGAGTTTTTGATCAGCCAAACTCCATATCATTAGCGTTTACCTCAAGCTGCTCTTTATCTCCGGTTCTTGCTACTTGAACGCACTTAGGCAGCAGAACATATTTTCCATTTTGTTCCTATTTCTTTGGAAAGTATCGAACAATCTGATCATCATATATATTGAAGAGAATCTACATTAGCTCCAGCTGTGCTAAGAAAAGGTCTTCCAAGGATGACGGAAGTTTTTCATCCTCAGGGACATCAAAAATAATAAAGTCAGTGGGTATAACATGTTGATCTTTTCTAAGTAGAGCATCTTCGATCATACCGACAAGTTGTTTAGTTGTCTTTTTTGCCATTTGTAAAGTGATTGAAGTAGGAGAGTATTCTCCAAGGTTCAATTTTTTAAATAGGGAATAAGGCATAACACTAACACCCGCTCTTAAATCACAAAGAGTGTTACATATATTAGTTTTCCCAATTGCACAGGAGATGGTTGGTATACCTAGGTCCCCAAGCTTAGCATGGAGCTTATCACCAAAGCTTGTCATAACTGCTACAGTCTTAGTTACGTTCTTCTTTCTATGAAGTATATCTCGCATAAACGTTTTATAAGTAGGAACTTGAATAGCATCAGCTAAAGGAAGTTCTAAATGTAAGCTTCCTAGTGGCTCAGCAAAAGAGTCATAAATAGCTTTATCCGGTTCATTTTGAACTCGGTTAGGATAAGGAATTTTCTTCTTAGTAGGTATTACCTTATCCTTTACCTTTGCTACTGGTTTAGCATTCTTTTTGGTTTTTCTTGTGGCTGATTTTTGCTTATTGGCATGTTCTTCATGCGGGATGATAACTTGCTCTTATTGTTCCTTTCTATGACTGGCTTCTTCCCTTGAATCGATTGTCTCAGAGTTTAAATCATATTGTTTATGCTTGTCCCCTACTACTTCTTCTTCTCTAGTTTTGGAAGCTTCATTCTCCCTTTTCTGGGCCTCATAATCAATGTCATCATGGGTATAAACAAAATCCTCTTCTTCTTGACTCATCTCCCGAGTCTCTCTTGCTTTTCGAGCTTGTTCTTCTTGATACCAAGGTGGTCCTTGCGATTCCTGAGTTTTTGTACCATGTCTAGTAACAATTTTAGTAGAAATAGTATTGACATTTCCTTGGTTCAAAATCAAAGTTTGGGTTTCAGGTATTTGCTCACACTGAGCCTTAACCATACTTAGATATCTATCTAAATGTTTTGTAGCTTTACCCAAGTCATCAAAGACTTCTGTTAGATCTCTTATATTCTTTTCGTGTGTCATGAGATGTTTATAGTTTTTCTCACATAATTGATTCTATTGATAGCTAAACTTTTCCATTACAAGATTTATATCATATTTTACTACATAAGTTTGAAGAATGTCAACTTTATTTTCTTTCACAAGTTCCGAGGCTATACCTTTTTCTTCCATGGACTTTTTGACCTCAGATATAAGATCTAGTGGTACGTGAATCATACCTTTTCATGGTTCAACATCCACAACTAGAATGTATTTTTTGTCATTAAAGGATCTTACCTTGAAAAGCTTCACACATTCCGGTAGTGTTAAGTTGCTTATGGCTCCTCCTGCAGATATATCAATCATTTCTTTTGTCTCGTCATTAAGCCCATTGTAAAAATATTGAATAACTAAGTTTTCATGAAAACCATGATTTGGGACTTTCATAATTATTGCATAAAATCTATTCCATGCTTGATCAAAGTTTTCTCCAACAGTTTGAACAAAGTTTGTTATACTTTGTTTGATTTGCATGATTTTAGTGAATGAACAATATTTACGCATAAATTCTCGGATGAAATCTTCCTAGCTTTTTATAGTATGATTAGGTAATGATCGTAACCAAGTAAGAGCATTGTACTTAAGGAGACCAGCAAAAGAGTTTAAGGAGTACAAACTCTATTGGTAAACTTGCCGGCTTAAGAGTAGCGCAAAGGTCTGATGACCCACAAGTATATGAGGTGTATCGCAGTATTTTCAAGGGAAGTGAAACCCAATTTATTGATTTGACACAAGGGGAGCCACATAATATTTATAAGCCTTAACAACTGAGTTGTCAATTCAGCTGCACCTGGAAACAATCTTGCTCACAACAGTTTATCAGTAGCAACAGTTTTGTAATAGCAATAGCAAAGTAATAGTAGTAGTAAAAGTAAAACAGTAGTAACAATAGCAGTAAACAGTAGGTGTAATATCCCAATTTCGGCAACCCTGATTAGTTGTTCAGAATGCAAAAATCAGGGGGAACAAAAACTTTTTCTTGTTTAATACTGAAGTGTTTGCTTGTTATTTGGATATGCTTATGCATATAAATGTGTATTAGATGATATGCTCCTTACCTCAACACCAGTTGACAAAAGCTACTTCCCAAACCAGTCTTGGCTTAATTTCCGTATTCTCAAATGTTATGGCATTTCAAAACATGAGCCAAGATGCTCATGTAACCAAAACTATTTTAGTAGCTTCTATTGATAAAACTATGGAGAGCTATATACCATAATCTCCTTATGTTTTCAAGACAGAACCTTCAACTATTCTTATCTCTAGGTTTCCCAAAAACTCTTTTTAAAGATTTGAACACTCTTGGTAGAGATACCAAGGACCTTACCTTGTTTAAACTCCAACCTATTTCAAAATACCCATCCTTACCTCAAGCTAAGCTTGGTGGTAACCCCAGTAGTAGTTGATTTGTTTGTAATATGAGTTGCCTTGATCTACTGTTTGATGAATTGCCTGGATACGTTGCTTGATTTGTCTGCTTAGGAAATAGTATGAGATAGTCTAGGAGCTCATGTTGGATATATGCCCAAGAGGCAATAATAAAAGTGATTATTATTATATCTTTGTGTTTATGATGAATGTTTACATCCCATGTTATAATTGTATTATGAGGAAACACTAATACATGTGTGTTTTGTAAACATATAAGAGTCCCTAGTAAGCCTCTTGTTGAACTAGCTTGTTGATTAATTGATGATCATGGTTTCCTGATCATGGACATTAGGATGTGATTAATAACAAGGTTATATCATTAGGAGAATGATGTGATGGACACACACCCATAGTAAGCGTAGCATAAGATCAAGTCATTAAGTTCGTTTTGCTGTAAGCTTTCAAACACATAGTAACCTATTCCTTCGACCATGAGGTTATGTTAATCACCATCACCGGATGGATACTTTGATGACATCAAACGCCGCTTCGTAACTGGGTGGTTATAAAAGTGTCATTGGGTATTCTGAAAGTATGTGTTGAAGCGCATGAACCAATATTGGGATTTGTCCATCCATATGACGGATAGATATGCTCAGGGCCCTCTCGGTGGAATGTCATCTAGTTAGCTTGCAAGCGTGTGACTGGGTCACAAGGGATGACATATCACGGAACGAGTAAAGAGTACTTATCAGTAACGAGGTAGAACTAGGTATGGAGATACCGACGATCAAACCTCGGATAAGTATAGTATCGCGAGACAAAGGGAATTAGTTTCGTATGTAAGTGGTTCAATCGATCACGAAGTCATCGTTGAGTATGTGGGAGCCATTATGGATCTCCAGGTCCCGCTGATGGTTATTGATAGGAGATGTGTCTCTATCATGTCTACATATTCACGAACCGTAGGGTGACACACTTAAGGTTCGAAGTTGTTTTAAGTAGATATGGAATATGCGTTGGAGACCGAATGTTGTTCGGAGTCTCGGATTGGATTCGGGACATCACGAGGAGATCCGGAATGGTCCGGAGAATAAGATTCATATATAGGAGATCATTTTATGAGTTAGGAAATGTTCCGGAGTGTTTGTATGAGGATTCTAGAAGGTTTCGGAATGTTCCGGAAGGTTCTAGAAGATATCTTGGAGTTTGCTTGAAAGTCAAGATAGGGATCAAGGAGTCCTGGTGGGTCAAGATACGGAGTCGTGGGGGAGGAGGACTCCTTCCCCGACCTCCAATCTGCCGGCCTAGGGAGGAGGGGAGTCCTACAAGGACTCCCCCTCCCCAGGCGCCCTCCCTTCTTTAAATAGAGGGGCAGGGGCGCCCCCTCCTCCCCTGCTCCCATAACACCCAATCTCTGTCGCCTCTCTCCTCCACCATCTTCTGCACAGGCATAGGCGAAGCCCTGCATAATTCTCTACTCCACCACCACCACCACGCCGTCGTGCTGCTGGGATTCCGTGGAGAAGATCTACTACCTCCGCTGCTCGCTGGAACGGGGAGAGGAAGGTCTGCTTCGACTCCGCACGTGTGATCGACTGTGGAAGCGCTGCCGAAACGTGGCGCCGGAAGGATCGTCTACTTGACCAAGGGCGGAAGCGCTGCTGGAACGCGACGCCGGAAGGATCGTCTACTTGACCGAGGGCGGAAGCGCTGCTGGAACGCGACGCCGGAAGGATCGTCCACACGATCTTGAGATCGGCAAGTGATCGACTACATCAACCACGAGATCTAATCTCGTTAACGCTTTCGGATCTACGAGGGTTAGTTCCCATCTATCTCGTTGCTCATGTCTAATAGATTAGATCTTGGCTTTTATCTAGATTAGATCTAGAATTTTTTTTGTTCATTCTTGCAATTACTGTAGCAAATCATTTCCCTTAGCCCCATGTGCTTCAGAGAGAGAGAGAGAGAATCAAGTGGGACCATTGCAGCAGCCTCCACCACTCCCTCCCTATCTCTCTGCCAACCAGATGACCCTCCTACCCCTCCTCACTGCCTCTTGAGCCACTCCCAGCCCAGCCGCACTCCTCCCTCATGTCCAAAGAGGACATTTACCCCACCTCCTCTCCCCCTGGGTATAAATCGGCCAGATGGCCTCCCAGTACCCCCCGACCGCCTCATTTACTTCCTCTCCCTCTCCCTCACCACCCCTAGCTCCACTCCCTCCCCACGGCTCTGCCCTGCTTGAGAGAGAGCAATGGAGAAGCTTCGGCCTTCTCCCTCCCGCCGAGCTAAGCTCCCTCCCCACTGCAGCTTCTCTGCTGCTTGTCACACCACAGATCCTTGTCCACCTCCCCGAGCTAACCCGCTCCATTTTCCCCTGCAGCAGCCCTAGGAGACGACACCGGTGAGCTCCCGAGCCACCTCCGCGGATGCACACACGCGAGCTACCTCCCAGTGTCGAAACCCACCCTTCCGCACCTTGCCAGGACCGCCATCGACTACCGCATCGCCTCAGCACCTCCCCTGCGTCCTTCCACGCCCCAGGTGAGCTCCCCACCACTCCCTCGCCTCTGCTAGGGTTCCAGCCCGCCGCGCCAGCTCGAAGGGAGACAACGGCCCCAGGTCGTCCATCTCGTTTTAGATGGGCGGCCGAGATCCGCCGGTACCGGTTCGCCCCGCTGGCTCGCTGACCGCTGGGCCCCGCCCGCAGGCGGTTTGAAATCCTCCCGCTCCCAGCGCCGCCCGGGTGGGCTGGTTTCTCCTCTACTCGGCCCAGCTCCCCTCCAGATCTGGCCCGACAACGATTTCTCCCTTTTCTTTTTCTCTGGAAATTCTAGATCTGAAATATACATGTTAGTTGAAATACGAATAAAAATGGAAAACAACTCCCATTGCCTAGATCTAAATTTCCTAGGGTTCTTGAGTATTTTCTGAAGCATGCAGTACCCCTAGCACGTCCAAAGGTTTTCTAGATTAAAAATGATAAATCAAACCCCTAGATGTATCTTTTGCACTAATAAATTCAAAATGTGAGGTTTACAACTCCAATTTGAGGAAAGCCAACTACCTCTGAAAGGTATTAGAAGCACCTATCCATAGACCTTGGTCTCATGCCAAGGTGAACAACAGATTTTCTTGAGTAAAAATAACAAAAACAATTTCTTTATGAACTTAAAAAATTCCCTACACCAAATCATGAGTCCAATTGACCCAATTCCAATTATCCTGGATGTGGTACACTAAGGCCTATCCTAATCCACGAGCTCAGGATTTATTAAGTCTTGGATATTTTTCTGTGAATTAAACTATTATGTGCATGGTTTAGTCACCTCTTAATTTACTACAGTAGCTATACAGATGCAAAAAGGATGATTCCAGTTTCTACAGAAAGGTATTTTAACTACCTACCATGTGTCTTTGGAATCAAATCAAAAGCTACTGTAGATTTAATTTGGTGAAAAAGACAAAAACCCCACCGTAATGCCTTTGGAAATTCCCTGAGGGCATTCTGGTAATTTTATTGACGTGATTCCAACTCTCAGTGAGCAAGTACATCAAACTCTACCTAACCATCCAAGAAAATAATTTTTGGAGCTCCAGAACCTTTCTAGTGAATTATTTTCTAAAACTAGTGTCTTATTCACTATAAAATCACTATAAATTATTGGTAATTGATAAAATAGTGAAACCACTTTTGTTGGCCTAATTTTATCATACCTATCTGTTGGTATCATGTTTTTACAATGGTATCATACAGAATATGTTTTGGTCCAAAACCCATCCCTTAGGAAATTCCTAGACTATAAATCCTAAGGGGGTTTCCCTTTCATATTTCCAAGACAGAGCCAATCCTAGTAAATCCATTCTTCCTAAGACCTAATGATCTGTGAACTTGTATTGTTCATTGTTTGCTGTATGTATTGGTGCTTGTTTGTCTGGTGTTGATTTTGGCTTGGTTTGATTGCATGTGTTGTCGGGACGACGATAGTTGCGATGAAATCGGAGAGCAGAAGAAGTGGTATTTTATTACTGGGATTGGTATTCTAGGTTATCTAAAGAAGAAGTCCAGGGACATATTGCCATATTGCTGATCATCAAGCAAGCCACCTTCTTTCTCATAAGCCTTGTCCTACTGTTTTACTTATGCATGTTTTATCAACTACTTATGAAAACTGCATTGTTTTGCTATATATTGATGTATATATATATGGTAGTGGTTTGGCTCCTCCGAACCCTTATACCCTTGTACTATTAAGTACAGCCCCCTTGGTGACACCTACCCGTCCCTAGTAGAATAGATGGTGCATATCCACCATACCCCTTTTGAGACCCCGATTTAGCTGAAGCAAAAGCTAGAGGATGGGAAGACCCCGGAAAAAGTTTTACCAAAGGTTTTATGGTAAAACCTTGGTGTGGTGGGACCTCCCAAGAGATGTTGAGAAAGAAAGAGGTTTTTGTTTTTACAAAGTGCTGAAGGGAAAACCGAAGGAAAAAGGTTTATGAAAACGCACCTGGTTCTTTGCAGTTTTGCTAGAACAACTACCCCGTGCAACCACACTACTCCTATATGGGAAGGGGCTTGACCCGGAAGTGGTTCTCTCTGATACCGGTGCCTCGCAACTACTACAGGGGATCGGGGATCCCTGGAGGGTGGGCCTTCTCCGATAAAGGTGGGACCTGGAGAAGGAACAAAGGGTTGGAAGGCCTCCACACGTTACTATGGGCCCCTCATTGAAAGTGCACACTCTCGAGGAGTGGAAAAAGCGCTCCGGTTGGTCCTCGCCCGACGTCTCGGTTTTGAGGGGAATAACACCCATAGGGTAGGTGCTGGTGTTAAGAGGGGATTATCCTGAAGGTCTTGTCTGGTTATCCGAAACCCGCATACTGGCGTATGACGATCCGTGACTGCTCACGACGGATGTATCGGATCTTGTGGGTAAAGTGTACAACCTCTGCAGAGTGTAAATCTATTCGAATTGCCGTGTCCACGGTCATGGACGGTTGGGAAGGTTGCTGTAGAGCGGTGCTGGTTTTGTTTTCAAAAAGGATTTCAGAAAAGAATTGTTTTTGGAAATGTTTTGACCATGTGATGGTCGGGAAGGATACCTGCTTTGACCATGGGATGGTCAGAGAGGTATGGAAGGAGTTTGGTCGTGGGACGACCTGCAAACGGGAATAAATGGCTAACCCAGTCCCGATGTTTTCCAAAACTTTTCAAAACGGTTTCCAAAATGGTTTACAAAAGTTTCCAACAAAGATATGTAGATGCTATATCTACAAGAGAAACTATTTGAGAAAAGAACTTCTCTTGGAGCCATCCTACTATCACAGCCATATTGCATACCTTCTTGTTAGTATTACTATATTGAGGTGGTTTGCGAGTACATTCAAAGTACTCACTGGCATTGTCCCTGTCTATTAACTTGGTCAGATATCAATACGAGGTGAAGTGGACGACTATGCGAGCTAGGACGTTCTCCCAGTCAGTTGCCTGTAGGTTAAGGCATGGCTCGGGCTCTACGCTTGATGAAAATCCGCTGCTGTTTATTGATGTAGCCATAACGACATTTATGTAAGTCTTGTAATTCGGTATATTCTCGGATGATGTAATGATACTTGTCGGTTATGTGCCACGACTAACTGATCATGAGATCGTGGTTGTATGCATAACAGGGATTCTCGGAAGATTAATCTTGGGGCCTCACAGTAGGTTTAAAGCGTGGTAGGCATAGGGATTGATGGACGGGCCTTGCATGGACAAGACAATTCACATGACGATCAAGACATAGGGCAATTTCAGATAAATAAGGTAAAGCATCCAAGTACTAGATAATCATAGGCATGTGTTCCATATATAGTCATACGTGCTCGCAATGAGAACTTGCACAACATCTTTTGTCCTGCCATCCCGTTTGCAGCGGGGCCTCAAGGGAACTACTGGCAATTAAGGTGCTCCTTTTAATAGCGCACTGGAGCAAAGCATTAACACTCCGTGAACACATGTGATCCTCACATCAAAGCTATTCCCTCTGGTTATCCCGATTGTTGTCACTTCGGGGCCATTGGTTCCGTACAATAACGTGTGTATACAACTTGCAGGTAAGACCATAAACAATACTATCATAATGAATCAATAACATGTTCATATATGAAATCATGGTACTCGGGCCCTAGTGACAAGCATTAAGCATCACAAGTTGCAACAAAGTCAAAAAGCACTAATAATAGATACTAGGCACCATGCCCTAACAATCCGATGCCATTACATGAAAAATCTCATCCAATCCCTACCATCCCCATAGCCTACAGCGGGGGATTACTCACTCATAGATGCGGGAAACATGGATGGTCGATGGAGAAGCGATGGTGGCGATGATGGCGATGATCTCCTCCAATTCCCCGTCTCGGCAGGGTGCCAGAATGGTGTTTCTGGTGCTGATTCATGGAATCTGGTGGTGGCGGCGAAGCGGAACTCTTTCTGGAAAAACGTCGAACCCCCCTTGGTTTTTGGGTCAAAGGGCATCTTATAGGTGAAGAGGGAGGCCGAGGGGGAAGCCGAGGCGGCCACAACACCCCCTGGCGTGGCCTAGCCCACACGGCCAGGTGGTGTGGGCCCCTCGTGGCCCTACTCCGTCTCGTCTTCTGGCTGCGTGAGTCTTCTAGTGAAATAGGATTTTTGTCATATTTTCCGGGATTTTTCCTGATAGTTGATTTTCTGCACAAAAACTAGACACCAAGGTAATTCTGCAGAAAACAGCGTTAGTCCATGTTAGTTGTATCTGAAGGAAATATGCCCTGAGAGGCAATAATAAAGTTGTTATTATGTATTCCTTGTATATGATAGATGTTTATTTTGCATGCTATAATTTTATTGATAGGAAACATCAATACATGTGTGTTTAATAAACAAAAAGGTTCCTAGTTATGCCTCTCTTATAAACTAGCTTGTTGATTAACAAGATGATCAAGGTTTCCTGATCATGGACATTGGATGATGTTAATAACAAGGTCACAGCATTTGTGAAATGATGTGATGAACATTCGTCCGAAGTATAGCATTACGATCAAGTCATTATGTTTATATTGCTATAACATCATACAAAGTAGTCTTAGTCCTTAGACCATGAGATCATGTTAATTGCTAACACCGAAAGAGTATCTTGATAACATCAAACGTCACACCGTAACAGGGTGACTATAAAGGTGGGTTCAGTGCTATGAAGGTGTTATGTTGAGGCTCATGGATCAAGAGTGGAATTTGTCAATCCCGATGACAGATAGATATACTCTGGGCCCTCTCAGTGATATCACATTAAGATAGCTTGCAAGCAAGTGATGTGATCACTAGAATGTTATATCACGGGAATGAGAAAAGAGTGCATGTCGGTTACGAGATCAAACTAGGTATTTGGATACCGATGATCGAATCTCGGACATGTATTATATCATGAGACAAAGGGATTAAATTGCTGACGTTTAAGGTTCTCACGATCATAGAAGTCATCGTTGAATATGCAGGAGTCAGTATTGATCTCCAGGTCCCGCTTCTGATTATTGATCTGAGAGGAGTCTCAATCATGTCTGTATTATTCGCGAACCGCAGGGTGACACACTTAAGGTTTGCCGGACACCATTTAGGAGCACATATGTTCCAGACAAAAGGTTTGCAAAGCGCAGGAAATGTTTCGATAGAAACCGGAATTGTTTCGGGTGAAATTGCAGAAAGTGGTTCTGCATGTGATATTGAAATGTTGCAAGGGGTTTTATGCGAATGTTTGTTAATTAAAGTAATTAACAAAATTCTGAATAAAATAAATAAAAGAGTTTAATTAATTGAGAGTTGCATTTAATTTGGTGGAAATTAAATACATGTGAGTGGGATTTTGGGTGGAGGCCATGTTTATGTGAGTGGAAGTTCACCACATGAATGAAGGAGGGGAGGAGTCCCCCCCCTCATGCACCGGCTATGGGAGGGGAGGGGTCTCCCTCCCTCCTATATAAAGCCCCCTTCTCCCCTCTCACAAATCACACCTCCTCGTGAAGGATCTCTCTCCCCCTCTAGATATTCCCCCATGGTCTCGGATTAGCGAGATACATGTTCCCGGTGGCCTTGCGTCTGGAAGAAGTTGCTGCTTCCGCTGATTCGCTGGAGCGAGGAGGTGGAGGTTGTCCGGTGGCTTGAACGTGTATGCGAGGACGGATGCGCTACTGATTTGCGGCGCTCGGACTTCCACACGATCTTGAGATCGGCAAGCGTACGACTACATCAACCACGAGTTCCTACTCGTTAACAAAACTCGTTGTCTTCGAGGGTAAGTTCTCCATGGATGTATGTCCACCCATTGCTCTGTATCTAGTAGATAGATCTTGGCGTATAGTTCCCATCGTAGGAATTTTTTTGTTTTCTATGCTGCGGACCCAACAGTGGTATGAGAGCCTGATCTATGTGTAGGTGCTTTGCACGGGTAGTACACATATGTTTATATGTGGGCGATGATGATCATGTTATTGCATCTTCTATGTACTTTGGATATTGGTGGCATAGTGAGATGAAGCAGCCCGAACCAACCTTACATGTCATCGTACATGAGACCGGTTCCACGACTGATATGCAACTAGTTTTGCATAAGTGGCTAGCGGGTGTCTGTCTCTCCTACTATAGTCAATATCTGATTTACAACGAGTTGCTAATAACTTGGTTATCCTCGTTGTGGTTCATGTTCGTAGGTAAGACCGGTTCTATCTCCGAAAGCCCTAAGCCACGTAAAACTTGCAATTGATAAATTAGAGGCGTCTAGTTTAGATCGTTGCTGGGCTAGTGTCTTGATATGGTATTGTTGTAAGTAGATGTATGATAGATACTCTTACAACTCACTTAACGTGTAAGTTCCATAGACCTTGGCCTTACACACAAAGGAATGATAGAGATCATACCACGATGCAAATGATAGAGATCAAATGCATGGACCATATCACCTCACTTCACACATTAGATGTTAGCATCTTATTGTTGGGTCCGCAGCATAGAAACCAAAAAATTTCCTACGACGAGAACTATACGCCAAGATCTATCTACTAGATACAGAGCAACAGGTGGACATACATCCATGGAGAACTTACCCTCGAAGACAACGAGTTTTGTTAATGAGTAGGAACTCGTGGTTGATATAGTCGTACGCTTGCCGATCTCAAGATCGTGATGAAGTCCTTCAGGTCCAGCAGCTCCAGCACCATCAGGTCCAGCACCGTCAAGTCCAGCACTGCAAAGTAACGATGCATCCGTGATCGCACACACGTTCGGTCCACCGAACAACCTCCGCCTCCTCGCTCCAGCGATGCAGCGGAAGCAGCAACTCCTTTCCAGATAAAGCCACCAGGAACATGTATCTCGCTAATCCGACACCATGGGGAATAACTAGAGGGAGAAGAGAACCTTCATGAGGAGGTGGTGCAAGATGAGAGGAGGGAGTGGGGGGCCTTTTATACGGAGAGGGGGGGGCAGCCCCTCACCATGGCCGGCGGCCAAGGGAGGTGCCCCCACCTCTTCCACATTCATGTGGGTGGAGCTCCCACTCACATAATTAGCCACCCACTCAAAATTCCACTCACCTCCATTAAATTTCCACCAAATTTAATGCAAGTTCTCATTAAATAAAACACTTTTATTTATTTTATTCAGAATTTTGTTAATTACATTAATTAACAAAAATTCACATAAAACCCCCTGCAACATTTCAATATCACATGCAGAACCAGTTTCAGCAATTTCACCCGAAACAATTCCGGTTTCCATCGAAATGATTCCAGCGCTTTCTTAAATCTTTATCTGAAACATATTTGCTCCTAAATGGTGTCAGTATCCCTTAAGTGTGTCACCCTACGGTTCGTGAATAATGCAGACATGATCGAGACCCCTCTCCGATCAATAATCAGCAGCGGGACCTGGAGATCCGTACTGACTCCCACATATTCAACGATGACTCTTGTGATCGTGTGAACCTTTAACGTCGTAACTAAATCCCTTTGTCTCGCGATATATTACATGTCCGAGATTCGATCATTGGCATCCAAATACCTAGTTTGATCTCGTTACCGACATGCACTCTTTTCGCGTTCCCGTGATATAACATTTCTAGTGATCACATCACTTGCTTGCAAGCTATTTCAATGTGATATCACCGAGAGGGCCCAGAGTATATCTATCCGTCATCGGGATGGACAAATCCCACTCTTGATCCATGAGCCTCAACATAACACCTTCGTAGCACTGAACCCACCTTTATAGTCACCCTGTTACGGTGTGACGTTTGATGTTATCAAGATACTCTTTCGGTGTTAGCAATTAACATGATCTCATGGTCTAAGGACTAAGATTACTTCGTATGATGTTATAGCAATATAAACATAATGACTCTGATCGTAATGCTATACTTCGGATGAATGTTCATCACATCATTCCACCAATGTTGTGACCTCGTTATTAACGACATCCAATGTCCATGATCAGGAAACCTTGATCATCTTGTTAATCAATGAGCTAGTTTATAAGAGAGGCATAACTAGGAACTTTCCTTTTTGTTTATTAAACACAAATGTATTAACGTTTCCAAATTAATACAATTATACCATGAAAAATAAACATTTATCATAAACAAGGAATAAGATAATAACCACTTTATTATTGCCTCTCGGGCATATTCCCTTCAGTCTCCCACTTGCACTAGAGTCAATAATCTAGTTTGAAAAACTTTGCGTCTGGTGTTGCATATACGCGATTGCTAGTGGTTAACATAATCTCCGGCTCTGATAGTTTCAGTTCCGTGTGTATTTGCATGTCTTTGCATCTCTACGCATCACTCATTCTCAAATGAGATGGCATTGTATAAATTTGGTCCTTTGGTAGACTTTTAGTTCGTTCGGGTTAAAATATGTTGATACTATTGTCACACAATATATCTTCATAGTATTAGCCCACTTTGAACCACACCTAGTTTGATAACAAACTACTTAACACAAATGCCCTCCTATGCTGCTACTATAGCAGTCATATACTTAGCCTTTTGTTGTAGTATCCGTCACAATGTCTCAACTTTGGAACTCATCCAAATCCATCATGGAACATCCTTTCCGTTACATGGTGCCACCCATAGTCTAAATTGAGATAAATTTAATTTGTATCTTGTGACAAAACTAGTATCAATGTAACACTTTACAATGAACTACCTTTAACTATTTGTCACTTATACATTATATATTCTTAGTTCTTCTAAAAGCTCATAAGAATATATTTACTGTTGTCCAATGGTCATCTTATGAATCATTCTGGTATATGCTCATAACATTTAGAGCATAGGACATTATGGATATATACATATCATAGTATAATCGATCAAAATCTTCATGTGATTTTACTCACCAAGTGTTGAAATACTTGAATTTTGATACAATCCTTTCCATGCAGCAAGAACCTTTCTTGTTGTTTCCATATTGAACCCTTTCAATATCTCATATATGTATGTCTAGCACAACCATATTAGCGCCTTAATCTATCCATATAGATATTGATGCCTAATATTCTGGGTTTTCCCAAGTCTTTCATCGAAATCTTATTTTAATGAAATCCTTAACTTGTGTCAATTCAAGATACATCATTTCCAATCAATAATATGTCCTCTACATAATGTATTAGAAATATGTCTCAGCGCTCCCACTTAATTTCTTGCAAATGCAAGCATCTTCATCATCTCCGATGAATTTAAACTCTTTTAATAGTTTCATCATGGTGAAGATTCCAACTCCGCTATGCTTACTTCAACTATTGAAGTTTACATACCATTTTAGCACCCTTTGAATTAACAAAACCCTTCGGACCATGTCATGTACATGTCCTAGGTTACCGTTCTATTAGAAGAACCTTGTTTTGTTTATTCAACTACCATATACCAAATTATATGTAGTGGTTGCTACATTAATCCGTTAAGACTATATATCGCTATGGAAGATCAAATCTTGTCATAGTCAACTCCTTGAACATTGTCGTAAACTTCTTTCCGACATGTCAACTATTTCATAGATGTTAAACATCCATGTCTTATTTCTTTATAGATCAAACACGACCGATAGGCTTCACGCCCTTTTGGAGGGTCTTCCAAGTTCAGAAACATGATTTCTCGTGTATGGATACTATTACGGATTCTATGACTTCTAGTCATTTTATGGAGTCAGGGCCCATCATCGCTTCTATGCATGCAGTCGGTTCATCATTGTTAAAACAATAATGACTTTTGTTTCAAATCTTACTATTTGATTCTTACCGACCCACATGGTTCAATAAGAACTCTAATCTCCAAGATCACACCCTTTGTAATCACGGGAGCCATGAGCATTGTGGCCGCCACCGGGACACTTTCCGGCGCTGCGCTACTCAGCACATATAGCTAAGGTTCAACAACCTTATCAAAGTTCTATTGTCCTCCCACTTAACTTTTCATGAAAAATTCCTTCTCAAGAAACTTGACGTTCTAAGTGACAAACTCTTTTGTCCTCGATGTTATGGAGAAATTCCCAACAAATTCTTTGGGATAACCTACAAAGACGTGCTTATCCGACTTTGGTTGTAAACATTTTACTTATGCATAGCATACCAAAATTTAAGAAAAGACAATTCGGGTTTTATCCCAAACCATAACTCATATGGTGTCATTTCAACGGATCACGATGGTGCTCTTTTCAGTGTAAAAGCGGAAATCTCTAAAGCTTTAATCTTTAAAACATAATGGCAGTTTATAAATGACACCTTTGATCTTACCATGTCAAACAAGGTTTGATTTGATCTCTCGAACATACCATACTCCTGTGGTTTATCGGGAAATGCAAATTCATGGAACAATTCCTGAAATCTTAGGTGTTTTGCTAAACCTGTAACTCAAATATCTTCCTTTATGATCAAATCATAAACTCTTTTATTTTCTTGTTACAATGATTTTTCACTTCATCTTGAAAGTCTTTGAACAATTTTCAAATGTTTCATACTTCTTCCTTATTAAGTAAATATATAAATATATTCACTCAAATTTCTGGAGAAAGCATATGAAGCAAAAAGATCCATCGCATATGGCTACACATAATGGACTATATACATCAACATGCATAATATCCAATAAGTTAGTCATCCGTTTCTCTTTGGCCTATGGACAGAGTTTCCATTATCTTGAGGGAAGTTTCACAAGCATCAATTGATCAAAATCAAAAGACTCCAAAAATCCATAAAGATGGAGTTTCTTCATGTTTACTTTCCATTATAATTCAAATAGGGATGTCACTTCATAAGTGATCTTCCAATCATTTGTCTTACGACATTTTAGCAATAATATTTATGGATGTGATTTCTCCAACTAGACTTGTAAAAGTTCATCCATCCTTTATTGAATACAGTAATTATTTGAACAACCATTGTTCTCATAATACCAGAACAAAATAACAATTATTAAAACAAATCTTGAAGGCTAGGTTTGACGACAATGAAAAAGCACAATAACACTTTATTTGTTTTCGATGATCATCATCACTTATTCTCTTGCTAGTTGCTTAGGCCATTGCAGTTCATGAATTGCGTTGTCCTGTATGACACTTCATACCAACCAATTCGGTATCCAATACCTAAGAACCACATTGTTTAATAAGCAAGGAATACAACCATAACATGTATATCTTCTATATACCCAAGTTGGACATCTCCAACCTTTTATTTTATGCCAAATATTTTATAGATTCTCCTTCAACAATTTCTTTCCTTTTAAAAGAATCTATCAACATCAATAGTGGTGTCATTCACATGACACATAGTACAAAGCGTATATAGTCAAATACTAATACCTTTGGACTTGCACTTTGAAGTGGATCACCATCATCAAATGTTTGGTGTTCTTTCAAAAATCCATTCTTTAGTAATCTATTAGTGTAGTAACCATTTTACTTACATCTTCTATTCATCCTTATCATGACAACTTTCATGATCAAGCAACTATAGCCTATAAGGAAGAATCGCGAGTATAATGTTAGTTCCCAACACCTTTTTGGGAGATCCAGATGCCTAGCATCTCCATCCTTCACAAATTCTCATACAATATGAGAACATGTATTTTGCTAAATTATACTCTATCATAATGCAAGCAAAAACATTGTTTCAGATATCACAATATCTTCCACACATGATGGTTCCTTAAACAATTCTTTCAGCTCCTAGATAACCTTGATATTAAAACAACTTTTGAATATCAATAATCATGGAGGCGAATATGATACTTTAGATACTAACATTGGAATTCTTACTCTTGATTTAATACTACTTATTAAACTTCTTGGAGTAAATAGAGTTTGCTGAAAGTTTGCAATAGGACTTCTAAACTTTAAATTGACATTCAAAACAATACGATACCAGTTCGTAAAGTAAATATCCAGAATTCTATAGTTCTATTATCTCAATTAAAACTAAGCGTAAGGTAGTGAACAGATGCTAATGACTACAACAAATTATGCAAATTCACTTCGATTTAGTTTATGACAAATAGAGTTCGACTAATCCAAATTAGAAATGAACTCCCACTCAAAAACGACATCCCTCGTGCTTTTTTGGTGATTACATGAACCAAATCCACTACACCAAGTCCGATCATCACGTGAGTCGGTGTAGCTTCAAAGGCGAGCATCAATATGGTCATCACATCAACTATATGACTCATGCTTAACCTTTCGGTCCGTGTTCCGAGGCCATGTCTATACATGCTAGGCTCGCCAAGTATTCGCGTGTGTAAAACTGTCTTACACCCATTGCATGAAAGCGTAGAGTTGAGAACACCTGATCATCACGTGATGTCTCGAAACACGATCCATAGAACGGTGCATACTTAAGGAAGAGCACATTTTATCTTGATATTTAAATGAGGGATCATCTTATAATGCTACTAAAAGCGCCAAACTAGCAATATAAGATGCAAACATCTAATGTGTAAAGTGACATGATATGGTCCATGCATTTGATCTCTATCATTTGCATCGTGGTATGATCTCTATCATTCCTTTGTGTGTAAGGCCAAGGTCTATGGAACTTACACGTTAAGTGTGTTGTAAGAGTATCTATCATACATCTACTTACAACAATACCATATCAAGACACTAGCCCAGCAACGATCTAAACTAGACGCCTCTAATTTATCAATTGCAAGTTTTACGTGGCTTGGGGCTTTCGGAGATAGAACCGGTCTTACCTACGAACATGAACCACAACGAGGATAACCAAGTTATTAGCAACTCGTTGTAAATCAGATATTGACTATAGTAGGAGAGACAGACACCCGCTAGCCACTTATGCAAAAACTAGTTGCATCTCAGTCGTGGAACCGGTCTCATGTACGATGACATGTAAGGTTGGTCCGGGCCGCTTCATCCCACTATGCCAAAAATATCCAAAATACATAGAAGATGCAATAACATGATCATCAACGCCCACATATAAACATATGTGTGCTACCCGTGCAAAGCACCTATGCATAGATTAGGCTCTGACACCACTGTTGGGTCCGCAGCATAGAAAACAAAAATTTTCCTACGATGAGAACTATACGCCAAGATCTATCTACTAGATACAGAGCAACAGGTGGACATACATCCATGGAGAACTTACCCTCGAAGACAACGAGTTTTGTTAACGAGTAGGAACTCGTGGTTGATGTAGTCGTACGCTTGCCGATCTCAAGATCGTGATGAAGTCCTTCAGGTCCAGTAGCTCTAGCACCATCAGGTCCAGCACCGTCAAGTCCAGCACCGCAAAGTAGCGATGCATCCGTGATCGCACACACGTTCGGTCCACCGAACAACCTCCGCCTCCTCGCTCCAGCGATGCAGTGCAAGCAGCAACTCCTTTCCAGATAAAGCCACCAGGAACATGTATCTCGCTAATCCGAGACCATGGGGAATAACTAGAGGGAGAAGAGAACCTTCACGAGGAGGTGGTGCAAGATGAGAGGAGGGAGTGGGGGGCCTTTTATAGGGAGAGGGGGGGCAGCCCCTCACCATGGCCGGCAGCCAAGGGAGGTGGCCCCAATTCTTCCACATTCATGTGGGTGGAGCTCCCACTCACATAATTAGCCACCCACTCAAAATTCCACTCACCTCCATTAAATTTCCACCAAATTTAATGCAATTTCTCATTAAATAAAACACTTTTATTTATTTTATTCAGAATTTTGTTAATTACATTAATTAACAAACATTCACATAAAACCCCCTGCAACATTTCAATATCACATGCAGAACCAATTTCAGCAATTTCACCCGAAACAATTCCGGTTTCCATCGAAATGATTCCAGCGCTTTCTTAAATCTTTATCTGAAACATATTTGCTCCTAAATGGTGTCGGTATCCCTTAAGTGTGTCACCCTACGGTTCGTGAATAATGCAGACATGATCGAGACCCCTCTCCGATTAATAATCAATAGCGGGACCTGGAGATCCGTACTGACTCCCACATATTCAACGATGACTCTTGTGATCGTGTGAACCTTTAACGTCGTAACTAAATCGCTTTGTCTCGCGATATATTACATGTACGAGATTCGATCAATGGCATCCAAATACCTAGTTTGATCTTGCACTCTTTTCTCGTTCCCGTGATATAACATTCTAGTGATCACATCACTTGCTTGCAAGCTATTTCAATGTGATATCACCGAGAGGGCCCAGAGTATATCTATCCGTCACCGGGATGGAAAAATCCCACTCTTGATCCATGAGCCTCAACATAACACCTTCGTAGCACTGAACCCACCTTTATAGTCACCCTGTTACGGTGTGACGTTTGATGTTATCAAGATACTCTTCCGGTGTTAGCAATTAACATGATCTCATGGTCTAAGGACTAAGATTACTTCGTATGATGTTATAGCAATATAAACATAATGACTCTGATCGTAATGCTATACTTCGGATGAATGTTCATCACATCATTCCACCAATGTTGTGACCTCGTTATTAACAACATCCAATGTCCATGATCAGGAAACCTTGATCATCTTGTTAATCAATGAGCTAGTTTATAAGAGAGGCATAACTAGGAACTTTCCTTTTTATTTATTAAACACACATGTATTAACGTTTCCAAATTAATACAATTATAGCATGCAAAATAAAAATTTATCATAAATAAGGAATAAGATAATAACCACTTTATTATTGCCTCTCGGGCATATTCCCTTCACTTATATTGCTAGTTTGGCGCTTTTGGTAGCATTATAAGATGATCCCTCATTTAGATATCAAGATAAAATGTGTTCTTCCTTAAGTATGCACCGTTTTGTGGATCTTGTTTTTGGGGCATCACGTGATGATCGGGTGTTCTCAACTCTACGCTTTCATACAACGGGTGTAAGACAGTTTTACACACGCGAATACTAAGGTTCTTAGTTGACGAGCCTAGCATGTACAGACATGGCCTCAGAACACGGACCGAAAGGTTAACCATGAGTCATATAGTTGATATGATGCCCATATAGATGCTCGCCTTTGAAGCTACACCGACTCATGTGATGATCGTACTTGGTGTAGTGGATTTGGTTCATGTAATCACCAAAAGGACACGAGGGATGTCGTTTTTGAGTGGGAGTTCATTAGTAATTTGGATTAGTTGAAATCAATCTATCATAAACTTAGTCTAAATATATTTTACAAATTCTGTTGTAGATGGCACCACCTGCTTTTAATTTCAATGTGTTCATGGAGAAAGAGAAGCTTGCTGCGAATGGTAGCAACTTCACCAACTGGGCTATGAATTTGAGGATTCTCCTCACTGCTGCACAAAAGCAATATGTGCTAGAGGCGCCGCTAGGCCCCCCACCAGCTCCTGATGCCCCTGACGAGGAAAAGAACGTCTATATAACTCATCAGGAGGACCACAACTTAGTTCATTGCGGCATACCGTATGGGCTAGAGCCAGAACTTCGAAAACATTTCGAAAATGGAAATGCCTTTGATACCATAGGAGAATTGAAAATGATTTTCGATACCCATGCTGCCGTAGAGAGTTATAATGCTTCTGAAAAGTTCTTTAGCTACATGATGGAAGAGAACAGCTCCGTTAGTGAGCACGTACTCAAAATGTTTGGGTACGCCGATAAGCTTGTGTCCTTGGGAATAACGATTCCCAATGACTTAGGCATACATCGTGTTGTCCAATCCCTGCCACCTAGCTACAAGAGCTTCGTGATGAACTATAATATGCAGGGCATGAAGAAGTCTCTTCCCGAGCTTCTGTCAATGCTTAAGACTGCAGAAGTGGAGATTAGGAAAGAACATCAAGTGTTGATGATCAATAAGACCACCGGTTTCAAGAAGGACAAGAAAGGCAAGCAGAAGGGAAAGAAGGGCGGCAAATCTGTTGCCGCGCCTGAAAAGAAACCCCGAGCTGGCCCTAAGTCTGACACCGAGTGCTACTATTGCAAGGGGACTGGCCATTGGAAGCGCAACTGCCCCAAATATTTGGCGGACAAGAAGGCCGGCAAGGCAAAAAAAGGTATATGTGATATACATGTTATTGATGTGTACTTGACTAGTACTCGCAGTAGCACCTGGGTATTTGATACGGGATCTGTTGATAATATATGTAACTCGGTTCAGGGGCTGCGGAACAAGCGACAACTAGCAAGGGATGAGGTCACGATGCGGGTCGGCAATGGATCAAGAGTTGATGTGATCGCCGTCGGAACGCTGACTCTCCATATGCCGTCGGGATTAGTTATAAACCTGAATAATTGTTATTTGGTGCCTGCACTAAGCATGAACATTGTATCCAGATCATGTTTGATGCAAAGTGGTTATTCGTTTAAGTCTGAAAACAATGGTTGTTCGATTTATATGAATAATATCTTTTATGGTCATGCACCTATGTTGAATGGTTTATTTCTATTGGATCTCGATAGTAGTATTACGCATATTCATAATGTTGATGCTAAAAGGATTAAACTTGATAATGATATATCTGCATATATGTGGCACTGCCGTCTAGGTCATATTGGCGTTAAACGCATGAAGAAACTCCATTCTGATGGACTTTTGGAATCACTTGATTTTGAATCATTTGATACATGTGAGCCATGCCTTATGGGCAAGATGACTAGAACGCCCTTTTCCGGTTCAATGGAACGGGCGACAGATTTATTGGAAATCATACATACTGATGTGTGTGGACCAATGAGTGTGTCGGCGCGAGGTGGATATCATTATTTTGTTACTTTCACGGATGATTTGAGTAGATACGGGTATATCTATTTGATGAAACATAAGTCTGAAACCTTTGAAAAGTTCAAAGAATTTCAGAATGAAGTGGAAAATCATCGTAACAGAAAGATCAAATTTCTGCGGTCCGACCGTGGAGGATAGTATCTTAGTTACGAGTTTAGCACACATATGAAAGACTATGGAATAGTTTCACAACTCACGCCTGCCGGAACATCAGAACGTCGTAATCATACTTTATTGGATATGGTTCGATCTATGATGTCTTTGACTGACTTGCCACTGTCATTTTGGGGTTATGCACTGGAAACCGCTGCATTCACTTTAAATAGGGCACCATCTAAATCCGTTGAAAAGACACCGTATGAATTATGGTTTGGAAACAAACCTAAGCTGTCATTTCTTAAAGTTTGGGGATGCGATGTTTATGTGAAGAAACTTCAACCGGATAAACTCGAACCCAAAGAGGAAAAATGCGTCTTCATAGGATACCCTAAGGAAACGATTGGGTATACCTTCTATCACAGATCCGAGGGCAAGGTCTTTGTTGCCAAGAATGGACCCTTTCTTGAGAAGGAGTTTCTCGGGAAAGGTGTGAGTAGTCGGAAGGTAGAACTCGAAGAGGTTATTGAACCTTCTCTTCATGAAATGGCGAGTAGCGCAGCACCGGAAGTTGTTTCAGAGTTGACTTCACCTAATGAAGAGAGAGCTAATGATATTGATCATGAAACTCCGAAAGAGGACACTACCGAACCTCGCAGGTCAAGCAGGACACGTGCAGCTCCTGAACTGTACGGCAATCCTGTTATGAATTTCATGATTGATGAAATAGATGACCCTGCGACGTATGAAGAAGCGATGATGAGCCCTGATTCCAACAAGTGGCTAGAAGCCATGAAATCCGAGATGGAATCCATGTACGAAAACCAGGTTTGGACCTTGGTGGACTTACCTCACGATCGAAAGGCCGTTGAGAATAAATGGATTTTCAAAAGAAAAACTGATGCTGATGGTAATGTAACCATCTATAAGGCTCGACTTGTCGCAAAGGGGTTTCGCCAAATTCAAGGAGTTGACTACGATGAGACATTCTCTCTCGTAGCGATGCTTAAGTCGGTTAGGATTATGTTAGCAATTGCTGCATATTTCGATTATGAAATATGGCAGATGGATGTCAAAACTGCGTTCCTCAATGGTAATATTGAAGAAGAGTTGTATATGATACAACCTAAGGGTTTTGTCGATCCTAAGGATGCTGATAAGGTGTGCAAACTTCAGCGATCCATCTATGGACTGAAGCAAGCATCCCAGAGTTGGAATCTCCGCTTTGATGAGGTGATCAAAGAGTTTGGATTTGTCCAAACTTATGGAGAGGCTTGTATTTACAAGAAAGTGAGTGGGAGCAATGTGGCATTTCTGATATTATATGTGGATGACATATTATTGATTGGAAATGATATAGATCTTTTAAACAGTGTTAAAAGTTATCTAAACAGCAAATTTTCGATGAAAGACCTTGGTGAAGGTTCATATATATTAGGCATTAAAATCTATAGAGATAGATCAAGACGCCTAATTGGGCTATCGCAGAGTACATACCTTGATAAGATATTAAAGAAGTTTAATATGGGAAGAAGTAAGAAGGGGTTCTTACCTATGCTGCAAGGCAAGACATTGAGTAAGACTCAAAGTCCGGCTACGGCGGAAGAAAGAGAGATAATGGATAAGATCCCCTATGCCTCAGCCATAGGCTCTATAATGTATGCCATGCTATGTACAAGACCGGATGTGGCACATGGTATTAGTTTGACTAGTAGGTACCAATCTGATCCAGGTTCGGAACACTAGATAGCGGTCAAGAATATCCTTAAGTACTTGAGAAGAACTAAGGATATGTTTCTTGTATACGGAGGTGAAGAAGAGCTAGTCGCTAAGTGTTATGTCGATGCTAGCTTTGACACTGATCTAGATGACTCTAAGTCTCAATACGGATACGTATTTCTCTTGAACGGAGCAACAGTTAGTTGGAGGAGCTCCAAACAACCTGTGGTGGCTGGATCAACGACGGAGGCAGAATATGTTGCTGCTTCAGAAGCGGCACAGGAAGCGGTTTGGATGAAGGAGTTCATAACTGAACTAGGTGTGGTTCCTAGTGCGTTGGACCCAATGGTGATCTATTGTGACAACAATGGAGCCATAGCCAACGCCAAGGAACCAAGGTCTCACAAGAATTCCAAACATATTAAGCGCCGGTTTCACTCCATCCGCGAGCATGTCAAGGATGGAGATATAAAGATTTGTAAAGTGCACACGGACCTGAATGTAGCAGATCCGTTGACTAAAGTACTCCCTAGGGAAAAACATGATCAACACCAGAACTCCATGGGTGTTAGATTTATCACTATGTAAACTAGATTATTGTCTCTAGTGCAAGTGGGAGACTGAAGGAAATATGCCCTGAGAGGCAATAATAAAGTTGTTATTATGTATTCCTTGTATATGATAGATGTTTATTTTGCATGCTATAATTGTATTGATAGGAAACATCAATACATGTGTGTTTAATAAACAAAAAGGGTTCCTAGTTATGCCTCTCTTATAAACTAGCTTGTTGATTAACAAGATGATCAAGGTTTCCTGATCATGGACATTGGATGTTGTTAATAACAAGGTCACAACATTTGTGAAATGATGTGATGAACATTCATCCGAAGTATAGCATTACGATCAAGTCATTATGTTTATATTGCTATAACATCATACAAAGTAGTCTTAGTCCTTAGACCATGAGATCATGTTAATTGCTAACACCGGAAGAGTATCTTGATAACATCAAACGTCACACCGTAACAGGGTGACTATAAAGGTGGGTTCAGTGCTATGAAGGTGTTATGTTGAGGCTCATGGATCAAGAGTGGAATTTGTCAATCCCGATGACGGATAGATATACTCTAGGCCCTCTCAGTGATATCACATTAAGATAGCTTGCAAGCAAGTGATGTGATCACTGGAATGTTATATCACGGGAATGAGAAAAGAGTGCATGTCGGTAACGAGATCAAACTAGGTATTTGGATACCGATGATCGAATCTCGGACATGTATTATATCATGAGACAAAGGGATTAAATTGCTGAAGTTTAAGGTTCTCACGATCACAGAAGTCATCGTTGAATATGTAGGAGTCAGTATGGATCTCCAGGTCCCGCTTCTGATTATTGATCTGAGAGGAGTCTCAATCATGTCTATATTATTCGTGAACCATAGGGTGACACACTTAAGGGTTGCCGGACACCATTTAGGAGCACATATGTTCCAGACAAAAGGTTTGCAAAGCGCAGGAAATGTTTCGATAGAAACAGGAATTGTTTCGATAGAAACCGGAATTGTTTTGGGTGAAATTGCAGAAAGTGGTTCTGCATGTGATATTGAAATGTTGCAAGGGATTTTATGCAAATGTTTGTTAATTAAAGTAATTAACAAAATTCTGAATAAAATAAATAAAAGAGTTTTATTAATTGAGAGTTGCATTTAATTTGGTGGAAATTAAATACATGTGAGTGGGATTTTGGGTGGAGGCCATGTTTATGTGAGTGGAAGTTCACCACATGAATGAAGGAGGGGAGGAGTCCCCCCCCTCATGCGCCGGCTATGGGAGGGGAGGGGTCTCCCTCCCTCCTATATAAAGCGCCCTTCTCCCCTCTCACAAATCACACCTCCTCGTGAAGGATCTCTCTCCCCCTCTAGATATTCCCCCATGGTCTCGGATTAGCGAGATACATGTTCCCGGTGGCCTTGTGTCTGGAAGGAGTTGCTGCTTCCGCTGATTCGCTGGAGCAAGGAGGTGGAGGTTGTCCGGTGGCTTGAACGTGTGTGCGAGGACGGATGCGTTGCTGATTTGCGGCGCTCGGACTTCCACACGATCTTGAGATCGGCAAGCATACGACTACATCAACCACGAGTTCCTACTCGTTAACAAAACTCATTGTCTTCGAGGGTAAGTTCTCCATGGATGTATGTCCACCCATTGCTCTGTATCTAGTAGATAGATCTTGGTGTATAGCTCCCATCGTAGGAATTTTTTTGTTTTCTATGCTGCGGACCCAACAGTATCCAAATAACACAAGTTTTGGGGAAAAACAATAGCAAAAGTGTTCAAGAAAGTAGATATGTTTTGGACGTATCAACTCCCCCAAGCTTAGCTTATTGCTTGTCCTGAAGCAATTCAGTTGAAAACTGAGTGCGATAAAAGAAACTTTCACGAACCCATTTGCTTCATATGATGTATATATAATAAAGAGTATGCAACCGATGTGTACTTGATAGTCATTGCAACCTATGAAGAGATTCCAACACAAAAATAATAGGTAGCACGAAACATAAACACAAGCAACATTGCAATGCTCATAAAAAGGTATGATAGAGTGGTATCTCGCTTACCTTTGATTGTAAAGCAAATATAAATGCCAAGGCACCTCTGAAGTTCAAGTGAAGACTAGAAGTAAAGACAACAAAGATACAAGCATCAAGGACATAACACAAATAATCAAGTTTTGAGACAAGCACACTACACTAAGAATGACAACTATACTCTAAAGAAACTGCTCAAAGGATAAGTGGTGACTCAACAAGGAAAAGGTTTTGAAAAGTTTGAAAGGCTTCCAAATGCTGAAAGTATGGTACTCATTAGATTTGAGCTCTCATTGCCCCTATCATAAGAATCTTTAAATGGTTAAGGTTAAAGTGACATAACTAAGAGGATATGCTTGACAAGTTATAAGTTGAAATCTCATGCCCCTTACTTATGAAGACCGAACCTCAAGCTACTCAACTTCAGTCACAAGTAAGCTCTTGCAATTGTAAGTACATATGTATCATAGAGAACCACCAACGGGGTACCCCTTGCACATGATACAAGAGCTATCCCATAATCAAAATGACAAGGCAAGCAGACAGTGAGCATCTCAACGATCTTTTTATTTGCTATTTGCATGGGTTTTTATTGAGGATGCTTCACAGAATGCTCATTATAGTTATGCTGCAAGTTTCCACCAAGATTAGGCATGGCTTAGGCTAGCGGCCAAGGCGTTTCTCTAACACACATACAAACTCCATGATCTTACAAGTTCCCCTTTTATTTCACACTGTTGGGATCCATAAGAAAAATAATCATGATATCAACGAGGTACAAAGTACCAGTGCAATGTTCAAAGCGTTCCCCATGATACATGGTTCTGCTCACTTCAACCTATAAAGCGCAAGCATATACGCAACAAAGATGGACACAATGGTTCAAGTTTATTAAGTGCAAGAAAATAAAGTGTGCCATCATGTTCGTGAGATCTTTACTAACTTTCTCATAACAAGAAAATTTTTTATTCGAAAGAAAACAAGGCATACTTAATATGCACAGAATAGCAATTGATGCTAATAGGTAGATATGGTGGACACTTTTGGCAATATTGGTTTTGGGGAGTTGGATGCACGAGTAAAGATTAAACTCAGCACAAGTGAAGGCCAGCAAAAGTAAGGGAGCGACAAACGAGAGAGCAATAACTGTCATAATCATGCTTGCAACAAAACCGGACTAATCATGGCATGAAAGTGATTCAAGACCCCTGAGGAAAAATAATTCATCGAGGCTTAACTGATTATTTCAATCATGTGCATGCGTGAGCATGTGCCAAGTCAATTAATGAAACTTTTAGAGGAGGATACCACGGTGTCATACCAAGTTATGAATAGAGCAATGCAAGCAAACATTTGTATGATATGCTACAAACTATTAGCAAGCTGGAACTAATCATAAGAAAGCAAGAACTACATAGCATGCATTAATAACATACACCTTACTGATACATTGCAAATGTATCTATAATTTTTGATGTTCCATGCTTGGTTTTATCTACTTTCTTGTGTTTTGTCCACACTTTGGAGTACTTTTCATATGGTTTCTTGGACTAACCCATTAACAAGAGCCACAGTGCCAGCTACCTGTTTTCTGCTGTTTTTGGTTCCAGGAAAGTCAGAAAATGAATATTCTTGGAATTGGACGGGACAAAAGCCAAAGTGCCTATTTTTCCGGAAGACATCTGAAGCCAGAATACGAGACAGAGAAGGGCTGGGGGCTGGCCACACCACCTGGCCACACGGCCAGCCTGGCCCGCGGCAGGGGGTGGTCTGGCCGACCCCAGCACCACCTCGGCCTCTCCTTCCGCCTATATATTACCCTCGGGACCAAAACCCTAAGTACCCGATCAAAAATACACGAAAGAGTATGTAGCCACCGTCATATCCATCCCTAGATCGGGAGGGATCTGAAGCTCTTCCCGGCACCCTACCGGAGAGGGGAATTCACCCTGGAGGCCTTCTTCATCATCATGCAAGCCTCCGGTGTGATGCGTGAGTAGTTCATCTCTAGACTACGGGTCCATGTAGTAGCTAGATGGCTGGTTCTCCTCCTTTGTGCTTTCATGTCTAGATCTTGTGAGCTCTGTTCATGATCAAGATCATCTATTTGTAATTCTGCATGTTCAGTTTGCGGGGATCCGATGGATATTGAGATGTTATTTCAGATTGATTATTGATTCTATCATGTCTTTGTTATTTGTGATCTTGCATGCTTTCCGTTGTTAGTAGCTATCATGGCCAAGTAGATGCTACCAACTCCAAGAGTTAGTATTTATGCTCGATAGTGGGTTCATGCCTCTTGTAATCTGGGGAAGTGATAGAAATCTCTAAGGTACTAGATGTGTTGTTGCTACTAGGGAGAAAACAACAATCCTTTGTTCATAGAAGAATCATATTGTTTACATTACACGCATTTCGTAAAGCAATAATCTGTTGGTTGCAACTCAATACTGGAGGGGGTTCGGATGATAACCTGAAGGTGGATTATTAGTCATAGTGCTGTTGGATGGCGGTCTATGTATAATGTTGTAATGCCCAATCAAGTCTCAAAGGAGTCAAGATGAGTAATATATGCTTGTATGCTTTCTCGATGTTTGTCAATTGCCCCGCTGTAATTTGTTCACCCAGCATGTTATCTATCTTAAGGAGAGCCACCTCTAGTGAACTATGGACCCCGGTCCTTTCTTTTACATACAATCTACAAAATGTTTACTGCTTTGTGTTTACTTTCTATAAACTATTACTTTCTTCCATTCAATACGTTTAATCCTTTGTTTTTAGCAAAACTGGTGAGATTGACAACCGTGTGGTTGTGTTGTGCATGTCTCCACGTTGCTACTAGCACTAGTAGTGCGCCCTGCCAAGGCTCAGCTAGCAACACCTTTGGGGTGTTTCCTTGCTCCTACTGGTTCGATTAAACCTTGGTTTCATAACTCAGGGAAACTTACTACTGTGCTCATCATACCTTCCTCTTGGGGTTCCCCAATGAGCTCGACATCAACACGAGCCATCAAGTATTTTTCTGGCGCCGTTGCCGGGGAGTCAAGGACATCTTCACAAGGGGAGTCCCTCATAACCAATCTCTTTAGTTTGTTATTTTTGTTTTGCTTAGTTTCTTTTTGCTTAGTTTGCTTGTTTCTTTATCAAAAACACAAAAAAATTAGTTTTACAAGTTTGCTTTCTTTATTCAAAAACACAAAAAAATTAGTTCCTATCTTAAGTTACCTTTATGTCTAGCCTTGCTCCAATCACTATGTCACCCGAGGAAATGATTTTCACTTTTAAACAAGGATTTGAGGAAAGCTTCAAGGAAGCTTGGTCTAGAATCTCCGATCTACATGAAAAAATGAGCCTAAAATGACTCAAAGCTTGTTTCTTAGCAGTTTTTACCTTGGAATTGATCTTTGCTATAGATATGCTTTAGATGCTGTTGTGGGAGGGGATTTCCTCCAATGTAATGAGGATCATGTTGTTAATGTTATAAAGAAATTGATCCTTACTTACAACTTGCCTAGCCAAATTGATATTTCTTTCGCAAGCATATTTGCTAGATTAAACACTCTTGAGACTAGCACTGCTAGATTGAAAGATTGCTATAATACACTTAGGGAGCATCATAATTATGTTCCAATAAATTCTGAACCATCAAAGTGGCTCCCCATAGTAAAGATTGATATATATACTGAGACTTTTCAAGCTCGCTGTGATATTATGTCTGAATTTTGCCTTATGCCCAAAGATATTTATGAATCTTTGAACCTTTGGGGGCTTACTGAAGGAGGAAAAAAATATCTCTTGCTAATAATGCTACCATATTACCTATTGGAATATCTGAAGGAGTGTTTACAAAGATCCTTGGGAAAATGATTTCTACTGATTATCTTGTTACTGAATGTGCAGGAAAAGGACAAATTACACTTGGAAGGTCCCTATTAGAACTCCTTGGAGCAATAATAGATGTGGAAAAGGGGACCCTGCACCTTTATTCTCCACCCAAAAATTATATTTTCCCCAAGGTTAAGAATAAAAGTAAGAGAGGTAAGGGCAAGAAATTTGGTTTTAATGCTTCTTCATTTGACAACACTTGATTCTTTCTTGCTTCTTATGCCTAACTTAAAGGCGTTAAAGAAGAGTACTTATTGGGAGATAACCCAAAAGTTTTAGATGAGTCTTGGAAGTTATTACTTCAATAATAGCCGCTTCTTATCATTTTTATTTTCTTTTTGTGCCAAGAGTAACCTCTAATGTGAGAGAAGTAATGATTGGGAAAGTTGTTGTCCCGAAACAGATTTCTGTGCTTTACCGTAAAAATTCGTGTAAAATCTCTGTACGTCCTTTTGAGGCGTGAATTTTTGTGCTTCTGCCCCAGGTTGTTATAGAACTTTCCTTAGTTCAACACTTTTTGATTTGAGCAACAGAAGATCTTCGAAAAAATTCGTCTTTACCTGCTGGTCTGTTTTGACAGATTTCTGCCATTTTCTGCATTTGCTTCTTGTTGGTTCCTTTTTGAGTTCTTTTGGGGAATTGAGCTTTTTGAGGGAAGTGCTTCAGTATCTAGTGTTCTAATTAAAGTTTATTTGGTGTTAGAACTGAACCTTAAGACTTATTATCTTGAGTGCACTAATGTTCCTAATAAAGATTGTGTGAAGTTTTGTATGAAGGAAAAATTTCAGGTGTATGGAAGGAATGAGTAATGAGATGAAAGATGGACTAAAGCTCAAGCTTGGGGATGCCACGCGTGTCACCCCAAGAAATATCCAAGAAGTACAAATGTCAAAGCTTGGGGATGCCCAAGGCACCCCCCTCTTCATCAATAAAAATCCCAGGTTTCTTCCAAACGCTTCATTTTTATTGTTTCATGCACAGTTGTGTTGTTGTTGGCGCGTCTTCTTTTTTGTTTTCTTTATTTTATTAGTTTGCTGAATAAATTGGTTGGACCCCCTCTTTCATACATTGGTTTTCAAATAGTTTGGTTTGGTTTGGAAAAGAGTAGGAAAGTTCATGCTTAAGTGGTAAAAAGAGCTTGTTTTTGACTATGGCCTATGCTTTGTCATGCCATGCTTGATATTGTTTTAGCTTTATGCTTAGTATTCTTTGTTGTAGCATGAATTGTTAGAAACAATTGAGATTGGTTAATGTGCCTTGGATGAATCATGCATTGTTTTAGCATATTAAAGTATAGTTTGTGGTATTCTCCTTTGATGTTTTATTTGGGTTAACTTGGCGCATGCTCACACCATGTTATGACTATCTCAAGTCACCATAGCCTTTATGATCCTTTAGTTTTCAACTTGTAGTATCGCTTTATGCTTTGGTCAATGATGTTTTGTTGCTCTGCATGATTATGGCCATTATTGCTCTCTTAGTTTGTCGCTCCCAGTCTTTTGCTAGCCTCCACAACCAAGTATGAGTTCCACTCATGCATCCAACTCCCTAAACCAAGTTATTCCAAAGATTCCACCATACCTACCTATTAGAATATGCTATTCCAAGTATATTCATGCTTTTGTTTATCTTCCAAATTAAACTTGTTATGAGAAAACTAGTGATTAAAGCTCTCACGAACTTGATGGCACACTTTACTTTTTTGCACCTAATAAACTTGAACCATTGGGTCATTATTTGTTGCATATATGCTTGCACTTTATAATTTGAAGTTAGAAGAACCATGTATCATGGGGAACGCTTTCAACATTGTACTTGTACGTTGTACCCCGTTGATATCATGTTCTTTTGCTTATGGATCATGGCGGTGTGAAATAAAAGTTGAACTTGTAAGATCATGGAGTTTGTATGTGTGTTAGAGAAACGCCTAGGCCGCTAGCCTAAGCCATGCCTAATTATGGTGGAAACTTACAACATCACTATAATGAGCACTCTCTGAAGCATCCTCAATAAAAACCTATGCAAATAGCAGATAAAAAGATCGATGAGATGCTCACTGTCTGCTTGCCTTGTCATTTTGATTATGGGATAGCTCATGTATCATGTGCAAGGGGTACCCCGTTGGCGGTTCTTTATGATACATATGTACTTACAATGACAAGAGCTTACTCGTGACTAAAGTTGAGTAGCATGAGGTTCGGTCTTCGTAAGTAAGGGGCATGAGATTTCGTTAGCTTTGAGCTCTCATTGCCCCTATCATAAGCATCTTTAATGTGGTTAAGGTGAAAGTGACACAACTAAGAGGATATGCTTGACAAGTTATAAATCGAAGTCCCATGCCCCTTACTTACGAAGACCGATCCTCATGCTACTCAACTTCAGTCACAAGTAAGATTTTGTCATTGTAAGTATATATGTATCATGGAGAACCGCCAACGGGGCACCCCTTGCACATGACACGGGAGCTATCCCATAATTTAAATACAAGGCAAGTAGACAATGAGCATCTCGGCGATCTTTTTATTTACTATGTGCATAGATTTTTATTGAGGATGCTTCATAGAATGCTCATTATGGTTAGGCTGCAAGTTTCCACCATGATTAGGCATGGCTTAGGCTAGCAGCCCAGGCGTTTCTCTAACATACAAACTCCATTATCTTACAAGTTCCACTTTTATTTCACACCGCCGGGATCCATAAGCAAAAGAACATGATATCAACTAGGTACAAAGTACGTATGAAGTGTTGAAAGCGGTCCCCATGATACATGGTTCTAGTAACTTCAACTCATAAAGCGCAAGCATATGCGCAACAAATAAGGACGCAATGATTCAGGTTTATTAAGTGCAAGAAAATAAAGTGTGCCATCAAGTTCGTGAGAGCTTTACTAACTAATTTTCCCATAACAAGCAAACATTTTATTTAGAAGAAAACAAGGCATATTGAATATGCACGGGAGTAGCAAATGATGCTAATAGGTAGGTATGGTGGACAATTTGGAAATATTTGGTTTAGGGAGTTGGAAACATGAGTAAAACACTCAGTGGAAGTGAAGGCTAGCAATAGTAAGGGAGCGACAAATGAGAGAGCAATAGCTGTCATTATCATGCTTGCAACAAAACATGACTACTCATGGCATGAAAGTGATTCAAGATCCTCAAGGCAAAATAATTCATCAAGGCTTAACTGATTATCACAGTACTGTCCATGCGTGAGCATGTGCCAAGTAAATTCAAATGAAACATTCAGAGGAGGATACCACAGTGTCATACCAATTTATGAATAGACCAATGCAAGCAAACATTCATAAGACATGCTACAAAATATTAGCGAGCTGGAGCTAATCATAAGAAAGCAAGAACTATTAAGAATCCAAAGAAAACATACACTCTACATGAACGGACTAAGCATGCCCACAATGATGAGTATATGTACGAAAATGAAAACAAATAGAGTTCATTACCAGCCTCTTACCACGCCTCAAGTTGTCATTGATCCTCATTATTGTTCTTCACTTGTGTGGCTTGAATAATAATATGAAACCAATATCCACTGAGGACTGCCGGACCCTGAAGCAAACTCGCAAAAACCAAAGAAGAACGACAAATATTTTTGGTGTTTTCGATTTTTAAATAAGAACCAAAAGAGAGAAACAAGCAAAGCAAAATCTTTTTGGTTTTTTCGAATAGTTCAAACAAAGAAAAAAAGGGAAAAACAAACCAAGGCAAAAAGAAGAAGCAAACCAAAGAGAAACAACAGAAATATTTTTGGTCTTTTTGTGTTTTTAGAAAGCAAAAGCAAAGAAGGACAAAAACTAAAAAGAGAACGAAAACATGAATATACAAAGTACCGACGCAACATGATATGGAGATGAGTGCGGTGTCGGCGTACCTCCCCCAAGCTTAGGCTTTTGGCCTAAGTGGCTATCAATCATGTACGAATAGGGGTTCCAAGTGGGCGGATCTTGGTAAGAATGGTCGTAGCTGGGACCATGAGAGGAAGAAGAAGCTCCCCAATCATAAGCGGGCTGCTGATATGAAGACTCTCCCTCATTCGAGGGCTGGACCGAATCATCCGTGATCTCCCTTCTAGTATCCTGCTCCTGTTGGGAGAGCTCTCCCAAGTACGTGTCAAGCTCCTCCTCAGTGAGGGACCATCCTTCCCTATTATCAAGGTTAAACAAAACATGTGCAGGCAAAAGAACAACACACTCGGACTTGCTCTTTCTCCAACCAGCTTTGAGAAAGGTTATTTCATAAGATAACTCACTCATACTAGCCCACGAGGAAACAAATTTATGCTGTATCATGTAATTAAGATCAAGCCTTTCTATGGGAAACTGTAGGTCTAGATGATGAGGAACTAAACCATGCAATGCTAGTAAACGAGAAGCAATGAGGCCTCCACAAATTCCACCTTTCTCACGGTTAGCAGCAAGACAGAAAGCTATCAAAGCACCCAAGTTGTAAGACCTATCTTGTCTAAGAGCAGCAGGATAAATGCTAGATCAAATGAAGACAACTTATTAGCAGTTTTCCTAGCAAGAACACACTTGGCAATACAGTAGGCAAAGTAGCGAATGGAGGGAAGATGAATGTTACAGATTTTTCCACTCTCCTTCGAGAAGCCACTCCCTTGGAAAATTTCTATGTATAAATCCATGAGTGGTTCAGGTCTCTCCTTAATCTTTCTACATGATCCCCATTGAGGTACCTTAATAGCTGCACAAAAATCATCAAGAGAAAGGTCGACAGCTATATTGTAAATTTTGTAATGGACCATGGGGTTAGGCAAAGAGTGACTAAATTGGAAGTCCTGCACCACAGACATGGTTAGCTTCACAAATTGACAAGGTTCATCTTCCAAAAAGTGCTCTAACCCTGCATTAGAAACCAAAGTGTGGAAATCTTGTAGAATTCCTGCAGCTCTCATGAACTCAGAGCATGGATAAATGGAAGGAAAAACTTCCTCCTCCCGGTGGACCTTCATGACCTCAGGCACCCAAAGCTCATGTTGGTTTAGGTGGTGTTCACTCATCTTCTATTCTGAAATTTAAACACCTATTAAACAAGTGATTGCAAAGTAAATATAATGAATGATTCTACTCATAGGGACTTGCAAGAGGCCTAAACATGCATCAAAACTATATCTCTAAGCATCAAACAAGCTTACAAGCTCTCATAACCAGTCACCTATAGCAGCAAAATACTCAACATATAATCCATTAAACACAAATCTACTTGGACAAGGGGAGGAGTCACATACTAGGGAACAATTGCTCCAAATTTCAGCATGAAAGAGGGGCTGAGCAAGGAGATCGAAAAAAGCTAGAGCAAGCACAGCAAGAATGCGATTTTGAGCTATGAACTGGAGCTTACTCGGGAGAGAGAAGAAAGTGGCAGGTGAAAGAGTTAGTGGGGGGCCAGGGGTGGCGCACACCAGGGCATGGCGCCACCCAAGGCTGGCCGTGCCACCATGTGGTGTGCCTGCCTGGTGGGCCCCCCAGGTACCTCCCAGGTACTCCTCTACCCCTTTTTTCACGTAAAAATTTAATATGAATTTTCTGGAATTTTTTGAGACACTTTATTTTTGGGCAATTTTCAGAAATAGAAGAATGATTTTTCTGACAGACAGATTTTTTCTTTTCTTTTTGAAACATGATGCAAGGATAAAACAAGGCTAGAACTACAGAAGTTCTAACCTGCAAGCAACTAACAACACAAAGCAAACTAAACGAAAGAAAAAAATAAAATGCAAAGGATAGAAATAAACAGAGATACTCATAATGAAAACATTGTTTTGTTCAATGGAATCCTTTTGTTAACAAGGTTGATCAAGTATTTCTACCAAAACAATTGCATATGAGACAAAACTTTGTACTCCACTAATGATTATGTTACCTTAACCTTGATAGCAATGGTCCCAATCATAATAGTTTCAAATTTTTCTCTTGGTATGGGACAATATACCAACTTGAGTGCCTTCAACATGTTCAATTGAATTCAAACCATAATTCCTTTCAATCTTCTTGGGGAAATAGACAGTATGTTCCTTGTCATTAACATTGAAGGTCACCTTTCCTTGATTACAATTAATAACAACTCCTACAATATTAAGAAAAGGTCTCCCAAGAATAATAGACATATTATCATCTTCAGGCATCTCAAGCACAACAAAATCAGTTAATATCAAGCAATTATGAGCCACCTGAACAGGTACTTCCTCATATATACCCACATGAATAGTGGTAGATTTATCAGCCATTTGCAAGGATATATTAGTTGGTATCAATTTTTCAAGCTGAAGCCTCTTATAGAGAGAGAAATGCATAACACTAACTCTAGCTCCCAGATCACACAAAGCAGTTCTAACATAACTGTTCTTAATAGAGCAAGGGATAGTTGGAATCCCTGGGTCTCCGAGCTTCTTAGGAACCTTACCATTGAAGGAATAATTAGCAAGCAAAGTAGAAATTTCTTCATTAGGGATCTTCCTTTTATTTGAGACAATGTCCTTCATATACTTTGAGTAAGGAGGCAATTTAATAGCATCAGTCAAAGGAATTTGCAAGAATAAAGGCTTCATCCACTCACAAAACTTATTATAGTGTTCATCTTCCTTTGACTTGTGTTTCTTATCAGGGAAAGGCATAGGTTTTTGGACCCAAGGTTCTCTTTCACTACCATGTTTCTTAGCAATAAAATCTTCTTTGGTGTATTTGGTATTCTTAGCGTGGTTTTCAGGTTCTTCTTCAACTTTTTCTTCATTAGGAACAACATTTTCTTCATTACCACTTTCAGTTTCAGCATCAGAGATAGATATACTATTAGGATCTATAGCAGGTTCAGAGGGTTCTACAACAGTTTTATGTTTCTTTTTTCTTTCTTACGAGTAGAACCACTATTTTTAGCCTGTTGAGAATCCTGCTCAATTCTTTTGGGATGCCCCTCAGGATATAGAGGATCCTGGGTAGCAGCACCACTTCTAGTTCTAATTTCATAAGCATGTTTTTCTTTAGCAGCATCAACAAGCAAGTCGGTTTGCACTTTAACGAGTTGATCTATTTGAGTTTGAACCATTTGAAAGTGTTTAACAATCATTTTAACATCATTAGAGGTTCTTTCCGGAATATCTTTCAACTCAACAATAGCTCTAGTGTTTTCCATTAGATGATTTTGCACCCTTTTATTAAAGTTATCTTTCTTAACAATAAAGATATCAAATTCTTCTAAGCATTGATCAGGAGGTTTAGAGTAAGGGATATCACCTTCATCAAAGTGTTGGAGAGAGTGTACCTCAATAGTGGATGAGTAGGGAATATGCTTACATAATTCTTCTATAGGAGGTAAATTCTTGACATCTGCAGCTTTAATTCCCTTCTCCTTAAGACATTTCTTAGCTTCCTTCATCACTTCATCATTTAATTCAATAACTCCCCTCTTCTTTGATGTAGGAATAGGCACATGAATAGATGGTTCAGGTACAATTACTTCAGGTATAGCTTGTTCAGGAGGAGTCCAATCTTCATAATTCTTACTTATTTTAGCCATTAATTCCTCAGCTTCCTTAGGAGTCCTATTCCTGAAAACACAATCAGCACAACTATCTAGGTATGTCCTAGATTCTTTGGTTAGTCCATTATAAAATATATCAAGAAGCTCATTCTTAGGTAATGGACTTCCAGCCTGTGCATGAATCAAAGCACAAAACCTTGCCCAAGATTCGGGCAATACCTCTTTTTCTCCCTGTTTAAAATCAAAAAGTTCCTGCAAAATAGCATGTCTAGCACTAGGAGGAAAATATTTCTGCAGGAAAGTACTAATCAAGCACTCAGGGCTATCAATATATCAATGAGGTAAATTACTAAACCAAGTTTTAGCTTCTTCTTTCAGTGAAAAAGGGAAGATCTTAGCAACAAAGTAAGTACGCATCTTAATATCATCATAAAACAAGCCACTCATGGTAGAAAGTTCATTCATATGTGCTACCGCACTTTCATTCTTAGTCCCACAAAAAGGTTCTTTCTCAACAATAGCTATGTAAGATAGATTGAGAGAGAAATCATAATCTTCATCTATAATGTTTATGGGAGAAGCAGAAAAATTAGCAACAGGAGACAATTTGGATCTAATAGTACGCCTATCATGGGTGTTCTTACATTCTTTAATAAATTCATCAGTCATCTCAACATAACCATCTTCAATATCATAACTTTCACTAGATTCAGGTGAACTAACAGGTTTGGTAGTGTCTTCATTAGGAGTTTCGGTATTTCCAGCTATAGTTCTAGCAATCGTAGCATCTAGGAAAGGACCTAATGAACCACTCTTATCAAGCACAATAGCAGCAGCATCATAAGTATCAGAAGTTTCAGATTCAGCAGTAGTAGCAGTGTGTGTAGCATGCGTATGTGGTGGCATAAGGATCTTACTCAAAACAGACGGTGAATCAAGAGCGGTAGAGGTGTTCAGAACCGTACCTCTTCTTGTAGTGGATGGTAAAATAGGAACCTTGCCATCACGAGACTTACCCATGATGTATGGATAGCAACGAACAATAGAGAATCCAAGTGAACTTGATAAATAAAGCTATGCTCCCGGGCAACGGCACCAGAAAATAGTCTTGATGACCCACAATTATAGGGGGTGTATCGCAGTAATTTCGAGGGAAGTGAAACCCAATTTATTGAGTCGACACAAGGGGAGCCAAAGAATATTTATAAGCCTTAACCACTGAGTTGTCAATTCAGCTATACCTGGAAACAATCTTGCTCACAGCAGTTTATCAGTAGCAACCGTTTTGTAGTAGGAATAGTAAAGTAACAGCAGTAGCAAAACAAAGACAGTAGTAACAAAAGCAGTAAACAGTGGGATTCGAGTGCGGTAGGCATAGGTATGGATGGACGGGCATTGCATGGACAAGACAATTCACATAGCAATCAGAACATAGGGCAATAGCAGATAAATAAGATAAAGCACCCAAGTACTAGACAATCCTAGGGATGTGTTCCATATATAGTCATACGTGCTCGCAATGATAACTTGCACAACATCTTTTGTCCTGCCAGCCCGTTTGCAGCGGGGCCTCTAGGGAACTACTAGCAATTAAGGTGCTCCTTTTAATAGAGCACCGGAGCAAAGCATTAACACTCCGTGAACACATGTGATCCTCACATCAAAGCCATTCCCTTCTGGTTGTCCTGATTTCTGTCACTTCGGGGCCATAGGTTCTGGACAACAACGTGTGTATACAACTTGCAGATAAGACCAAGAACAATACTATCATAATGAATCAATAACATGTTCAGATCTGAAATCATGGCACTCGGGCCCTAGTGACAAGCATTAAGCACCACAAGTCGCAACAAAGTCATAAAGCACTAATAAAAGATACTAGGCACCATGCCCTAACAATCTGATGCCATTACATGAACGATCTCATCCAATCCCTACCATCCCCATAGCCTACAGCGGGGGATTACTCACTCATATATGGGGGAAACATGGATGGTCGATGGAGAAGCGATGGTGATGATGATGGCGATGATCTCCTCGAATTCCCCGTCCCGGCAGGGTGCCAGAACGGAGTTTCTGGTGCTGTTTCGTGGCATCTGGTGGTGGCGGCGGAGCGGAACTCCTTTTGGAAAAACATCGAACCCCCCGAAGTTTTTAGGTCAGAAGGCTCCTTATAGGCAAAGAGAGAGGCCGGGGGGTGCCTGGGGGCCCACACCACCCCCTGGCGCGGCCTGGCCTGGCCCGCGCCACCAGGTGGTGTGGCCACCCCTGGCTCTTCTCCGTATCGTATTCTAGCTCCTAGAGTTTTCGGTGAAATAGGATTTTTGGCATATTTTCCGGGATTTTTCCTGATAGTTGATTTTCTGCACAAAAAGTAGACACCAAGGCAATTCTGCTGAAAACAACGTCAGTTCACATTAGTTGCATCCAAATCACACAAGTATAGAGGAGAAACAATAGTAAAAGTGTTCGGGAAAGTCGATACGTTTTGGACGTATCAGGTTCATGCCTCTGGTAATCTGAGGAAGTGACAGAAATCTCTAAGGTACTAGATGTGCTGTTGCTACTAGGGAGAAAACAACAATCCTTTGTTCATAGAACAATCGTATTGTTTACATTACACGCAATTCATAAAGCAATAATCTGTTGCTTGCAACTTAATACTGGAGGTGGATCGGATGATAACCTGAAGGTCGATTATTAGTCATAGATGCAGTTGGATGGCGGTCTATGTATAATGTTGTAATGCCCAATCAAGTCTCAAAGGAGTCAAGATGAGTAGTATATGCTTGTATGCTTTCTCGATGTTTGTCAATTGCCCCGCTGTAATTTGTTCACCCAACATTTTATCTATCTTAAGGAGAGCCACCTCTAGTGAACTATGGACCCCGGTGATTTCTTTTACATACAATCTACAAACTGTTTACTGCTTTGTGTTTACTTTCTACAAACTATTACTTTCTTCCATTCGATATGTTTAATCCTTTGTTTTCAGCAAAACCGATGAGATTGACAACCTCATCGCAAGTTGGGGACAGAGTTCGGTGGTTGTGTTGTGCATGTCTCCACGTTGCTACTAGCACCAGTAGTGCGCCCTGCCAAGGCTCAGCTAGCAATACATTTGGGGTGTTTCCTTGCTCCTACTAGTTCAATTAAACCTTGGTTTCATAACTGAGGGAAACTTACTACTGTGCTCATCATACTTTCCTCTTGGGGTTCCCCAACGAGCTCAACATCAACACGAGCCAGCAAGTATTTTTCTAGCGCCGTTGCCGGGGAGTCAAGGACATCTTCACAAGGGGAGTCCCTCAACCAATCTCTTTACTTTTTTATTTTTGTTTTTCTTAGTTTCTTTTTGGTTTGTTTGCTTGTTTCTTTATCAAAAACACAAAAAATTAGTTTTACAAGTTTGCTTTCTTTATTCAAAAACTCAAAAAAAAAAATAGTTCCTATCTTAAGTTGCCTTTATGTCTAGCCTTGCTCCAATCACTATGTCACCCGAGGAAATGATTTTCACTTTTAAACAAGGATTTGAGGAAAGCTTCAAGGAAGCTTGGTCTAGAATCTCTGATCTACATGAAAAAACTGAGCCTAAAATGACTCAAAGCTTGTTTCTTAGCAGTTTTTACCTTGGAATTGCTCTTTGCTATAGATATGCTTTAGATGCTGTTGTGGGAGGGGATTTCCTCCAATGTAATGAGGATCATGCTGTTAATGTTATAAAGAAATTGATCCTTACTTACAACTTGCCTAGCCAAACTGATATTTCTTTCGCAAGCATATTTGCTAGATTAAACACTCTTGAGACCAGCACTGCTAGATTGAAAGATTGCTATAATACGCTTAGCGAGCATCATAATTATGTTCCAATAAATTCTGAACCATCCAAGTGGCTCCCCATAGTAAAGATTGATATATATACTAAAAATTTTCAAGCTCGCTGTGATATTATGTCTGAATTTTTCCTTATGCCCAAAGATATTTATGAATCTTTGAACCTTTGGGAGCTTACTGAAGGAGGAAAATAAATATTTCTTGCTAATAATGCTACCATATTACCTATTGGAATAGCTGAAGGAGTGTTTACAAAGATCCTTGGGAAAATGATTTCTACAGATTATCTTATTACTGAATGTGTAGGAAAAGGACAAATTACACTTGGAAGGTCCCTATTAGAACTCCTTGGAGCAATAATAGATGTGGGAAAGGGGACCCTGCACCTTTCTTCTCCACCAAACAATTATATTTTCCCCAAGGTTAAGAATAAAAGTAAGAGAGGTAAGGGCAAGAAATTTGGTTTTAATGCTTCTTCATTTGAGAACACTTGATTCTTTCTTGCTTCTTATGCCTAACTTAAAGGCGTTAAAGAAAAGTACTTATTGGGAGATAACCCAAAAGTTTTAGATGAGTTTTGGAAGTTATTACTTCAATAATAACTGCTCCTTATCCTTTTTATTTGCTTTTTGTGCTAAGAGTAACCTCTTATGAGAGAGAAGTAATGATTGGGAAAGTTGATGTCCCGAAACAGATTTCTGTGCTTCACCGTAAAAATTCGTGTAAAATCTCTGTACGTCCTTTTGAGGCGTGAATTTTTTTGCTTATGCCCCAAATTGTTATAGAACTTTCGTTAGTTCAACACTTTTTGATTTAAGAAACAGAAGATCTTCGAAAAAATCGGCTTTACCTGCTGGTTTGTTTTGATAGATTTCTGCCATTTTCTGCATTTGCTTCTTGTTGGTTCCTTTTTGAGTTATTTTGGGGAATTAAGCTTTTTGAGGGAAGTGCTTCAGTATCTAGTGTTCTAATGAAAGTTTATTTGGTGTTAGAACTGAACCTTAAGACTTATTATCTTGAGTGCACTAATGTTGCTAATAAAGATTGTGTGAAGTTTTGTATGAAGGAAAAATTTCAGGTGTATGGAAGGAATGAGTAATGAGATGAAAGATGGACTAAAGCTCAATCTTGGGGATGCCACACATGTGACCCCAATAAATATCCAAGAAGTACAAACTTCAAAGCTTGGGGATGCCCAAGGCATCCCCCTCTTCATCAATAAAAATCCTAGGTTTCTTCCAAACGCTTCATTTTTATTGTTTCATGCACAGTTGTGTTGTTGTTGGCGCGTCTTCTTTTTTGTTTTCTTGGTTTGATTAGTTTTCTGAATAAATTGGTTGGACCCCCTCTTTCATACATTGGTTTTCAAATATTTTGGTTTGGTTTGGAAAAGAGTAGGAAAGTTCATGCTTAAGTGGTAAAAAGAGCTTGTTTTTGACTATGGCCTATACTTTGTCATGCCATGCGTGATATTGTTTTAGCTTTATGCTTAGTATTCTTTGCTGTAGCATGAATTGTTATAAACAATTGAGATTGGTTAATGTTCCTTGGATGAATCATGCATTGTTTTAGCATATTAAAGCATAGTATTGTGGTATTCTCCTTTGCTGTTTTATTTGGGTTGACTTGGCGCATGGTCACACCATGTTATGACTATCTCAAATCACCATAACCTTTATGATCCTTTAGTTTTCAACTTGTAGTATCACTTTATGCTTTGGTCAATGATGTTTTGTCGCTCTGCATGATTATGGCCATTATTGCTCTCTTAGTTTGTCGCTCCAAGTCTTTTGCTAGCCTCCACAACCAAGTATGAGTTCCACTCATGCATCCAACTCCCTAAACCAAGTTATTCCAAAGAGTCCACCATACATACATATTAGCATATGCTATTCCAAGTATATTCATGCTTTTGTTTATCTTCCAAATTAAACTTGTTATGAGAAAACTAGCGATTAAAGCTCTCACGAACTTGATGGCATACTTTACTTTTTTGCACCTAATAAACTTGAACCATGGGGTCACTCTTTATTGCATATATGCTTGCGCTTTATAAGTTGAAGTTAGCAGAACCATGTATCATGGGGAACGCTTTCAACATTGCACTTGTACTTTGTACCCCGTTGATATCATGTTCTTTTGCTTATGGATCCCGGCGGTGTGAAATAAAAGTGGAACTTGTAAGATCATGGACTTTGTATGTGTGTTAGAGAAACACCTGGGCCGCTAGCCTAAGCCATGCCTAATCATGGTGGAAACTTGCAACATCACCATAATGAGCACTCTCTGAAGCATCCTCAATAAAAACCTATGCAAATAGCAAATAAAAAGATCGCTGAGATGCTCATTGTCTGCTTGCCTTGTCATTTTGATTATGGGAAAGCTCCTGTATCATGTGCAAGGGGTACCCCGTTGGCGGTTCTTTATGATACATATGTACTTACAATGACAAGAGCTTACTCGTGACTAAAGTTGAGTAGCATGAGGTTCGGTCTTCGTAAGTAAGGGGCATGAGATTTCGGTTTATAACTTGTCAAGCATATCCTCTTAGTTGTGTCACTTTAACCTTAATCACCTTCAAGATGCTTATGATAGGGGCAATGAGAGCTGAAAGCTATAAGTACCATAATTTTTGGAAGCTCTTTATGAGACTTGAATCCCTACTTCCTTCTATGAAGGCCTTTCTTCCACCATTACATTGAGTCCCCACCTTCTACCTTTATGCACCTACTTTGAGATCATAGTGGCCATTCTTAGTTCTATGTGCATTGTCCCAAGACTAGTTAATGCATATCTTGATATTCCTTGTTTTAAAATATTTGTATCTTGTCACTCTTATGAAGTTTGAAGGTGTCCTATGCATTTATATTTGCTACTCTATGAGGGACAAGCTGAATACTATTATGCTATGTTTTCTTTATGTGAATACCTGCTTGGGGATGTTGATACATTGCAAATGTATCTATAATTTTTGATGTTCCATGCTTGGTTTTATCTACTTTCTTGTGTTTTGTCCACACTTTGGAGTACTTTTCATATGATTTCTTGTACTAACCTATTAACAAGAGCCAAAGTGCCAGCTGCCAGTTTTCTGCTGTTTTTGGTTCCAGGAAAGTCAGAAAATGAATATTCTCGAAATTGGACTGGACAAAAGCCAAAGTGCCTATTTTCCGGAAGACATCTGAAGCCAGAATACGAGACGGAGAAGGGCTGGGGGCCGGCCACACCACCTGGCCGCGCCGCCTGTCCTGGCCCACGCTAGGGGGTGGTCTGGCCGACCCCAGCACCCCCTCGGCCTCTCCTTCCGCCTATATATTTCCCTTGGGACCAAAACCCTAAGTACCCCGATCAAAAATCCACAAAAGAGTCTATAGCCGCCATCATCTCCATCCCTAGATCGGGAGGGATCTGAAGCTCTTCCCGGCACCTTGCCGGAGAGGGGAATTCACCCTAGAGGCCTTCTTCATCATCATGCAAGCTTCTGGTGTGATGCGTGCGTAGTTCATCTCTGGACTACAGGTCCATGTAGTATCTAGATGGCTGGTTCTCCTCCTTTGTGCTTTCATGTCTATATCTTGAGAGCTTTGTTCATGATCAAGATCATCTATTTGTAATTCTGCATGTTGTGTTTGCGGGGATCCGATGGATATTGAGATGCTATTTCAGATTGATTATTGATTCTATCATGTCTTTGTTATTTGTGATCTTGCATGCTTTCTGTTGTTAGTAGCAACTCCAAGAGTTAGTATTTATGCTCGATAGTGGGTTCATGCCTCTGGTAATCTGGGGAAGTGGCAAAAATCTCTATGGTACTAGATGTGTTGTTGCTACTAGGGAGAAAACAACAATCCTTTGTTCATAGAACAATCGTATTGTTTACATTACACGCAATTCGTAAAGCAATAATATGTTGCTGGCAACTTAATACTGGAGGGGGTTCGGATGATAACCTGAAGGTGGATTATAAGTCATAGATGAAGTTAGATGGCGGTCAATGTATACTGTTGTAATGCCCAATCAAGTCTCAAAGGAGTTAAGATGAGTATATGCTTGTATGCTTTCTCGATGTTTGTCAATTACCCCGCTGTAATAAATTCACCCAGCACGTTATCTATCTTTAGGAGAGCCATCTCTAGTGAACTATGGACCCTGGTCCTTTCTTTTACATACAATCTACAAACTGTTTACTGCTTTGTGTTTACTTTCTGCAAATTATTACTTTCTTCCATTCGATACGTTTAATCCTTTGTTTTCAGCAAAACCGGTGAGATTGACAACCTCATCGCAAGTTGGGGACAGAGTTCTGTGGTTGTGTTGTGCAGGTCTCCACGTTGCTACTAGCACCCGTAGTGCGCCCTTCCAAGGCTCAGCTAGCAACACCTTTCGGGTGTTTCCTTACTCCTACTGGTTCGATTAAACCTTGGTTTCATAACTGAGGGAAACTTACTACTGTGCTCATCATACCTTCCTCTTGGGGTTCCCCAACGAGCTCGACATCAACACGAGCCAGCACTTACATGAACGGACTAAGCATGCTCACAATGATGAGTATATGTACAATAATGAAAACAAATAGAGTTCGTTACCAGCCTCTTACCACACCTCAAGTTGTCATTAGTCTTCATTATTGCCCTTCACTTGTGTGGCTTGAATAATAACATGAAAACCAAACTCCACTGAGGACTGCTGAACCCTGCAACAAACTTCACAAAACCAAAGAAGAACAACAAATATTTTTGGGTTTTCGATTAAAGGAAAGAACCAAAAGGGAGAACAAGCAAAGAAAAATCTTTTTGGGTTTTTTGAATAATGGAAACAAAGCTAAAAAGGAAAAAGCAAACCAAGGCAAAAAGAAAAAGAAGCAAACAAAGAGAAACAAAGAAAATATTTTTGGTCTTTTTGTGTTTTAGAAAGCAAAAGCAAAGAAAAACGAAAACTAAAAAAGAACGAAGCATGAATATACAAAGTACCGACTAAACATGATATGTAGATGAGTGTGGTGTCGGTGTACCTCCCCCCAAGCTTAAGCTTTTGGCCTAAGTGGGTATCCATACCAATGCGGGTAAGGGTTCCAAGCAGGCGGGTCATCATAAGAATGATCGTGGTTAGGCCCTTGGGAAGAAGAAGAGGCTCCCCAATCATAGGTTGGCTGCTGATATGAAGACTCCCCCTCATTCGAGGGATGGACCGAATCATCTGTAATCGCCCTTCCATTATCCTGCTCCTATTGGGAGAGCTCTCCCAAGTATGCATCGAGTTCTTCCTCAGAGAGTGACCATCCTACCCTGGTATCGAGGTTAAACAAAACATGTGCAGGAAAACGAATAACTCGCTCAGACTTACTCCTTCTCCAACCAGCCTTAAGAAAGGTTATTTCATAAGACAAATCACTCAAATTAGCCCAAGAAGAAACAAATTTATGCTGTATTATGGAATTAAGGTCAAGTCTCTCTATGGGAAACTATAGGTCTAAATGATGAGGCACTAAACCATGCAAAGCTAATAAACGAGAGGCAATGAGGCCTCCACAAATTCCACCTTTCTCGCGGTTCGCAGCAAGACAAAAACCAATCAAGGCGCCCAAGTTATATGTCCTATCTCGTTTTAGGGCAGCTGAGATGAATGCTAGATCATATGAGGATAACTTATTAGCAGTTTTCCTAGCGAGAACACACTTGGCAATAAAGTAAGCAAAGTAACCAATAGACATGAGATGAATGTTATGAATTTTCCCACTCTCCTTTGAGAAGCTGCTCCCTTGGCAAATATACAAGTCCATGAGTGGTGTAGGTCGCTCTTTAATCCATCCACACGATCCCCACTGAGGTACTCTAATAGCTACACAAAAATCATCAAAAGGGAGGTCGACAGCTATATTGTAAATTTTGTAGTGAACTATGGGGTTAGGCAAAGAGCAACTAAATCGAAAGTCATGCACCACAGACATGGTTAGCTTCACAAATTGGTGAGGTTCATCTCCCACAAAGTGCTCCAACCCTGCATTAGTGATTAAAGTATGGAAGTCTTGAGAGATCCCCGCAGCCCTCATGAATTCAGGGCATGGATAGATGGAAGGAAAAACTTCCTCCTCTCGGTGAACCTTCATAACTTCAGGCACCCTCAGTTCATGTTGGTCGAGGTGGTGCTCATTCATCTGTTATTCTAAAATTTAAACATCCATTATACATTGATTGCAAAGTGAATAAATAATGAAGGAACTACTCATAGGGACTTGTAAGAGGCCTAAACATGCATCAAAATAATGTCACTAAGCATTGAACAAGCTTACAACCTCACATAACCTGTCACCTACAGCAGCAAAATACTCAAGATATAATCCACTAAACACAAATATACTTGGACAAGCGGAGGAGGCACATATCGGAGAACAAATGCTCCAAATTTCAGCAGCAAAGATGGGCTGAGCAAGGAGATCAAAAAATCATGCGCAAGAACAGCAAGAACGCGATTTCGAGCAATGAGCTGGTGTTTCTTTGGGAGAGAGAAGGCAGACGCAAGTGAGAGAGTGAGTGGAGGGCCAGGGGTGGCCCACACCATGGCTAGGTGCGCCCCTGGGATGGCTGTGCTACCAGGTGGTTTGCCTGCCTTGTGGGCCCCCTTGGTACTCCCCAGGCACTTCTCTGCCCCTTTTTCACATAAAAATTTAATATCAATTTTCTGGAATTTTTCGAGACACTTTATTTTTGGGCAATTTTCAGGTATTAATGAATGATTTTTCAATAGAAAAGTGATTTTGAAAAGATGCAAAAGCAAAACAAAACTGAAACTTCAGAATTTCTAAGACACTTTAATATGCAAGCAACTAGCAACATAACAGTAAACTAAGCGAAAGCAAAAACTAAAATGGATAAAGTAAAATTAAGCGAAGATAATCATGGTGAAAACATTGTTTTGTTCATTAAAATCCCTTTGTTAACACTTGACTCCTCTAAGACTTGATTGGGCATTACAACATAATACATAGACCGCCATCCAACTGCATCTATGACTAATAATCCACCTTCAGGTTATCATCCGAACCCCCTCCAGTATTAAGTTGCAAGCAACAGATTATTGCTTTACGAGCTGCGTGTCAAGTAAACAATACGATTGTTCTATGAACAAAGGATTGTTGTTTTCTCCCTAGTAGCAACAACACATCTAGTACCTTAGAGATTTCTATCACTTCCCCAGATTACCAGAGGCATGAACCCACTTTCGAGCATAAATACTAACTCTTGGAGTTGCTAGCATCTACTTGGCCAAGATAGCTACTAACAATGGAAAGCATGCAAGATCTCAAATAACAAAGACATGATAGAATCAATAATCAATCTGAAATAGCATCTCAATATCCATCGGATCCCCGCAAACACAACATGTATGAATTACAAATAGATGATCTTGATCATGAACGGAGCTCACAAGATCTAAACATGAAAGCACAAAGGAGGAGAAACCAGCCATCTAGCTACTACATGGATCCGTAGTCCAAGGATGAACTAGTCACGCATCACACCAGAGGCTTGCATGGTGATGAAGAAAGCCTCCAGGGTGAATTCCCCTCTCCGGCAGGGTGCCGGGAAGAGCTTCAGATCCCTCCCGATCAAGGGATGGAGATGACGGCGGCTACAGACTCTTTCGTGGATTTTTGATCGGGTACTTAGGGTTTTTGTCCCGAGGGCAAGTTATAGTCAGAAGGGGAGGCCGAGGGGGTGCCGGGAGCGGCCACACCACCCCCTGGCGCGTGCCAGGCCTGGCCGCATGGCCAGGTGGTGTGGTGGCTCCCTGGCCCTTCTCCGTCTCGTATTCTGGCACTTGATCCCTTCCGGAAAAATAGGCACTTTGGCTTTTGTCCCGTCCAATTCCGAGAATATTCATTTTCTGACTTTCCTGGAACCAAAAACAGCAGAAAACAGGTAGCTGGCACTGTGGCTCTTGTTAATAGGTTAGTCCAAGAAATCATATGAAAAGTACTCCAAAGTTGGAACAAAACACAAGAAAGTGGATAAAACCAAGCATGGAACATCAAAAATTATAGATACATTTGCAATGTATCAGAAGTTAATTTCGAAACACAGCCAAAATTTCAAAACAAAGTGAGTCATAGCCTCTTTGATTGTTTTGAAAACACGGTCAAATTTCTAGGCATGCATATTCTTAGCAATAAGTTGAATCATTCCAAATTCTCACTTGTTCTTGATACATTGACTGCCTAGTGGGTCTAGTGAATAGATTTTCGCAAGGTGTGGAGTTAATTTCAAAACGCACACAAAATTTCAAAACACGGTGAGCCATAGCCACTTTGATTGTTTTCAAAACACGGTCAAATTTCTGGGCATGCATATTCTAAGTAATAAGTTGAATCATTCCAAACTCTCACTCGTTCTCGATACATTGATGGCCTGGTAGGCCCACTTAACAGATTATCGCAAGGTGTGTAGTTAATTTCGAAACACAGCCAAAGTTTCAAAACACGGTGAGTCATAGTCTCTTTGATTGTTTTCAAAACATGGTCAAACTTTTGAGGCATGCATATTCTTAGCAAGTAGTTGAATCTTGACAAACAACTCCCACTCGTTCTAAATACATTGACTGCCTGGTGGGTCCACTGAAAATATTATCGCAAGGTGTGAAGTTAATTTCAAAACACAGCCAAAATTTCAAAACACAGTGAGTCATAGTCTCTTTGCTTATTTTCAAAACACGGTCAAATTTCTAGGCATGCTCATTCTTAGCAAGAAGTTGAATCTTTCCAAACTCTCACTCGTCTCCATACATTGACTGCCTGGTGGTGGGTCCACTAAATAGTTTTTCGCAAGGTCTGAAGTTAATTTCGAAACACAGCCAAAATTTCGAAACACGGTGGGTCATAGCATCTTTGATTGTTTTCAAAACACGGTCAAATTTCTAGGCATGCATATTCTTAGCAATAAGTTGAATCATTCCAAACTCTCACATGTTCTTGATACATTGACTACCTGGTGGGTCCAGTGAATAGATTTTCGCAAGGTGTGATGTTAATTTCAAAACGCACGCAAAATTTCAAAACACGGTGAGCCATAGTCTCTTTGGTTGTTTTCAAAATATGTTAAAATTTCTAGGCATACATATTCTTATCAAGAAGTTGAATCTTTCCAAACTGTCACTCGTCTCGATACATTTACTTCCTGGTAGTGGGTCCACTTAAAATATTATCGCAAGGTGTGAAGGTAATTTCGAAACACAGCCAAAATTTCAAAACACGGTGAGTGATAGTCTCTTTGTTTGATTTCAAAACACGGTCAAATATCTAGGCATGCATATTCTTAGCAAGAAGTTGAATCTTTTGAAACTCTCACTCGTCTCCATACATTGACTACGGCCTAGTGGTGGGTCCACTGAATGATTATCGCAAGGTGGGAAGTTAATTTCGAAACATAGCCAAAATTTCAAAACACGGTGAGTCATAGTCTCTTTGGTTATTTTCAAAACACGATCAAATTTCTAGGCATGCATATTCTTAGCAAGAAGTTGAATCTTTCCAAACTCTCACTCGTTCTCGATACATTGACTACCTGGTGGGTCCAGTGAACAGATTTTCGCATGGTGTGAAGTTAATTTCGAAACACACACAAAATTTCAAAATGCGGTGAGCCATAGTCTCTTTTGTTGTTTTAGAAATACGGTCGAATTTCTAGGAATGCATATTATTAGAAAGAAGTTGAATCTTTCCAAACTGTCACTCATCTCGATACATTGACTTCATGGTAGTGGGTCCACTGAAAATATTATAGCAAGGTGTGAAGTTAATTTCGAAACACAGCCAAAATTTCAAAAAAGTGAGTCATAGTCTCTTTGTTTGTTTTCAAAACATGGTCAAATTTATAGGCATGCATATTCTTAACAAGAAGTTGAATCTTTCCAAAATCTCACTCATCTCCATACATTGACTGCCTGGTGGTGGGTCCACTGAACAGATTTTTGCAAGGTGTGAAGTTAACTTCGAAACACAGCGAAAATTTCGACACACAGTGAGTCATAGCATCTTTGATTGTTTTACAAACACGGTCAAATTTCTAGGCATGCATATTATTAGCAATAAGTTGAGTCATTCAAAACTCTCACTCGTTCTCGATACATTGTCTGCCTGGTGGGTCTAGTGAATAGATTTTCGCAAGGTGTGAAGTTAATTTCGAAATGCACGCAAAATTTCAAAACGTGGTGAGCCATAGTCTCTTTGATTGCTTTCGAAATACGGTGAAATTGCTAGGCATGCATATTCTTAGCTAGAAGTTGAATCTTTCCAAACTCTCACTCGTCTCCATACATTGACTGCCTGGTGGTGGGTCCACTGAATAGATTTTCGCAAGGTGTGAAGTTAATTTCAAAACACAGCCAAAACTTTGAAACATGGTGAGCCATAGCATCTTTGATTATTTTCAAAACATGGTCAAATTTCTAGGCATGCATATTCCTAGAAATAAGTTGAATCATTCCAAACTCTCACTTGTTCTGGATACTTTGACTGCCTGGTGGGTCGAGTGAACAGATTTTCACAAGGTGTGAAGTTAATTTTGAAACGCACGCAAAATTTCAAAACGCGGTGAGCCATAGTCTCTTTGGTTGTTATTGAAATACGGTCAAATTTCCAGGCATTCATATTCTTAGCAAGAGGTTGAATCTTTCCAAACTGTCAGCCGTCTCGATACATTAACTTCTTTGTAGTGGGTCCACTAAAAATTTTATCGCAAGTTGTGAAGTTAATTTCGAAACATAGCCAAAATTTCAAAACATGGTGAGTCATAGTTTCTTTGTTTGTTTTCAAAACACGGTCAAATTTCTATGCATACATATTCTTAGAAAGAAGTTGAATCTTTCAAAACTCTCACTCGTCTCCATACATTGACTGCCTGGTGGTGGGTCCACTGAACATATTTTTTCAAGGTGTGAATTTAATTTCAAAACACAACCAAAACTTCGAAACACGGTGAGTCATAGCATCTATGATTGTTTTCAAAACATGGTCAAATTTCTAGGCATGCATATTCCTAGCAATAAGTTTAATCATTCCAAACTCTCACTCGTTCTGGATACATTGACTGCTTGGTGGGTCCAGTGAACAGATTTTCACAAGGTGTGAAGTTAATTTCGAAATGCACGCAAAATTTCAAAACGCGGCGAGCCATAGTCTCTTTGGTTGTTTTCGAAATACGGTCAAATTTCCAGGCATGCATATTCTTAACAAGAAGTTGAATCTTTCTAAACTGCCACTCGTCTCGATACATTGACGTCCTGGTAGTGGGTCCACTAAAAATATTATCGCAAGTTGTGAAGTTAATTTCAAAACACAGCCAAAATTTCAAAACATGGTGAGTCATAGTTTGTTTGTTTGTTTTCAAAACATGGTCAAATTTCTATGCATGCATATTCTTAGCAAGAAGTTGAATCTTTCCAAACTCTCACTCGTCTCCATACATTAACTTCTTGGTGGTCGGTCCACTGAACAGATTTTCGCAAGGTGTGAAGTTAACTTCGAAACACAGCCAAAATTTCGACACTAAGTGAGTCATAGCATCTTTGATTGTTTTACAAACACGGTCAAATTTCTAGGCATGCATATTATTAGCAATAAGTTGAGTCATTCAAAACTCTCACTCGTTCTCGATACATTGACTGTCTGGTGGGTCTAGTGAATAGATTTTCGCAAGGTGTGAAGTTAATTTCGAAATGCACGCAAAATTTCAAAACGCGGTGAGCCATAGTCTCTTTGATTGCTTTTGAAATACGGTGAAATTGCTAGGCATGCATATTCTTAGCTAGAAGTTGAATCTTTCCAAACTCTCACTCGTCTCCATACATTGACTGCCTGGTGGTGGGTCCACTGAATAGATTTTCGCAAGGTGTGAAGTTAATTTCAAAACACAGCCAAAACTTTGAAACACGGTGAGCCATAGCATCTTTGATTATTTTCAAAACATGGTCAAATTTCTAGGCATGCATATTCCTAGAAATAAGTTGAATCATTCCAAACTCTCACTTGTTCTGGATACTTTGACTGCCTGGTGGGTCGAGTGAACAGATTTTCACAAGGTGTGAAGTTAATTTTGAAACGCACGCAAAATTTCAAAACGCGGTGAGCCATAGTCTCTTTGGTTGTTTTTGAAATACGGTCAAATTTCCAGGCATTCATATTCTTAGCAAGAGGTTGAATCTTTCCAAACTGTCAGCCGTCTCGATACATTAACTTCTTTGTAGTGGGTCCACTAAAAATTTTATCGCAAGTTGTGAAGTTAATTTCGAAACATAGCCAAAATTTCAAAACATGGTGAGTCATAGTTTGTTTGTTTGTTTTCAAAACACGGTCAAATTTCTATGCATACATATTCTTAGAAAGAAGTTGAATCTTTCAAAACTCTCACTCATCTCCATACATTGACTGCCTGGTGGTGGGTCCACTGAACATATTTTTTCAAGGTGTGAATTTAATTTCAAAACACAACCAAAACTTCGAAACACGGTGAGTCATAGCATCTATGATTGTTTTCAAAACATGGTCAAATTTCTAGGCATGCATATTCCTAGCAATAAGTTTAATCATTCCAAACTCTCACTCGTTCTGGATACATTGACTGCTTGGTGGGTCCAGTGAACAGATTTTCACAAGGTGTGAAGTTAATTTCGAAATGCACGCAAAATTTCAAAACGCGGCGAGCCATAGTCTCTTTGGTTGTTTTCGAAATACGGTCAAATTTCCAGGCATGCGTATTCTTAACAAGAAGTTGAATCTTTCTAAACTGCCACTCGTCTCGATACATTGACGTCCTGGTAGTGGGTCCACTAAAAATATTATCGCAAGTTGTGAAGTTAATTTCGAAACACAGCCAAAATTTCAAAACATGGTGAGTCATAGTTTGTTTGTTTGTTTTCAAAACATGGTCAAATTTCTATGCATGCATATTCTTAGCAAGAAGTTGAATCTTTCCAAACTCTCACTCGTCTCCATACATTAACTTCCTGGTGGTCGGTCCACTGAACAGATTTTCGCAAGGTGTGAAGTTAACTTCGAAACACAGCCAAAATTTCGACACACAGTGAGTCATAGCATCTTTGATTGTTTTACAAACACGGTCAAATTTCTAGGCATGCATATTATTAGCAATAAGTTGAGTCATTCAAAACTCTCACTCGTTCTCGATACATTGACTGTCTGGTGGGTCTAGTGAATAGATTTTCGCAAGGTGTGAAGTTAATTTCGAAATGCACGCAAAATTTCAAAACGCGGTGAGCCATAGTCTCTTTGATTGCTTTCGAAATACGGTCAAATTGCTAGGCATGCATATTCTTAGCTAGAAGTTGAATCTTTCCAAACTCTCACTCGTCTCCATACATTGACTGCCTGGTGGTGGGTCCACTGAATAGATTTTCGCAAGGTGTGAAGTTAATTTCGAAACACAGCCAAAACTTTGAAACATGGTGAGCCATAGCATCTTTGATTATTTTCAAAACATGGTCAAATTTCTAGGCATGCATATTCCTAGAAATAAGTTGAATCATTCCAAACTCTCACCCGTTCTGGATATTTTGACTGCCTGGTGGGTCGAGTGAACAGATTTTCACAAGGTGTGAAGTTAATTTTGAAACGCACGCAAAATTTCAAAACGCGGTGAGCCATAGTCTCTTTGGTTGTTTTTGAAATACGGTCAAATTTCCAGGCATTCATATTCTTAGCAAGAGGTTGAATCTTTCCAAACTGTCAACCGTCTCGATACATTAACTTCTTTGTAGTGGGTCCACTGAAAATTTTATCGCAAGTTGTGAAGTTAATTTCGAAACATAGCCAAAATTTCAAAACATGGTGAGTCATAGTTTCTTTGTTTGTTTTCAAAACACGGTCAAATTTCTATGCATACATATTCTTAGAAAGAAGTTGAATCTTTCAAAACTCTCACTCGTCTCCATACATTGACTGCCTGGTGGTGGGTCCACTGAACATATTTTTTCAAGCTGTGAATTTAATTTCAAAACACAACCAAAACTTCGAAACACGGTGAGTCATAGCATCTATGATTGTTTTCAAAACATGGTCAAATTTCTAGGCATGCATATTCCTAGCAATAAGTTTAATCATTACAAACTCTCACTCGTTCTGGATACATTGACTGCTTGGTGGGTCCAGTGAACAGATTTTCACAAGGTGTGAAGTTAATTTCGAAATGCACGCAAAATTTCAAAACGCGGCGAGCCATAGTCTCTTTGGTTGTTTTCGAAATACGGTCAAATTTCCAGGCATGCGTATTCTTAACAAGAAGTTGAATCTTTCTAAACTGCCACTCGTCTCGATACATTGACGTCCTGGTAGTGGGTCCACTGAAAATATTATCGCAAGTTTTGAAGTTAATTTCAAAACACAGCCAAAATTTCAAAACATGGTGAGTCATAGTTTGTTTGTTTGTTTTCAAAACATGGTCAAATTTCTATGCATGCATATTCTTAGCAAGAAGTTGAATCTTTCCAAACTCTCACTCGTCTCCATACATTAACTTCCTGGTGGTCGGTCCACTGAACAGATTTTCGCGAGGTGTGAAGTTAACTTCGAAAAACAGCCAAAATTTCGACACACAGTGAGTCATAGCATCTTTGATTGTTTTACAAACACGGTCAAATTTCTAGGCATGCATATTATTAGCAATAAGTTGAGTCATTCAAAACTCTCACTCGTTCTCGATACATTGACTGCCTGGTGGGTCTAGTGAATAGATTTTCGCAAGGTGTGAAGTTAATTTCGAAATGCACGCAAAATTTCAAAACGCGGTGAGCCATAGTCTCTTTGATTGCTTTCGAAATACGGTGAAATTGCTAGGCATGCATATTCTTAGCTAGAAGTTGAATCTTTCCAAACTCTCACTCGTCTCCATACATTGACTGCCTGGTGGTGGGTCCACTGAATAGATTTTCGCAAGGTGTGAAGTTAATTTCGAAACACAGCCAAAACTTTGAAACACGGTGAGCCATAGCATCTTTGATTATTTTCAAAACATGGTCAAATTTCTAGGCATGCATATTCCTAGAAATAAGTCGAATCATTCCAAACTCTCACTCGTTCTGGATACTTTGACTGCCTGGTGGGTCGAGTGAACAGATTTTCACAAGGTGTGAAGTTAATTTTGAAACGCACGCAAAATTTCAAAACGCGGTGAGCCATAGTCTCTTTGGTTGTTTTTGAAATACGGTCAAATTTCCAGGCATTCATATTCTTAGCAAGAGGATGAATCTTTCCAAACTGTCAACCGTCTCGATACATTAACTTCTTTGTAGTGGGTCCACTGAAAATTTTATCGCAAGTTGTGACGTTAATTTCGAAACATAGCCAAAATTTCAAAACATGGTGAGTCATAGTTTCTTTGTTTGTTTTCAAAACACGGTCAAATTTCTATGCATACATATTCTTAGAAAGAAGTTGAATCTTTCAAAACTCTCACTCGTCTCCATACATTGACTGCCTGGTGGTGGGTCCACTGAACATATTTTTTCAAGCTGTGAATTTAATTTCAAAACACAACCAAAACTTCGAAACACGGTGAGTCATAGCATCTATGATTGTTTTCAAAACATGGTCAAATTTCTAGGCATGCATATTCCTAGCAATAAGTTTAATCATTACAAACTCTCACTCGTTCTGGATACATTGACTGCTTGGTGGGTCCAGTGAACAGATTTTCACAAGGTGTGAAGTTAATTTCGAAATGCACGCAAAATTTCAAAACGCGGCGAGCCATAGTCTCTTTGGTTGTTTTCTAAATACGGTCAAATTTCCAGGCATGCGTATTCTTAACAAGAAGTTGAATCTTTCTAAACTGCCACTCGTCTCGATACATTGACGTCCTGGTAGTGGGTCCACTGAAAATATTATCGCAAGTTGTGAAGTTAATTTCAAAACACAGCCAAAATTTCAAAACATGGTGAGTCATAGTTTCTTTGTTTGTTTTCAAAACATGGTCAAATTTCTATGCATGCATATTCTTAGCAAGAAGTTGAATCTTTCCAAACTCTCACTCGTCTCCATACATTAACTTCCTGGTGGTCGGTCCACTGAACAGATTTTCGCAAGGTGTGAATTTAATTTCGAAACACAGCCACAATTTCGGAACATAGTGAGTCATAGCATCTTTGATTGTTTTCAAAACGCAGTCAAATTTCTAGGCATGCTTATTCTTAGCAATAAGTTGAATCATTCCAAACTTTCACTTGTTCTCGATACATCAACTGCTTGGTGGGTCTAGTGAATAGATTTTTGCAAGGTGTGAAGTTAATTTTGAAACGCACGCAAAATTTCAAAACACTGTGAGCTATAGTCTCTTTGGTTGTTTTCGAAATACGGTCAAATTTCTAGGCATGCATATTCTTAGCAACAAGTTGAATCTTTCCAAATTGTCACTCGTCTCGATACATTGACTTCCTGGTAGTGGGTCCACTGAAAATATTATCGCAAGGTGTGAAGTTCATTTCAAAACACAACCAAAATTTTAAAACACGGTAAGTCATAGTCTATTTGTTTATTTTCAAAACACGGTCAAATTTCTAGGCATGCATATGCTTAGCAAGAAGTTGAATCTTTCCAAACTCCCACTCATCTCCATAGATTAACTGTGGCCTACTGGTGGTTCCACTGAACAGATTATTGGAAGGTGTGAAGTTAATTTCGAAACATAGCCAAAATTTCAAAACACGATGAGTCATAGTCTATTTGATTATTTTCAAAACACGGTCACATTTCTAGGCATGCATATCCTTATAAAGAAGTTGAATCTTTCCAAATTCTCACTCGTTCTCGATACATTGACTGTGGCCTGGTGGTGGGTCCACTGAACAGATTATCGCAAGGTATGAAGTTAATTTCGAAACACAGCCAAATTTCAAAATACGGTGAGTCATAGTGACGAGGTGTGATCTCGGCAATGCCCATGATGATGGACTTGGGGTTTCGTGAAAAGAGAACGTTGGGGATTTCGTCGGATATCAGGAAAACAATGAAGACAAAGTCGCCTGAATATTGTGAAAACACTATTACAAGTTGTCCTCTAGATTTTGGTACCCTCGCTTGGGCTTCTGCCATCCTATATATAATAGGCCGGGTTTCAAAGTTGTATGCGGATAGGTTTCATACACGTGCTATTACAACACCAACATAATGTCGGTTCATAGTTTCTTTCCTAATACACAAAAGTCTCTATCAGTTGATTTCTTGGGTTGTTTATCTGGAATCCTTATGGGCCGCACGCCTTTTACCCAATGTAGGGTGGTGAATAACGAGCATCCGAGTAATCATACCCATGTCAGTAGCCCCCGAGACTCTACCTGAATCCGTAGTATTCAGGTTGAGTCTCAAAGTTTTCTTTTCTTTTCTCTTTATTCTGTTTTATTTTTTGTAGGGATTTTGGCACAACGAGTCTGATGCTTCCGACGGACCAGGAATCAGTAAATTGCTCCTGGGAAACAACAAGGTTGGCCTACATCAAACTCAAGTCCCTAGGCTTGAATCTGGAATTTTTTAACTAGCGTAATTCAGTTCGAGCCGCTGAGGTCTTACCAAATACTAAATTCCAGTGTTCTATTTTTATCGGGTACCCAACACGTCTGTCGGGATTTTGCATCATATCGTTGATATGTATTTTTTTTCTAGTAGAGCACATTCTTGTGCGATTACCAGGCCACACATGATGAATCCTGGGGTCTTACCTTCATGTTTTTGAACACAACATTCGGATTTTTTCTTGCGTCTGAGCGTGATCCGAGGTTTTTGGCTTTATTGGCGGTTGGCCTGCTAGTCCACCAATATTTATGATTATATCAGATATTTTTATTATTTTATGCTATCTCCCGATGGGAGGAACACCTTTTTGAGGATACACTAGTGTAAAACTCAAAAGGTTTTTGCAATTTTATCAATGCACTTTATACATAACGGAATTTCTATCATGTGCGTGCTAGCGCTCCCAATGGGAGTAGCCCCCGAGGCAATGTTCGGATGCTTGTATCTGGACATAGGCTCATAATTGTTGTTATCATGTAAAAACATTGATCTTTGAAAAAGAAGATTAATATACAAATAACTTCTCTTTATATATAGGGCGGAAATCGCCGGTACATTATTCTTTGAGTGGATGGCTATTTTAGCCCTTTCTCCTAGACATCTTGGCAAAATAAGCCGAACTGTATCTCTTATTATTTTGCAAACAATCTTATGCGTAAAAGCGGCATAACCGTGCTATGTTCCATGGGTTTGAGTAATTTACTCCTGTCTGCCTGTCTTTTAGTCGATATGCTCCTCCGAGAATAACTTCTGTGACGATGTATGGTCCTTCCCATGGCGATTCTATCTTCTTGTGGCCATCTTGCTTGAGGCAAAGAACTAGGTCCCCTACTGCGAAAGACCTAGGCCGTAATCTTCTTCTATGGTAGTTGTGCAGGTTTTGCTGGTACATAGTTTCTCTTTGGAGAGCTTCGTTTCAAGCTTCATCAAGCGCATCCACATCATCTTCAAGTGCTTCTCTTGATTCCTCTTCATTATATGCAGATACTCTTGGCGACTTATGTGATACTTCAACTGGAAGCACGGGTGCTACGCCGTGGACCAAAAATAAAGGTGTCTCTTGTGTTGAATTATTTGGAGTTATATGTAAAATCCATAACACGGATGATAATTCATCCACCCATGCCCCTTTTGCTCTGCCAAGTGGTGCCAATAGTCTCTTTTTGAGTCCAACGGTAACTAGCCCGTTGGCTTTTTCGACCTGTCCATTTGTTTGCGGGTGAGCTTCTGAAGCGTAGCTTATTTTGATGCCCATCTCCTGGCAGTACTCCTTGAACTCATTGGAAGTGAAGTTGGTCCCATTATCCGTGATGATGCTGTTTGGTATGCCAAACCAAAATAATATGGATTTGATAAAATTCACAGCCGAAGTTCCATCTTGGGTGGTGACAGGTATTGCTTCTATCCATTTAGTGAATTTGTCGAGTGCTACTAGCAGAAAGTCGTGTCCTCCTAGCGATGATTTGTGAAGTCTTCCCACCATGTCGAGTCCCCACTGAGCGAAAGGCCAAGCTAAGGGTATGGGATTCAGCTTAGCTGCGGGTGCTCCAGGTTTTGTTGCGAATTATTGGCATGCTTCACATGTTCTGACGATGTCTTTGGAATCTTGTACTGCAGTGAGCCAATAGAATCCTGCTCTGAATGCTTTTGTAGCAATTGCTCGGCTGCTAGCGTGGTGGCCACAGACTCCTTCATGTATATCTTGAAGTATAATCTTTCCTTCCTCGGGTGTTACGCAATGTTGCATCACACCCGAAATACTTCTTTTGTATAGTTCTCCTTTGATTATCCCGAAGCCCTTTGATCGTCGAGTGATTCATTGGGCATCTATCACTTCCTCTAGCAGTTCCCCTTTAGTCATGTATGCTATATATGGTTGCATCCAGGTCGGTTCGATCAATGACCTCTCTAATTGCTTGTTCTTCTTCTTTGATGGCTTCTTCTATAATTTTGGTTTCTAAAGGAGCCCCCGATTCTTTTTGCACATGTTTCTTTTTCCCTATTTTTGGTGCTACAAGCTCGGAGACTCTTTTTGCCTTGATTGATTGTTTTATTATTTCTTCCCAGAAAACTCCTGGTGGTATTGGCAAACATAATGACCCGATGTTTGCTAAATTGTCGGCTTCCTCGTTGCTTGCTCTCCCTACATGTGATACTTCACATCCATCAAATTGAGCCTCCATGATGCTGTATAAGTCGCGATAAGCAATCATGTTTTTGCTAATAGCATCACACTTGTTCATTGTTTGCTACGCTACAAGATTGGAATCACCGAAAAATTTTAGGCGAGTTGCACCGCATGCTTTGGCCATCAGCATGCCGTGTAACAGGGCCTCATATTCTGCTTCGTTATTGGATGCGTTTGTAAATCTCATCCGAAGAATGTAGCACATTTTGTCGCCTTGAGGTGATATTAGTACGTTCCCTTTGTTCCTGGAGCTCATCCTGCTCCCGCTCCCACCGTTCTTTTTAACCCATCAAAGTACATCGTCCAGGCACTAGAAAGGTCAGGTGGACCCGCATATTGCAGCTCCGTCCACTTTGTGATGAAATCTGGCAGGACTTGTGACTTAATTGCTTTGTGCTTCTCGTAAGTTATATCCCTAGGTGATAATTCGATGCCCCATAGAGAAACTCGCCCGGTTGCTTCTAGATTGTTGAGGAAGCTTGACAAAGGCTCTTCGTTGACCACTATGATCGGATGCTCCAAAAAATAGTGGCACAGTTTTCATGTTGTCATAAATACCCCGTATGCTAGCTTCTAGTAATGTGGGTACCTTTGTTTAGATGGCGATAACACCTCGCTCAGGAAATATACTGGCCTATGCGCACCATGTGTCTTCCCTTCTTCGGGTCGTTCTACAACCAGGACTGTGCTGACCACCTGATGTGTGGCAGCAATATAGAGGAGTAAAGGTTCTTTCTCTTTTCGCGACACGACGACAGGAGATGTCGAAAGTGTTCTTTTAAGATCTTCAAAGGCATGCTGAGCTTCTTCTGTCCATTCAAATTTTTCTGATTTTCTCATGAGGGCGTAGAATGGCAGCGCTTTTTCTCCTAACCTTGCAATAAAATGACTTAGTGCCGCCACTCGTCCCGCCAATTGCTGTACACCACGTAGATTTTTCATTGTGAGAATTGCTTGTATTTTGTCAGGATTAGCTTCGATCCCTCTGGATGATAAAAAATACCGAAGGAGTTGTCCTACTGGAACTCCAAAGAAACATTTCTTCGGGTTTAGTTTGATGTTGAACCTGTCGAGATTTCTGAATGTTTCTTCTAGATCCTTGATCAGCGCGGATCCATGATCTCTGGTAACTATGACATCATCAATATACACTTGGACGTTTGTACCTATTTGGCTTCCCAGGCACTTCTGCATCATCCGCTGATATGTTGCTCCAGCGTTCTTGAGGCCAAAAGGCATTGTTGTGTAGCAAAATACGCCGTAAGGCGTGATAAACGCCGTTTTATCCTAATATTCTTCCTTCATTCTGATCTAGTGGTATCTTGAATATGCCTCCATGAAAGAAAGACGTTCGCATCCCACGATTGCATCGATGATTTGGTCGATTCGCGGCAATGGGAAGTGATCTTTTGGGTAATGTTTGTTCAGCGCAGTGAAGTCGATACACATCCGAAGTTCTGTAGTGTTTTTTGTTGGAACACATACTGGGTTTGCAAGCCATTTTGATTTTGTTAACTCTTTGATAAAATTGGCATCAGTTAGGCGATGGAGCTCTTTTCCAATGGCCTTGCGTTTCGGTTCTGCGAAGCGTCAAAGTCATTTCTTTACCGGCTTAGCCTTTGGGTCTAGATTTAATGCGTGCTCAACGAGTTCCCTGGGGATTCCCAGCATGTCAGAAGGTAGCCATGCGAAAATCTCCCAGCGCTCACGGAGGAACTCGATGAGCACGCTTTCCTATGCGAGATCAAGGTTAGAAGCCACGAATGTCGTTTTCATCGGGTCGGCAGGGTGGATCTGTACTTCTTTTGTGTCTTTTGCTGTGTCAAAAGCCTGATCGGGATTGGCACGTGTTACTTCAAGAGGTTGTGCATCTACTGAACTTTTGGGTTGCTCAAATTCCGTTACCATCCCGAAAGATTTAGATATTTTGTTGAACTCCCGATCACAGCCGTCGGCATGGGTGAAGCTTCCTTGTACCGTGATAACTCCCTTTGGTGCTGGCATTTTCATTACTAAATATGCATAATGCGGCACTGCGATGAACCGTGCAAAGGTTGGTCGTCCTAGGATTGTGTGATATTGTGATGGCCAATCCATGACTTCGAATTCGAGTTTTTCTCGCCTAAAATTTGTTTTGGAACCAAAAACAACGTCAAGAAAAACTTTGCCGAAAGGGATTTCAGCTTTACCTGGTATTATTTCGTGGAAATATGTTTCTGTTGGAGCGAGATTATCTAGGGGATAGCCTATTGTTCTGAATGTTTTCGCGTAGATCAGATTTATACTGCTTCCTGCTTCCATGAAGACCTTGCTCATATCGAACCCGCCAATTTGTGCTTTGACTATTAGAGCCGAATGACCCGGTCACGGGACCCGGAGTGGGTGATCTACTCTGCTGAATTTGATTTCTTGCTCTGACCAATGGAGATATTCGTGTGTGGCTGATGTTGATGTTTCTGCAATATTTGTTTGTCTTGTGATGAGTTTCTGAATTCTGTTGGGTGGACGCCCTTTCTGAATCATAGACATTGTTCCTTTTGATCTGGGGTACTCGTTGTTTTGATCATTTGAGTTTTGTGATGGTGCAACTAGTGGTGGTGCACCGGGCATGGATGTGTATCCTTGATTTGCTGCTTCGGCTGCTTTTGCGTTGCATAACTTCTGCATCTTTAGGAATGTTCGACAGTCTTTCATCAGATGATTGGATTGTCGCCTGCCTATTGAGTCGACGTAAAAATGCATATTACAGGATCCTTCCAGCATTTGTATTGCGGACATAGGTGGGTCCCGTGCTCTTGGTTGATATCGCTATGCGGACTGGCTTCCTCTGTCGGTGTCCCTGTTCTGTCGGTATCCGCCATTATTGTCGTTGCTTCTATTGTTGTCTTCACCCGAGAAACCTGCTGCGATGTAACTAGGTCCTGCGTTCCCATCATTGTTCCTTTGTCTTTTCTCATTGCCTCGTTTATCCCTATCTTCTTCGCGTGACCGCGCACGCTTATTATGCAGCGTGTCTTCTCTGTCAGCCCAGCGGTTTGCTATTTCCATCAACTGCGATACTGTCTTTGGTTTCACCCAACCCAGCTCTTCTATGAATTCTCGGCGACGGAGGCCGTCGTTGAAACTGTCAATGGCCCTTTCGTTGGATATGGATTCAGTTGAGTTTTTGATAATATTCCATCTCTGTATGAATACTCTTATTAACTCTCCAGATTTTTGTTTGCATGCTCGCAACTGTTCCAAGGATCCTGGTCGCCTAAATGTAGAATGAAAGTGTCAGATGAATTTATCTTCCAGATCACTCCAGCTACCAATTGAATCTTCGGGTAACTGCCTTAACCATGACCTTGCGGCGCCGGTGAGGTGTAGTTGTAGACTTTGCATCACAGTAGTTGTGGATCCGCCCTGTAATTTGACGGTGCCTAGATAATCCGCTAACCAAGCCTTGGGTTCCTGGAGACCATCGTATTTGTGTCGTTCATGTGCAAGTTTAAAGTCTTTTGGTACTGAGGCTTTGCGAATCCTCTGCGTGAAACAGCTGGCCCCGTATAATTAATGGTCGTCTTCGTCATCTCCATCTTGACATCATCGGGTGCAGCTTTCATCTCTGGGTCCACTGCTCCTATGCTGGGAGTTGTCATTCCTTGTGTTTCTTCATGGCTCGGATCCTACGAGGTGCACCTGGTGTGGTGATCGAGATCATCGGGTGTGTCCTACTTTCCAAGGACTGTTGTGACAGCGTGGGGACCTTTGTGTGAGTCCTTGTTCTGCTTCCGTGAGTGAGGCTCCTACCATGCCGAGGTTCATTAGGGCTGAGCGGTGGAGGGCCGCGCGCGGATCGTCGGGTGCGGGTTGGGTGGTGATTAGGTATGTTTGTGCCGCCACAATGGCTGCCTGAGCTGTTTTTGCTTTGATGTTTCCTGCTTGATCGATTGACATGAATGACAAGTCGAGTCCTCGGATGATTCCACTTCTTTCTGCTTCGGGGATATTCTGTAGTCGAGATGTCGCCCTTCTTGGTGGTGCTGCTCCTGTCACGCTCCTTGATCCTCGAGTAGAGCTTAGCTGGGCCCGTCAGAAACTCAATTCATTGGCTAGCCTTTTTCTTTCATCGAGCTGCCTTTGTATCCGGAGTAGGTCTCTCTTCTTATGGTGGAGCAAATATTGGTACGCTAGTAGATCCTCATGTGAAGCCTCTGATGTCATCGGGACTGCCCCCGAAATTGCCGCTCTTGCTTTTTGCCATGCTGATGCTGGTAACCAAAGTCCTGTTCTCTCTTATGTGCATGGTTCTTTGCCTCTTCCTCAAACTATGCGATTATCTGCTGTTTCTCCTCCGTTCCCGTGTTCTCCTCCGTTGTTGTGTTCTCCTTCATTCCGTGGTTTCCTGCATGGTCATCTGACAAAATATCATCAGGGTTTATGATAGGATTACCATTTTCGTTGCGTGGCGTTGAAGTATCTCCATTGATCATGTACACTTGGTGGCATGTTGCATGTGGTTTGGCGGCCTCGTCTTTTGCTTCTGCGGGTGTGCTTGCGGTACTCTGAGATCGTAGTTCTGGATAAATTTTTGCCATCCTTTCTTCGAAGTCGACGTTTTCGCTGCTTTTGTCGGGTTCTGGGTTTGTTGGGTTTGCCCCTTGTGGTGAGATTGATTGGTAACCTTATTTTCCTGTTTCGATCTGAGCTGTGATGTCTACGTAGGGTCCAGCAGGTGATGCTGGTACTGTTATGGGCGTGGCTTTTTCAACCGACGGTTCTGATGCGATTAGGGCCGAAGGGTGTGATTCTTGCATGTTGTCCGCTTGGAAGTGGAGGCTTCCGATGACCAGATCGGATCCACCGTTGAAATCGGCGGGTACCAATACAAGGGTGGGCGGGTGTGGATTTTCTTTCATCGAGTTAACACTTGGTGGAGAGCGTTCCACCAAATCCGTGGTTCCAGCATCCAAGTTTCCCACAGACGGCGCCAATTGACGAGGTGTGATCTCGGCAATGCCCATGATGATGGACTTGGGGCTTCATGGAAAAGAGAACACTGGGGATTTCGTTGGATATCAGGAAAACAATGAAGACAAAGTCGCATGAATATTGGGAAAACACTCTATTACAAAATGTCCTCTAGATTTCGGTACCCTCGCTTGGGCTTCTCCTGTCCTATATATAATAGGCCGGGTCTCAAAGCTGTATGCGGATAGGTTTCATACACGTGCTATTACAACACCAACATAATGTAGGTTCATAGTTTCTTTCATAATACAAAAAAGTCTCTAATGGTTGCTTCTTTGGGCTGTTTATCTGGAATTCTTATGGGCCGCAGCCCTTTTACCCAACGTAGGGTGGTGAATAACGAGCATCCAAGTAATCATACCTATGTCACATAGTCTCTTTGGTTGTTTCCAAAACACGGTCAAATTTCTAGGCATGCATATTCTTAGCAAGAAGTTTAATCTTGCTAAACAACTCTCACTCATTCTTAATACATTGACTGCCTAGTGGGTCCACTGAAAAGATTATCACAAGGTGTGAACTTAATTTCGAAACACATCGAGAAATAGTATAGTAGAGAGTAGCAAAATGAATTGCCTTGGTTGTATGGTCAGGTAGCAAGGCTTTATCCAATTGCTAGGCATCGGGGCCCACCTAGGATGTGCATTTGAGCACCTGTGTCTCTGGTGTCTCCCTAGGAACCGTGGTATGATGACAGCTGCATCTGAGAAGTATAGGACTACAGTACACTACTAAAGTCTTACTTCATGAATTAGTGAGCAGGAGTACTCGAGTACTACTCCGTATTAGTAGAACCCTACTACCACCACTGCCCGCCGCCCGCCGCCCTAGGAGTAGTAAAAAACCGCAAATAGCCACCGCTGCCCGCCACCCACAGATGCCTACCTACTAGAGTACTAGTAGTAGTATAGTAAAAAGAAAAAATATGCACTGTATTACTATTGGAGTACTGTTATAAAAAGACATAAACTCCGTATTACTGGAGTACTAGTTCAAATGTACTACGTACTACTACTAGTACTCTGTATCTGGACAAGCTTTAACCACAAGAAAGAAATGGCGAAGAGAAACGAGTCTGCCATGCCAAGAAAGAAAGAGCCAGAAGATACAAGCAGATAGAATAAAATGCAGATGGTGTTGAAGACATGCATGCAATCCTCGTTCTCTCCCCCGCAGCACTGTACACTTTGCGCCAGGCCCCAGGTTTCTCTGTCTCTCTCTAGGTGTAGACCTTTTCCATTTCCAAAAAAAGGCGTAGACCTTTACCACACACGTGGGTAGGATCTGTTTTTCTGGTACAGTACTGTACATGGTATTAAGTGCCTGATTTACTCTCACCTGTCTACTTTCTGCAGCCTTCGTTCAAAAAAAACTCAATGGTACATAAAAATTTAGGACTATGGGCACTACATCAGCGAGTCGAGCTTCTAGGGAACCACTCCAACGCTGGGCGCATTGGCGGATTCCACCAAGAGCTAGCCGGCGATGGACAAAGATGAGCTAGCGCCGCTAACTATTCTATGCCCCCATGATGGCTGCCTCACCATGGTCGCCTACCATGAGCTCGACGACCACAAGGCCGCGTGGCCGTACAGCCCGTGCGGCTGCATGGAGGCCGGGTGCATATTCACCGCCTCGCCTGTCGAGCTCCTTTTGCACCTCAACATCGTCCACAAGGTACAAGTGCATAGGCTATAGTACCGCTAGCCCATCGAGTATATAGTAACAATGCCATTACCGTCCTTTCTGCCATCCATGGTCATCGTCTATGGTGATGACGCTACCATGTTCAGCCTCATCATCGGCGAGCTCGGCCAAACCGCCGCTGTTTCCTCGGTGTGCGTCAGGGTGGCCTCGTGCTCGTTGCCCCGGTACAGGGTGAAGCTATGCGCGACTGGCCCGCAGTCGTCGGTAGAGTTCTCGACATACATCCTTAATGGGGTCATTGAGCCGACGAGTTGCGCGTCGCCTGACAGTGTTGGCCTCGAAGATCTGACATTCCTGAGGGTGCAGCCGTGGTACATTACCACGGCTGATGGACAGTACGGGACGATCAAGGTGTTGGCTTTCTGCATTTGCATCTACATGATGAATTGATCTTAATCTTCGGCTAATTGATCCTAATGCGATGGTAATGATGTATTACTAGTTAATTTAGTTGTAGAAAAGTACCACTCGTTTACTAGTTAATGTTGTAGTAGTCGGAGGCAGGTTCTCTTTTGGCACTAGGAAGGGTGTATTTTGGCTGTAAGCTGTCTTTGCTGCTAATGTTTATATTTTGGATTTTAAGTGTTTTCTGAAATTGTTCAACTACTACTCCACATGCCCACTTCTAGGGGGACTCGGATCAACATGCCCCCTATATCTACCACCCAATATTCATCTGATGGACGAAAGTGATCCAAAGCAACGTAGAAAAGAAAACACCTCACACTTATGCCCCAGTTTTCAACTATGTTTAATTTTTTAGACACTAGACAATAAAAAAATTGTCAGTCATTAATAGTTCAAATACATGCATATATTTATTAAAAAATACGGACATATAATTTTTACAAATTTGCATAAATTAATTTTCATACTTTTGTCCACACACTATATATAATAGTGGTAAGACAAGAAAAGAAAGACTACCAATAGTATCTTCTCGATGCTAAAATGGAAATGAAGATCCAACGTCTCACAATGTTGGGATTCAAGTCCTGATCCAACGGTCAATATTCAAAGTTATTCGTACACTATATACAATGCTAAGAAAATAAATGAGAAACATGTGTTTTGACACCTTTGAATACAAAAAAATGCTCTGCTTTCTTCACAATGTGTATTGGCCTACGGTGTATGAACATTCCTTGTTTTGACCTAAACAGCCAAGGTCATGACCATATCAACATTGTGTATTGGCCTATGGATGATCTCTCGAGAAGGAGCCAAACAAGAAACTTTTCCTTTTAGGGTTCTTTGTGCTAAATGTATGGATCTCATTGTAATAATTTTCCTTTTTAGGTCCTTGATGTAAAATGTTCTCCTACGATCGTGTAAAATGTTAACCTAAAAGTAAATGGTGAAATTTAAACGAATTTAAGCTTAGTTGTCAACAGGTATGAACATTCTTGGATTTCAAGACGAACGACCAATGTAAGGCCATATCAACATCATACTTTATGGTGATGATCCCATGTTAGAGAATTTGCATGGCAACAGATCTTTCCATGTTTTGAAAACAATCGAAGAGGAAGTAGTATTAAGAGTTTGGCTCAGATCAGGTGATCTCTCGAGAATGAGCCGAACCAGATTTTTTTATTTTAGGGTCCTTTATGCTAAATGTATATGGACCTCGATGTAATTTATACTTTTTGAGGTCCCTGATGTAAAATGTACTCCAGTCGACCATGTAAAGTTCTAACCTAAAAGTAGGTGGTGAAATTTAAACAAATTTAAGCTTAGTTGTCAATGAGTATTAACCATTCTTGTATTTCAAGACGAACAACCAAGGTCAAGGCCATATCTACATCATACTTTATGCTAATGATCCCATATCCAAGAATTTGCATGCCGACAAATTTGGCCATATTTTGAAAACAATCGAAGATGAAGTAGTATGAAGAGTATGGCTCAATCAGCTACGCTCTAGATAAGGAGCTGAATCCGACTGTTTTCCTTGCGTAATTTTAGTGTCCTTTGTGCTAAATGTATGGTCCTCAATGTAATTTCCCCCTTTTGTTAGGTCTAAAAGTGTAAGTGGTGAAATTCAGATGATTTTAAGCTTACTTGTCCATAAGTATGAGCATTCTTGGATTGCAAGCCGAATGACAAGGTCAAGGACATATCAATATTAAACTTTGTGCTGATGATCCCATATTAGAGAATTTGCATGGTAACAGATTTGGCCATGTTTTGAAAATAATCAAAGAGGAAGTAGTATTAAGAGTTTGGCTCAGATCAGCTGATCTCTCGAGAATGAGCCAAACCAGATTTGTTTCTTTTAGGGTCCTTTATGCTAAATGTATATGAACCTCGATGTAATTTTTTCTTTTTTGAGGTCCGTGATGTAAAATGTACTTCGATCACCGTGCAAAGTTCTAACCTAAAAGTATTATGGTGAAATTTAGACAAATTTAAGCTTAGTTGTCAATGAGTATGAAGCATTATCCTTGTATTTCAAGACGAACCACCAAGGCAAAGGCCATTTCTACATCATACTTTATGTTGATGATCCCATATCCAAGAATTTGCATGCCGACAAATTTGGCAATATTTTTGAACACAACCGGAGATGAAGTAGTATGAAGAGGAGTATGGCTCGATCAGCTACTCTCTCGAGAAGGAGCCGAACCCGACTATTTTCCTTGCTTAATTTTAGGGTCATTTCTACTAAATGTATGGACCTCGATGTAATTTCCCCCTTTTAGGTCTAAAAGTGTAAGTGGTGAAATTTAGATGATTTTAAGCTTACTTATCAACGAGTATGAACATTCTTGGATTTCAAGCCGAACGACCAAGGTCAAGGCCATATCAACATCATACTTTATATGATGATGATGATCCCATGTCAGAGAATTTGCATGGCAATAGATCTGGCCATCTTTTGAAAACAATCGAAGATGAAGTAGTATCAAGAGTTTGGCTCAGATCAACTAATCTCTCGAGAAGGGCCGAACCAGAAAATTTTCCTTTTAGGGTCCTTTATGCTAAATGTATTGACCTCGATGTAATTTTTTCTTTTTGAGGTCCTTGATGTAAAATGTACTCCAATTGACCGTGTAAAGTTCTAACCTAAAAGTAAGTGGTGAAATTTAAACGAAATTAAGCTTAGTTGTCAAAGAGTATGAACCATTCTTGTATTTCAAGATGAACGACCAAGGACAAGGCCATATCTACACCATACTTTATGTTGATGATCCCATATCCAAGAATTTGCATGCCGAAAAATTTGGCCATATTTTGAATACAATCAAAGATGAAGTAGTATGAAGAGTGTGGCTCGATCAGCTACTTTCTCGAGAAGGAGCCGAACTCGACTATTTTCTTCGCTCAATTTTAGGGTCATTTGTGCTAAATGTGTGGACCTCGATGTAATTTTCCCTTTTTTAGGTCCATAATGTAGAATGTACTCCCACTGACCATGTAAAATGCTAACCTAAAACTAAGTGGTGAATTTCAATGAATTTAAGCTTATAGTTGTCAACGAGTATGAACCTTCAAGCTGAACGACCAAAAGGTTAAGGCCATATCTCTACATCATACTTTATGCTGATGATCCCATATCCAAGAATTTGCATGCTGACAAATTTGGCCATATTTTGAAAACAATCGAAGATGAAGTAGTATGAAGAGTGTGGCTCGATCAGCTACTCTCTCGAGAAGGAGCCGAACCCGATTGTTTTCTTTGCTCAATTTTAGGGTCATTTGTGCTAAATGTGTGGACCTCGATGTAATTTTCCCTTTTTTAGGTCCTTGATGTAGAATGTACTCCCACCGACCGTGGGAAATGCTAACCTAAAAGTAAGTGGTAAATTTCAATGAATTTAAGCATAGTTGTTAACGAGTATGAATTTTTTTTTGGATTTGAAGGCAAACGACCACAAGGTCAAGGCCATATCTCTACATCAGGCTTTATGCTGATGATTCCATATACAAGAATTTGCATGCCAACAAATTTGGCCATATTTTGAAAACAATCGAAGATGAAGTAGGATGAAGAGTGTGGCTCGATCAGCTACTCTCTCGAGAAGGAGCCGAACCCGACTGTTTTCTTTGCTCAATTTTAGGGTCCTTTGTGCTAAATGTGTGGACCTCGATGTAATTTTTCCCTTTTTTAGGTCCTTGATGTAGAATGTACTCCCACTAACCGTGTAAATTGCTAACCTAAGAGTAAGTGGTGAAATTTCAACGAATTTAAGCATAGTTGTCAACGAGTATGAAAAAATCTTGGATTTCAAGGCGACCGACCACAAGGTCAAGGCCATATCTCTACATCAGACTTTATGCTCATGATCCCATATCCAAGAATTTACATGCCGACAAATTTGGCCATATTTTGAGAACAATTGAAGATACTAAAAACAAAAAAATAATCAATTTCAATTTTCTAAGTGACAAGAATTTATTTTCTGAAAAGCAAGTAAGAAGAATTTATTTCCTTTTTTCTTAAAAAATAATGAGCGAGAAGAGACTTTGAGCACAGAGGAGGCAGCGAGAGAGCTACGAAGAGGAGGATTTGAAGGTGGTGCAAAATCAGAGCAAAGTTGGGATGGGTTCCTGACACGTGGTAGAAGGTACAGTGAGTATAGTAAATTTCAGGACCACAATATATATGCATGCAAAACAAAATGTGTTTTCTATCTCCTTCGCTCCCCCATCACCACCCCCACAACCCGGCTGGCTGATGTCTCCCTCGTCCACAACGTGGCACTGCACACACGCGTCGACCGACAACCTGCCATTGGTGGCTCCATGTCTTTGTCAGCGACTCTGTGTCTTTGTCTGGCTTGTTCGTCAGCTATGTTGGTGGGAACCATTTTGGTCCTTACAATAGAGTAGCAATTCAAACTTTCCCAGTTTCGAAATTTTCACTTTCTTCACAAACATCCGGGATGAAGGATATTCAATAGATCATCATTCGCAGTACTACTACTAGTACTACAGGTTACAGTGAGTAGTACCAAAAGAAACCTTTTTTTGACGAGTAGTACCAGAAGAAACTTCATACAACCATTAACTTCATATATGACTTGTTGTTGAACTAGTGCAGGTCCGGTGCCTCCTTGCACCTAGTACACCCCACTAGCGGCAACTCATGAAATCGTCACCAACGACAGCTCCAGCAACAGAGCTGGCTACTGACTCATCGGCACCTCCGGATAAGGAGGCGACACCTCCTGAGCCATCAGCGGCACCGCCGGAAAACGAGGCGGCACCTCCGGAGCCATCGACAACTCCGGGAGAACACTATAGATGAAGTTGCCGTTGTTTGGGAACTAGTTCTAGTAGTTGGTGAAATTGTTGGAGCCGGTGAACACCACCATCTCGCAGCTGGAGAGGAGACGACAGTCCATGAAGTTGACGAACTTGACCTTCAGTATCCCGTTCGGATTGTCGTAGATGTCGTACATCTTTTACTTGCGGTCACCATACCCAACATCAAGGAAGGCGCACACCAGCTGCCACTAAGTTCTCCGTGGAGAGAAAGCCCAAATGCGCAGGGCATTGTCCTCCTGTGCGGTGATGTCGGGGTCTTTGTGAAGGGAATATTCCTAGAGAGGCAATACTAAAGTTGTTATTATACATATTCCAAGTATATGATAGATGTTTATTTTGCATGCTATAATTGTATTAATTTGGAAATGTTAATACATGTGTGTTTAATAAACAAAAAGGAAAGTTCCTAGTTATGCCTCTCTTATAAACTAGCTCGTTGATTAACAAGATGATCACGGTTTCCTGAGCATGGACATTGGATGTTGTTAATAACGAGGTCACAACATTAGTGGAATGATGTGATGAACATTCATCCGAAGTATAGCATTACGATCAAAGTCATTGTGTTTATATTGCTATAACATCTAACAAAGTAATCCTAGTCCTTAGACCATGAGATCATGTTAATCACTAACACTGGAAGAGTATCTTGATAACATCAAACATCACACCGTGAAAGGATGATTAAAAAGGTGGGTTCAATGCTACGAAAGTGTTATGTAGAAGCTCATGGATCAAGAGTGGGATTGCTCCATCCCTATGACGGATAGATATACTCTGGGCCTCTCAGTGATATCACATTGGTTAGCTTGCAAGCAAGTGATAAGATCACTAGAATGTTATACCATGGGAACGAGAAAAGAGTACATGTTGGTAATGAGATCAAACTAGGTATGGAGATACCGATGATCGAATATCGGACATATAATATATCGCAAGACAAAGGGATTTAGTTACTAATGTTAAAGGTTCTCACGATCACAGAAGTCATCATAGAATGTATAGGAGTCAGTATGGATCTCCAGGTCCCGCTTCTGATTATTGATCTTAGAGGGGTCTCGATCATGTCTGCATTATTCACGGACCGTAGGGTGCCACACTTAAGGGAAACCAACACCATTTGGAGAAAATGTGTTTCAGACGAATGAATTGCAAAGCGCTGGAATTATTTCAGTAGATACCGAACTGTTTCGGTTGAAATTGCAGAAATTGGTTCTGCATGTAATATATAAATGTTGCAGGGGGTTTTATGTGAATGTTTGTTAATTAAAGTAATTAACAAAATTCTGAGTAAATTTAATAAAAGAGTTTTATTAAATGAGAGAACATTAAATTTTGAGAAATTTAATGCATTTAAAGTAAAGACTTTAAAGAGGAATGTTAAGGGACACTTTTATGTGGAGGGGGTTACCACCACATGAATGGGGGACGTGAGGGGTCACCCCCCATGGGGAACCGACCATGGGGAGGGGTACCCCCTCCTCCTATAAAAGGCCACCCCTCTCACCCTTCTTCCTCACACCTCCTCGTGAAGGATCTCTCCCCCCTCTAGAATTATTCCCCCATGGTCTCGGATTAGCGAGCTACATGTTTCTGGTGGCATTTAGTATGGAAGGAGTTGCTTCTTCTACTGCATCGCTGGAGCGAGGAGGCAGAGGTTGTTCGGTGGCCTGAACGTGTTTGAGTGCGGATGCGCTGCTGGTTTGCGGCGCTAGGACTTCCGCACGATCTTGAGATCGGCAAGCGTACAACTACATCATCCACGAGTTCCTACTCGTTAACAAAACTTTTTGTCTTCGAGGGTAAGTTCTCCATGGATGTATATCCACCCGTTGCTTGTATCTAGTAGATAGATCTTGGCGTATAGTTCTCATCATAGGAATTTTTTTGTTTTCTATGCTGCGAACCCTTCAGTGGTATTAGAGCCTGATCTATGCGTAGGTGCTTTGCACGGGTAGAACACATAAGAGTATGTGGGCGGTGATGATCATGTTATTGCTTCTTATATGTACTTTGGATATTGGTGGCATAGTGGGATGAAGCGTCCCAGACCAACCTTACATATTATCGCACATGAGCCCGGTTCCACGACTGACATGCAACTAGTTTTGCATAAGTGGCTAACAGGTGTCTGTCTCTCCTACTATAGTCAATACCTAATTTATAACGAGTTGCTAATAATTTGGTTATCATCATTGTGGTTCCATGTTCGTAGGTAAGAATGGTTCTATCTTCGAAAGCCCTAAGCCACGTAAAACTTGCAATTGATAAATTAGAGGCGTCTAGTTTAGATCGTTGCTGGGCTTGTGTCATGATATGGTAATGTTGTGAGTTAATGTATAGTTGATTACACTTACAACACATTTAACGTGTAAGTTCCATCTACCTTGGCCTTACACATAAAGGAATGATAGAAATCATACCATGATGCATATGATAGTGATCAAATGTAAGAACCATATCATTTCACTTTACACATATGATGTTTGCATCTTAGATTGCTAGGTTGGCATTTTAGTAGCGTTATAAGATGATCCCTCATTTAAATATCAAGATAAAAATGTGTTCTTCCTTAATTACGCACCGTTTATGTTTTGGCGCTTCAAGACATCACGTGATGATCGGGTGTAGTTGAATCCACGATCATATTTCGGGTGTAAGAAAGTTTTACACACGCGAGTACTAAGGTTCTTACTTGGAGAGCCTAGCATGTACAGACATGTCCTCGGAACACAGACCGAAAGGTTAAGCATGAGTCATATAGTTGATATGATTCCCATATAGATGCTCTCATTTGAAGCTTGATATGTTGCAAACGTAACTATAATTTTTGATGTTCCATGCTTGTTTAGTATCTACTTTGCTTGTTTAGTATCTACTTTGCTTTGCTTTGTCAACACTTTGAGGTATTTTTATATGTTTTCTAGGACTAACCTATTAACAAGATGCCATAGTGCTAGTTGCCTATTTTCTTCTGTTTTTGGTTCCAGAAAAGGCAGAAAATCAATATTCTCGGAATTGGACGGAACAAAAGCCAATATGCCTATTTTTCCCGGAGCAACACGGAAACACGAAGCACAGGCGGAGTAGGGCACCAGGGTGGGCACCCCATATGGTGGCGTGGGCTAGCCCGGGCCGTGCCACCAGGTGGTGTGGGCCCCCTGGCCGGCCACCGACCTTTCCTCTTCGCCTATAAGAAGCCTCCCGATGCATAAACCCTAAATCGTCAAGCCTCCAGCCACGAAAAGTTCCACAGTGCCACCACCACCAAAGGGGAGATTCGGGGGACATAAAGTCTCTGTTCCAGCACCCTTCCATGACGGGGAAGTGCCCCGAGAGCCATCTCCATCGATCTCCACGCCATCTCCATCACCGTTGCTGATTCCCATGATGATGAGGGAGTAGTTCTTCCTCGAGGCTAAGTGTTCTACCTGTAGCTATGTGTTCATCTCTCTCTCTATGCATGATCATAGTGTGATCATGAGCTTTGTAATCAAGTAGATCTACCTTTCTACTCAAGTGCTTTAATAGATCTTTGCTCTCCCCATGTGTGTGAAAGCGACAGCGTGCACACCATGGTGGCACTTAGGCTAGAGATTACAAATACTTGTTATGAGTTATATTTGGAGTTGGATGTCTCTATGAAATTGTGGTGTTTGTTGGAACCATCTAGTGCTCAAGGTGACAGTGTGGGGTTATCTAGATGCGAAAAGCGAACTTTGAGGAGTGCTGTTATAGCCCTACTATGGATTAGAGTGTCCAACCGGAGAGTAGTTTAGAGTAGTATCATAAAGAGAATATATTTATATGAGAGTGTTCACTAGTGAAAGTATGATCCCTAGGCCTTGTTTCTAATCATTGAAACATCATTTGCAACTAGATCTATTACATGTTTGCTTGCTTCCATCTTTATTTTAGATTGCCTTTAGTCTCTTCCACGCCATTAAGCTATTTTCTGTCACCGTTGTCTTATATCCATACCACTTGTATTTCACTATCTCTTCGCTGAACTAGTGCACCTATAGACCTGACAAGTGTATTAGGTGTGTTGGGGACACAAGAGACTTCTTGTATCTTGATTGCAGGGTTGCTTGAGAGGGATACCTTTGAACACTTCCTCCTTGAGTTCGATAAACTTTGGGTGATCCACTTAAGGGAAAACTTGCTGCTGTTCTACAAACCTCTGCACTTGGAGGCCCAACAACTATCTATAAGAATATAAGTGCGTAGACATCAAGCTATTTTCTGGCGCCATTGCCGGGGAGGTAAGGTAAAATGTACTCACATCTTCTGGCTACTAAGCTATCTTATAGTACTGTTGCTGGTGTGTGAGTGCTCGAAGTTATTTCCTTTAGATTCTTTAATTTTGTCTTTTTGTTTCTTGTTTTCACTAGTTAGGCTTAATGGAAAACAACAACAAAATTACAGAGCTTTATACTATATATCTTGAGTGAGGACATGAATTGTTTGAAGAAAAAATTAAAAAACCTATGAAACTTTATTTGCATGCTAATAGCAATGTTATCAGTATGAATTCTTTGAACACCATTATTGCTAATGCTATGGAAAAGTCTAAGCTTGCGGAAGCTGGTTTTGATGAGTATGATATTTTTAGTCCCCCAAGCATGGAGGAGAAAATTTACTTTGATGATACTATGCCTCCAATATATGATGATTACAATGATGAGTATGATATTTTCAGTCCACCTACTATTGAGGAGAAAATTAATTATGATTACAATATTCCTCCTATTTTTGATAATTATGGTGATGAGAATAATAATGATAGCTATTTTGTTAAATTTGCTCCCACTACAATTAATAAGAATGACTATGTTTATGTGGAGAGTATTAATTCTTTTATGCATGTGGCTCATGATAAGAATGTTTTATGTGATAGTTATATTGTTAATTTTATTCATGATGCTACTAAAAGTTATTATGACAGAGGGAAACATGGTTTTATGCATCTCAATAATATTAGGTTTCCCCTCTTTATGTTGAAAGTCTTGAAGTTGCACTTGTTTTGCTTTCCTATTCTTGTTGCTTTGTGCTTTCATGACTTGTTTCTTTACAAGATTCCTATGCATAGGAAGTGGGTTAGACTTAAATGTGTTTTGAATTTGCTTCTTGATGCTCTCTTTTACTTCAATTCATATTTCTTATGTGAGCATGTTCTCAAACTATCATGCCTAACTTAAAGGCATTAAAGAGAAGTACTTATTGGGAGATAACCCAAAAGTTTTAGATGAGTCTTGGAAGTTATTACTTCTGTAATAACCGCTCCTTATCGTTTTTATTTGCTTTTTGTGCCAAGAGTAACCTCTAATGAGAGAGAAGTAATGCTTGTGAAAGTTGCTCTCCCGAAACAGATTTCTGTTCTTCACCGTAAATATTTATGTAAACTCTCTGTACGTCGTTTTGAGGCATCAATTTTTGTGCTTCTGCCCCAGGTTGTTATCTAATTTTCGTTAGTTCAACACTTTTTGATTTGAGCAACAGAAGATCTTCGAAAAAATTGGTTTTTACCTGCTGGTCTGTTTTGACAGATTTTTGCCATTATTTGCATTTGCTTCTTGTTTGTTCCTTTTTGAGTTCTTTTGGGGAATTGAGATTTTTGAGAGAAGTGCTACAGTAGCTTGTGTTTTAATGGAAGTTTTATTGGTGTTGAAACTGAACCCAAATACTTATTATCTTGATTGCACTAATGTTGCTAATAAAGATTGTGTGAAGTTTTGTATGAAGGAAAATTTTCAGGTGTATGGAAGGAATGATGTAATGAGATGAAGAATGTACTAAAGCTCAAGCTTGGGAATGCCACGCATGTCACCCCAAGAAATATCCAAGAAGTACAAGCGTCAAAGCTTGGGGATGCCCAAGGCATCCCCTTCTTCATCAATAAAAATCCCAGGTTTCTTCCAAACACTTCATTTTTATTGTTTCATGCACAGTTGTGTTGTTCTTGGAGCGTCTTTGCTTTCGTTTTTGTTTTTAATTTTCGTTTGCTTGGTTTTCTTAGTTTTCTAAATAAATTGGTTGGACACCCTCTTTCATACATTGGTTTTCAAATAGTTTGGTTTGGATTGGAAAAGAGTAGGAAAGTTCATGCTTAAGTGGTAAAGAGAGCTTTTTTTTGACTATGGCCTATGCTTTTTCATGCCATGCTTGATATTGTTTTGGCTTTATTCTTAGTGATCTTTGTTGTAGCATGACATGTTATAAACAATTGAGATATCTTAATGTGCCTTGGAAGAATCATGCGTTGTTTTAGCATATTAAAGCATAGTATTGTGGTTTAGGGTTTAGGGTTTATGGTTTAGCATATTAAAGCATAGTATTGACTTGGTGCATGCTCACACCATGTTATGACTATCCCAAGTCACCATAGCCTTTATGATCCTTTAGTTTTCGACTTGTAATATCACTTTATTCTTTGATTAATGATGTTTTGTCGCTCTGCATGATTATGGCCATTATTGCTCTCTTAGTTGGTCGCTCCCAGTCTTTTGCTAGCCTCCATAACCAAGTATGAGTTCCACTCATGCATCCAACTACTAAAACCAAGTTATCCTAAAGAGTCCACCATACCTACCTATTATCATTTGCTATTCCAAGTATATTCATGCTTTTATCTACCTTCTGAATTAAACTTGTTATGTGAAAATTAGTGATTAAAGCTCTCATGAACTTGAGGATGCTTCATAGAATGCTTCACTATAGTTATGCTGCAAGTTTCCACCATGATTAGGCATGGCTTAGGCTAGCGGCCCAGGTGTTTCTCTAACACACATATTAACTCCATGATCTTACAAGTTCCACTTTTATTTCACACCGCCGGGATCCATAAGTAAAATAATCATGATATCAGCTAGGTACAAAGTACCATTGCAGTGTAGAAAGCGTTCCCCATGATAAACGGTTATGCTAACTTCAACTTATAAAACGCAAGCATATACACAACAAAAAATGCAAGAAAATTAAAGTCTGCCATCGTGAGAGCTTTAATCACTAATTTTTACATAACAAGTTTAATTTGGGAGGTAGATAAAACAAGAATTTTCTTGGAATAGCAATAATGCTACTAGGTAGGTATGGTGGACACAAATGGCAGAGGTTTTGGTTTAAGGAAATGGATGCACGAGAGGAATTCCTTCTCAGTACAAGTTTTTGGCTAGCAAGGCTGGGTAGCAAGTATAAGAGTTGAAGGGAACATCCAAACATACAAGCAATAAAGACAAACATGCAATCTTCCTTGGAAGCACAAAAGATCTTAACTAGAGAATACTAGACTTATGAGAAAATCAAGAAAGAAAGATGATCAAATTATATTTCTTAGAGTACTTTTAACTTTTCTTTCAACTCTCAAAAATAGTGTTGCTACTGACCGAGCCAGGTTTGCCAAAACCAACAAAATTAACTCAGTGATCCCAAGGTGATACCAATACTAACAACAAGATCAATCATATAACCACGAATTGAAAACTAATATAAGCTATGCAAAAGAGTGAATGATAGAACTTCTCATTAATATTCCATAACGGCAACTCACGCCAAGGGATACATATCTAACGAGAGAGGGGACACTTCCATAATGCAAACCATACTACATGATAACTTCTCTATTCATGATATGACTCTACTAATAAGGTAAAAAGATAGAAGATAGTGATGTGATACCGTGGCACTCCCCCAAGCTTGGAACAAACCAAGGGGATGCCAAACCTGGTGACGAATTACTCCTTTGGTGGTGGTGGTATCCTTTTGATGAGCTCTTTGATCAGTTTCCCCAAGTCCTCGATCTCGAAGGTGAGATTGCGAATAAGCTGCGAGTTTTGCTCAATGTGGCTCATGATCATGTCGGGTTGCGAATTCCAGCTCTTGCTATTCTTTTCCCACTCTTCATCCTTGAAGTCTTCTTTTCCTGCATGGCTAGAACGAGGCAAATCCCAATTGGAGGGTAATTTCCCATTGGGCATATTCTGGTATTGATACTCATGGATAAGGGTATGGAAAGGGTTCTTGGTGCGCGGAGGAAGTGACCGTGGAGCCAAGCAATGACGAGGAGCTTTCCCCCAGTCTGCATCCGTGCAGTCCTTCTAACCCTGGCAGGTTTTGTCACCACTCTAATGCTTGCAATGGTAGTGCCGGTGTGCGGATGTTGGCCTTGCTCCTCTTCATCTTCACTCTTGATCTCCTCCTCCTTCCTTGGGTCTTGGAGATCTCCCTCCATAGGCTCCTTCCCTTTAACCTTGGCGGACACCATTGTGCTTCTAAACCTTCAAAGAGTATGTTCTGGCAGAAACAGATCAAAACAAAAACACGATGAAAAAACGATATACGAACCTCGGGGGATCCGGGGGGTTATATATTACGAAGTTTCATATCAAAAGGAAGGTACTAGGAGAAAACGGGTCGGAGACGGAGTCTGGGGTGGCCACACACCTGGTGGCATGGCCAGGGGTGGGCCCGCGCCACAGGGTGGTGTGAGCCATCCTGGCTCCGTTTTCGTCCCTTTTTCGCGTCGTAGCTTTCCTTATTGGCTAAAAACTGCAAAAATAAAGTTGGATAGTATTTTCGTGGAACTTTTCTTACCAGAATTGTTACATATTTGAAAACAGACTCTACAGGTCTCTGAATTTGGTATCTAGTAGATTCTTCTGGAGTCACCACTTGAAAAACATCAATATCTTCATCTTCATATACTTATTAATAAAGTCATAAAACCTTTCTCTTCCTTATTACACCATTATCTCCACTTCCTGGAAATTTCTTTCACACAAAACTCCACACAGTTCTTATTAGCAACATTAGTATAAGTGAAGTGATAAAACCTTTTGAGTCCAACTTCAACTGAAAACCATCAAAACATAAGCTACTGTAGCAACCCCTTCCGAAAACCCAAAAAGAATTCAAAAAGGAAATCGAATAAAGAAGCAAATGCAAGAGTGGCTAAATCTGTCAAAACAGACCATCATGTCTTTTTCGAAAATATTCTGTTTCTCAAATCAAAAAGTGCAAAACTAACGAAAGTTAAATAACAACCTGGGGCAGAAGAACTAAAAATTATAGCTCAATCCGACATATAGAGATCTCTCACGAATTTTTACGGTGCAGCACAAAATTTTGTTTCGGGACAACAACTTCCCCAAATATTACTTCTCTCTCATTAGAGGTTGATCTTGACACAAAAACCAAACAAAACGGATAAGGAGAGGTTATTACCGAAGTAATAACTTCCAAGACTCAAAGAAACAAAAACAAACTGAAATGAAAAACAAATCGGGTTGTCTCCCAAAAAGCTCTTTTTTATAGCCATTAAGATGGGCATGATAATTTTGGAGATGCTCACATAGGAATATGAATTGAGGTGAAAGAGAGCATTAAGAAGCAAAAATACACATGTTTAAGTCTAACCCACTTCCTATGCAAGGGAATTTTGTAAACAAACAAGTTGTTGAAACCAGAACCTGCGAGCATAGGAAGGCAAAATAAGTGCAACATAAAAACTTTCAGCATAAAACAAGGAAACTTGATATTATTGAGATACATAAGAACACTTTTCCCTCTCTCATAGTAACTTTCAGTATCATGCATAAACTTAACAATATAACTATCACAAGGACCATCGTAACAATGATCACTTATTCTAACAGAAAACACATGAATACTAGCTCTCATAACCCTACTTTGTGAGACAGTATTAGAGGTATCCTTACAAAGGATAGTGTGTCCCTATTCTACATATTTACTAACAAAGTCTTTCACATTTGCTATAATAGGTTCATCAACCATTTGTTTATTAGGTTTAACATCTTTATTTGTACTTTCATTAAACATACTAGCTATCATAGAATGTTCCTTTATCTTAACTGGGAAAGGCATTTTCTCAATATAAGGTTCAGGTAAATCATGATTAGCAGTATAAACTTCAGTATTTTTTGCAGGAACACTCTTAGTAATATCTTTATAAGGTTCATGATACTTATTCCACTTCTTTTTAGGCACTTCAATGTAGGACGCAAAAGCCTTAAAATAAGAAGCAATAGCTTGAGAGTCTAGACCATAAGCATTTTTAATATTTTGAAAGTCATCAGTTCCCATAAAAGGTTCAATGCATTCATAATCGTAATTTATACCTGACTTTCTACCTTTGTCATTCTCCCAAGCTTCAGCATTATCTTGAATACGGTCCAGAAGATCCCATTTAGATTCTTCTTCCATGCGAGTGAATGATCCAGCGCAAGAAGCATCCAATAAATCCTTATCATGTAGAGGGAGCCTTGCATCAAAGTTATTGATAATAATATTGTTGGGGAGCTCATGAATGTGACATTTGAGCATTCTTAACTTCAATCTCCCCCAAGCTGGAGCTATACTCTCTCCATCAAGAGGCCAAAAGTTGTATATTTGACTCCGATCTTTATGAATCTCACTAGGAGGATAAAACATTGAATAAAAGAGAGGCACTATTTCCTCCCATTCTAGAGCTTGACCATTCTTCAGCAGCTTATACCATTCCTCAGCTCTTCCTTTCAGTGACAATGAGAATAACTTCTTCTTAAATTGATCTATAGTAATACCTGCACACTTGAACAACCCGCATAATTCGTGTACAAAGAGCAAATGATCACCGGGATGGACAGTTCCATCCCCAACATAGTAGTTATCCATAACACGATCAATAATTCTTGTAGGTATTTTAAAAGCATCATTCTCAGCAGGTGGTGGCTTATCTACTACCTTACAGTGGTAGTAGCATTACCAAATAAGAAACTCAGCGAATTATCCACAACGAAAATAAAGCAACTAGCAGAAGTAAACAATACTCACAGTAGAAGTTTCCTTTACTAGTTCCACTCTCCAATAGCGCTTCACTCCCGGCAATGGCATAAGAAAATAGTCTTGTTGACCCACAAGTATAGGGGGTGTATCGCAGTATTTTCGATAAGTAAGAGTGTCGAACACAACGAGGAGCAGAAGGTGCGGGCTAGTGGTATGGATCAGGAATTCTCTACAAATACTTAGCAAACGGATTTTTAGGGGTTTTCGATAAAGCAAGTAAACGAAGTATGAGTAAATAAAAGACAGTAGGAATAAATGTAGCAAGTGGCCCAATCCTTTATGCAGCAAAGGACAAGCCGGTTGTATTAATTAAGATGATCAAACGTTCTCGAGGACACATGGGAAGACTGCCAAGTGCTTTCTCTTCATATAGTTGATTAATCTTCTTTAGCTTGCTAAGTGTTGTGTGGGTGAACCTATGCTAATGTACAAACCTTCCTAGGACTAATACATACTTGTGATTATACCCCTTGCAAACATCCGTAAGTACAAGAAAGTAATTAAGGTAGAAACCTAACCACAGCTTTAAACTCTAAGACCCTTACGTCCCTTGTGCAATGGTTTCCTAACGGGGATTCAGGTTTCTGTCACTCCGGCAACCCCTACGATTAGTAGCCAAATACACAATGCATTCCCCTAGGCCCATATAGGTGAAGTTTCATGTAGTCGACGTTCACATGACACCAATAGAAGAAGTACACCACAACTTAAATACCAAACTATTGAATCTTTCTCAACACAACTCCACAACTAACAACATGACTTCTCCCATGTCCTCAAGAACAAAACGAACTACTCACAAGACATCATATGGATCATGATCAGAGATGGAATAATGATGTATAACAATCCGATCTTGAACAATAATTCAATGGTTCACTCAATAGCATCAACTACAAAGAGTAATCAACACCGGGAAAGTTTCCCCTAAGAACTAATGCAAGATTCAACCCAATTGTTATAGAAATATGGAGATGGTGGTGAGGGTGCTGATGGTGATGATGGTGGTGATGATGATGATCCCGATGAAGTCCAGCTTGATGGTGGTGTTGATGGCAACGATCTCCCCTCTCCAGGAAGGAATTTCCTCGGCAGAATTCTGTCTGCCGGAGAGATCTTTCTCTCTCGATGTTTTCCGCCCTGTAGAGGCGGCAGAATATTTCTGTGGTCGCTCCCCCAGTATTAGTGTTTCGGGAGGATTATATATGCCAGAGGGGAGAGCTAGAGGTGGGCCAGGGCGGCCACACCACTTGGTGGCGCGGCCTAGGCTTGCCCACGCCAGGGGGTGGTGTGGGCCCCCGGTGGCCCATATCCAGCCCCCCTTCTGGCTTCCTTTGTCTTCTAGAAAAATAGGATTTTTCGTATATTTTCCCGGTTTTTCTGATCTTCGCGAATTTTGCCTCCAAACAGCACCATTTCCATCAAAATCCTGACTGCAGCGGTCCATGCTCCAAAAGTCATCAACCATGCAAAAACAGATGAAATAACATAAGTATCACCTCTCAATACGAAATATATCAATGAATAATAATGAATTATGACATAGAATAGTGATGCAAAATGGACGTATCATACACCTGACAAGTGTATTAGGTGTGTTGGGGACACACGAGACTCCTTGTATCTTGATTGCAGGGTTGCTTGAGAGGGATACCTTTGACCACTTCCTCCCAGAGTTCGATAAACCTTGGGTGATCCACTTAAGGGAAAACTTATTGCTGTTCTACAAACCTCTGCACTTGGAGGCCCAACAACTTTCTACAAGAATAGAAGTGTGTAGACATCAAAGCTACACCGGCTCACGTGATGATCAGACTTGGTGTAGTGGATTTGGTTCATGTAATCACCAAAAAGACACGAGAGATGTTGTTTTTGAGTGGGAGTTTAGTTGAACTCAATCTATCATAAACTTAGTCTAAATAAACTTTACAAATTCTATTGTAGATGGCACCACCTGCTTTTAATTTCAATGTGTTCATGGAGAAAGAGAAACTTGCTGCGAATGGTACCAACTTGACCAACTGGGCTATGAATCTGAGGATTCTCCTCTCTGCTGCACAAAAGCAATTTGTGCTAGAAGCGCCGCTAGGCCCCCCACCAGCTCCTGATGCCCCTGAAGAGGAAAATAATGTCTATGTGACTCGTCAGGAGGACCACAACTTAGTTCATTGCGGCATACTGTATGGGCTAGAGCCAGAACTTCAAAAGCGTTTCGAAAATGGCAATGCCTTTGATACCATGGGTGGATTGAAAATGATTTTCGATACCCATGCTGTCGTAGAGAGTTATATTCCTTCAGAAAAGTTCTTTAGCTGCATGATGGAAGAGAACAGCTCCGTAAGTGAGCGCGTACTCAAAATGTCTGGGTACACCGATAATCTTGTGTCCTTGGGAATAACGATTCCCATTGACTTAGGCATACATCGTGTTCTCCAATCTCTGCCACCTAGCTACGAGAGCTTCGTGATGAACTATAACATGCAAGGCATGAACAAGACTCTCCCCGAGCTTCTATCAATGCTTAAAACTACAGAAGTGGGGATTAGGAAAGAACATCAAGTGTTGATGGTCAATAGAACCACGGGTTTCAAGAAAGACAAGAAGGGTAAACATAAGGGAAATAAAGGGCGGCAAATCTGTTGCTGCGCCTGAAAAGAAATCCCGGGCTGGCCCTAAGTTTGATACCGAGTGCTACTATTGTAAGAGGACTAGCCATTGGAAGCGCAACTGCCCCAAGTTTTTGGCGGACAAGAAAGTCGGCAAGGAAAATAAAGGTATAAATGATATACATGTTAGTGATGTTGTACTTGACTAGTACTCGAAGTAGCACCTGGGTATTTGATACCGGATCGGTTGCTAACATATGTAACTCAAATCAGGGGCTGCGGAACAAGCGACCGCTAGCAAGGGGTGAGCTCAATATGCGTGTCGGCAATGGATCAAGAGTTGATGTGATCGCCGTCGGAACGCTACCTCTCCACCTACCATCGGGATTAGTTATAAACTTGAATAATTGTTATTTGGTGCCTGCACTAAGCATGAACATTATATCTGGATCTTGTTTGATGCGATGTGTTATTCGTTTAAATCCGAAAACAATGGTTGTTCGATTTATATGGATAATATCTTTTATGTTCATGCACCCGCCATGAATGTTTTATTTCTTTTCAATCTAATGTTTTAGTACTCATACGCACATCCATAATGTTGATGCTAAACGAATTAAACTTAATGATGATATATCTGCATATATGTGCCACTGCCGTCTAGGTCATATTGGCGTTAAACGCATGAAATAACTCCATTCCAATGGACTTTTGGAATCACTTGATTTTGAATCATTTGATACATGTGAGCCATGCCTTATGGGCAAGGTGACCAGAACGCCGTTTTCCGGTTCAATGGAACGGGCGACCGATTTATTGGAAATCATACATTCTGATGTATGCGGTCCAATGAGTGTGTCGGCGCGAGGTGGATATCGTTATTTTGTTACTTTCACAGATGATTTGAGTAGATATGGGTATATGTATTTGATGAAACACAAATCTGAAACCTTTGAAAAGTTTAAAGAATTTCAGAATGAAGTGGAAAATAATCGTAATAGAAAGATCAAATTTCTGCGGTTCGACCGTGGAGGTGAGTATCTAAGTTACGAGTTTAGCACACACATGAAAGAGTCTGGAATAGTTTCACAACTCACGCCTGCCGGAACACCACAACGTAATGGTGTGTCAGAACGTCGCAATCATACTCTATTGGATATGGTTCGATCTATGATGTCTCTGACTGACTTGCCACTGTCATTTTGGGGTTACACACTGGAAACCGCTGCATTCACTTTAAGTCGGGCACCGTCTAAATCCGTTGAAACGACACCGTATGAATTATTGTTTGGAAACAAACCTAAGCTGTCATTTCTTAAAGTTTGGGGACGTGATGTTTATGTGAAGAAACTTCAACCTGATAAACTTGAACCCAAAGCGGAAAAATGCATCTTCATAGGATACCCTAAAGAAACAATTGGGTATTCCTCTATCACACATCTTAGGGCAATGTTTTTGTTGCCAAGAATGGATCCTTTCTAGAGAAAGATTTTCTCACGAAAGGTGTGAGTAGTCGAAAGGTAGAACTTGAAGAGGTTATTGAACCTTCTCTTCATGAAATGGCGAGTGGCGCAGCACCGGAAGTCGTTATGGAGTTAACTTCACCAAATGAAGAAGGAACTAATGATAATGATCATGAAACTCCGAAAGAGGACACTACTGAACCTCGCAGGTCTAGCAGGACACGTGCAACTCCTGAACTATACGGGAATCATGTTGTTAATTTCATGGTTGATGAAATGGATGACCCTGCGACGTATGAAGAAGCGATGATGAGACCGGATTCCAACAAATGGCTAGAATCCATGAAATCCGAGATGGAATCCATGTACGAAAACCATGTTGAACCTTGGTGGACTTACCTCTTGACCGAAAGGCCGTTGAGAATAAATGGATTTTCAAAAGAAAAACTGATGCTGGTGGTAATGTAACAACAAATTCAAGGAATTGACTACGATGAGACATTCTCTCCCATAGCGATGCTAAAATCAGTTAGGATTATGTTAGCAATTGCTGCATATTTTTATTATGAAATATGGCAGATGGATGTCAAAACTGCGTTCCTCAATGGTAACATTGAAGAAGAGTTGTATATGATACAACCAAAGGGTTTTGTCGATCCTAAGGATGCTAAGAAGGTGTGCAAGCTTCAGTGATCCATCTATGGACTAAAGCAAGCATCACGGAGTTGGAATCTCCGCTTTGATGAGGTGATCAAAGAGTTTGGATTTGTCCAAACTTATGGAGAGGCTTGTATTTACAAGAAAGTGAGTGGGAGCAATGTGGCATTTCTGATATTACATGTGGATGACATATTATTGATTGGAAATGATATAGATCTTTTAAATAGTGTTAAAAGTGATCTAAACAGCAAATTTTCTATGAAAGACGTTGGTGAAGCTTCATATATATTAGGCATAAAGATCTATAGAGATAGATCGAGACGCCTAATAGGGCTATCGCAAAGTACATACCTTGATAAGATTTTAAAGCAGTTTAAAATGGACGAAAGTAAGAAGGGGTTCTTAACTATGTTGCAAGGCAACACATTGAGTAAGACTCAAATTCCGGCTACGGCGGAAGAAATAGAGATAATGGATAAGATCCCCTATGCTTTAGCCATAGGCTCTATAATGTACGCCATGCTATGTAAAAGACCGGATGTGGCACATGCTATTAGTTTGACTTGTAGGTACCAATCTGATCCAGGTTTGGAACACTAGATAGCGGTCAGGAATATCCTTAAGTACTTGAGAAGAACTAAGGAAATGTTTCTTGTATACGGAGGTGAAAAAGAGCTGGTCGCTAATTTTTATGTTGGCGCTAGCTTTGATACTGATCCGGATGACTCTAAGTCCCAATCTGGATACGTATTTCTCATGAACGGAGCAACAGTTAGTTGGAGGAGCTCCAAACAACCTATGGTAACAAGGTCAACAATGGAGGTAGAATATATTGCTGCTTCAGAAGCAACACATGAAGCAGATTGGATGAAGGAGTTCATTACCGAACTGGTTGTGGTTCCTAGTGCGTTGGATCCAATGGTGATCTATTGTGACAACAATGGAGCCATAGCCAAGGCAAAGAAACCAAGGTCTCACAAGAATTCCAAACATATTCAGCTCCGGTTTCACTCCATCCGTGAGCATGTCAAGGATGGAGATATAAAGTTTTGTAAAGTATATACGTATCTCAATGTAGCAGATCTGTTGACAAAAACTCTCCCTAGAGCAAAACATGATCAACACTAGAACTCCATGGGTGTTAGATTTATCACCATGAAACTAGATTATTGTCTCTAGTGCAAGTAGGAGACTGAAGGGAATATGCCCTAAGAGGCAATAATAAAAAAATTATTATACATATTCCAAGTATATGATAGATGTTCATTTTGCATGCTATAATTGTATTAATTTGGAAACATTAATACACGTGGGTTTAATAAACAAAAAGGAAAGTTCCTAGTTATGCCTCTCTTATAAACTAGCTCGTTGATTAACAAGATGATCAAGGTTTCCTGATCATGGACATTGGATGTTGTTAATAATGAGGTCACAACATTAGTGGAATGATGTGATGAACATTCATCCGAAGTATAGCATTACGATCAAAGTCATTGTGTTTATATTGCTATAACATCTAACAAAGTAGTCCTAGTCCTTAGACCATGAGATCATGTTAATCACTAACACTGGAAGAGTATCTTGATAACATCAAATGTCGCACCGTGAAAGGGTGATTATAAAGGTGGGTTCAGTGCTACGAAAGTGTTATGTAGAAGCTCATGGATCAAGAGTGGGATGTGTCCATCCCGATGACGGATAGATATACTCTGGGCTCTCTCGGTGATATCACATTGGTTAGCTTGCAAACAAGTGATAAGATCACTAGAATGTTATACCACGAGAACGAGAAAAAAGTAGATGTCGGTAATGAGATCAAACTAGGTATGGAGATACCGGTGATCGAATCTCGGACATGTAATATATCACGAGTCAAAGGGATTTAGTTACTAATGTTAGAGGTTCTCACGATCACAGAAGTCATCATAGAATGTGTAGGAGTCAGTATGAATCTCTAGGTCCCGCTTCTAATTATTGATCTGAGAGGGGTCTCGATCATGTCTACATTATTCACGAACCGTAGGGTGACACACTTAAGGGACACCAACAACATTTGGAGCAAATGTGTTTCAGATGAATGAATTGCAAAGCGCTGGAATTATTTCAGTAGATACCGAACTGTTTCAGTTGAAATTGCAGAAATTGGTTCTGCATGTAATATTGAAATGTTGCAGGGGGTTTTATGTGAATGATTGTTAATTAAATTAATTAATAAAATTCTGAATAAATTTAATAAAAGAGTTTTATTAAATGAGAGAGCATTAAATTTGCAGAAATTTAATGCATTTAAAGTAAAGACTTTAAAGAGGAATGTGAAGGGACACTTTTATGTGGAGGGGGTTACCACCACATGAATGCGGGAGGTGAGGGGTCACCCCCATGGGGCACCGGCCATGGGGAGGGGTACCCCCCTCCTCCTATAAAAGGTCACCCCTCTCACCCTTCTTCCTCACAACTCCTCGTGAAGGATCTCTCTCCCCTCCTCTAGAATTATTCCCCCATGGTCTCCGATAAGCGAGATACATGTTCCCGGTGGCATTTCGTCTGGAAGGAGTTGCTGCTTCCGCTGCATCGCTGGAGCGAGGAGGCGGAGGTTGTTCGGTGCCCTGAGGTGTGTGCGAGTGCGGATGCGCTCTGGTTTGCGGCGCTAGGACTTCCACTCGATCTTGAGATCGACAAGCGTACAACTATATCATCCATGCGTTCCTACTCGTTAACAAAATTTTTTTGTCTTTGAGGGTAAGTTCTCCATGGATGTATATCCACCCATTGCTTGTATCTAGTAGATAGATCTTGGCATATAGTTCTCATCATAGTAAATTTTTTGTTTTCTATGCTGTGAACCCATCACTTTGTGCTCCGGTACGGCAGGAGGCAGCCAGAAGGTGGCCATGGATGCTAGACGAGGATGGAGATGCTTGCTAGAAGCGGGGGATTAGAGATGGTTTGGTGTGAGGAAGGGGAGAGATTAAATAGGAAGGAGGTGATCCAAGATTAATGTGGTAGATTACCAAAGCAAGGGGACAATCAATGTTGCTGATGAAGCCGATGCGTGTGGCAAATATCGATGACGATGACTAGGGTAAGCGATTGGACGGAATGCTAACTCTACTTCCTGCACTCGATGGCTCAGTCATAATTATGTGGTGCGTCCAAGGTGACTGTGACCTCCCCAATCTATGGTCCCTACGTGGATGACTAAGTTGATGGGTGAAAAAAATTGATAATGATAAAGTGGTATGAAATATGATTTAACAAACGTTAAGTTGTTTTAGCCAATATTCTTGTTAGAGAAAAAAATTCATACATTAAGTCTATTAGTAATAACTATCTACCCGTATTGAGAATACATCCTAGTGTGCTATAAATTTTTTGGGGTGGTGAAATGATGGTTCTAGAACATGTTGGAGTTTGCTCTAGGTACTATTCAACACGAATCCAGCTGCTCTTAACCATCGGATCTAACAGCCCAACGGTCAGGATTGGTGCTATGGATCCAATTCAAAACTGCTCCATTATAGTAGTAGAGAAAAGTACCACCACCCGGTAGAATGGAAAAAAGAAGATCCAACGGCTAGCATTGCTGTGATTCGCGAGTCTTGATCCATAGGTTAATACTCAAAGTTATTCGTACATTATATAGTGGTAAGATAAGATAACAAAGACTATCAATAGTATCTTCTAGATGATGGAATGGATTATAGGATCCAATAACTAGAAGCAATGTTGGGATTCGCGGGTCATGAATCAACGGTGAATATTCAAAGTTGTCCACAGACTATATATAAAAAATAGTGGTAAGATAAGAAAAGAAAGACTATCAATAGTATCTTCTCGATGCTAAAATGGAAATGAAGATCCAACATCTAACAATGTTGGGATTCACATCTTGATCCAACGGTCAATATTAAAAGTTATTTGTACACTATATAGTGCTAAGAAAAAAAATGAGAAATATGTGTTTTGACACCTTTGAATACAAAAAATGCTATGGCTTCTTCACAATGTGTATTGGCCTATGGTGTATGTATATTCCTGGCTTTGACCCGAACAGCCAAGGTCATGACCATATTGACATCATATCTCTACTACTATAATGGAGCAGTTTTAATTTGAATTGGATCTATAACACCAATCCTGACCGTTGGGCTGTTAGATCCAATGGTTCAGAGCATCTCGATTCGTGTTGAATAGTACCTATAGCAAACTCCACCATGTTCTAGAACCATCATGTCACCACCCCCAAAATTTCATAGCACAGTAGGTTGTATTCTCAATATGTGTAGATATATTATTAATACACTTAATGTATCCATTTTTCTCTAACAAGACTATTGGTTAATAACAAGTTAATGTTTATTAAATCACATTTCATACAGTATATACGTGTGTGGCACGTGCCTTTTACTAGTAGTAGTAAGATAAGAAAAGAAATACTATTAATAGTATCTTCTTGATGCTAAAATGGAAATAATGAAGATCGAATGTCTGACAATGTTGGGATTAGCATCTTGATCTAGCGGTCAATATTCAAAGTTATTCGTGGACTATATAGTGCTAAGAAAAAAATGAGAAACCTGTGTTTTGCCACCTTTGAATACAAAAAATGCACTCGTTGCTTCACAATGTGTTTTGGCCTAAGGTGTATGAACATTCCTGGTTTTGACCCGAATAGCCAAGGTCATGACCATATTGACATCATATATAGTTTATGATATAGTACCTGCATCTGGTAGATTCGTGCATCTTCTTCAACAAGATCTGCTGCAAGTGAGAAGTGCGTTGTTTTCTTTTGTTAAGCAAGTACTAGTCTTACCATTACCACTATGTTAACACTATATGGTGCAGAAAAAACTTTGAATATTAATTGTTGGATCAAGACTCACGAATCCCAACATTTCCAGACTTTGGATCTTCTTTTCCATTCTAGCATCAAGAAGATTCTATTAATAATCTTCATCACAATGAAATACTATGCACAAACCTCAAAACACACTTCTCCATCATTCTAGAATCTCCCCCCCCCTCCGTTTCTATAGACCATGTTACCAAAAAATTTCAAGCATTTGATTTTAGTGTCCTTTATGCTAAATGTATGGACTTGGATGCATTTTTTTGTTTTTTTGAGGTCCTTGGTGTAACATGTACAAATCCACTTACTGTTTTAATTAATCTAAGAATCTCTCTCCCTCGGGACATACCTTAGTCAAAAAAGTACCACCACTAGGGCTAGAATTCGAGCCGAGCCGAATCACCTTGGGTTGACTCGCTAAAACTCGTTCAACTAATGACCTAGCTTAGCTCGGCTCGTTTACAAAACGAGTTCATATTTGAAACTCGGATCGACTTGGTAAACTCACGAATAACTCACGAGTAGCTCGTTTAGCATGTTATGAGTTACGAACAAGAGCACATATAAGAAAAACTAGTAATTATCCTACTACTTAATAACTAGAATAAGGATAGTACTTTCATAATAACACGAAGGCAAGATCGAATGGAAAATATAGTAGTTGTACACCATTACATGTACAATAAACATTCGTAGTATGGCACTCATCAGTGGAAAATTTGAAATTCTATATTTGGACGAGTTTAACGAGCTAAACAAGTATCTCATTTAGCTTGGGTGAACGAACGAGTTCAAATCTAAAACTTGGCTCGACTCGGCTTGACTCGTTGGACACCGAGTTTAAGCCGAGTTGAGCCGAGTCACGAGTTACTCATTTAGCTCGCGAGTTTCAAGGTATAATTCTAGGCCTAACCACCACCCGGTTTTTAGAAATAGTGGGACCATGTTTTCTTACAATTCTCTAGTCTTAGCACATTTCAAGATTCCCCAGCGAACTGTGCCCACTTAAATAACTTTATGTCGATTTAAAGAAATTAGGTCAAACTTTAACTACAAGTAAGCACGGTAGATTCCTCTTGAATTTTCCTAACACCGTCTGAAGGGACCCATGATGTCTATATATCAAGACATAAGTTCCGGGACGGAGTACTAAACACTAGTAGTAACTGGATCGTAGGCTCAAGGTCTATTTTTTTGAAAAGTCAAACTATGCAAAGTTTGACCAAGTTTATAGAAAAATATATTAATATTTACAATATGAAATACATACCCTTTGATACATCATGAAACATATATTCACATGGTATCTACTAATATCATACAGTAGTTCTTGATATTTGTTTTAGAAGTTTGGTCAAACTTTTCGTCGCTTGACTTATAAAAAAAAAGCCTTAGGCCCTGTTTGGAACAAAGGAAAATCATAGGATTTTTGGAGGATAGGATTCCTACAGGAAAAATTCATATGGGTTTGTTTGGGACAAAGGAATAGGAATCTAAGATCCCTTTGAAATTCCTATGGTATAGGCTATTTCATAGGAATTTTCTAGGAAAAATAACATGAGATCTAACATCAAGTTTCATCTTCTTGTGTGTTCAATTCATGCGGTTTTCCTGTGTGACATGCAAACGACACCCTAAAATTTTCCTGTGGTATTGATTCCTGTAGGAATTGAGCATACATGATACTATCTTAATTCCTGCATTTTTTCTATTCCTATGTTTTGCGTTCCTGCATACCAAACGGGGCCTTAAGCTTTGGGATGGAGGTACTAGTGAGATGAGGTAAAAAACCGAAGAGCAATAGGAGCTCGGAGAATAAAAGGGAGGTAGGGCGGGAGGGCAGGGTGATAGGGCACTTGTATGCGGTGCGATGTCAGTGCAGAATTAAGATGGGTTCCTGACATGAGGTACTATAGCCTTTCCAGCGTACACACTCTAGTAAATTTCAGGACTTATGTGCACTCAAAACAAAACAAATTTCTTTTTTCATTCTCAGTCGATGCCTCACCATCCATCTCAGCACTCCCTCGTCCATAGCGCTACGCATGTGTGTCTTGGTACGGCGGCTCAGCTATGTCTCCAGCGTGTGCGTTGGTGTACATAGGAAGGAACCGGACATTGGCGACAAAAAATAGTAGAATTTAAACTTTAAAATTTTTCTCTTCCTTTCCAAGCATCGGGAATGAAGGTTATTCAAAGGATGACCATATCGACATCATATCTCTATCTGTACTATTACTAGAAAGTTGCACGTGCCTTGCATGTGAGACTCAGATAGTAGACGTATGACATATCATCACTATATAAAATTATAATTGGTAAAGCACAATAACTTATAAATTTGATCAACATATATAAAGTACGGGTGTATCCTTGTACTTTGTTTGTCATGTAGAAGTCAAACACTATTAGCTACCTAACACATGAAATTTTTGATAACATGGTCTAGAGAAAAAAGGAGAAGATTCTAGTATGATGGAGAAGTGTGTTTTGAGGTTTGTGCATAGTATTCATTATGTCGAAGACCACAAATAGAATCTTCTAGATGCTAGATTGGAAAATAAGATCCAATGGTTAGAAATGCTGGGATTCGCGAATCTTGATCCAACGGAAAATATTCAAAGTTATTCGTACACTATATAGTGGTAAGATGTAAGATAAGATAATGGAGTAGTTTTCAATTGGATCCTTTGTACCAATCCTGACCGTTGGGCTATTAGATCCAATGGTTCAAAACACCTGGATTCGTGTTGAATAGTACCTAGAGCAAACTCCCCCATGTTCTAGAGCCATCATGTCACCACCCCCAAAATATCACAGCATAGTAGGCTGTATTCTCTCTACTACTACAATCGAGCAATTTTGAATTAGATCCATAGCACCAATCCTGGCCATTGGGCTGTTAGATCCAATGGTTCAGAGCAACTGGATTCATGTTGAATAGTACCTAGAGCAAACTCCAACATGTTCTAGAACCATCATTTCACCACCCCCAAAATTTCATAGCACAGTAGGATGTATTCTCAATATGGGTAGATAGTTATTACTAATAGACTTAATGTATGCATTTTTTCTAACGAGAATATTGGTAAATAAAAACTTAACGTTTGTTAAATCACATTTCATACAGTATGTACATGTGTGGCACGTCCCTTTTGATAAACACGTGAGACTCAGATAATAGACGTCTCACATATCATCACTATATACAATTTTAATTGGTAAAGCATACAAAAATATAAATTTGATCAATATCTCTAAAGTATGGGTGTATATTTGGTTCTTGTACTTTGTATATCATTTATAAGTCAACGATTATTAGCTATCAAAAACTTGAAAATTCTGGTAACATGCTCTAGAGAAACGAGGGAGATGATTCTAGAATAATGGAGAAGTGTGTTTTGAGTTGTGTGCATACCATGGATTGTGATGAAGCCTATCAATAAAATCTTCTAGATGCTAGAATGGAAAAGAAGATCCAACGGCTGGAAATGTTGGGATTCACGAGTCTTGATCCAACGGTCCATATTCAAAGTTATTCGTACACTATATAGTGGTAAGATAAGATATATATGTAGAAAAACGTCAAAACACACTTATCCATCATTCTAGAATCTTCTCGATTGTTTCTCTAGACCATGGTTCTAAAATTTTCAATTATTAGGTAGCTAATAAACATTTATTTCTACATGATATAAAGTGCAAGAACCAAATATACACTCATACTTTAGAAACGTGGCTCAAATTCATAGATATTTCAAGCTCTACCTATTACAATGTTATATACTAATGATATGTCATGCTTCTGTATATTATGTGAGTTTCACATGCAAGGCACGTGCAGCTTACTAGTACTACTACGAAGAGCATGGCTCAGCTCTGTGATGGAGGAGCAGGACCCAACTACTAATTTTAATTGCTTGATTGTAGGGTCCTTTGTGTTAAATGTATGGACTTGGATGCAATTTTCACCTTTTTAAGGTCCTTGGTGTAACATGTACACATGCACTAGCTGTGTTAATTATTGAAGCATCTCACTCCTTCGGGACATACCCCAGTCAAAAAATTAAAGTGCCACCACCCGATTTTCAGAAAACGCGGACATGTTTTGTTACAATTTCCTAGTATTAGGATGTTTCAAGCTTCCCTATATATTAGCTAACTACACCCATGCACTCAAATAACTTTATGTTGATTTAAAGAAAGTAGGTCAAATTTGAACTACAAGTAAGCGCGATAGATTCTTTCTTGAATTTGCAAGAGATCCAACAATTAGCAATGTTGGAATCTGTCAATCTATATCCAATGATCGATGTTCAAAGATATCCATGTTATATATCTTATTAGTAAGTTTCACATGGCCTACACGTGAGAATTAGATAGTAGAAGTATATGCCATATCATTTTTTCTCTACTACTATAAAGGAGCAGTTTTGAATTGGATCCATAGTACCAATCCTGACCGTTGGGCTATTAGATCGAATGGTTCAGAGCATGTGGTTTCGTGTTGAGTACTACCTAGAGCAAACTCCACCATGTTCTAGAACCATCATGTCACCCCCCCAAATTCATAGCATAGTAGGTTGTATTCTCAATATGTGTAGATAGTTATTATTAATAAACTTAATGTATGCATTTTCTCAAACAAGACTATTGGTTTATAAAAACTTAATTTTTGTTAATCACATTTCATACAATATATACGTGTGTGGCATGTGCCTTTTACTAGTTTATATAAAATTATAATTGGTGAAGCCTAAAAATAATTATAATTTCGAGCTACGTCCATAAAGTACCGTTGGATCTTATTTCTATCCATTCTAGCATCTAGAAGATACTATTGATAGTCTTTAGCACACTGAAAGATATGCACAAACCTCAAAACACACTTCTCAATAGTTCTAGAATGTTCTTCGTCATTTCTCTAGAGCATGGCTAGTACTATTAGGTAGCTAAGAGGTTGATTACTACTACATGATACACTGTATAAGAACCAAATATACAACGGATATTCTATGGACATGGCTCAAAATTATAATTATTTGTTGAGTTTCACATATTATTATAGTTTTTTAGTAGTCCTAATTATCAGAGTTGGACATGTGGGTTCAAATCCTTCGCGTGCTAGAAAAGCGATTCTATGGTGCACGCTATCTAGCAGAGAGGGGAGAAATTTGGGTTCACGTCATTTCCTAAAACACAGTCTACGTGACGAGATGGTACAATACTGAGCCAGGACATGACAGATTGCTAGTCTAGCACTCTATCTATAACTCCGGCAGGCGTCCTCAATCCACTACAGAAGACCGCCGAGGGAACACGCAAAATTAACATCCCTCATTCAAAGAGCCTCCCATCTTCTCCATCTCCGAAGATCCCCATTCGCTAACGCTGGCTAGCCTCATTTTGGATCCTCTCGAGCGCCGCATTTCCTAGATTTTCCTAGCTATTTCTCGCCCGCTGCATCGGTTCTTGCATGCCTCCATCACTCTCCTCCAAGAAACCCCAACAATCATATTTGAATTCGCCCTCGCCCCCAGTCCATCCGGACGCAATGGAGGATTCGATGCACAACATTCAGTATGGTGGCTGGAGCAAGGTCAGCGACGATGCCTTGGGAGAAATCGCTATGCGTATGGACACTACCAGCGCCGTTCGGCTAGCCGCATGCTCCAAGGAGTTGCACCACCAAGTCGTCGGCGGAAAAGGTAGCAGATGCCCCAATGTTGGTTGTAGGACATTGGTTGCCTTCCACGACTTCCTCAACCACAAGATGGTGTGCCCGCATGGCCCGTGCAACTACACTGAGCCTGGCTACGAGTTCGTCACCCCGCCCACAGTTCTCCTCGCTCACCTCGAAAAAGCCCACTCAATTGAAGTGTAGAGTTTCCACTACGGCGAGGAACACAGGTACATCTCTCAGCCTTTGTTGGCACCTGGCTCATGGAGAGTAGATATCGTGGTATTCGGGGATGATGGTACATTGTTCGCCGTGCGATTTGAGATGCTCGACTATGGCCTTGCCATATCTGTCCAGTGCGTTAGGTCGGCGGGGTGCTTGTTTCCACGGTACGTGGTGGAGTTGCACTTTTATAAAACCTTCAATGATTGGAGTGGACTTAGAGGAGTTCGCCGAACATAGCCTGTTTTTCGAGCCGAAGAGCAGCGCGTCGCTGGCCTCCGTTAGGATTACTGAAGATTACCTTAATTTTCTAATTAAGAAGCATGATAGGTTCACACTGGATTAATCATTTTGCATCCACAATGTGGGAGATGGCAAATATGACCATCATGATTCTGATGATGATCTGCCGTTCAAGTTTGTTTAGATCAAATGTTGGAGATGATCTAGCATTTCCTTTGAAACATGGCTCTGTATTTTTTTCTTGGGAGTGCCTAGATCTCAGGTCCCTAAGAACTTCTTATATATATTTAGCATGCTGCAATTTAGTCCGTCGATTCTTACTTCCTTTAGAAATCCCAGGTTCATCTCTTAGCCGCTGTCGGCACCACGCTCATCAAGACTAGAGAACATCGGATCTGAGGACGATGGTACGATGTTTGCTGTGCTATTTGACATGCTCGAGTAGGGCGACATCATCGTATCTGTCATATGCGTCAGGTCATACGGGTGCTCGTCACCATTGTACAATGTGCAGTTCACCGTCTATCACTCGTCACTAGAGGCTGGGTTTTGGGAGGGTGTAGTGCATAGTTCCTTCACTCCTGGGACCAGGGCGGTGCCTGGCATCATGCAGAAGGAAAAGAATTCCATGGTGGTGTACCTTCAAACTTCTCAGACCTAGGGCATGTATTACTCAATATGCATCCATCGAGAGGAAGAATTCCAAATTGACTATTTTACTACCTCGGATTTTTTATCTCACTTTCACTATATACCACGGACGTACGTGTACTAGAGGTTGGATTTTGGATGCAGAGTAGTACTAGTATAGCACTAGTTCTTGTACTTCAGACTATTTTGTACTACTATATACAGGTACTGGTAGTACTTGTTTAGGCCAAGGACAGGAGATGGTCTTGCTTTGCCTTTATCCTATCGTAGCTATTACTGAAATATTTTGTTTAAGTAATAGTGATATACTATTACTTGTTTAGATCAAGTGCAGCAGTTTGTCTTGCTTTTCTTTTGAAAGTTAGCATTGTCACAATTATCTTGATGAGTCTTGGGCATTTTGGGTTGCATATGGGGGGTCACATAGGCATTGTCACTTGATTGTCAGTTTTGCTTGATCCAATGATTGAGTCTTTTTTTGAGATAGAACAAGAACCGATTCTCTATGTATTGCTAGAATTTCAAGACGGAAAGCTACTAAATCTCTCAAATATTCTGTGGTTGCTATTACTAAAACATTTTGTGGAACTAATACTGACGTACTGTACTTGTTTAAATCAAGGGAAGTAGATAGTCTTGCTTTTATTTTGAAACATGTCCTTGTCGCAATCTAGATGAGACTTGGACATTTTGGGTTCCATATGGGGGTCACACAAGCATTGATCGTCAGTTTATCATGCTCCAATGGTCGAGCATTTCCTTTCAAACATGGCTCTCTGTACTGGGAGCTAGCACTACTTGCTTAGATCAAGTAGCTTTTCCTTTGAAACAATGGCCTTGCACATGTACTCCGTATCTACTCCCTCTGTTTCAAAATATATAAAGATGTTTTAGCTTTTGTGAAATGAGTTTATCTAGACTCTTTTTAGTGTGTAGTTCGGAGTGAACCCATATACTAAAAGGGGTCTAGATACACTCGTTTCACAGAAGCTAAAACATCTTATATTTGAAACAGAGGGAGTACTACATATGTTTTATCGCAGTCAGGTTACTCATATTTACTTTATCATTTTTTTCTTACAATATTTAGCATGCTGCAATTTAGTTTGCTGAATCTTTACTTCCTTTAGAAACTCTAGGTACATCTCTTAGCCGCTGTTGGCACCGCGCTCATCGAGAGTAGAGAAGATCAGATCAGGGGATGATGGTACGGTGTTTGCTCTGCTATTCGACATGCACAAGTCGGGCAACATCAGCAGATCTGTCGTGTGCGTCAGGCTGGACGCATGCTCGTCGCCCTTGTACAATGTGTTGATCACTGCCTATTACCCGACAATAGAGCTGGGGTTTTGGGCCCGTACAATATGCAGTTCCTCCACACCTGGTAGCTAGGAGGTGTCGGGCATCATCCGAAGGAAAAACATTCATTTATGTTCTACAATGAACCATCTCATATTACCGGCCTGGATTACTCAATATGCATCAATCGCGGGGGAGAACCCCCAATTGACACAATATTTATTTAACCCGCTTAGAGATCTCTGTGTGTTGGGGGTGAATTTTGGATGCATATAGTAATACTAGTATAGTACTAGTTCTTGTACTACGTAGTATTTTGTACTACTATATACTGGTAGTACTTGTTTAGGTCAAGGGCAGGAGATTGTCTTGCTTTGACTTTGTTCTATCATAGCTATTACCAAAGTATTTTGTTGAACTAATAGTGATGTACTATTACTTGTTTAGATCAAGTGCAATAGATTGTCTTGCTTTTCTTTTGAAACTAGCATTTTCACAATTATCTAGATGGGTCTTGGGAAGTTTTGGTTGCATATGGGGGGTCACATAGGCATTGACAAAATGAGGTCATATTCGCACAGAAGTAGACATGATCATCAGTTTTGCTTGCTCCTATGATCGAGCCTATTCGGAGAACAGGGCAAACTGATCGTGCACCAAGGTTTTTTGAGATGGAACAAGAACTTATTATCTTTGTACTGCTATTGAATTTCAAGCAGGAAAGCTACTGAATCTCTCAAATGTTCTGTCATTACTATTACTAAAGCATTTTGTGGAACTAATACTGATGTACTATTACTAAATCAAGGGTAGTAGATAGTCTTGCATTTCTTTTGAAACATGGCCATGTCACAATCTAGATGAGACCTGGGCATTTTGGGTTGCATACGGGGGTCACACAGGCATTGATGTGAGAAGAAGGTACTCAAAGCAGACCTGATCGTCAGTTTTGCTTGCTCCAATGGTCGAGTGTGTTTGGTGAAAAGGACAAACTGATCGCACGACAAGGTTTTTAGAGTTGAAACAAAAACTGGTTCTCTCTATACTGCTATTTTTATTTCATTGTCTGTATTGCTGAATTGGTCACTTTTGAAATGCTGCTGAATTGGTCAGGTGCTCCTGAATATGAACTTCGAATCTGTTGATAATTTTTCTACCTTATTCTGTATTGCTGAATTTTGACATGAACAGATGCCAAAAGGAATTATCGCTTTTCCCCTCCCTCTCTGAGGTCTTTGTTTTGAATCCGGCCGAGCACATCACAATCTAATTTTTATTAACCAGGAGAAGACATCTAGTACTCTGTAGCTCATTCGGCCCCTCTTTATCCCAAAACATTTTTATTCGGTCTTTTCGAGGTCAGGGGACTGCTGAACATAGCCCAGTGAAATTTGAGAAAGGGGCCCATGGAGCAGAGCCAAGAACATATTAATTCAAACTTTTAGGGGTCAGGGGACTGCTGAGCACAATCCACTAAAATTTGAGAATGAAGCCCATGGAGCGTAGCCTACGGAGTATAACCCATGTAGAGCAGCCTATGTAGAATAGCCAAACTCTTTTTAATTCGGCCTTTTGGGCATTGCCACCACCTTTCAAAATAAAAAAACTCTGCCTACGCATGTTTTTAAGAAAATACTCCATTATGTGGCATTTTATAAATTGAGATGCCAGGAGCATTGCCCTTTTATATTTTAAAAGAGATAAACATAGACACACGAAATATTTTTAAGAAGACTAATACATAAATTGTAGTACTAATAAAACTTTAATGATATTTATTCTATAAATATCTTTTTTGTAGTGACAACACACTCAGTTTATGTTTATTTGATTTGAAGGTGTTTTGTTCGAGTCGTATCTTGGATTTACATTTTTTTCTTCTAGCAATATCGCATTACGGAGAGGCTGACATCACGGACCCACCATCATGCAGCGTCCCTAGAGTTTTTTGATGCTGGGTTCGAAACAAAAGTTTAAATACTTGTACAGAGAGGCTCACATCGGGGACCCACCAGACAGAACATACAAGGCTGCATCAGGGACCCACAAGCCAGAACATGCCAGAGAGGCTGACATACGGGCCCTAGCAGTAAGACCATACATGGCTGCCACGGTGAAAACAACGGACACGGCCAAAAAAGAAGGCATGCATTGCCCATGAAGTTGGCCCATGTCGGACTTATGAAATTAGCCCATGTCGGCCGAAAACGAATTGCACTTATAGAGAATCTGACATGTCGGACCCAACAGGCCCAAGCATAGCCCATGAAATTAGCCTATGAGCCCTAAGCATAGCCCAATACCTTCTAATTCGGCATTTTTGTGGTCTTGTGGCCACCGACCATAGCTCATTCAACTCAGGAGTGAGCCCATGGAATATAAGCCATGACGAATAGGGCATCCGCCCAAGTTAGCCCATAATCTTTTTAATTCGGCCTTTATGAGCACTTTTTGTACTCTAAGGCTGACATCTAGGACCCGAAAAAATAGTCCAACATACACACGTTTCTTTCAAATAGAGGCTATCAGCTGGGACCTAGCATAGACACGTTTCCTGCACAGAGGTGGTTGACATCTAGGACCCAGCAAGTTGCCAAGGTCAAAACAACGGACATGGCCAAAAAAAGTCCTGCATACGCACGTTTCATTTACAGAGAGGCTGATATGTGGGACCTAGTAGCGTGACCTTATACAGATGTAGCATCGAGCAACGTAGCCAGTTCAAAACTGGGAGGCGCGAGCGAGAATTTTTTTTAGCATGTACACGTTTCTTGTAATGAGAGGCTGAAATGGGGGACCCGGCAGCGTGAGCAAACAGCAGATTCATCGAGCAACGCTATCTAGTTCGGAACAGGGTAGCGCTAGAGAAGAAAAAAATTCCATCATACCCACGATTCTTCCAATGTGAGGCTGACATAAGGGACCCACCAGCCTGAATAAACGACTGATGCAGCGAGAAATGCTATCAAGTTCGGAACACGAAGGCGCTACATAGGGTAAAAAATCCATCATACACACATTTCTTCTAATGAGAGGATGTCATGTGAGGCCCAACATCATGATTAAACGGTATATGCATCGAACAATGCTATCAAGTTCGGAACATGGTAGCATGAGCAAAGCAAAAAAATCCATCATACACATGTTTCTTCTAATGAGAGGATGACATGTGGGGCTTAGGAGGTTGGTTAAACGGTAGATGCGTCGAGCAGCGCTATCAACTTGTAACGAGGTAGCGCCAGCGAAGGAAAAAATTCCATCATACACGTTTATTCTAATGAGAGGATGACATGTGGGTCCCAGGAGGTTGATTAGACAGTAGATGCATCGAGCAGCGCTATCATCTTCAGAACAGGGTAGCGCGAGCGAAGGAAAAAAATCTATCATACACAAGATCCTTCTAATGAGAGGATGACATGTGGAACCTAGCAGCCTGTCTAAACGGCAGACACCTCGAGCTACGTTATCAAGGCGCGACCAAAAAGTATGGTCCGCTAGAGACACTAACGTCTGGGACCCACACGCCTCAAAAGACTTTGGTGAGTCAACATCACGCGAGGAAATGAAAATCTTTCTTCTGCCACGTGCCAGCCGATCTTCGTCCATGTTTTTAGCAGATCCGTCATAGTAGAGGGCCGGGAAAATAGAAAAAAAAAGTTTTCCATCGGCCACGGCCGAGCCGAGAATTTCGTCGCGGAAGACGCGCCTTCTACGACGACCGTCGGGCCAAGTCTTTGCGGAAGGAAACTTTTCTTGTAGTGGGGAATGATGGTGGAGTGTGTGGTTTGGAGGTTGGAGATCATCGAGGAACGAGGCGAAGTTCTTCTTCTCTTCCAGATCTGATATAACCCCTCTGGATGGCTTGCGACGGCTATATTTTTTTGTTCTGTTGTTCTTCTCGTCGTCTCTCCTTAACGGAAGTTGCTTGTAATGATATAAGGTAGCCGTTGGCGTGTAGTACGGGCGGATGGTACTGGCGCGTCCCGACCGTACCGCTGTTCATTAAGTGTGTTGAACGCGTCCAATGAAAGGGGCTCCTGTTGGGGATTTACTTCTTTGGATGCATTTTGCCCATAAATGCTAATAGATCTTCAATAAATGTTCATTACCTGAAAACCATTCACAAGAAACCAAGGATTCGCTAATTGCAATTTTAACATTAGTAGAAAGGGGCAATCTGTAGTGAAATTTGGGAACAAACAAGGGGAAAATCAATAGTGAAAAGTGATGAAATTTTCACTAAGAAGGTTAAGAGCAGCTTTCTGTTTGCTAGTTATATGTTGATGAAATTACCTTTGGCTCTACTAACAAAGCTTTTAATGATGAATTTTCAAATCTTATGACTGATAGGTTTGAGATGTCTATGATGGGAGAAATGAGGTTCTTTCTTGGTTTTGATATCAAGCAATTGAGAGAAGGAACCTTCATCAATCAAGCCAAGTACATCCAAGACATGCTCAAGAGGTTGAACGTGAAGGATCTCAATGGAGTTGCTACATGAATGCAAACTAAATGTCATCTTGAACTAAATCCCAATGGTAAAGATGTGGATCAAAAGGTATACCGTTCCATGATTGGTTCTTTGCTTTACCTTTGTGCATTTAGACCCGATATTGTGTTGAGTGTAAGAGTGTGTGAAGTGTATCAAGCGGCTGCTAAAGAAAACCACTTGGTGGTGGTCAAGAGAATCTTTCGATGTTTAGTTCATACCCCAAACTATGGTCTGTGGTATCCAAAAGGCTCAAGTTTCTCTCTTTGTGGGTACACAGATTCAGATTAGGCTGGTGACAAGAATGATCAGAAATCAACATCTGGGGCATGCCAATTTCTTGGTAGGTCCTTGGTGTGTTGGTCTTCTAAGAAGCAGAATTGTATATCTCTCTCTACCACTGAAGCTGAATATGTGGCTGCTGCAAGTGCATGTATGATACCTTCGGTCCGGATTACGGATGTAGTATAGCTTCTTTTTCCCTAGTAGACCTAGGTTATCAAATCCTCGAGAAGCGAATACGTAGTGAAGTTACTTTAACGGACCTTCGGTAGTTTTAGAATTCCTTTTGTGTTTTTACCAGACCAATAGCTTGTGTCTTTTTGTTGTTGATGGAGACAGAGGGCCTAGGGAGTTCGGTTTCACATGTAGCTGTGAAAAACATCTGATGGGAATAAAAGATAAAAATAAAGTATGCATGTATTTGTTAGAGCAAGATAAATTATTTGTGGGCGGTGCATCCATAATTTCTATTGCCTCCGCAACCTCTTATAGCAATAACCTACTAGTCTCATCCATATAACAAAGAGAACTAATGATATGCATGGTGATTTCACCATTAATCCCAAGTAAACCCCTCACATACAACCGTACTACCCCTTCTGTCACTGGGGTTCCCAACCTGCAGATCAGTCATTACTCATACTCCCTATACCTGGATCAACCCCTAGGGTCTTTGGTACCTGACAAGTCCTTGTATTGATTCAAGAGAGGATACAATAATCATCATGTCATTCAAACTAATACACAATCCCATCTATGATAAATAGCATGCACAATCACTACATGGCTAAGCCGAAGCCCTTAGCCCAAGGAGAATTACTCACACATAGAGATGAGATCAATAATCAAATACATTGTAATGAAAATCATAAGATTGATAGCAATAGTCTTACAATGTCACCAATCGAAGAAGAGATCTACTATTACATGTGGTGGAATATGGCTATGGAAATGGAGAAGGGTTTTGAGATCTAGAGGCGGCTGGTGATCTCTGGCAGAGACTTTTTGGCGAGGTCTGGCTTGTTTTCTTGTTGCCCAAGGCTTCTTTATATGGGGGTCCCTTCACGAAAGTTGTTCTGTTTGACCTAACGGTGGTGGCACCAACTATATGACCGGAGCTATACGATCGAAATTTTGCTCCGGTCATATAGTTGGTCGTTAAAGTGTCTGCCTTCGCTTTACGGCTCCTGGTTTATTTTGGTTGTTGGAAATCTCATATCTTTGAGTTTAAAGTAGTGATTCCCATATTCAAACGACATTATCTGCGCATGAAAAAAATAAAAGAAAGGATTGCATACCCCTCTAAATATTAGGCATTGGTGGCGGGGTTTAGAGAGATATTTCATCAAAATTATGAATAATATCTAGTTTAAATGTGGACGTACATGGCTATATTTCAGACCCATCAACCTCCCCAATCTTAAACTTGATCGTCCCCAAGCAAGAAAACCAAAATAAAAAAGGAACTTGTCATTTAAACTGAAATAACGAGATGGTGATCTTACTCATGATTGGTAGATTCATGTTTCCTCCACTTCATAAATCTTAAAAACTTCATCATAGATAGAGTAATGACAAGCATATCATACGGGTTTTATGCATCCTTGTAGTGCAGCAAAAATATTGTTAGCATGGATGATTCAAATGAGTAAACTTTAGTCCATGTCATGTAATCACCTCATAGGCTTGCCTTTGAACAATAAAGTATAATCATATAAATTAAGAGTGTGGGATTTGTCATGAAAAGCATATACACTAGAGTATCTCAATTCTCCCACATCAATAAATCAAGACTTTTCAAGCACTACTTTTCTATTCATTGTCCTTCAAGAATTTTAGTTTTTAAGTAATTGAGAGCATGCCAAAGATTTTTATTAGTTTATCGGGCTGTGATGGACACTCGTGGCATCACTAAGGTTTTTGTTCCTTTTGCATAATGGTTACTCATAATATCTAGAGGAGTGATTCCATCATGATTACAACTACCCGGGAGTGCCAAGAATCTTACCCACTATAGCATTGCTGCTACAAGTGTTTAATCAACTCATAGCCGAAATCTAGGAGGTTCCTCCATGAAGATCGTTCGTAGGCCAGCGGAGTTGTGGGCATCACATGAAGCTTGACACGCATAAAGCTATATCATTCTTATGATTAACAAGTCAAACTTTGGCATGCTCACAAAAACCACTAAACATTAATTCAATCGAAAAAAATCCTTTCAAAGAGAGCTATCAAGTCAATCAACATTTTCAGTGGTGTTGAGTGTCTCTAGAAATAAACCTTCAAGACTAAGCACTAAGACACCCAAGTCTTCAATTGTGAGACTTTTTCTTATTACAATTGTTTAGCAATTTTTAGGAAAGACTTGGTTAATTACGAGAGGTATACCAAATTGAACCCAATTAAATACCCATGCAAACGAAAAATCTTACTACGATACAAAGACCCACTCCACCAATATAATATCTCAACATTTACTACTAACTAGCATGGGTTTCTCAAACTTCAAAAGTGGGGAGTCATAAGGCATACCTCTCATGTTTGGTTCCACTTCTCTCTTCCTTTTTCATTTGTTTTTTCTAAACTCAAAGTTGATCACTCTCCTGCAAACATATGAAAACCTCGAGGCGGAAAGAAAAGAAAGAAGGAAAACAAGGAAAAATGGAGAAATCTTTTTTTGGTTTTTAAGAGAGGGAATTTAAAGAATAGAAAATTGGCGGCAAAGCTCGGCTAGAAAATCTCAAAGGGAAATAGAAAGAACTAGAAAATAAAGTGTTGGGAAACCAACACGAGTGCTTATAAACTCAAATAAAAACACAACCTCGAAATAAAAGAAAATAAACGCCAAATAAAGATACATGAGGAAACTTCCCCAAGCTTAGGATTTTTCAAGCCCTTCAAATCATTATGGTGGCGGGAAAAAGTTGTTACTCCAGTTCGCGAATTGAGTTAAGAGGTTACTAGTTGATTCTCGGAGGTTCAAAGAGAGGCTATGCATCCTCTCCATAGTCCCTCCAAGTCCTTGGAAATCTTGGTATGTGGCGAACCGGGTTTGTGGGTGCTCCTCTTGGTAAGTAACTTCTTGCTCCTTCTCTTGGTCCTCATCCTCCTCCGGAATCTCCTCCTCGGGTTGGTGTTCGTCACCTACAAGTTATATAGCAAACGTCCTTCCTCGATAGAGAAAATACCATTAGGCATAGGAGCGGGGTAGAGACGCCCAACTCCAACAATATGCAAATAATAAACACCACCTCTCCTAGTGAGCATTCCATAAGCTTTCAGGGAGGAGAAACGAAGACATGTCTCACCTAGCACGGGTTGTGACTCACCTAGGTTGATTCCTAGGGCAGTGGCAAGCACGTTGATGACGCCTCCACCTATGATTGGTCATTGGCTTTGGGAGGCTTGGTGCTCCAGGTAGCGCATAAGGATGGCGGCCAAGTTGAGTGACAAGCCACAGTTGATGTAAGTAGCCTTTGCAAGGTCTAGGATATCCTCCTCGTTGAGTCTCATGAACTCATTACGTTCCTGCAAGGTGTTAGCAATAGCATAGAACAAATAGCGAATTGCAGGATGTTGAATATTCTTCCCCTTGTTCACTCTACTAGTGAAACTCATTCCATTATAGTATTGTTTAGGCGAAGGATTTTAGCCAGTAAAGGATGCGCACAAGGCATGAACATCATTCTTTGGCAAATTAAAACATGCACACCATTCATCTATTGTTAAAGTGTAGTTGTTGTTCATCAATCGGAAATAAATAGTGTCCTCTCCTTGCCATTGTTTAACGGTGCTTTGCATCGAACTTAAAAATTCAACAGTTAAGAGACGATAAGTAGGCATATCACTGTACACAAAGTTTTGCAGGCCAGCTCTATTGCAAAGTAAATTGAAGTCATGGGAAATACCGAGTTGGTTCAATATAATGGGGCAAGCCCACTTGGTAGCCTTCACTTTGAGGTTATTGATCCTGTTAAAGCGATCACGTTGGGGCTCATCCTTGAACATGATCGCCATGAGTTCTTGAGCGGCATCCCTAGAAGAGCTATCGGTGGCACGAGCACGAGTTTGGCTACTTGTGTTCATCATCTAAAACATTGAAGAAAGACAAAAATAAAACTTTTTGATCCAACAAGAGTAAGTGCAATATATTCCTCATCATAGCACACTAAAGAATCTCCTCAAAAATAATAATCTAGGCAAGAAAATCATGGCAATTGGTTCATAGTAGATCTTACCCTTCATTGAGCTCTTTCACATGGAGAAAACGTATCATAGGTTGCCCATGCTGAGCGTTAACGCTATCACTATCACTATCAGATGATAGTATTAGATGAACAAGAAGGGAGCCCACAGAGTGCAACCCATGGAGTGCCACAGTGCCCAGGTGAATGCGAGTCCAGTTCACCTTCGGCCTTGAAAACTAGTTAGGTACGAGGAAAGAGTAGGGATGGAGTGTGTGTTCCGATCCTCTCCTCCCAGGAAAGAATGAAATTGGACGGTCTCAGCCCAGAAAGTGAAAAGAACGAGATCTAGAAAGAATTCTACTAGTTGTATATTTATACCATAACATAAGAACAATAAGAACTCGAATTATTATCGATACTGGAACTCAAAGCATAGGAGGGAAAGTCGATTTATGGATGGAATCAAATACGCTTTCATAAAAATTCTCATAGAATCGAGAATGAAGTTTTCATTCTGTACATGCCAGATCATGAATTGGTAACTGCATCCAATCTCCGAAAAGTCCTGACTGTTTCGATTTTTGGAATGGGATATTTATGGAATCCCCATGAATAGGATCAAAACTTATTCCATGCTATTTCGATAAGATTCTTCTTTCTTATTCTTAAGCAAGCCCTCGAGAGGGCTTAGTTGATCATGATTTTTGTTTTCTCTTTCTTTTCCTTTTTGTTTGTTTCGAGAAAGATACCGTCTGATTCTCCTTCTATTGATTCTTTTATGATCGCGATGTACGGATCCATGTGTCTACATACCTAGATTTTGTTCATGGATTAACGAAAATGTGCAAGAGCTCTATTTGCCTCTGGCATTCTATGAGTCGCTTCATTTTTGCGTATGGCACCCCCACTCCCATTGGCAGCATCTACTAATTCGGAACTAATAATTACAATAGATCGAAGATGAATTTGCAAAAAGTAATTGGAGGATCAGAGGAGAAACATAACATAGATCACTCGTGTATGAGGAAATCGAACGAAATTGAGTAGAGATGAATATCTCTTGAGGTTTTGAGAGAGTTTGGAGGTAGAAGAGAGAAAAAGGATTGAAGTTTTTGAGTTGGAGGTAAGCTCCCGTGTGATTTTGTGGTCGGACGCAACTATACGGGTGCAACTATACGGCCGGAACATTGTGTTCCTGTCGTATAGTTGGACTTCTGTCAAAAATTTAGGGTTTCCTCCTGGCGATGCAGCTATACGGGCGCAACTATACGTCCCAGAACAAAATGTTCCCGCTGTATAGTTGGTCGTCAAACTGTCTGTCCGTGGGAAAGAAAAATATGCAAAGGCATCGATATCTATACGACCTTAACTATACAGCCGAAATTTTTATTCCCGCCGTATAGTTGGTCGTTAAACTCTCAGTATATTAGAAAAGAATTCATACGGAGGCACCTATATCTATACGATCGGAACTATACAACCGAAATTTTTCATTCCTACCGTATAGTTGGTCGTTAAACTCTCAGTACATTTTAAAGAAAAATTGTCAATGGCAAAGATATCTATACGACCGGAATTTTTATTCATGCCGTATAGTTGGTCGTTAAACTCTTTGTGTGCATCAAAAAAATTCTATTTCTTCGAGAATTACTTATTTTCCTGTAACTTAGTGATATACCTTGTTTATGACAGAAAATTGACAGTAAATATTGTGGACCAACAATAGCATATATGTAGTAGAATTTGTAAGTACTACCAAACTTCCTCTCCTCAAATGGAGTTTCTAGCACTCTTTATTAAACATAAACTTAAACTAAAAAACTAAAAACTTAACTCAAACATTTATTTAACATGGGTTGCCTCCCATGTAGCGCTCTTTTACGGTCAATAGCATTACCTTGACGCTACTCACTTGGGCCAAATAAGTGGAACACCCACTCCAAAGTAATTGGCCTTCAGAATGATGGCCTCCTTTTCGTCATGTTTAGCTTTCTTTTTCATAGGGAAATGGATAACAAAAGGATCCTGCGAAGGAAATTGCAGCTTCACGTTCCCTTCATGGATGTTAATTAAAGCCTTTATAGTTCTCAAGAAAGGACGGCCTAGTATTATAGGAGCAATAGTATGTTCAGTCATGTCTATAATAACAAAGTCAATTAGAGCAGGACAACCTTTAATGTAAACTAAACTATTCTCCTTAATTCTGATAGCTTGTTTGTAGGTAGAATCTGCTAGATGTAGCTTTAATTCAGTCGTTTCAAAGGAGCCAAGATTTAACTTGTTAAAAAGACTCTTTGGAATTGTTGAGACGCTTGCACCTAGATCACAAAGTGCACCTATCTCATTGGTTCCAATTTTTATCTTAATAGTAGGCTCAAATATGTCATCTAGTTTAATAGGTAATTTTTTAGCGATTTTCTTGTATTCCTGTTTAAGCTCGCGTACCTTAATTGCTACTTGATCAACAAAGTGTTGATACATGGCTTCATTGTTACCTTCACTTACCAGAATTTTGACGTTGATCCTCTTTATGAGGTATTCGATGGTGTAGCTTGGTGAAGGGGCATTACTATAGTCAAGTTCTTCATCATTTTGAGTTCTTCAACAGGATTGGGCTCAGCTCTACCTGCAAATTTAGCTAGAATGAGAGTTTGACTCCCGTTATCTTACCTAGCCGTGCCTCAACGATCCTCGTTCTTTCTTGGAGGTCCTGCAAATCATTTCTCAAACTAATAGCTTGGTTAGATAATTTACCAAGCATAGCATCATGGTTCTCCGTTATTTTAACAAGAATATTGTTTTGTTCATTTTGTGAGTCTATAAAAGACTTCAGTGTTTCTTGGAGACTACCATTACTAGTTCCCATATTATTATTAGAATTACCCGAGGACTAGAATAATGTTTCTGAAAGTTAGGATTGTAACTCTTCTTCCAAGCAAGGTTATAATCATTACGAGCTACGAAGTCTATTTCTTCAATATTTATTTCAGGGGTAGCTCTTACCTAGGTTTCCTTACCATTTATGGCTAGTATGAGCTCATCCAACTTAGCATTGAGTTCTTAATTTCCTTGTGGTGAGATGGAGTTCACCTTCTTTGTGTTCGATCTATCCACATGCCATTGAGCATGGTTGTCTTGCATATTGTCTAACAACTTCTTTCCTTCGGTAATATGTTTACCCATAAACATTCCTCCAGCTGCAGTATCAACAATAGATTTAGACAGAGGATTAAGAGAATTATAAAATAAATGGATGATTAACCAATCTTCCATCCCATGACTAGGACGGTTCCTTAAGCATTATTTCATCCTCTCCCATGCAAGCGCTAGTGGTTCACGCTCTTCCTGTCTAAAGCCAGTAATATTAGATCTGAGTTGCATAGTCTTTGCAGGTGGGAAAAATTTAGTCATAAATAAAGAAGTACATCCCACCCATGATGTAATAGTATTTCTAGGCAAAGATAGCAACCATTCTTTTCCTCTCCCTCTTAGAGAGAAAGGAAATAGACGTAATTCGACCGCATTAGCGTCAACATATTTTATACGCATCATATCACATATTCCAGTGAAAGTATTCAAGTGCATACCTGCGTCTTCAATAGTAGAGCCTCAAAATTGATTATGTTGAACCAAGCTTAAATAAGGGGGCTTAATTTCATAGTCATCAGCAGCAATTGATAGCTGAGTAATAGGAGTACGCAAATAATCATTGTTAGGAGTAGCAAACTCCCCAAGCTTATTTTTAGCCATATTTCCAATGTTTTTGGGTTTTCTTAAACACAGAATTATAATAGTAAAAGCAAGAATTTAAAGGCTAACTATTTTTTTGGTTTATCAAATAAAGACTGAAAGCAAACTAACAAAATTAAAAACAAGAATTAAAACTAGCAAGGTTCCTAATAACCTCACCAGGGTAGCTATTGCTTCCCCGTCAATGGTGCTAGAAAAAGGGTTGATACCTTCGATCCGGATTACGGATGTAGTATATGTTATTTTTCTCTAGTAGACCTAGGTTATCGAATCCTCGGGAAGCAAATGCATAGTGAAGTTACTTTAATGGACCTTCGGGAGTTTTAGAATTCCTTTTGTGTTTTTACTGGACCAATATCTTGTGTCTTTTTGTTGTTGTCGATGATGGAGAGAGAGGGCCTAGGGCGTTTGGTTTCACCTGTAGTTGTGCAAAACATCTGATGGGAATAAAAGATAGAAATAAAGTATGCATGTACTTGTTAGAGCAAGATAAATTATATGTGGGCAATGCATCCATAATTTCTACTGCCTCCGCAACTGCTTGTAGCAATATCCTATTAGTCTCATCCATATAAGAAAGAGAACTAATGATATGCATAGTGATGTCACCGTGATTCCCATCTTCAAACGACATTATCTGCACATGAAAAATATAAAGGAAAGGATTGCATACCCCTCTGAATATTAGGAATTAGTGGCGGGGTTTAGAGAGATATTTCATCAAATTATGAATAATATCCAGTTTAAATGTGGACGTAGATGGCTATATTTCAGAGCCATCAATGTACTCAATTTTTATGGATGAGAAAAAATTTAAAGGAATGTGGTGTCACTTGTGACAAAGTGCCTCCTTTATGTGACAATGAATGCGCTATCAAGATTTCCTACAACCGGTGCAACATACAAGAACGAAGAGTATTGAAATTCGTAATCAGATCATTAGAGTTAATGTTCCCCGTGGAGATATTAAGCTACTATATGTGAGCATGAAGGATTAACTTGTGGATATATTCACGAAGCCTTTTGATAAAGCAAGGTATTGCTATTTGAGGAACGAGTTAAATATCATAGATTCAAGGAGCTTGACTTGATCATCTTGCATAAACACCTATATCTTAGTCTCTATTTGGTTTAGATGCGGGCATGGACATAGGGGGTATGGTCCTAATTGTTGGGCTAACCCTCCCCTAATGCCAAAAGTAAGAAAAATCATTTCTCTTAATATCATTTTGTGATTTTTGAGCTTAATTAATGAGTATTGTTCATGAACCCAAGATATATCTTCCCGGTGTCATAGCATACACTCCTACATGGTGGCCTCGGCCACCGCCCTCTTGCTTCTGAAGAGTTGGTTCCTTTTTGGATCTTTTTGGGTTTTATTTACTATCTTTTGTTCTTATGAAAAACACACTCAATATTGTTTTTTTTGTTTAGTTGCCTCTTGCAATTTTGGGTGTGAAGTACCATCTCGGTTTGGTTTTCTACACCCAAGCCTATCCCAACTTAAGCCATATATTCTTCATGCACACAAGTCCTTTTGTTGATACTTGAGGTTTGTTGGGGAGTGTTGGCCTGAATTCCGTGTAAATAGAAAAATTCAGAGAAGACCGGATTGTCCACCACTAGTGGGGGCCGGATTATCTGGCCTAGGCAGTTTGTCCCATATAGGGCAGGGCATCGGGGGGAAAGGCTCAAACAGAGCAGTTCTCTCCACCCTAACCTCCTCCCAACCCTTAGCTGCCGCCGGATACTCCCCACCTCGCCGGAGCTTCTCCAGCCGCCAGAATCTTCGGCCCCCTGCCGAATCTGCTCCTCCTCCTCGGGTACCTTCTCCTCCAAGTAGCTCCTCCAATGAGTGAGGGAAAATCCCACACTTTTGATTGTGCGTGCAAGTTAGGTTTTTGTTGTTGAAACTTGGAGTAGATGATGCCCTTTGGTTCATATGTATGCTTATCATAGTAGATTAACAATCATTTTGGCTGATCTATTTTTTAGGCCAATATTTGAATCATATGCTGAAATTTGTTGGGGGCAGATTATCCGCCCCTGCCATGGCTAGATTAACCGGCCTAGAAGGCTCAGAACCTAAAGACTTTTGATTCAGTTGGTCTATGACTTGATTTCTTTGTGGTTGCTTATCTACTATTTTTGGCATATCTCTTTGGACTTGTGTGTGCTTATCCTCTTTCTACCCCCTTACTCGTTTCATAAGTGGTTCTCATGGTTCTCCTAAGACCTATCAGCGGACACCCCGACCCCGTTATTTCCATCTCAATGAAGAGGTTGTTCTAGTGGACGAGTTAGAGTTGAGGAGGCAAGCTAAGGAGACTGAAGGATGGCTAAACGTGAGAAGAAGGAGAAGAGGTCTCGGGATGCTATGAAGAAGAAAGGAAAACAACCTAGGATCAATTATATGTCCATGGAAATTGTTGAGCATGCTATTATCAGGCAAAAAGATTGGTATGTGGATGCCCCACGTGATGGAGATCTTGAAACCCCAACTTTTTGGTGCAATCATCACATGTACATCTTCCAAGATATTTATTCCACTTTGAAGATTCACCGAATGCGCCCACTTGATATTACACGTATGAAGAGAAAGTCATAGTTTGTGGATGCGGTTGATGTGACTAAGAGGATGGGGCTGCACCATCTTATGAGCATCCAATGTGACTATGACATCAAGCTTGTCTAGCAATTCTTCTCCACTCTTGTGATTGTTGGTGATGCGGGTCTCACTCTAAAGTGGATGACAGGGAACACCCAATGTTATTATAATTTCTATAGGTTTGGTGAGGTACTCTCCTACACTTTTGGAGGCCGAGACCATTCTATTAGACACCATATCTGTGGCCCTAACCACCGCAACAAGGATGCTTTGATCTTGGCTTATCATGGACCTACGGGCATGGTTCGGGAGGTTGTCAGTCTCCTTCCACTTTATTCTCAACTGGTTCTCATATTCTGCCACTGCATTACCACCAGTGGAGGTAACAATGATGCTATTTGTGGTTGTCTTGTCAGTTTGCTTGGTCTTGCTTATGAGTGTGCTACTAGTGAAGATCCTGATGCGGATTTCTCCTTGGATGTCATGGATTTCATTTATCATGAGATGTTTGACACAATGGAGAACCAGCACTCCATCACATATTCTCCATATATTATGATGCTCATCAAAGCTACACTCCCAACTGAAGTTTTCAGTTGTCCTTTTGATGGCAAGCACAAAGTAAAGAAGCCCTATGTCAAGAAGTGGAAAACCACATTTTGCCTTTTGAGTTTGATTCGTTCATGAGAGATGCCCGTGGAGGTACCCGTGGGAGGAAGCCCCCAACTCTGACCATTTCGAAAGAGATCAAGTAGCTTGCTTGGTTTTAGCACAACATCCTATGTATGGGAGTGGACACTCACACAAGGGTGAGTATTAGGCTTACCGTCAGTGCCATGACATGGCTCATACTCAATAGCTTATTCTTCACCATATCTCTAGGGATCGTGGTAAGCCTCCTCAGCAATAATCTCCCACTCCATACAATCAATGGAACATCTCAGGGATCAACTATGGTGACATGGAGAGGCACTTGTTTCCATCCCCGGGGAGGGCATTGATACCTTCGATCCGGATTACGGATGTAGTATAGCTTGTTCTTCCCTAGTATACCTTGGTTATCGAATCCTCGGGAAGCGAATGCATAGTGAAATTACTTTAACGGACCTTCGGGAGTTTTAGAATTCCTTTTGTGTTTTTACCGGACCAATAGCTTGCATCTTTTTGTTTTTTCGATGATGGAGAGAGAGGGCCTAGGGCGTTCGATTTCACCTGTAGCTATGCAAAACATCTAATGGAAATAAAAGATAGAAATAAAGTATCTGTGTACTTACTAGAGCATGATAATTTATATGTGGGTAGTGCATCCATAATTGCTATTGCCTCCGCAACCGCTTATAGCAATAACCTAATAATCTCATCCATAGAAGAAAGAGAACTAATGCTATGCATAGTGATGTCACCGTAAATCCCAAGCAAATCCCTCACATACAGCCATACTACCCCTTATGTCACTAGGGTTCCCAACCTGCAGATCAGTCATCACTCATACTCCCCATACCTAGCTCAACCCTCAGGGCCTTGGGTACCCGACAAATCCTTGGATTGAGGCAAGAGAGGATACAATAATTATCATGTCATACAAACTAATACACGATCCGAGCTATGATAAATCACATGCACAATTTCTACATGGCTAGGCCGAAGCCCTTATCTCAAGGAGAATTACTCACACATAGAGATGAGATCAACAATCACAAACATTGTAATAAAAATCATAAGATTGATATCAATAGTCTTACAATGTCACCAATCGGAGAAGAGATTTACTATTACAAGTGGTGGAATATGGCTATGGAGATGGAGAAGGTTTTGGAGATCTAGAGGCGGCTAGTGATCTATGGCAGAGACTTTTTGTGAGGTCTGGCTTGTTTCCTCGTCGCCTGAGGCTTCTTTATTTAGGGGTCCCTTCACAAAAGTTGTTCTATTTGACCTAACGGTGGCGGCGCTAACTATACGCCCGGAGCTATACGGTCAGAATTTTTGCTCCGGCCGTATAGTTGGTCGTTAAAGCGTCTGCCTCCGTTGTACGGCTCCTGGTTTCTTCTAGTTGTTGGAAATCTTGTATCTTTTACTTTAATGTAGTGATTCCCTCCTTTAGACAACATTATCTGCGCAGGAAAAATATAAAAGAAAGTATTGCATACCCCTCTGAATATTAGCATTAGTGGCAGGGTTTAGAGAGATATTTCATCAAAACTATTAATAATATGCAGTTTAAATGTGGATGTAGATGGCTATATTTCAGAGCCATCAGGCATCTCCACCTCCCGTAGCCAATGATGGTGAGGATGATGGCGAGGATGAGGACGAGGACAAGGAGTTATAGTCTTGGGGCGCTAGCTACGCTCTTTTCCCTTTTTGACGTTTCGATGCTGATGACCCACAAGTATAGGGGGTGTATCGCAGAATTTTCGATAAGTAAGAGTGTCGAACCCAACGAGGAGCAGAAGGTGTTGGCTAGTGGTATGGATCAGGAATTCTCTGCAAATACTTAACAAACGGATTTTTAGGGGTTTTTGATAAAGCAAGTAAACAAAGTACGAGTAAATAAAAGACAGTAGGAATAAATGCAGCAACTGGCCCAATCCTTTATGCAGCAAAGGACAAGCCGGTTGTATTACTTAAGATGACCAAACATTCTCGAGGACACATGGGAAGACTGTCAAGTGCTTTCGCTTCATATAGTTGATTAATCTTCTTTAGCTTGCTAAGTGTTGTGTGGGTGAACCTGTGCTAATGTACCGACCTTCCTAGGACTAATACATACTTGTGATTATACACTTTGCAAACATCCGTAAGTACAAATTAAGATAGAAAACTAACCACAGCTTTAAACTCTAAGACCCTTACGTCCCTTGTGCAATGGTTTCCTAATAGGGGTTTAGGTTTCTGTCACTCCGGCAACCCCTACGATTAGTAGCCAAATACACAATGCATTCCCCTAGGCCCTTATAGGTGAAGTGTCATGTAGTCGACGTTCACATGACACCACTAGAAGAAGTACACCACAACTTCAAATACATAGATCATAATAGAAGACAACTCACTATTATATAACTCAACTTGCATGAGTAAAGGAAACACAATAAAGATACATAAAGTGAATCATAATTGGTAATGGCAAACTTAGCTCTTGGTCGAAGAATAGTTGATAATTTGCTGGAGTTCACAAATAGCTGGTTTTCAATGATAGCTTTCAAAGTAGTAAACATCAAGATAAGAGCAATGTGCAAAACAATGAACATAAGACATGATTGAATAAATCATCATATGAATGAATGAAACACATCAACTCAAAATACTTGCTGAGATAGAAGGGAATAGGTTTACTGACTCAACTACAAAGTAAAAGAAAGGCCCTTCAAAGAGGAAAGCAGGGATTGCAAGTCTCATAAAGAGCTCCCAAAAATTATGATACTTACTAGCTTTCAGCTCTCATTGCCCCTATCATAGGCATCTTTAGGTGAAGGTTAAAGTGATCAAATATGAGGATATGCATTGACAAGTTGTAAATTGAGAATCTCATGTCCCTTGAATACGAGGGCCGCTCCTCATGCTACTCAAGTTTAGTCACTGGTAAGTTCTTGTCATCGTAAGCATATGTGTATCATAGAGAACCGCCAACGGGGTACCCCTTGCCCGATGATACGGAAGAATCCCCATATCAAAATGACAAGGAAAGCAGACAACAAGCATCTCATCAATTTTCTTATTTACCATGGGAATATGGTGCTTTTTTATCTCTTTCCTCTTTTCATAATATCTATTTTTTTCTTTTCTCTTTTTCTCAATCTCTATCTTTTTTTTATAAGAAGAATGCTTTATAGATACTCGTTATGGTTACGCTGCAGGTTTCCACCATGTCAGCATGGATTAGACCAGCGGCCTAGGCGTTTCTCTAACACACATGCATAACTCCATGGACTTACAAGCTCCCCTTTCATTTCACACCGACGACATCCATAGACAAAAGAACATGATATCAACTTGGTACTAAGTACCAGTGCAATGTTGAAAATGTTCCCCATGACAGCATGGTTCTGCTAATTCACAAATTACAAAGCGCAAGCATATACGCAAAATAGGTGAGCACAATGGTTCAAGTTTATTAAATGCAAGAAAGTAAAGTGTGCCATCAAGTTCGTGAGAGATTTAATCACTAATTTTCACATAACAAGTTTAATTTGGGAGGTAGACAAAACAAGAATTTACTTGGAATAGCAATAATGCTACTAGGTAGGTATGGTGGACACAAATGGCAAACGCTTTGGTTTTAAGGAGTGGATGCACGAGAAGAATTCACTCTCAGTACAGGTTTTTGGCTAGCAAAGCTGGGTAGCAAGTACAAGAGTTGAAGGAAACAAACAAACATACAAGTGATAAAAACAAACATGCAATCTTCCTTGGAAGCACAAAAGATCTTAACTAGAGAATACTAAACTTATGAGCAAATCAAGAAAGAAAGATGAAGAAATAATTGTTCTTTAGAGTACTTTTATCTTTTTCATTCAACTCTCAAAAAGTGTTGCTACTGACCGAGCCAGGTTTGCCAAAACCAACTAAATTAACTCGATGATCCCAAAGTGATACCAATACTAATAACAAGATCAATCATATAACCACGAATTGAAAACTAATATAAGCTATGCAAAAGAGTGAATGATAGAACTTCTCATTAATATTCCATAACGGCAACTCACACCAAGGGATACATATCTAACAAGAGAAAGTACACTTCCAAAATGCAAACCATACTACATAATAACTCCTCTATTCATGATATGACTGTACTAATAAGGTAAAAAGATAGAAGATAGTGATGTGATACCGCGGCACTCCCCCAAGCTTGGAACAAACCAAGGGGATGCCAAACCTGATGACGAATTACTCCTTTGGTGGCGGTGGCTTATCTACTACCTTAGCAGTGGTAGTAGAATTACCAAATAAGAAACTCAGCGAATTATCCATAACGATAATAAAGCAACTAACGGAAGTAAACTATACTCACAGTAGAAGTCTCCTTTACCAGTTCCACTCTCCAATAGCACTTCACTCCCCGGCAACGGCGCTAGCAAATAGTCTTGATGACCCACAAGTATAGGGGGTGTGTCACAGTATTTTCGATAAGTAAGAGTGTCGAACCCAACAAGGAGTAGAAGGTGCTGACTAGTGGTATGGATCAGGAATTCTCTGCAAATACTTAGCAAACGGATTTTTAGGGGTTTTTGATAAAGCAAGTAAACAAAGTACAAGTAAATAAAAGACAGTAGGAATAAATGCAGCAAGCGGCCCAATCCTTTATGAAGCAAATGACAAGCCGGTTGTATTACTTAAGATGACCAAACGTTCTCGAGGACACATGGGAAGACTGTCAAGTGCTTTCTCTTCATATAGTTGATTAATCTTCTTTAGCTTGCTAAGTGTTGTGTGGGTGAACCTGTGCTAATGTACCGACCTTCCTAGGACTAATACATACTTGTGATTATACCCCTTGCAAACATCCGTAAGTACAAGAAAGTAATTAAGGTAAAACCTAACCACAGCTTTAAACTGTAAGACCCTTACGTCCCTTGTGCAATGGTTTCCTAACGGGGGTTCAGGTTTCTGTCACTCCGGCAACCCCTACGATTAGTAGGCAAATACACAATGCATTCCCCTAGGCCCTTATAGGTGAAGTGTCATGTAGTCGACGTTTACATGACACCACTAGAAGAACTACACCACAACTTCAATAACAATCTATTGAATCTTTCTCAACACAACTCCACTACTAACAACATGACTTCTCCCATGTCCTCAAGAACAAAACGAACTACTCACAGGACATCATATGGATCATGATTAGAGATGGAATAATGATGTATAACAATATGAACATAAACAATAATTCAATGGTTCACTCAATAACATCAACTACAAAGAGTAATCAACACCGGGAAAGTTTCCCCTATGAACTATGCAAGATTCAACGCAATTGTTACAGCAATATGGAGATGGTGATGAGGGTGCTGATGGTGATGATGGTGGTGATGATGATGATGATCCCGATGAATTCCAGTTTGATGGTGGTGTTGATGGCGACGATCTCCCCTCTCCGGGAAGGAATTCCCCCTGTAGAAATCTGTCTACCGGAGAGATCTTTCTCTCTCGGTGTTTTCCGCCCCGCAGAGGCAGCGGAATCTTTTTGTGGTCACTCTCGGGGTCTTAGGGTTTCGGGAGGATGATATACGCCAGAGGGGAGAGCCAGAGGTGGGCCAGGGCGGCCACACCACATGCTGGCGCGGCCTAGGGCTTCCAGCGCTAGGGGGTGGTGTGGGCCCCTTGTGGCCCATCTCCACTCCCTCTTCTGGCATCCTTCGTCTTCTGGAAAAATAGGATTTTCTGTATATTTTCCCGGATTTTCTGATCTTCGCGAATTTGGCCTCCAAACAGCACCTTTTCCATCAGAATCCTGACTGTAGCGGTCCATGCTCCAAAAGTCATCAACCATGCAAAAACAGATGAAATAACATAAGTATCACCTCTCAATACGAAATATATCAATGAATAATACTGAATTAAGACATAGAATAGTGATGCAAAATGGACGTATCAGATTCCAAAGGGGGAGAAGTAGTTCTATTAGTATTTTCAAGGGGATTTTCATGGGTCAGGCACAAGCAACATTTTCTCTTTTATTTGAGTTTTTATATCTATGTTTGTGTCCATTTATCTAGTCTTGAACCTTTCCTGTCTATTTGAATTGTGTGTTGTTGATACTATGTTTAAGTATGGTTGTGAAACATATGGATTTATCTATGGAATTCTCAATATGGAGTTATTATCTATGGAAGCATCGGATGAATCTTCTTTGAGGTATATGGAATTATCTATCTATGGTTCAGGCTACTTCATTGATTGTAGGATGGCATGATCTCCATCTCAAGTCTGATCTATTACTTGATTATGCCACTTAGTTAATTGCAACTTGTTCCTAGTATCCAATTCATAAAAATATTTTGAACATACGTGTTGTGCATTTATATTGCAATGCAAATTACTTAGATGCACACATTTAGGGGGATTCTCTTTATATTTTGGGGCTATTTCTGTTTAAATTAGTGATCTTTTACAAATCCTAGTATTGTATTGTAACACCAAAAAATGGGGATATTGAAAGAGAATTTATTGATCCCTAATATTTTATGTGTTAGATAACAATTTCAAGGATATTTTAATTATGCATTGAGTGTTGCAGGTAGAAAAGATTTACCATGTGACAACATCATCCCTCCAAAAGAATGGAAAGATCGCCTGCTCAAATACATCATAAACAAGCTTGCTAAGCCAGATTATCCGCCTCTAGCTAGGGACGGATAATCTACCCCCTGATAAATTGGCTAAGGACCTAGTGCACCACGCTCAAATGGGGGGGAGGGGTTATTGGCCGAATATTTGGCACTGGGCTAGATATTATCTTAGGACCGGATAATCCGACCCTAGCCAGGATTGGATGATCCGCCCCTCCCCAACTTTGGCTAAGGTACAAATGCGCGACGCTCTGAAGGGGGTGGAATATTTGCCATGGATATTTGGCCAGGACAAGAGTTTTTGCTGTTGCCGATTAATCCGCCCCTCCCGGTGTGCCGGACTATCAGTCCCCCCTAGAAATTTCTCTAAGGACCAGAAGTGCGGCTTGTAGAAGAGGGGAAGATGTTTGGGCCGGAGTTTTTGCTCCGGGCCAGATATTTTCCCTGGTAGGATTATCTGGTCCCCGACAACTCCAAATGGCTACAATCCAGGGGGTACAAATACCCCTTCTCATCTTCAACCTAGATTCTCTTGAATCCTCTGAAAAAGAATAGTACTTGTGAGCCAACAAATTCCCAAGATCTCCCCATTCAACCATCCGAAGGTCTTGATCTTTGGAGAATCGAAGGAGGAGGACTTGATCTACATCATCACCGACACGATCTGAATTCCCCCTCATTCAATTTAGGGCCCCTTGGATCTAGAGTTTTGTTTGAAATCCTAGATTTTATTTTCTCTGCTTCTAATTTAGATTTGTTGTGATAGTTTGTTGTCCTACTCAGGAGCCTCTAGTTCAGTTGTGGATGCGTGCCTCGAGCTCGTTGTAAAGGCGCTAGTGCCCTCCTTGAAGGGTACCGTGTAGTGGAAGAGTGGATCAAGCCAATCGTGGCAAGATTCAATGGATAATAGGGTGAGGCCTTAGTGGCCTTGTGGTATTAGTACCGCCCAACCCTACAATGCAGATATACTTTCCCTCAAAAGGAAGGAACTGTGGTAACTAAATCATGTGTCTTCGTGTGCTCCACTCTTGGTTACCTCATTCCTCTCACTTCTCTATATTCATTTGTATCATTTATTAGATAGGTTGTCATATAGGTAAATTCATCGTAGTTGCATATCTAGAGAATTTAAAATTTGGAGTAGCAACTATTCACCCCCTCTAGGTTCCCATACTATCCCATTTCAGCAGGTGACCGCCGAACTGCTGCTACCCATGACTTCTTGGGCCACCCCTGCAGACGCGATGTCCAGCCGATGAGACCATGTCCAAGTCATGTCGACTATCAGATCTCCTTAAGATCTAACGGCTCCTGTTCTGTTCCGCACCGAACCGGTACTGACTAATCAGGCCCCTCAATGTCACATTCCGCATCAAAAGTGCTGCGTCAACGATGAGTTAGTGCCCTGTCATCCCACAACCAATCTCAGTGAGCCATAAGTTGAGCCATCCCAAAACTTTAACCAAGGTAATCAAAGTTCAAATCACCCAAATTAGGGTTAGCAAAAACCTTTTTTTATTAAAATAATTATGAATGCATGTGTATGTTGCATTAGTGTAGAATTGTTTGAAAATGCCATGTTTGATTGTTCTAAATGATATGAAATGGTTGATGACCCACAACTATAGGGGGTGTATCGCTGTATTTTCGAGGGAAGTGAAACCCAATTTATTGATTCGACACAAGGGGAGCCAAAGAATATTTATAAGACTTAACAACTGAGTTGTCAATTCAGCTGCACCTGGAAACAATCTTGCTCACAGCAGTTTATCAGTAGCAACAGTTTTGTAGTAGGAATAGCAAAGTAGAAGCAGCAGTAAAGTAAAGACAGCAGTAACAATAACAGTAAATAGTGGGATTCGAGTGCGGTAGGCATAGGGATGGATGGACGGGCGTTGCATGGACAAGACAATTCACATAGCAATCATAACATAGGGAAATTGCAGATAAATAAGATAAAGCATCCAAATACTAGATAATCCTAGGCATGTGTTCCATATATAGTCATACATGCTCGCAATGAGAACTTGCACAACATCTTTTGTCCTGCTAGCCTGTTTGCAGCGGGGCCTCAAGGGAACTACTGGCAATTAAGGTGCTCCTTTTAATAGAGCACCGGAGCAAAGCATTAACACTCTGTGAACACATGTGATCCTCACATCAAAGCCATTCCCTCCGGTTATCCCGATTTCTGTCACTTCGGGGCCATTGGTTCCAGACAACAACGTGTGTATACAACTTGTAGATAAGACCATAAACAATACTATCATAATGAATCAATAACATGTTCAGATCTGAAATGATGGCACTCGGGCCCTAGTGTCAAGCATTAAGCACAACAAGTCGCAACAAAGTAATAAAGCACTAATAAAAGATACTAGGCACCATGCCCTAACAATCTGACGCCATTACATGAACAATCTCGTCCAATCCCTACCATCCCCATAGCCTACAGTGGGGGATTACTCACTCATAGATGGGGGAAACATGGATGGTCGATGGAGAAGCGATGGTGATGATGACGACGATGATCTCCTCCAATTCCCCGTCCCGGCAGGGTGCCAGAATGGAGTTTCTGGTGCTGTTTCGTGGAATATGGTGGTGGCGGCGGAGCGGAGCTCTTTTTGGAAAAATGTCAAACCCCTCGGAGTTTTTAGGTCACAAGGCTTCTTATAGGCGAAGATGGAGACCGAGGGGGTGCCTGGGGGGGCCCACAACACCCCCTGGCGTGGCCTGGCCTGGCCCGCACTACCAGGTGGTGTGGCCACCCCCTGGCTCTTCTCCGTCTCCTATTTTGGCTCCTGGAGTCTTCTGGAAAAATAGGCACTTTTGCTTTTTTCCCGTCCAATTCCGAGAATATTCATTTTCTGACTTTCCTGGAACCAAAAACAGCAGAAAACAGGCAGCAGGCACTGTGGCTCTTGTTAATAGGTTAGTCCAAGAAATCATATGAAAAGTACTCCAAAGTGTGGACAAAACATAAGAAAGTGGATAAAACCAAATATGGAGCATCAAAAATTATAGATACATTTGCAATGTATCAACATCCCCAAGCTTAACTCCTTCTCGTCCTCAAGTAGGTAAGTGATAAAAAGAAAGAATAATTTTTTAGGTGACATGCACCATCAAAGACTTGATCAAAGTATTTGTAAAACATTCAAAGCTGGGATCATAGTACTTCAATCATAACATGAAAGACAAAGTTCTAGCAATAAGACATAGCAACTATGCTGCAACATGAAAAGGCACAAACAAAAGATTCATGAATAACAATGCTTTGCAAGACGTTTGGTTGTTTCACATAAAGAAAACATAGCATAGTGGCATTCAGCTTGTCCCTCATAGAGTAGCAAACATAAATGCATATGACACCTTCAAAGTTTATAAGAGTGACTAGATACAAATAGTTTAAAACAAGTAATATCAAGGTATGCATCAATCAACAAGTCTTGGCACAATGCACATAGGACTAAGAATGGCCACTATGCTCTCAAGAAAGTTCTCATAGAATGTGTGGAGACTCAACAAGGAAATGAACAGGTTTTGAAAAGTTTGAAAGGCTTCCAAATGCTGAAAGTATGGTACTCATTAGCTTTAAGCTCTCATTGCTCCAATCATAAGCATCTTTAATGTGGTTAAGGTGAAAGTGAGGTCCAATCTGAGTTATATGCTTGATAGACTATAAACTGAAAATCCCATGTCCCTTGAGTACGAGGGACGCTCCTCATGCTACTCAACTTTAGTTACCGGTAAGTTCTTGTCATCGTAAATATGTACGTATCATAGAGAACCGCCAACGGGGTACCCCTTGCCCAATGATACGGAAGAATCTCCATATCAAAATGACAAGGCAAGCAGACAACAAGTATCTCAGCAATCTTGTTATTTACCATGGGAAAATGGTGCTTTTTTCTCTCTTTCCTCTTTTCATAAATCTCTTTTTTTCTTTTTCTCAATAGCTATCTCTCTTTTTTTATAAGAAGAATGCTTCATAGATATCATTATGGTTACGCTGCAGGTTTGCACCATGGCAGCATGGATTAGACCAGTGGCCTAGGCGTTTCTCTAACACACATACATAACTCCATGCACTTACAAGCTCCCCTTTTATTTCACACCGACGACATCCGCAAACAAAAGAGCAAGGTATCAACTGGGTATATATTTACAAGTGTTGAAAGCGTTCCCCATGACAACACGGTTCTGCTAATCCCTAGCCTATAATTTGCAAGCATATAACTTTCATGGAGAGTCACAATGGTTCAGGTTTATTAAGTGCAGGAAATAAAGTGTGCCATCAAGTTCGTGAGAGCTTTACTAACTAACTTTCTCATAACAAGCAAACATTTTATTCGGAAGAAAACAAGGCATATTGAATATGCACGGAAGTAGCAAATGATGCTAATAGGTAGGTATGGTGGACACATTAGCAATATTTGGTTTAGGGAGTTGGAAACTTGAGTAAAACATACTCAGTGTAAGTGAAGGCTAGCAATAGTAATGGAGCGACAAACGAGAGAGCAATAATGGCCATAATCATGCAGAGCGACAAAACATCATTAATCAAAGCATAAAGTGATACTACAAGTTGAAAACTAAAGGATCATAAAGGCTATGGTGACTTGGGATAGTCATAACATGGTGTGAGCATGTGCCAAGTCAACCCAAATAAAATATCAAAGGAGAATACCACAATACTATGCTTTAATATGCTAAAACAACGCATGATTCATCCAAGGCACATTAAGCAATCTCAATTTTTTATAACAAGTCATGATATAGCAAAGAATACTAAGCATAAAGCCAAAACAATATCAAGCATGGCATGACAAAGCATAGGCCACAGTCAAAAACAAGCTCTCTTTACCACTTAAGCATGAACTTTCCTACTCTTTTCCAAACCAAACCAAACTATTTGAAAACCAATGCATGAAAGAGGAGGTCCAACCAATTTATTCAGCAAACTAAGAAAACAAAGCAAACAAAAAATCAAAATGAAAACGAAAAAGAAGACGCTCCAAGAACAACACAATTGTGCATGAAACAATAAAAATGAAGTGTTTGGAAGAAACCTGGGATTTTTATTGATGAAGAAGGGGATGCCTTGGGCATCCCCAAGCTTTGACGATTGTACTTCCTGGATATTTCTTGGGGTGACACGCGTGGCATCCCCAAGCTTGAGCTTTAGTCCATCCTTCATCTCATTACTCATTCCTTCCATACACCTGAAATTTTTCTTTATACAAAACTTCACACAATCTTTATTAGCAACATTAGTGCACTCAAAATAAATAAGTCTTAAGGTTCAGTTCTAACACCAAATAAACTTTCATTTAAACACTAGCTACTGTAGCACTTCCCTAAAAAAGCTCAATTCCCCAAAAGAACTCAAAAAGGAACCAACAAGAAGCAAATGCAGAAAATGGCAGAAATCGGTCAAAACAGACCAACAGGTAAAGATGAATTTTTTCGAAGACCTTCTGTTGCTCAAATCAGAAAGTGATTAACTAACGAAAGTTAGATAACAACCTGGGCAGAAGCATAAAAATTCACGCCTCAAAAAGACGTTTAGAGATTTTACACGAATTTGTACGGTGAAGCACAGAAATCTGTTTCGAGACAGCAACTTTCCCAATCACTACTTCTCTCTCATTAGAAAAAGCAAATAAAAAGGATAAGGAGCGGTTATTACTGAAGTAATAACTTCGAAGACTCATCTAAAACTTTTGGGTTATCTCCCAATAAGTACTTTTCCCCAACGCCTTTAAATTAGGCATAAGCAAAAACTAAAAATGGATAGAATAGAAGTAAACGGGAACAATCATAGTGAAAACATTGTTTTGTTCAATGAAATCCTTTTGTTAACAAGGTTGATTAGGTCTTGCTACCAAAACAATTCCATATGAGACAAAACTTTGTATTCCACTAATGATTATGTTACCTCAACTTTGATAGCAATGGTCCCAATCATAATAGTTTCAAATTTTTCTCTTGGTATGGGACAATATATTTCTCCAACTTGAATGCCCTCATCATGTTCAATTGAATTCAAACCATAAGTTCTTTCAACCTTCTTGGGGAAATAGACAGTATGTTCCTTGTCATTCACATTGAAAGTCAACTTTCCTTGATTACAATTAATAACAGCTCCTGCAGTATTAAGAAAAGGTCTCCCAAGAATAATAGACATATTATCATCTTCGGGCATTTCAAGCACAACAAAATCATTCAATATCAAGAAATTATGAGCCACGGGAACAGGTACATCCTCACATATACCCACGGGAATGGTGGTACATTTATCAGCCATTTGCAAAGATATATCAGTTGGTATTAATTTTTCTAGTTGAAGCCTCTTATAGAGAGAGAAAGGCATAATACTAACTCCAGCTCCCAAATCACACAAAGCAGTTCTAACATAACTATTCTTAATAGAGCAAGGGATAGTTGGAATCCCTGGGTCTTCAAGTTTCTTAGGAACCTTACCATTGAAGGAATAATTAGCAAGCAAAGTAGAAATTTCTTCATTAGGGATCTTCCTTTTATTCGAGACAATATCCTTCATATACTTTGAGAAAGGAGGCAATTTAATAGCATCAGTTAAAGGAATTTGTAGGAATAAAGGTTTCATCCACTCACAAAACTTATTATAGTGTTCATCTTCCTTTAACTTGTGTTTCTTATCAGGGGAAGGCATAGGTTTTTGGACCCAAGGTTCTCTTTCACTACCATGTTTCTTAGCAATAAAATCCTCTTTGGTGTATTTAGTATTCTTAGTGTGGTTTTCAGGTTCTTCTTCAACTTTTTCTTCATTAGGAGCTTCATTTTCTTCATTACCACTTTCAGTTTCAGCATCAGAGATAGATATACTATTAGGATCTATAGCAGGTTTAGAGGGTTCTATAATAGTTTTATGTTTCTTTTTCCTTTTCTTACGAGTAGAACCACTATTTTTAGCTTGTTGAGAATCCTGCTCAATTCTTTTGGGATGCCCCTTAGGATATAGAGGATCCTGGGTAGCAGCTCCACTTCTATTTCAGCAGCATTAACTAGCAAGTCGTTTTGCACTTTAACGAGATGATCTATTTGAGTTTGAACCATTTGAAAGTGTTTAAAATCATTTTAACATCATTAGAGGTTCTTTCCACAATATCTTTCAACTCAACAATAGCTCTAGTGTTTTCCATTAGATGATTTTGCACCCTTTTATTAAAGTTATCTTGCTTAACAATAAAGATATCGAATTCTTCTAAGCATTGATCAGGAGGTTTAGAGTAAGGGATATCACCTTCATCAAAGTGATGGAGAGAGTGTACCTCAATAGTGGATGAGTGGGGAATTGGTTTACATAATTCTTCTATAGGAGGTAAATTCTTGGCATCTGCAGCTTTAATTCCCTTCTCCTTAAGACATTTCTTAGCTTCCTTCATCACTTCATCTTTTAATTCAATAACTCCCCTCTTCTTTGATGTTGGAATAGGCACCGGAATAGAAGGTTTAGGTACAATTATGTCAGGTATAGCTTGTTTAAGAGGATTCCAATCTTCATAGTTCTTACTTATTTTAGCCATTAATTCCTCAGCTTCCTTAGGAGTCCTATTCCTGAAAACACAATCAGCGCAACTATCTAGGTATGTCCTAGATACTTCGGTTAGTCCATTATAAAATATATCAAGAAGCTCATTCTTAGGTAATGGACTTCTAGCCTGTGCATGAATCAAAGCACAAAACCTTGCCCAAGATTCAGGCAATACCTCTTTTTCTCCCTGTTTAAAATCAAAAAGTTCCTGCAAAATAGCATGTCTAGCACTAGGAGGAAAATATTTCTACAGGAAAGTACTAATCAAGCACTCAGGGCTATCAATAGATCCAGGAGGTAAATTACTAAACCAAGTCTTAGCTTCTCCTTTCAGTGAAAAAGGGAAAATCTTATCAACAAAGTAAGTACGCATCTTAATATCATCAGAAAACAAGCCACTCATGGTAGAAAGTTCATTCATATGTGCTACCGCACTTTCATTCTTAGTCCCACAAAAAGGTTCTTTCTTGACAATAGCTATGTAAGATAGATTGAGAGAGAAATCATAATCTTCATCTATAATGTTTATGGGAGAAGCAGAAAACTTAGCAACATGAGATAATTTGGGTCTAATAGTATGCCTCTCAAGAAGACTCTTAGCAGCGCTCCTATCATGGGTGTTCTTACATTCTTTAATGAATTCATCGGTCATCTCAACAAAACCATCTTCAATATCATAACTCTCACTAGACTCAGGTGAACTAACAGGTGTGGTAGTGTCTTGATGACCCACAAGTATAGGGGGTGTATCGCAGTATTTTCGATAAGTACGAGTGTCGAACCCAACAAGGATCAGAAGGTGCTGGCTAGTGGTATGTATCAGGAATTCTCTGCAAATACTTAGCAAACGGATTTTTAGGGGTTTTCGATAAAGCAAGTAAACAAAGTACGAGTAAATAAAAGACAGTAGGAATAAATGCAGCAAGTGGCCCAATCCTTTATGCAGTAAAGGACAAGCCGGTTGTATTTCTATAGATGACCAAACGTTCTCGAGGACACATGGGAAGACTATCAAGTGCTTTCGCTTCATATAGTCGATTAATCTTCTTTAGCTTGCTAAGTGTTGTGTGGGTGAACCTGTGCTAATGTACCGCCCCATCCAAGACTAATACATACTTGTGATTATACCCCTTGCAAACATCCATAAGTACAAGAAAGTAATTAAGGTAAAACCTAACCACAGCTTTAAACACTAAGACCCTTACATCCCTTGCGCAATGGTTTCCTAACGGCGGTTCAGGTTTCTGTCACTCCGGCAACCCCTACGATTAGTAGCCAAATACACAATGCATTCCCCTAGGCCCATATAGGTGAAGTTTCATGTAGTCGACGTTCACATGACACCACTAGAAGAAGTACACCACAGCTTAAATAACAATCTATTGAATCTTTCTCAACACAACTCCACTACTAACAACAAGAGTTCTCCCATGTCCTCAAGAACAAAACGAACTACTCACAAGACATCATATGGATCATGATCAGAGATGGAATAATGATGTATAACAATATGAACATAAACAATAATTCAATGGTTCACTCAATAGCATCAACTACAAAGAGTAATCAACACCGGGCAAGTTTCCCCTATGAACTAATGTAAGATTCAACTCAATTGTTACAGCAATATGGAGATGGTGATGAGGGTGCTGATGGTGGTGATAATGATGATGATGATCCCGATGAAGTCCAGCTTGATGGTGGTGTTGATGGCGATGATATCCCCTCTCTGGGAAGGAATTCCCCCGACAGAAATCTGTCTGCCGGAGATATCTTTCTCTCTCTGTGTTCTCTGCCCCGCAGAGGCGGCGGAATCTTTCTGTGCTTGCTCCCCGAGTCTTAGGGTTTCGTGGGGATGATATACGCCAGAGGGGAGAAGCTAGAGTGGGCCAGGGCGGCCACACCACCTCCAGGCGCGGCCTAGGCCTGCCCGCGCCATGGGGTGGTGTGAGCCCCCTGTGGCCCACCTCCACTCCATCTTCTGGCATCCTTAGTCTTCTGGAAAAATAGGATTTTCCGTATATTTTCCCGGATTTTCTGATATTCGCGAATTTTGCCTCCAAACAGCACCTTTTCCATCAGAATCCTGACTACAGTGGTCCATGCTCCAAAAGTCATCAACCATGCAAAAAAAGATGAAATAACATAAGTATCACCTCTCAATACGAAATATATCAATGAATAATAGTGAATTAAGACATAGAATAGTGATGCAAAATGGACGTATCAACTCCCCCCAAGCTTAGACTTCGCTTGTCCCCAAGCGAAACTGAGCTCAATAAACATGACCTCAGGTTTATGGAGTGAAGAGTCGATAAACGAATACGGATAAGAAGCATCACATTCATCAAATACATAGATCATAATAGAGGACAACTCACTATTATATAACTCAACTTGCAATGAGTAAAGGAAACACAATAAAGATACATAGAGTAAATCATAATTGGTAATGGCAAACTCAGCTCTTGGTCGAAGAATAGTTGATAATTTGCTGGAGTTCACAAATAGCTGGTTTTTCAATGATAGCTTTCAAAGTAGTAAACATCAAGATAAGAGCAATGTGCAAAGCAAGGAACATAAGAGACATGAATGAATAAATCATAATATGAATGAATGAAACACATCAACTCAAAATACTTGCTGAGATAGAAGGGAATAGGTTTACTGACTCAACTACAAAGTAAAAGAAAGGCCCTTCACAGAGGGAAGCAGGGATTGCAAGTCTCATAAAGAGCTCCCAAAAATTATGATACTTACTAGCTTTCAGCTCTCATTGCTCCTATCATAGGCATCTTTAGGTGATTAAGGTTAAAGTGACACAACTAAGAGGATATGCTTGACAAGTTATAAGTTGAAATCTCATGCCCCTTACTTATGAGTACCGATCCTCATGTTACTCAACTTCAGTCACGAGCAAGCTCTTGTCATTGTAAACATATGTGTATCATTGAGAACCGCCAACGGGATACCCCTTGCACATGACACAGGAGTTATCCCATAATCAAAATGACAAGGCAAGCAGACAGTGAGCATCTTAGCGATCTTTTTATTTGCTATTTGCATAGGTTTTTATTGAGGATGCTTCATAGAATGCTCACTATAGTTATGCTGCAAGTTTCCACCATGATTAGGCATGGCTTAGGATAGCGGCCCAAGCGTTTCTCTAACACACATATAAACTCAATGATCTTACAAGTTCCACTTTTATTTCACACCGCCGGGATCCATAAGCAAAAGAACATGATATCAACTAGGTCAAAAGTACCAAATGAAATGTTGAAAGAGGTCCCCATGATACATGGTTCGGCTAACTTCAACTCATAAAGCGCAAGCATATACGCAACAAAGAAGGACCAAATGGTTCAAGTTTATTAAATGCAGGAAAGTAAAGTGTGCCATCAAGTTCGTGAGAGCTTTAATCACTAATTTTCACATAACAAGTTTAATCTGGGAGGTAGATAAAACAAGAATTTACTTGGAATAGCAATAATGCTACTAGGTAGGTATTGTGGACACAAATGGCTAAGGTTTTGGTTTTAAAGGAGGTGGATGCACGAGAAGAATACCCTCTCAGTACAGGTTTTTGGCTAGCAAGGCTGGGTAGCAAGTATAAGAGTTGAAGGAAACAAACAAACATACAAGTGATAAAGACAAACATGCCATCTTCCTTGGAAGCACAAAAGATCTTAACTAGAGAATACTAGACTTATGAGTAAATGAAGAAAGAAAGATGATGAAATTATTTTTCTCTAGAGTACTTCTATATTTTTCTTTTCAACTCTCAAAAATGTGTTGCTACTGACCGAGCCAGGTTTGCCAAAACCAACTAAATTAACTCAATGATCCCAGAGTGATACCAATACTAACAACAAGATCAATCATATAACCACGAATTGAAAACTAAAATAAGCTATGCAAAAGAGTGAATGATAGAACTTCTCATTAATATTACATAACGGAAACTCACACCAAGGGATACATATCTAACGAGAGAGGAGACACTTCCATAATGCAAACCATACTACATAATAAATCCTCTATTCATGATATGACTCTACTAATAAGGTAAAATGATAGAAGATAGTGATATGATACCGCGGCACTCCCCCAAGCTTGGAACAAACCAAGGGGATGCCAAACCTGATGACGAATTATTCCTTAGGTGGTGGTGGTATCTTCTCATCTTCGTTCGTCTTCCAGGGTAAAGGCTTCCCATCAACAAAGGACATCGTGGTTTCCAACATCCTGAAACTTGCAGCAGCACTTATGCGTTTAAATCTAGCCTCATACTCACAATTTTGATTTTGAACGTCATAGAACTGTGCTTGCAGTTCATTGGTTGTTTGGCGGAGTGAGAAGACTTCTTCTTTGAGTTCAGTAGTCTCCTTTTGGTGCTCGGTGATGAGTTCTGAACAAATCTTATGGATGATATCCATTTCGCGCTCCGCCATCTTCCTGTACCTAAAGACTTCTTGCTCTAGTGCTTCCGTCCTGTCCTCCAGACTTCCTTCACCTTTAGGGCCTTGAACCTCCTTAATCCGGACCTCCCCACCTTCGAGCAACAACTCCTTGGGATGAATCTTCAATTCTCTCATGTATGGGTTGATGATATCTTCTAAAGAATCTCCTTTGGATGATCCAGAGGAAGACATTGTGGCTCCAAATCTGGTATTCTACTTGGCAGAAACAGATTGGAACAAAAACACGACGAAAACATGATATACAAACCTCGGGGGATCCAGGGGGTTATATATTACGAAGTTTCATATCAAAAGGAAGGTACTTGGAGGAAAACAGGTCGGAGGCGGAGTCCTGCGTGGCCTCACCACCTAGTGGCGCCGCCAGGGGAGGGCCCACGCCATGGGGTGGTGTGGGCTACCCCGGCTCTGGTTCTGTCCCTTTTTTGCTTCGAAACTTTCCTTATCTACTAAAAACTGCAAAAATATAGTTGTATTGTATTTTCGCGGAACTTTTCTTACCAGAACTGTTACCTCCATGAAAACAGACTCTGCAGGTCTCTGAATTTGGTCCTCAATGAATTTCTCTAGAGTTATAACTTGAAAAGCATCAACATCTTCATTGTAAGAATCTCTAGCAATATAGTGTTTGAGTCGCTGTCCATTCACTACTTGTGTAGTATTATCTTTTAGAGAAGAAATTTTTATTGCTCCTGAATAGTATACTTCTTCAATGATGAAAGGTCCTTCCCATTTTGATAGTAGCTTACCTTCAAAAAATCTGAGACGAGACCTATACAATAGAACTTTCTCACCAACATGAAATTCTCTCTTAAGTATTCGCTTGTCATGCCATCTTTTAACTTTTTCCTTAAAGAGCCTAGCATTCTCATAGGCTTCACTCCTCCATTCATCTAAAGAACTTAAGTCAAATAATCTTTTCTCACCAGCGAGCTTACAATCTCTATTTAGTTCTTTCACTGCCAAGAAAGGTTTCTGTTCTAATTCTAAGGGTAGGTGGCAAGCTTTCCCATAAACCATTTTATAAGGAGACATTCCCATAGGATTTTTGTAAGCAGTTCTATAAGCCCATAAAGCATCATTCAACTTCTTAGCCCAGTTTTTTCTAGACCTATTAATAGTCTTTTGCAAGATAGATTTAATTTCTCTATTTGATAACTCTACTTGCTCGCTAGTTTGGGGGGGGGGGGTAAGCTAAAGCAATTCTATGATTAACATCATACTTAGCGAGGGTCTTCCTAAAACCGCCATGAATGAAATGAGAACCCCCATCAGTCATGAGATACCTAGGTACTCCAAACCTAGGAAAGATAACGTCCTTAAGCATTTTTAGAGAGGTTCCCCGTGAGCACTTTTCATAGGAATGGCTTCTACCCACTTAGTAACATAATCAACGGCAATAAGAATATGAATGTAACCCTTCGAAGGAGGGAAATGACCCATAAAGTCGAATCCCCAATAATCAAAAGGTTCAATAACTAGAGAGTAGTTCATAGGCATTTCATTGCGTCTAGAAATATTACCAACACGCTGACATTCATCACAAGATAAAACAAATTTTCTTGCATCTTTAAAAATGGTAGGCTAGTAGAAACTTGATTGTAGTACCTTTTGTGCAGTTCTATCTCCTGCATGACATCCTCCATAGGCGCTACCATGACATTTACACAATATCTCTTTTTGTTCATATTCTGGAACACATCTTCACATAATCCCATCAACTCCTTCTTTGTATAAGTGTGGGTCATCCCAAAAATAATGCCTCAAATCATAAAAGAACTTTCTTCTTTGCAGAGCTGTAAAAGTTGGAGGCAAATACTTGGAGACAATAAAATTAGCATAATCAGCATACCAAGGCCTTCCTCGCGAGATCACCCCTACTGCAGCTAACTGTTCATTTGGGAAACTATCATTAACAGGCATAGGATCAAAAGAGATGTTTTCCAAACGAGATAAATTATCAGCTACAGGGTTTTCAGCAACCTTCCTGTCTACTATGTGTAGATCAAACTCTTGTAAAAGCAGTACCCATCTAATAAGTCTAGGCTTAGCGTCCTTCTTCGTCATAAGATATTTAATAGCAGCATGATCAGTATGAATGGTTACTTTTGAGTCCACAATATAGGGCCTAAACTTATCACATGCAAAAACAACAGCTAGAAATTCCTTTTCAGTAGTGGCATAATTCCTTTGAGCAGCGTCTAGAGTCTTACTAGCATAATGAATAACGTTTAACTTTTTATCAATACGTTGCCCAAGGATAGCCCCTACAGCAAAATCACTAGCATCACGCATTATTTCAAAGGGTAAACTCCAATCAGGTGGTTGAACAATAGGGGCTGTAGTTAAAGCCTTCTTAAGAGTTTCAAAAGCTTCCCTAGAATCATCATCAAAAACAAAAGGTACATCTTTTTGAAGAAGATTAGCGAGAGGTTTTGATATCCTAGAGAAGTCTTTAATAAACCTCCTATAGAAACTAGCATGACCAAGGATACTACGAATACCTTTGATGTCTCTTGGACATAGCATCTTCTCAATTGCCTCAACCTTAGCTCTATCAACTTCTATGCCTCTTTCAGAAACTTTATGCCCAAGAACAATCCCTTCATTAACCATGAAGTGGTATTTCTCCAAATTAAGAACAAGATTAGTTTCTTCACATCTCTGCAAAATTTTATCAAGGTTGTGCAGACAATTATCAAAAGAAGTTCCATAGACAAAAAATTCATCCATGAACACTTCTATAATCTCCTCACAAAAACCATGAAAGATAGCAGACATGCACCTTTGGAAAGTAGCAGGAGCATTGCATAAACCAAAAGGCATACGTCTATAAGCATAAGTTCCATAAGGGCAAGTAAAAGTAGTTTTTTCTTGATCTTGTTGTTAACAGCAATTTGAGAGAAACTAGAATAACCATCAAGAAAACAAAAATGGGTCTTTTTAGACAACCTTTCCAACATTTGATCAATAAAACGAAGCGGGTAGTGATCTTTCTTAGTAACTTTATTGACTTTCCTAAAATCAATGCACATCATATAGCCTACCACTGTTCTTTGAGGAATAAGCTCATCATTATCATTAGGGACAACAGTAATCCCTCCCTTTTTAGGAACACAATGAACAGGACTAACCCATTCACTATCAGCAATAGGGTAAATAATACTAGCATCAAGGAGTTTCAATACCTCATTCCTTACCACTTCCTTCATCCTAGGATTCAAACGTCGTTGGTGCTCCACTAACGGCTTCGCATCTGGTTCTATGTTGATAGAGTGCTGACATATAGTAGGTGAAATCCCTTTTAAATCATCCAGAGTATAGCCCATAGCTCCTCGGTGTTTCCTCAAAACTTCCAATAATCTTTCTTCTTCCCCCCTGAAAGTTTAGCGCTAACAATAACAGGATATATCTTTTTATCATCAATAAAAGCATATTTAAGATCATCAGGGAGAGGTTTTAGATCGAAAACCGGATCCTTCTTAGGTGGCATCGTGGTACCCAAGTCTTCCATAGGCAAGTCGTGCTTAAGCATCTTAGGTTGATCACGGAGGATCCTTTCAATCTCATTCCTTTCTTCCATGAAGATTTCACTTTCATGATCTTCCATAAATTGCTGCAAAGCATTGTTAGGGGCAAGAGAAATAGAAGCAAGTTGTTCAACCCTAAAATCATCATTATAGGTTTCCTCTTCGCAAGGTTCTTTAGTAAATTTCGAAAAATTAAACTCATAAGATTCCCCATCAAACTTAGTCAAGATTTTCTCCCTTTTGCAATCAATAATAGCTCCACAAGTACTCAAGAAAGGTCTACCAAAAATGATAGGGTAGGTTTTACTAGCAGCTAAACCAAGTACTAGAAAATTAGCAGGGTACTTAATCTTACCACAAAGAACTTCCATGTCTCCTACAATACCAATTGGAGAGATGGTGTCTCTATTAGCAAGGTGAATAACCACATCAATTTCTTTCAACTCGCAAGGACTGATTTCATGCATAATTTCTCTGTAAAGCTCATACGGAATAGCACTAGAACTTGCACCAAAATCACATAAACCATAATAGCAATGCTCACCAATTCTAACGGAAAGCACAGGAACACTAGCCTTTTTAGTTCTATTGGGATGTGAAACAATATTAGAGGCATCCTCACAAAAGACTATGTGCCCATCTTCTACGCTTTTAGTGACAAGGTCTTTCACAATTGCTACCACGGGTTCAATGTTTATTTGTTCATCAGGTTTTTCAGTTCTTTTTCACTTTTGGTGATTACATTACTTATCATAGGATGGTCCTTTACCTTTTCGGGGAAGGGAATCTTCTCGATATAAGGTTCGGGTAAGATGGGATCAATAATGCAATACTCAGCACTTCCAATAGGAGCATAGTCAACAATATCTTTGTAAGGTGCATGGTACTTATTCCATCCCCTTTTTGGAATTTCGATATAGGAAGCAAAAGCTCTAAAGAAATTCGTAATAACTTGCAAATCAAGACCATAAATATTACTAATATTTTGAAAGTCTCAGTTCTCATAACAGATTCAATGCATTCATAATCATGATTTATACCTAACTTTCTACCTTTGTCATTCTCCCAAGCTTCAGCATTGTCTTGAATACGGTCTATAAGGTCCCATTTAGCTTCTTCTTCCATACGAGTGAATGATCCAGCACAAGAAGCATCCAATAAATCCTTGTCGTGTAGAGGGAGCCTTGCATAAAAGTTGTTGATAATAATATTGTTGGGGAGCTCATGAATGGGACATTTGAGCATTAGTAACTTCAGTCTCCCCCAAGCTTGAGTTGTACTCTCTCCATCAAGAGGCCAAAAGTTGTATATTTGATTCCGATCTTTATGAATCTCACTAGGAGGATAAAACTTTGAGTAAAAGAGAGGCACTATTTCCTCCCATTGTAGAGCTTGACCATTCTTCAGCAGCTTACACTATTCCTCAGCTCTTCCTTTCAGTGATAATGAGAATAACTTCTTATTAACTTGATCTGTAGTAATACCTGCAAACTTGAACAACCCGCATAATTCGTGTATAAAGAGTAAATGATCACCGGGATGGACAGTTCCATCCCCAACATAGTAGTTATCCATAACACGATCAATAATTCTTGTAGGTATCTTGAAAACATCTTTCTCAGCAGGTGGTGGCTTATCTACTACCTTAGCTGTGGTAGTAGCATTACCAAATAAGAAACTCTGCGAATTATCCATAACGAAAATAAAGCAACTAGCAGAAGTAAACAATACTCACAGTAGAAGTTTCCTTTACTAGTTCCACTCTCCAATAGCGCTTCACTCCCCGGCAACGGCGCTAGAAAATAGTCTTGATGACCCCCAAGTATAGGGGGTGTATCGCAGTATTTTCGATAAGTAAGAGTGTTGAACCCAACGAGGAGCAGAAGGTGCTGGCTGGTGGTATGGATCAGGAATTCTCTGCAAATACTTAGCAAACGGATTTTTAGGGGTTTTCGATAAAGCAAGTAAACAAAGTACGAGTAAATTAAAGACAATAGGAATAAATGCAGCAAGAGGCCCAATCCTTTATGCAGCAAAGGACAAGCCAGTTGTATTTCTATAGATGACCAAACGTTCTCGAGGACAAATGGGAAGACTGTCAAGTGCTTTCGCTTCATATATTCGATTAATCTTCTTTAGCTTGCTAAGTGTTGTGTGGGTGAACCTGTGCTAATGTACCGCCCCATCCAAGACTAATACATACTTGTGATTATACCCCTTGCAAACATCCATAAGTACAAGAAAGTAATTAAGGTAAAACCTAACCACAGCTTTAAACTCTAAGACCCTTACGTCCCTTGTGCAATGGTTTCCTAACGGGGGTTCAGGTTTCTGTCAATCCGGCAACCCCTACGATTAGTAGCGAAATACACAATGCATTCCCCTAGGCCCATATAGGTGAAGTGTCATCTAGTCGACGTTCACATGACAGCACTAGAAGAAGTACACCACAACTTAAATAACAATCTATTGAATCTTTCTCAACACAACTCCATTACTAACAATAAGAATTCGCCCATGTCCTCAAGAACAAAACGAACTACTCACAAGACATCATATGGATCATGATCTGAGATGGAATAATGATGTATAACAATATGAACATACACAATAATTCAATGGTTCACTCAATAGCATCAACTACAAAGAGTAATCAACACCGGGAAAGTTTCCCCTATGAACTAATGTAAGATTCAACACAATTGTTATAGCAATATGGAGATGGTGATGAGGGTGTTGATGGTGGTGATGGTGGTGATGATGATGATGATGATGATCCCAATGAATTCCAGCTTGATGGTGGTGTTGATGGCGACGATCTCCCCTCTCCGGGAAGGAATTCCCCCGGTAGAAATCTATCTGCCGGAGAGATCTTTCTCTCTCGGTGTTCTCCGCCCCGCAGAGGCGGCGGAATCTTTCTGTGGTCGCTCCCCGGTTCTTAGGGTTTCGTGGTGATGATATACGCTAGAGGGGAGAAGCTGGAGTGGGTCAGGGCGGCCACACCACCTCCAGGCGCGGCCTAGGCCTGCCCGCGCCATGGGGTGGTGTGGGCCCCCTGTGGCCCACCTCCACTCCATCTTTTGGCATCCTTAGTCTTCTAGAAAAATAGGATTTTACGTATATTTTCCCGGATTTTCTGATCTTCGCGAATTTTGCCTCCAAAGAGCGCCTTTTCCATCAGAATCCTGACTACAGTGGTCCATGCTCCAAAAGTCAGCAACCATGCAAAAACAGATGAAATAACATAAGGATCACCTCTCAATACGAAATATATCAATGAATAATAGTGAATTAATACATAGAATAGTGATGCAAAATGGATGTATCATGTCTTCATTAGGAGTTTCGGTATTTCCAGCTATAGTTCTAGCAATCGTAGCATCTAGGAAAGGACCTAATGAACCACTCTTATCAAGCACAGTAGAAGCAGCATCATAAGCATCAGAAGTTTCAGATTCAGCAGTAGTAGTAGTGTGTGTAGCATGTGTTGGGGTGGTGTAACGAGCTTTGTTATAATAGATGGTGAATCAAGAGCAGCAGATGTGTTCAGAATAGTACCTCTTCTTGTAGTGGATGGTAAAATAGGAAACTTTCCATCACGAGACTTACCCATGATGGAAGGATAGCAGCGAACAATAGAGAATCCAAGTGAACTTGATAAATAAAGCTATGCTCCCCGGCAACGGCGCCAGAAAATAGTCTTAATTACCCACCAGTATATGGGGTGTATTGCAGTATTTTCGAGGGAAGTGAAACCCAATTTATTGATTCGACACAAGGGGAGCCAAAGCATATTTATAAGCCTTAACAACTGAGTTGTCAATTCAGCTGCACCTAGAAACAATCTTGCTCACAGCAGTTTATCAGTAGCAATAGTTTTGTAGTAGGAATAGCAAAGTAGCAGCAACAGTAAAGTAAAGACATCAGTAACAATAGCAGTAAACAGTGGGATTCGAGTGTGGTAGGCATAGGGATGGATGGACGAGCGTTGCATGGACAAGACAATTCACATAGCAATCAGAACATAGGGCAATTGTAGATAAATAAGATAAAGCATCCAAGTACTAGATAATCCTAGGCATGTGTTCCATAATAGTCATACGTGCTCGTAATGAGAACTTGCACAACATCTTTTGTCCTGCCAGCCTGTTTGCAGCGGGGCCTCAAGGGAACTACTGGCAATTAAGGTGCTCCTTTTAATAGAGCACCGGAGCAAAGCATTAACACTCCATGAACACATGTGATCCTCACATCAAAGCCATTGCCTCTGGTTATCCCGATTTCTGTCACTTTGGGCCCATTGGTTCCAGACAACAACGTGTGTATACAACTTGTAGATAAGACCATAAACAATACTATCATAATGAATCAATAACATGTTCAAATCTGAAATCATAGCAGTCAAGCCCTAGTGACAAGCATTAAGCACAACAAGTCGCAACAAAGTCATAAAGCACTAATAAAAGATACTAGGCACCATGCCCTAACAATCTAATGCCATTACATGAACGATCTCATCCAATCCCTACCATCCCCATAGCCTGCGGGGGATTACTCACTCATAGATGGGGGAAACATGGATGCTCGATGGAGAAGCGATGGTGATGATGATGGCGATGATCTCCTCCAATTTCCCGTCCCGGCAGGGTGCCAGAACGGAGTTTCTGGTGCTGTTTCATGGAATCTGGTGGTGGCGGCGGAGCGGAACTCCTTCTAGAAAAACGTCGAACCCCCCGGAGTTTTTAGGTCAGAAGGCTTCTTATAGACGAAGAGGGAGACCTAGGGGGTTCCTAGGGGGCCCACACCACCCCCTGGCAGCCTGGCCTGGCCCGCGCCACCAGGTGGTGTGGCCACCCCCTGGCTCTTCTCCGACTCGTATTCTGGCTCATGGAGTCTTCTGGAAAATTAGGCACTTTGGCTTTTGTCCCGTTGAATTCCGAGAATACTCATTTTCTGACTTTCCTGGAACCAAAAACAGCAGAAAACAGGCAGCTCGCACTGTGGCCCTTGTTAATAGGTTAGTCCAAGATATCATATGAAAAGTACTCCAAAGTGTGGACAAAACATAATAAAGTGGATAAAACCAATGTTGTGTTTTGTTCCAACTTTGGAGTACTTTTCTTATGATTTATTGGACTAACCTATTAACAAGAGCCACAGTGCTAGCTGCCTGTTTTCTGCTGTTTTTGGTTCCAGGAAAGTCAGAAAATGAATATTCTCAGAATTGGACGGGACAAAAGCCAAAGTGCCTATTTTTCCGGAAGTCATCAGATGCCAGAGTACGAGACTGAGAGGGGCCAGGGGGCCACCACACCACCTGGCCGCGCGTCCTAGCCTGGCTTGTGCCAGGGGGTGGTGAGGCCAGCCCTGGCACCCCCTCGTCCTCCCCTTCCGACTATAAGATGCCCTCGTGACGTAAACCCTAAGTGCCTGATCAAAAATCCACGAAAGAGTCTATAGCCGCCGTCATCTCCATCCCTAGATCGGGAGGGATCTAAAGCTCTTCCCGACACCCTGCCAGAGAGGGGAATTCACCCTAGAGGCCTTCTTCATCACCGTGCAATCCTCTGGTGTGATGCGTGAGTAGTTCATCCTTAGACTACGGATCCATGTAGTAGCTTGATGGCTGGTTCTCCTCCTTTGTGCTTTCATGTCTAGATCTTGTGAGCTCCGTTCATGATCAAGATCATCAATTTGTAATTCTGCATGTTGTGTTTGCAGGGATCCGATGGATATTGAGATGCTATTTCAGATTGATTATTGATTCTATCATGTCTTTGTTATTTGTGATCTTGCATGCTTTCCATTGTTACTAGCTATCTTGGCCAAGTAGATGCTAACAATTCCAAGAGTTAGTATTTATGCTCGGTAGTGGGTTCATGCCTCTGGTAATTTGGGGAAGTGATAGAAATCTATAAGGTACTAGATGTGCTGTTGCTACTGGAGGGGTTTCGGATGATAACCTAAAGGTGGATTATTAGTCATAGATGCAGTTGGATGGCAGTCTATGTATAAAGTTTTAATGCCCAATCAAGTTCCAAAGGAGTCAAGATGATTAGTATATGCATGTATTGCTTTCTCGATGTTTGTCAATTGCCCCACTGTAATTTGTTCATCCAGCATGTTATCTATCTTAAGGAGAGCCACCTCTAGTGAACTATGGATCCCGGTCCTTGTCTTTTACATTCAATCTACAATATTTTATTGCTTTGTGTTTACTTTCTGCAAACTTTTACTTCTTTCCATTCGATAAGTTTAATCCTTTGTTTTCCGCAAAACACGATGAGATTGACAACCTCATCGCAAGTTGGGGACAAAGATCTGTGGTTGTGTTATGTAGGTCTCCACGTTGCTACTAGCACCGGTAGTGCGCCCTGCCAAAGCTCAGCTAGTAACACCTTTGGGGTGTTTCCTTGCTCCTACTGGTTCGATTAAACCTTGGTTTAATAACTGAGGGAAACTTGCTGCTGTGCTCATCATACCTTGCTCTTGGGATTCCCAACGAGCTCTACATCAACCACGCACCAGCACTTTTCTGGGCGCCGTGCATTGAGCCATCACAGACCACCCCGTGCCTATCCAGGATGCCTAGGAGGATCGCCGCAATCTACCACCTCTCCATGTCCACCCCTCGACCATAGCCAGGCCCTAGACCACCCCCTGCGACGCCACGCCCAGAGCGTCTGCGCCATGCCGAGCACGCACCAGAGCGCCGTGCCCGACTAGCACGCACACTCCGCGCGTCGACCTCACCCCGCGCACACTACTCCGCCATGACTCCAGCAGCCGCCCAGACATGCGCATTCTCCACCGCTTGACCCGCAGCCACCTTGCACCGCGTCGAACGTCGCTTCTACCACGCAGAGCACCGTCCGCTCCAGACCAACTGCGACCGCCCTATGCCCCACCTTTATGCCTGAGAGGACCGCCAGGAGACCGCGCATCGTCCCCTACCTCCAGCCGTGCCTCTAGCTGCTTGTAGCGTCGCCACCGACAAGCTGCGTCCATGCCGCTTGGTCCCTTCATCGAGCCTATAAAAGGAGGCCCTCTCCACCCCATTTTTGCACACCATCTCACTCCCCTCTCCCCACTGATCCTTCCACCCCATCCCCGGAGCAAGGCGAGCCTCTGTTCGCCGGAATTTCGCCGGAGCTTGTCATAGCAGAGGAGAAGAGGTGCCGTTGATTGGAGCTACCCTAGGAGCCGCCGCGACCACGCCTGGAACCGTCGTTGTCTAGCAGTTCGATCGCCCCCATTGCCAAGTCTATCGGGAGCCCAGCTGAGCCCCCACGTACCCCCACTATGCCGCGTTAGGGTTCATTCTCGCCGGAGCTGTTCACCGGAGACGACGAACCACAGTCGTAGATCTTGTTCTAATCGTAGCGCTGAGATTGCCCGTACCGCTTCACATTAGATGTGCCGCTGACGTGCGGGACCAACCTGTCAGTAGCCCACTGCACCGCGGAGCGCCACTGGGCCGGCCCGTTAGCTTTCCCGCGCTAGCCCACAGATTCAAATAAATGTTTTTCCATTTAGGTTTAAACTAGATTCTGTCCACTTATTCCAAAATCGATTCAGAGACTTTCACTTAACCAAAATGCATGATTCAAATTTTGTTAGAAAGATAACTAAAATATCTATCCAAGCCTGTTGGATTTAAATCAATTGGAGTTAGAGATGACATATAGCAAAACTAACAAGACAAAGACTTTTCTGCATTCAAACATTTTTCAAAAATCAACCATAATACCTTTTGAGTTGTTTCCAACTCTAAAAAAATCACATTTGACAATACCTATCTGAATATGTAAAAATATGTAGGTTTGCAAGCAGTGACATTGGAATAGTACCAAAAGAATGCTATTAGGGCATTTCTAGTCACTTTAAATCTATTAAATAATAATCTTAAACTTTATAAAATGTGGCCAACCCTTTAAATCACATTCCCATGTATTAGAATATGTGGTAATGGCCTGTGTCCACATGATCCCATATTTTAATTGGAGAATATTAAATCTTAAATATTTTCAATGAGTAGAAATTACTTTTCTCAAATAAAATAATGAAACTAGTTCTTTAAATCTTGTGATGATTGTGATGATGATAGATCATCAAGTATGTGAATTAGTATGCTAAATAGACTAGATAAGTATTGTTTGGTGATTGTGTATCCCGTATTTATTTATAGACGATAATACCGACCAAGTCTACGAGGAGGAGGAGTTCTACCCCGAAGAAGACGAGGAGAATTTCAACCACTGCACCAACCAAGGCAAGCTAGCACTAGATGCAAGTTAACCTAAGCAAGATGCATTAGGCATGCTTTTGTTATACCATTTTGACTTATACCCATCCCAAGTTTTACTTGCAAGCTTTACTTTCTTTTACTTTACTAAAGTTCTTTGCCTTTAGTATAAATAGCATAAAGAGTATAAAACTTGGCCTAACTAGTTATACTTAGATGTTATTCTATGGAATGATATTGAAGATTAGCACCTCTCTTTAGTGAACACTCTTAACCCTAGTGGCTAGTGCTAAGCATAAAAATTGATCACTTTAGATGGGAATACTTGGTGAAAAGGCTTATGAAAACCTTGGAATGATGAGTCATTCTATTGAGATGTTTTGACATGTGTTGAGAAACACAAATGGTTTATGATGATGAAAATGTTGAGGCATGAGCCTTAGCCCTTTATAAAAACAGATGGTTGGGTTCGGATGTGATACCATTCCAATTTTACCGTACAACCACAATACCTGAATTGGGTAAGGCTTAGCCGGAATTTTATATGCATTAGTATGGGTTCTCTCACGGAAGAGGTTTGAGCTGAGGCTACCTCTTCACGATGTCCACCTATGCAGTGCCAAGGATGGTAGATGTCCATGGCTGGGAGGCCAAGCTCATAGGGGAGGTGCTTATACTAGAGTGTGTAAAGGATAGGTTATGATTGATTATCCGCATACTAAGTATGATTGATTCAAGGTTAATCCCTGACGGATGTATCGAATTTTGTGGTGAAAGTGTACCACCTCTGCAGAGTGTCAAACTATTTGAATAGCCGCGTCCGCGGTCATGGACAGTTGGAGTGGCCATACTGTTCCATCGTCAGATGTTTTCAAAATGACTTATGAAATGAATGGTGACTTTGACTTAACCACAACAGGGTTATGACTATGAAAACAAAGTTCCCAACTTAAGTGATTTAGAACTCTTTAGTTACTTTCTTTACTTCTGAACTCAGCTTAGGTTAAATCTAGCTTTTGCAAATAAACTTAGAGCTTAGCTTTCATACTAGAACTACCTTACTTGTTAGTGATAGTTTGCCAGTACTTAAAGAGTACTCATGGCTTTGTCCCTGGCTATTCCCATGGCCAGACTATGAGGAGGACTATCCGGAAGAAGGACAGCAGGACGGCTACAACAACTAGGATCATCTCCCATTGTCAGCATTGCATGTGACACTGAATATGGAGCCCACCACTACGCTTATTATTCCGCTGCATGTTTGTATTAAGACTGGATCATGAGATCCTTTATTTGTGTAAAACCTTATTATGGTTTGCAATGGATGATGTTCTGTGATATCCAATCTGTTATGTCTCGCAAAAATGGTAATCCTGGGATTGCGATGTATGGCATAACAGGCATCTGGGATTAAAAATCTGGGTGTTGACATGCGTCAACCTTGTTGGTCTGTCTGTTAGTGCGTCTTGCATTGAACTTACTTTATTACTAGACTATGATACCGCGTGTTACCACGCCCATCCATTTTTATGATAGAATATCAAAATAATTTTAGTAGGGAGATAAGAGCATATATAGAAGTTAAAGTTGTATCAAATGAATTTATAGTTCCTAAACATAGATACTTAGAAGACCGAATGATTTGAAATAAACAACAATACAAATTAGTATAGTCTTGAGAAAATTCTTCTAACACATGCTTAAGGTCCAAAATTATACCATGCATGTCAAATGACAAAGGATATTTTGTTATTTTATGATAGTTTCATCATTACTTTCTTACTTTAAACTTGCGTCTTTAATCAAACTAGGTTTCTCTTTGCGCCCCCGGGGTGCGGCCTGTGGTGACCCAGCATACCACTGTATGATGTAGTACACTATAGTCTTCGATATAACACCAATGAAACAACGTTCACTAGTATTATATCCCTTAGAGTGGTACAGCCAGAAACATCGTGGGTCCAAAGTATGACTGTAGATTACATATATCACATTACAAACGATTCAAAGAACCTCCTCGACACAACAACAATTATAATTACAAAAGAAAGAACCAGAAATAGAAACTCGAAGCCTCTACAAGAGGTACTACTACAATATGAGACTAGGGCTCGCATCTGCTACTAAAGCAATGGTCTACAGAAGTATCATCTAGTTTCTAGAGATTAATTATACGCTACGCTCCAGCTTGACTTCCATAGCTTCAAATGTAGTCGTCGTATCCGTTGATATCCTCTTGATTTCTTGAACTTTACAGAGTATTTCACCTCCTAGGCTCACCATGGGTTGCTCCAAAATCTAGCAAGGGTTAAGAAGATACGGTTGAGTACGAGCATACTCAGCAAGTTCACTAAAAATGAATGTTTGATGCACTAGCTACAACCATGGACTAAAGGTCATAGGTTATCATTCGTAAACATTTCTTCAAAGGTTGCTTTTAGTTTGAAAAGCTATGTCCATTAGTCTTCACATGTTGATTAAAAGTTCGTGGAGTTCCTTTCTTGCAGCGTTCGTAGCTCCTTCCCGGAAAAGGGAGTAACATGTCATACTTTTATAGATTCTATAGAGGTGTGTTGCTTTACCCATGAGAGACTTTAGCTTTGTTACACATTTGAGTTGCATTCTAGTCCACACTTCCTTGGTGTGGGTCCTAGTCTAAGATCCAAGCCGATCACTACCCTTCTCCACGACCCCATATGCCAACATGATCCCCCAAGCAGAACGACCTGTGCTAACCCGCAAAGATGATATAACTATGGTTGACTCCTAGAGGACTCTAGTGAGTAGGCAATGTCTTGGCCACCCCAAAAATTTGATGGACCTACTAAATACAGTCTCTCCAGATAGTCTAGATACCAGGATCACGGGGAACTGAGGGGTCCCACCTATGTACTAGGCCTCGAAAGGTACACCAGCGCCACGATATGGTCAGCTATTGACATACGAAAGGAAGAAGATCCAGCTGACTTCCCTAGAGACCATATAGATCTCATGGCTAACATGTAATCTACTGCGCAAGAATGACTGGGGACATTTATTGTTAAATCCTAGATGATACATTCTCGAACAATGGTGCTTCAATTCCTAGTCATAATAGATTTGCTGATCACCCTGGATCAGCAACTATTAGTCCATGTAATCAAGAAAATAGTGTTTTCTGTTGTCCTTTTAGAAATGCAGATATTAACAGGAACAGTTTGCAAATAATTGATAGAAAATAATCAAATGACATGAGAAAATGTGAACTTGCCTTTTGGACTACAAGATTATATAGTCCAGGTCTTCTAGTCGGTATAAACTCTAATATCTGAAAACAGCATCATTGCTCCGATAAGGACTAATGTTTAAAAAAGCAACATGCTATTATGCATAGTTAATGTTATGCATTTTGTATAAATCCAAAAGTAAATCCCCCATGTTTTGAGTTTGCTGATTTATGAAAGATTTGTGTTACAATCAAGTTTACTTTACACATAAATACGTACTAAGATTCTAAATGAATTGGTAAGTGATGAAAGTAAAGCACTATAATAGTTGATGCTCAATGTTGATTAGTAAGTACTCTTAAGGATACTTATATTTCATGTTGGTGGGTTTTAGCAGAGTGCCGAAAGCTTTGGATTAGAGTGGCAAAAATAATAACTTTCTAAAAAAATACTTATTACATTAACTTTAACAATTTGTAGTGATCTCAAAACAAATTCAATGGTTATTTGAGTCGTTCTAACAATCTTAAGTTAATGTGCTCCATGTTGGTTGAGTGACAGACAAAAGTTAACTATAAAATATAACTAGGACTAAGATATATTAATTTTATATTGTGGTCGATTTGAAATGTTTCCTTCGATACGATCGATAACAAAATCATGTAGGTATTGGGTATAGCTATACAAATCTATACCTAGCAAGTTGAGGTTAGGTGAGTTATAGAATTAAATCTAATTATGAGATATGGGATGTCATTTTATAGTTTTCTTAGCTTCTATTAGGATTTATAGTTATGTTAAGTATTGTTATAGGAATGAGATCATTCGTCTCTAAAATAAGTGAATGATGCTAAAGGTTAGTTTGAAGTTATTGGTTATAGTTGATTTAAGACACTAAAGGAGTATTAAATAATTAGCAATCTACACTTAGGTTTTATTATAAACCATGATCATACTTTTAGGTTTAGTATTTAGACTTCAAGGATTCTATTTAGAAATACAATATTTTATAAGATCATAGGTTTATTCTTATTTAGGAAATAATTTCGAAGAGTTAACTTATGATACAACAAGTATATTATTTGAAGAAAATAGATCACTAAGGATTTATTACTGTAAAAATCTTAAAACCTTTTGGAATAACATGATTAGCATTTTTTAGTAAAATATACTTTTTCAAGATCTTAAAAGTGTTTTTATTTATTTTCAGTCTTACTCTTATTTTATTGAAATTCCATAAAGGAAGAAGTGTTTTCAAATGCACATTTTAATTTTATCAAATTAAAATACAAAATAGTATTTTTATTACATAAAGTATTTATTTAGGACGTTAAAAATGAATTTTATTTATTTTTAAGTATTATCCCTATTTTTAGAAAATTCCATAAAGCAATTATTGCCTTAACATAATTTAATTTAATTTAATTATTCTAAAATACAAGTTAGTATTTTATTGAATAGTTCATGTTTTTATGAACTTCTAGAGATACAACTTGTATTTTTAGGATTTTTTTAGAGGTTAAATACCTTCAGGGGTATTTTTGTAATTTGTTAATTTAGTATTTGATACTTTCTTATTAAAACCTGGGCCTAGCCCGTTGGGCTGGTCCATCCCTGGCTCGAGCCCGTGGTTGGGATAAACCGGTGTCATGCTCTAGGTTAAACCCAAACCCACACATGCATTCACCTCTCTCCCTCTTCTGGCGACTCGCGTCGCCACCGCCGCTCACCAATTCCGGCGAGTTTCGGCCTCTTCGATCATCCCCGCGGTGCTTGCAAACGCATCTGATGATGCTGCATCGCTTGGTCCTATTCGATTCACCGTGCGCCTCCCTTTTGACCGCTCCGCTATCTCGTTGGTGCAGTGCTGGTAACCTGGTGGTGCAGCGGTGCTTGGCGCCGCTATTCTTTGGTCGCCGTGGTTGTAGCATGGCGCGGGTTACAACGCCTCTAGGTGCTCCCCGTGCAGTCGTGACTTTGCCGTCGGCCAACCCTCTGCTTCCTCTTCTAAATTTAAGTGAGGACCTCGGGTTAGTTGTCTCCTTCCTCTCTTCTCTCTACCCCTATCCAAATTCCTCATAGTAGGAATGTTGTAACCCTAATTAGGGTTGGTGCTTGTTCTAGGGTTCTACCCTTTACATTGGTAACCCTAAGTCTAGTAGCTCTTTGCTAATACACATGATACTCATGAACTTGTGATGAATTATCCCGAGCTTAGATCTGGTTGTTATATGATCTATCAATTTTGCCTTTGGTGAATATGACAGTGATGTTGATGTTTGGCTGGATGTATTTAGTACTATTAGTTCTGATGATCTTAATGATCTTGATTTGTTGGCTTAAACTAGATAATAGTGGTGATACTATGGTTATCTTATTTTTACCATTATTAAAACATGACTGATACATTCCTGGATTAGTCTCTTCCTTGATGTTTATGATAGATAATTATAATTATGATTCCTAGACTCTTGGTTAGGAAGATGATATTGGCTTAATGCATTGTGAACCCAAGCTTAAGGCATTGGTTTGATTCTTATGGTCAAACCACTTTGATGTAACTATCTCATGAAGATAGTTAGACACTAATGATTCATTATGATGTAGGAAGATGATTATGCTTTTTTACTTATGTGAAAACATGATTTACTTGGAAGGATGTCACTGTGAGGCCTCCCTAGGGAAGGTACATAGTGGTAACCTCCATCAGTTCATGTTGTTGCCTAGTTGTTTGGTTAGATTTAAATCTAGGATGCCAGATCTGAGATTTGGTGTGTTGTCTTGATAAAGAATGGATTCTTTGCGTAGTTAATACACTCTTTTGATGAGTTTACACGCCCTTTCGGTGTAGCTTTGAGTATGCTACACTACAACAAACCATATTATTGTGATTGAAAAACTCAAATGTAAAAATATGATATTTGTTGGTAGGTATCCAACCTGTTGTGATGATGAATGTGTCTGTGTCCTCTGCTTCTGTTGCTGATCTTTGGTAGTTCCTGACTATGAAGAACTTGATCTCCTTCTCCTCCTGACTCCTGCTTGCCCTTGCTTTGCACCTAGTCCACCCCGTCCTTTAAGTGACCATCTTATTTGGTGATCTGATGGTTTTCTGTGGTGTGTTCTTGGTGGATCTGATAAGAATCTATCTAGTACTAGTTGTGTGTTCTTTGTGTTCTTTCTAAGATGGAAGTTTGGCTAACCGGAAGATGTCCCCTTTGCTGTTACGGCTATGCTCCTTATCACTTCCTTCCTTCTTCCTTGGTGTCGACATCT